>CM075852.1:116724951-117459383 GCA_037975125.1 Latrodectus hesperus
TAAAAAAGCTTAAATACAATATCGGAACCCAATCATTCAACAGTAGCTGGCCTTGAACTTAGGAAGCTTCAATAGGAAGAGTATGGATCTTGTCTCTAGCCTGAGCTCAGCACTTGTTGAAATTTTATTTTACATTGATAAAAACAACTTGTTTAGAAATATGAATTCAATATGAATCAACAAATAGGAAGGAGAATAAATAATGATTCAGAGCATTTTTAAGGGAAAAAAAATGAAATGTACTAGAATCATCATTTCACGAAAGTGATTTTTCCAACGGCGGGCACACTTGGGTGACGAACCCTATGCCACAACAAGGCCAGAGACTGCTACTCATTTATCGTTACCCAGCGGGCACCTGTGAAAAAAGTAACATAGGCGAGTAGCGTTGCCCGCGCCATACCACCACAAACCCGTTTATAGGGTGGGCCACATTCATACAACATCACAGAAGAAAGGACAGAGAAACACAGAGAGAACAGAGAAGGAAAGAAACATCCATGCTCGAACCTTGATTCGAATCCGGGACCAACAGCTCAGGAGTCAGGAATGCTAACCAGTCAGCCATTGGTCGGCATTTTACGAAAGTAAAACCAGTGGCTCTTGCATCTCTTTGAGAGCAGGCGATTTTTGAGTGGTGAGGAATTTAATACCTTGCGATGCACCAATTTAAGCCGACAGATGATCTCTTGCAATATGGGATGGCTGTGAACAACATGGTTATCCTTGAGCTGCCACCCTTAGACCACCTTAGCCACCTTTCAGAGTCAGTTGCGACCCTTGGCAACTGACTCTGAAAGGAATGATTTTACTGGATCGAACATATTGGAAGAAACTTCTCTGGCGTACGGAAAGGGACAACATTTACCAAAATTCCTTGTAGTAGTCATGCTCAAAAATTCGAACTTCTGAACTATTTCTGAAGTAAAGGAATTTATTCGTCAGGATCTTACATTGTGGTCAAGGTCAGAAGGGTTTTGATTTCATTTTTCATTTTAATTTTAATTATCACTGATAGAGAAGCAACATCGCTAATATTGCCGGACTGACGATTGCGTCATTTGGAAGTCATTTTCAGGTTTCCCCCAGTTCGAAATTCGAATATTAGTAACTATCTATGAAACAGTATAAAGAATCAAACATCCATGACCACCATACGGTATGTATTATAAATTATATGATGAAACAATTGTATTTATAACTATTATAGAAAAATATTCTTTTTTGGAATTACCATAATTTAAATACGTATACATTACTCAAGTACATTAAAAATATTTTTACGCTGTAAGCTGTCTTAAAATTTCATGTGAAACATTATTAAATATACATATAAGTAAGCTTAATTATGAAAAATTGTCTTCATTTATATAACGTAATGTTTAAATAGGGGATACAGTTGTCTAATATTAAAGAGATATGTCGTTATTCATAACTGTTATATGTCGTAATTCATAACTGTTGTTCTCGTGATATTTTATAAATTTCTATTCTTTAAAAAAATTAAAATATATGGACGTTATCCGATAAACTTTGTACATACCATCTTGTGACTAATGAAGAAACATCATAGATTAAAATTTTTGAATTAACACGGAACAAATTTCATTAATTTATAGAGTTAGGAAAGTTATATATAGATATAATATGCAAATTCTAATATTGCAAAAAGGATTTTTAGAACACGTTGTAAGGTGTGTGTGCAAATATATATATATATATATATATATATATATATATATATATATATATTACTATAGTTTATCCAAGACAACATTTCAAAAATACAAGTTGCACAAAAATATCTTGATCTTAAATCAGTCTTAAATTATTAAATAATTACATTTTTTCTAAATTTAAGAGGAAGTTTTGGGTTTATAATTAAATTATTTCACGAATTTTAAAAACAACTCAACAATTATAATTTATCCCAAAATAACGTGACCATTTTTTATTTAAAATAACTCATTTTATGCCAAATAAGAAACAGAAATTTCACATTTCATCCTTACAAAATCATACCTACTTGCTGTTATTCTACTGTATAGCCAATAGGTTTACGTTCGAATATATTTAAATCACTAAAAGCAATTTAAAAACGTTTTTTATAACATTCCACACTAGCGAATTTAGCAAAATAAATTGCTCTCATTTACACAGGACTAAAGTAATGAGGTTCGAGAGCGCAGATTAGAAAAATAATGGAAGAGTGAAGTTATGGTTCGCTTGCCTAAGATTTCAGAGTAAAAATATATTTTAGAAGCTGTAAATATCGAATCGTCGCAACTTCGTTAAGAGCAAAGATAAGCTAAATTGTAAACTTTCAGTCATGAAACTGTGAGAAGTACTTTAAATATCTTATAAAAAGAGAGTAAAAATTGTGACATCAGAAAAGCGGGAGCATTTCTTGGTCTCCATCCAAATGAGGGCTTTATTTATAATCATTGTTGATTAAAAAGTTAAATCACATGCATTTTAAATTAAGTGTCGTCGTAATAGTTGCATAAATTCTTAAGAAAGGAATGATTTCGATATATATGCACAGATAGTTCTTTTTAAGGCAAGACTGATTTTCACTCTAAAATTGTCGAAGAAGTGCTTCATTATTAATGATTAAATGTAAGAATATTGCAGTATACTTTTAAGAAATAAAATGAAATTAAATAATAATAATTCATGTGTTCTATTTTAGTACGAGATATATTTTAATTTGAAAAACTATAGAAGAAATATTAGTTTTAAGTATTAAATATTCTAATATATTTGTCAAAAAATAAATATATGATAAAATGTTTGATTATTTTTATTCGAAGTGTTAAAAAAAATTATATCTAAACTATGAATAAACCTGTACATATATTTATTAATTTCCGTTGTGATTTAGAGATGCAAATGATTCAGAAATTTCAAAACTAATCGCAAGAACTCTCTTGAGTCATAACAACAACTAAAATAGTACAACATCTTACTAATTTGAAAGCCAGTACCATAGTCTTCCAGTGGGTGCCATCTCATGTTAATGTGTATGGGAACGAAGTTGCGGATCAGTTAGCCAAGGATGGAAGCCTACAGAATATCATCATTGGAGACTGCTTGTCGTCCTCAGAGCTGACCTCTAGAGTTAGGATGGCTATCAATGCTACTTTTTGGGATTCCATTTTTACCCACGAATGATACACATGCAAACATCCTGGTTCCGCACTAGTGGGTAAACACAAGAGATGCAGCCAAACGGCTCCGACAAGCCTGTGAAGTGGCCACCTGCTTGCTCAGAGACACGTCTCTGGTACCAAGGTCTATCCTCTCTGTCCCAAATGTCGAGTGGTTCAGGCCTCCCCATCTCATATTTTTCAGGGCATTGGGTGTGTGAGAGGAGACATGGAGTTGAGACCTGAGGTGGTGCTTGAGAGACTGACTATTTTTGGATTCATGGAGCTAGTGTGATGGTACTGTCACGCAAGTCGGAGATAAGCAACAACAACAACACTCTCTTGAGTTAATGTATCAGAAATATCTCAAGAAATATTGTACGAAAATATCTGGATTTGATAAAATCTAAACATTTTATATTATTTCGCATTTGAAAAATAATTTTTTAAATGATGTTTACGTAAGTAAAAGAAGTATAATTTACTTTTTAAGGACGTGTTGGCTTGGGTTGATTGCGGCATTCATTCTCATAATCGAAAAAGAGTGAGTGCGAATCCGGACTCACACAAAGATCCATTGTGTTAGCTAATAGCGAATGAGGAAAATTAAATATTCTGTGGTCACAATCTCCACCGTGTAAAAACATACCTCTGAGGGTGGCTGGACAAGCATCTTCAGCTTGGTCCTTGCTTCTAAGCTATTAAGCCTCCCTCACAGCTGCTAATATGTTACTAGTAGAGACCGATTCAGGGCAAGATACAAGAAATATGCCCGTGCAACAATAATAAATTATTAATAAAATGTGCACTCAATTTTTAATTGAAAATTTATGTATACAATATTATAAAATTGAGAATTTTTTTAGTTCTTTTGAAAAAATTTGTGAGTGTAATGATTATGGTTATATATATATATCTATATATATAAAAATTTCGTGTCACGATGTATGTTCCCGATAAACTCCGAAACTACTGAACGGATTTTGATAAAATTTTGTAACCATTTATAATATGGTCCAACTTAAAAGATAGAATAGTTTTTATCTCATAATTATTGATCTCAATATTTATTATACGACATTAGTGTTTATTTATTGGTTAGTTCTGTAAGTTCCTAATAGATGGCGGTTTAGCATCTAAGTTGCACAGGTTTTCGGCAGATGGCGACGTGTTTATTTTTCTAGATTATACAATCTTCGAGAAAATTATCGTGCGCGCGCAAGCGCGTGGTTAAATATAGAATTTACATATATTTTCATGATTTTTAATGATACTATAACAATTTTTCGTGAATCATTTTCATAATTATACTTTGTATTGTGTTATTATTATGCAGTATTCAGTTTGAATATTTTTAATATTATAAATAGTAAAATAAAATTTTATTTATTACTGTTTTTCTCTACTAATTTTCATACCACCTCGAAAATATGTAAGTATTTCTTGATAGCCTTTTATTATTTTTTATTTTTATTTTATAATTTGATAATTATTAATTTATTCAGCAGTACATTTTGATCTAATTTATTTATTCAAATGATAAATTCTTTTAATTTTTTTATTTCAGTATAATGCCGCGGAAAAAATTTTTAGTTTTAATATAATTTAAAATTAAAGTAATAATAGTTCGATGTCAATGTTATCTACCTCATTTATAACAATTTATTTTTAGATGTCTTTAATTTATATAGTACATTTTATAAGTAAGTCACTGATTACAAACTATAATTTAATATAAGATGAATAAAATGTAAATTCTGAAAGTATATGTTGATTTGTGCTTAATTTCAAAATTTCGATACTTTACCTATTACTATTAAATTTTGGTGAAACGTTTTATTTTTAATCTCCTATGAATGAACCTATTCTAAATTTTTTTAGAAAATATTAATTTGATTGAACCCAAGAATTAGTAAAAAATTGATTCAATGTATTTTAAAAACTCAGCCACTGCAACGCGTGGCTGGGTCAGCTTGTATATATATATATATATATATATATATATATATATATATATATATATATATATATATATATATATATATATATATATATATATATATATATATATATATTGGAAAAACTGAATCGTGCGAGAGAAGTTAATTTATTTTAACATTTGCTCAATAAAGTAAATGTTCTGAACTACTTTTGAACCATCTGTGAAATATATGTCTTGTAGGGAAATATGAACTACTCTAGTTAGAGTTTTAATATTGTTCATGACTTTGATTACGCATGGACATGTTACTTTTTTCATGGATGAACTTTGATATTCGTTCGCATGTTGTTCATATATGAATATAGAAGTATTATCAGGATTCCTAAAATTCCTGGGATTTCCTTGAAATTCTGGGAATTGAAATCTTTTAAGGGCCTTGAAACTCTTGGAATTTTGACTTACTCCTTGAAAATCGTGAAATAATCATGGAGCTTTTACTTATTTTGATGCAATTATTGTTTGTTAAAAATATTATACTACTATGTGTTTTTTGTTTTAATATTTTAAAATTTTCAATGAAATTGTTCGAAAACGAAATTGAGTATTTGCTTTTAACCCCTGGCCTGCCCCTGGCATAGGTACACGCCTTTTTAAAGTATACCTTTTCTGTAGTTTGCTACAATTAGTAAATCTAGGTCTTGGGCTGTTGAATGCAATAGTATGTCCTTAACATTGTTTACAATGAATTTACATATTTCAAAGAAAAAGGGTAATATTTCTTGGATCAGGGAAGCTGTTGCTGGTTCTATATGTTGCACTTATTATTTACTTCTTTTCGAGCTGTTCGTAACGTTTTTATTAGTTCGCCTCCATTTTCTCAACATTGTATACATATATACTTGTCAAATATGTGTGATAGTGCGGACAGTGAGATAGATGACATTTTCCTTCATTTTCAGAATCAAAAATGTCGGAAAATGACATTACACCCAAATGACATTATATGTAAATTTTGTATTTTCTTTTTTTCTTGTTGTTTCTTTTTTATTTTGAAAAAGTAAACAATTAGAATGGAAAGCGTGTCTTTTCTTTTCCTCCGATATATCGCATAGCTGTGTGCGCCTGAGTAAAAACAAGTGGCACTATGGGAAGCGAATCTCGGAAGTTTTCCTCGATTGATATTAGATTGTATTCACAACTGTTGAATAAAACAAAGATCTAGTTCAGCTACTATAACTTTATGATAATCCAGTTCAATCAGGACCGGTTGCAGCGTTTAGATACATATGTGTCAAGTGAAAGGAAGAGTAATCACCAGCAAGATCGTCATGCGGTGAAATTAGTGGGGAGATTTTAATTGATTCTTTTTAAATTTGTATCTGTTCAATAAATTTTAATATTTAAATATAAACTTTTTGTGTTAAAATATCTTGCTTAGTGGAAATTGCAAACAATTTCAGCGAAAAGGGATGCATTTGTTTAATTATCAATGAAATAAAGATTGAAATAAATTATTTAATATGCCTGGTCTTTTCAATAGCTAGTTTTTTGGAAAAACCATACAAAGAGTGGCAATTCTGTAAGATTTCAATATTGTATTGAGGAGAAATTTGATATTATTAAAGAAAAAATAAATACTAATAGATAAAACTATTGTCACTTACGGTAAGCAGTTAATTTGCTTTTACTACTCTCAGTCTAGTATCTGTTGAACGTACGTTTTCTGTGACTTTAATACTCTTGCATCTAAATAATATAATTTAATATCTAATTGTTATCAATTCCCTCCGAGGAAAATAACTTGTGTTTCCTCTAGGGAAAAGTTTGTTTTAGGGCAAACATGCATGTATGGCATTGGAATCTAATTTATGAAGAAAATACCATAACAAGACTATATATTTTTGACTAAGCATTCTGTATTTGAAGAACTTTTTAAATAAATTAAAATAGTTGACGATTCATACAATTTCTCAAATGTTTTAAAATTGTTTTAACAAATGTAATACTGTAACAACATTTTCTCGATCAAAAATATTTATTTTTACTTTCATGATGAACGTTTGTCCTTCACAAAATTACGCATTATAAAAAAGATTTCCAGTATTTTATTTTTTTAAAATTTTATTCATGCATTTTTTGAAATAATACAAATTAAATTTTTTTTTATTTTTTCAATATTTGTAAAGGATTGCTTGACAAATTATGTGTTCAATTCTTATTTACACTGTGAAAAAGGCATTTTTTTTATCAAAAATTCATCACACAAACTTTTAGTAGTAAAAAGTTTAGAAAAATATTTTTCTAAGCCGTTATATTCAAGTTAAAGTCCATTTCTAAATATATTTAATAACACAAGCAGTGCTTAAAATTTTTTAATATTCCATTATGATATATAAATAATGGATAGTCATTAATGGATTGTTCAATTCGTAGAAAAATTTAACAATATATGCCCATAAAATAAAATCAGTTCTATTGTTGTAGACATTAAAAATAACTATTTAAAGAGCGCATTAAATTTAGTTTTGCTTTTTTAAGGGCTTATTAAAAAATCTCTTTTCCAATTGAAATAGTATGAAGTCCATCTATATTATGAAACGGAAGTGGTGAAGTAAAAGGCGGCCTTCATAACCTTTTATTACAGATTTGGAATGTCTCGTGTTACATTTGATTTTATAAGAAATGGGGTGATCAAAATGAGTTTTCAGCATATAGAGACCACCGTGTCATAATGACAGTAAAGGGCTCTTGACAGAATAATACACAGAGTTCGATCTCAACCGTTGCTGAATCATGGTTTTATCTCTGGATGCACATCCTTCGCAGTTTTCAGGGTTTCCTTCCTTGCGATATGCTCATTGTCAATGGAACTGTCCTCCGCCACACGTTAATACCACTATAAATGTAACTGTCTTCCACGATTCAGTAGTAAGACATGGACCTTAAGAGACCCTGTAAAATGATCCACTCAAAAATATACACTTAGAGATTTCAAGGACTGTAATTTCACTGTTGAATGTGAAGATCAAATCTCGATCACTATCACAGTGGAACATGTTCCACGTTTGCAAGCAGCTGTGTGTTTGAAAGTTGCTCGGGTGTTTTTTCTTACAGTACGTGAATATGGCTCCTGTCGATTAAAATTCATTCTGAAACTCCAAACATGGCAAATAAAACTATCATCCGTACTTTGTCAAAGCATGAAAACTTTATCATAGGATTGAACATTTTCCATTTATTATTGAATGTAGCCTACTAAAAAAACATAATAATGCTTTTTTTCAATTTCTAAATTAAAAAAAAATAGTTGTTTACATTTTTGGAAAATAATGATTTATATTTTTAACTTTTTTTATTATCGCTTTTGGAACATGGATTAAGATAGCAGAAGTTATTTAAAAAATAAAATAAAACATTAGTACATTTACAGTGACATTGTTTCCTAGAAATAAAAATTTCATAATCATTTTTATCAAATTTTAATTATCTGAAATGTATTTTCAGGTGTTTGATAAATTTGTTTAATGATAACGTCAAACTACTTATGAAATAAATCTATTTAATTGATCGATAAGTATGGACATGCATTTCATTCCTCAAGATTGATTAAAAATTATTTGAATTCCTTAAATTTTATTTTAGTGTAAAATCAAAGGAAAAAAAATCGCTGCCTTTACTGATTTTGCATTTTTTAGGGTGAATATCAATGATTATAAAATAATAAATTAACCTTAGTGAGTTGGATTAATTGATCTTTGAACCTTATTTCAAACATTAGTATTTTGTTTAATGATTACGTCTACTTTATGATAACGTAATGTACTTTGCTTTAGCTGCGTAGCAATAAGAACTTTAATTACATCCGTCCGGGTTGCACGTGTTCAGCTATCTATAAAGATAAGATAGTGAGGGGTTTATTAGACGAAAGACCAAAATTAACTATTTTTCTCGTGTCTTTCGCAATGAGTAGCAACAAAAGAGCACACCGGATTTTAACATGAACCATGCCAGTTGATTTGCTGCGAGGGACAAACTCATTCGCGCAGGTAAATGGCGTTACTACATTCCACCGGACAAACGTAAATTATGGTCAGCAGATGTTCCCATGAGTGATGCCAATTTGGATATGGACGCTGCTGAGGCATTAAAATTACAATTAATTGAACCGGATACTACTGTTGATGATCATACTGATGGACCATCACGTGAGTACTAATTTTTCTTTTTATTTATTTTTAGATGTCTACTAAAATTGTTTTTTGGGGAAAAAAGACAACGAGTCATTTGTAATTCTTCACAGAGTACAGATAGCACTGAAATTTCGCTGGAAAAGCGTGTGCGAAATAACTGAAATAAATTCTAAAAAATGTCTCATTTGGCATGCCGTGGTGCATCGTTGGCGCAACCAAACGATCCTAGCAGCACTGGGGAATCTAGCCGACTCGATGACTTTTTTGAGAATACCAGATCCGGATATGTCAGCCAAGGACATAGCGGAATTTCTGGAAATTCAGGAAACAGAGGAATTACCTACTATCACCTCGAACGATCAGGTATAATATTTGATAAAATCGAAAAATTCGTCGAATGTTTATCTACTCAGGAAGAAGTTTTGCAAATTTTAAGTAACGAAGAAATGGTCAGTTGGTACGGAGCTATAATAAAAGGCCCAACAAATAATTTCGAAGATTACTTTGATATCTTTAATTTAAAAATAATAAACGCTATCTTTATGGTTGCCGAGGTAAATAAAGATAATGTTTTTCACGTACGCATGTTACTTAAGACTATTTCTGGAATTGATAAAACCCGTAACAGTATTTTGACTATATTTCCTGATTGTGACATATGTAAATTGCAAAAGTTCAAATATTTTCCAAGTATTTTTAAATATTTGATGAAAAATCCATTATCTATTGCTAGCAATAATGGTTCTTTTCTCGATTGTGCATTTTTTATATGTTCTAAGCCAACTGACTTAATTGTAGAACAAAATCCAATGGCTCCTATTTGTAAAGACATTACAAAATTAATGACTTTAACAAATGCTACTACAGTAGAAGAACTCATGCGTAAATGTCCAGACCAAATGGCAAAATATTTGCATAAAACTAATTTGAATAGTATCGTAGAAAACTGTAGATTATGGTTAAATACTCCTAAAAACATACATTCATTAACAAATTTTTTTTCAAAATACGAACCGAGTCCTTACCAAATACATGGCATTTTAGCATTTCAAGGTATTGATTATAAAAAATTCGATAAAGACTTTCATGAGTGGTTCTTTTTAAGAAACACAAAACGCAATGCATTTGTTATTCAAGGTCCGAGTAACACAGGTAAAACTACCTTTATAAGACCATTCATACAACTATTCAAATATGCAGAAATATCAAACAGCGCTAGTTTCTTATTTCAAAATTGCCTAGGATCTGACTTACTGGTATGGGAAGAACCACTCATATCCAGTGCTGATAGTGATACATGTAAATCGGTTTTCGAAGGTGTTACCACACAAGTAAATGTAAAAAGACGTGAAACAAAAACGTTATTTCGCACACCTGTGATCATAACAACTAATACACCAGTTTGGAAATACTGTTCACAAGACAAGGCTGCTTTCATAAACAGATGTTATGTGTATTTCTTTAACAGGTACATATTTTTTCATTTAGGGAATTTTAATTACGTAATTACCGTTATACTCGCTTACCTTTCTTTCATATTTTACAGGCAAATCAATTGCAACAACAGTAAAGTCAGCACTGAATCTAGTAGCCAACGCAATACCATCAGCAGCCAGAGCAGTGGAGACTGCTTTGAATATAGTGGGGAGACCAGACGTAGCTGCCAGTGTACAGACTGCCGCAACATCTGTAGCATCAGCAATTCATGGAGTCCAACTAATCCAGGAAACAGTGCAGTCAGTACCAGCATTCCTGACGGAAGCGAGCAATCTATTATCAGGTTCATCAACGAAAAGCGGGACGGACGCAGCAGTAGCCCGCACGGGACAGGGACTATCAATACAAGATCTACAAGCATTGACCCATCCACAATTGATGACACCGTTCGACTATGCAGTGAACACAGATCCAGCGATTCCAGCGGATCGGGAAAGATCACCATCCAATCAACGACGGAAGATGTCTCATGTTCACCCAGAGGAGATAACAAAGGAAATCGACCTCATTCTCCAAGACGAGATAACGCCACAAAGCTACGACGTATACATGGACACTGTGGAGGAACTACAACACCTATTGAGAGTGCCCAACAGATTGATAATCCAGTACGGGGATCCGCAGAGTTACCCATACAAATTGACCTTGAAGAAACCTGCGAATTGGATCAACAAACTGGTGAATTCTTAAAAGAACCGGATGCACTTGATTGGAAAAACTATTTGTCTTATATTTTGCTTACTTATACTTAGTAATATCACATCTTATGTTATATTAATCTTAACTAAACATATTGCTATTTGTTAATCATATATAATCTATGTAATCATGTCAATAACCTTTGAAAATATAAACTATTTATACATTGAAAATGCCTCTTATCAGTATCCAAAAGATAACAACATCACTATGACTTATCTAAATAATGGATGGCATCTAATACCTAATCAAGAATATGATGATTATTTAACTCATAAGCAATGGACACAATTAATTATGCACAAAACTTATGCACCTAAATGAGTTGAAATTACTGTACAAAATTTAATACCCATAACTACTCAAATTGCTATAAATATTTAATGCTATTATCTGATGTTTAACAGGGCTTAAGGCCCCTTAAAATATTTTGTAACTTCTTGCTACCAATTTGTAAGCACAATTTATTTGCCTTGTAAATGCCACGATGGTGGCGCCCTCACGGACCTCGTAGAGGTGTGGAGCATACTAGGTGTTGGGGAGACCGTTAACCTTAAGGTACAGTCCGGGCTCTCCCCACACAGTTATGTATGTATCCAAGGTACAACTACTTTTGCTGCATTCAATAACACTATTTATGTATTAGGATACACTGATACAAAATATGAAACTGAATTTTTTTAATTTAAAAATACAAATATTAACATAGAAAATAGGGAAAGTATAAATACCGAAACAAATACTAGAGTAACACTAACAGTTTTTCAACTTCCAGAAGTTAATAATAAAACAATGTTATATTGGGGTCCATTGATTAATCCTTCAGAAATAATGGAATTAAGACCAGGTAAAAATGCAATTAAATATACATGGCATAGAGTATATGATGAATTATGATCACAGAAATTTAAATATAACACCTTATCTACATCATCAACATTGGATTCACAGAAATCAAACAGAATTTGGAAGGCAATTCAATTATCAAATGTCAGGTATGCCAGAAAATAACTTTTTTAAATCAATACCTAACATGTTTATTAAAATGATACCTTTATTCGACGAAAATAATGCATTAATTAATACAACAGCACAAGTTTGCATACACAGAAAAATTACCTTTGACATAGAACCATTATTTTCATCTATAAACAGACCATTAGCACCTGAAAATATGTATAATACACCTTTATATACACAAAAATATAATCTTTACCAGTCACTTAGCATATATGCATAATGTTGGAAAATTATCAGATATGGCACCTTCAGCCAAAACAAAAACTATTAATGGAAAACCATTAACATGGCCTGTATATTATGAAGCTATATCTACAAGATTAATTAATGACTTGGGTACTTGCATCAGGTGTAGATAACACTACACCAAAAACTGGATAACTTGTACAAAAGCCTGAATAAACTATTTTCATCCATATTATGTCTCGTTAATTCAAAAAATTCACACACCTTATAAATAACGCCAAATCGTACAAACCCTTTCCACTGATAATGACGATTGATGTATATTCATTTCTATACACTAGTTTCAAGATCCTATTTTGAATTACATTTTTGGAGAGCCAGTTTGTCATTTTGACCAAGTTTGTTCATAAAAGTCAAGATTAATAAAACTAACGTAAAATTAATTTCGACATTGAAGTTTGGAAATATGTTTCGAACAGACAAAACAAGGTTTTGTTAAATTAATTTTAAATGAAATATTCCGTTAGGTTTGTACAGAGCTCAGTGTACAATAAGAACCTATTAACAAAAAGAAGAGAGAAAGGTTTATTTTATGCAAGTAATCGACACTTGGAGCTGATTTCATTATCGCAGTACGTTTTGTAAATTGCATCATCTAAAATCCACACTGGTAAAATGTATATAAATGGTTATTTTGACTTCAGAGATGCAGAGTTGCGTGTATTACATGTCTATATACAACTGTAATTAAATGTTTCTTGATAATTTTATGTTATTTTCTTCACACAGATTGTTCATATTATATGAAAATTATAATAGTTAGTTTCCCATATCTCATCAATTAAAAAGGGCTTAGCTATCAGAAAATTCTTTACTAGAGACATCGTTGTCCCCAATCAAACTTAAATACTTGTATGCAATGATTATTTTAAAGTAAATTAATGTCATTCAATAACAAAAATATAAAAATAAAGATTTATATTTTGGATGTGTAATGAAAAGTAAGTTATCAAATTCCGAAAGACTCATGTAATTGAATAAAAAAAGTATGATAAAGTGCAAATATATGTGAAATAATAATATTAAAAACTCCAAATATTATAACACAAAGATTGCAACATTATAAATATACCTTGTCATAGAATGAGCTCAGAATTCTTTTCTTAAAGTGAAACCCATTTAAAGTTTCTCAATTTATGAAAGAATTGCTTTCCCTCAAAAATCACATCATTCTTCCTTTGATAATTAATACCGCATTAACCGCTGTTGATAAACTACAAATTTTTTGTTGAGATGAATAAATTACTGAATTGTTTCGAAACAGTGTACTGTATTTTTAAAATTAAATAATATTTTTTAAAAATAGTGATGCCTGTTTTCTTTATTTCTGCTCACAATACATGAAAGCTTTATTATATTACAAATGCAAAATTAAGCCGAATTCAAAACTATTTCAACTGTGAAATAATATTTCCTGAATCTTAGCAAATAAAAATGTATCAGATGAACAAAACTAATCACTATTTTAGAGGCAGAAAAACATTATAAATCACAGAAATTAAGAAGAACAGAAAAGCACATTTATATTTTTTACTTCAGAACTATGAAACTTAAATCAACATTTAATTTTGTGATTGTATAAGGTTGAAAACGGTTTTATGTAAGTAAAAATCATGATAAAGAAATCGAAACAATTTATATAAAAAGTTTTTTCAAATGTTTACTATGTGCATTTGAAATTCATTAAAAATGTTTTTTGTAAGCCATAGTTTAAAAATTTATCTACTTAAATCAGTCATCAGTAATTTACAAAATACTTCCAAAAAATAATAAAAACCATGAGTGAACTAAACAATTTATAAATACTAATGGAGAAAGAGGAAAGCTCACAAAAAGAATGTGTAGTTCAACCAATATTTTCATATTTAAACATCTTTATATATTTTGAGATGTTTTCTACTTTAGTTTAAAGTTATTCAGCAAATTATTTTAATGTTATGTATATCCTGATTTATGGATCAATAATTCAGGGAGATTCCCAAAAGGTAAGCTCATGAGATGTAACGTATTGCCTTCACATGAGGTGTGGTGAATCCAGCAAGATTCATATTCTTTTTACGAGTCCTAATTTTTTACCGGTACCTAAGCCAAGTTAAATGCCTATGAAATGTTATTGATTAATCAAATAAATCTTTTCTGTTAAAATAAAGAATATAATAATGCTTCAACTGATAAATATATCATTATCACTTCTTGCTGGATATGATTATTTATTACTTAAAGAAATCAAAATGAAAAAAAAATTAAATTTGAATTTTCTGAAAAATTATTTAGCCTAATATTAAATTTTTTTATAAGAGATTAAATCCTTTTATTTAACAAGCAATATTTTGTTAACATAGTTATACTATTGGTCATCAAATTTTTATTTTACTGGTACACCATGTATTAATATTGAAATATCCCAACCCTGGTACTACTAAGCATTAGTAAAATCATAAATAAGTAAAAATTTATTTTGATGAATGCACGTTCACAGCTTGCAGTTGATGAAGAAATAGTAAAATGTATTTGAAGGGCAACCTCTTTTTCTCTCTATCTTCACCGTATGAGATGAGGCATGTTGGAAGTTTTAATAGTTTTAGGTTTAATTTCTTTTCTACTGCTGAGTAACATTTTTCAGTCCGACATTTCTCTATAGACTTCTGGGTTCCATGAAAATCTGTATGACAAAATCCACCCAAACTTTAGCATTTGTTAAGCACGGTGACTTAGTGTTCCCAAAGTCACAGGTTCGAGGTTCGATTCTCAAGTTAGATCAATTGAACCTTTCAGTGGATTGATTAGCTGAATACCAATCAAGCTAGGGAACTAAGGGGGTTTCACTTTGCTGACCACCTAATCAACACCTCCTAGAGTAGAAAGCCATTGCAGTAAAAGAATGAGTCATACTCTGGAGGCTGACCCGAAATTCCCTTTCTCTTCTTCGAGAAGATTTTTATTCACTTAGATGGGAAATGCCTTTGGTCTTAAAAAGATTTTCACTTCGTTTTCATTAAAAACACAGTGAAGGCATTTTTTTATGAATGGAAAATGAATTTACTATGCAAAAGACATTAAGAAATTATTTTCAAAATATGTTTACTGTACTATAATAATTTTATCCATTTTACAATATATCATTAACTTAATGATATTCAATTTACGATTATAATTTACATTTTTCATCTCTGTAAATTTTAGAATTTCTCAAGAATTTACAAAGCATTTTTTGACATTATTTGTGTAGTTAACTTTTTAATATTTTTACATCGTTTAAAATTTAACATTCTAAAAATGACTCTTATATTTGTTTGTTGCTCTTACATTACAAATTCATTAATATTTTCTTTATTATTAGTAAATTAATGTCCAAATATTTTTATTCTCCGAATTTCAATTTCATAAAAAATATTTTAAAATAATTATTTGTAGCAATTTAAAATAATTTATACATGGAAATTTCAATTATTTGATAAGCTGTTCAACATTTAATGAGTATGTTTAAAAAATGTTTATTTTAATATATGAATAGACATTTATAGATAAGTATATATTTTTGATACAAAGTATTTTTTAAGGTTTAAATTTAACATTTATAATTCATATTTTGGATATGTATTTACAATTCATATTAAGTATTTCTTATATTTGTGAATCATCTTAGCATGTTTTAAAATTACTCTCTTTGATAATGTAAACATCATGAAATTTTAACTAATATTTTACACAGTAAACAAACAAGCAAATTCACGGTGAAAATTTTTTATTGAAAAAAATAAATTATACAATATTTCAAATACATATCACAAAATCATATTTTAAATATTTCTAATTTTCTGTTCTTTTTTGTATTATTGCATTATTTTTTATCAGATCATCATTAACTTTCTTATTGTAATCTTTTAGTAAAGTATTCGTTGATGCATACACAATAATTTTTTATAATATTGTACACATCATGTTTATTACAATCAAACTGAAAATAAATTTCTTATATAATCTAAGACTATATAATATAATGTCGCATGCAAGGAATCTCTGATTTTTACATTGCATAAACTGTTCTTCAAATTCTTTTGACACTAGTTTAACAATTACACAAAAGTAAAGTTTTATAATTTTTACTGTTTCATTGATAGGAACATCAATCTATTTATACTTTGATGTTTTGTAAAAGTATTCATACTATTCAAAGTATTCATACTTTGAATTAAAATATCACTACCATCGCATAATTCATCATATTCTTTAATGAGAGAACTGTAACATTTTCATATTTAATTATTTTAAAACATCGTTTGAATGCAATATCCATCTATAAAGGTTAGGATTATTGACAGATGATTCATGCTTTCTAAATCATTACATATAACTATAATTATAAATCATTTATAATTTCATTGTTATCTAAAATTAAAGTATTATAAATTTCATCAACAAAGTTTTCTCAATGATGTTTCCATGTGTATGAGATGTTAGTGTCAAGGAAATTAAACTTTGAACTCTTAATTTATTTTCTGTTTCGTAAATCTGGGTAAGCGATACATTCTATTGAGCACCAGCTAATTGCATATAAAGTCCAAATCGTACTTCTAAAGAATCGGTTTGCAGCTTTCCAGTCAATAGGAAATTCAAATTTAATTTTTTGCCCAATAATTAACAATTTCAATAAAAGCATTGGTGGTGTAAGTCAAAGCTAAATGAGTCTCAAAGCTTAATGTTCTTGTGTCTGAAGAAAAATGCTTCCATTTCTCGAACCACAACGAAAAATTCTGCCAACATATTAATCTAGCATATGATGGTAAATTAGTGAGTGTCTGTTGATACTTTTTTTTGCAATTCCGTTATATAATGTTCTCACATTTACAATATCCCACAAAATTGAGATCAGTTTGATAAATGTTGCTGTTCCTTCATAATTTAATAAATCATAAATGGGACCTGCAACTTTTAGTCCTTCTGAACTATGTCTATAACAAACTTGCAAAACTAATTTCACATTCTGTCTTTCTAAATTTGAAGGACATAAAGATTTTGCTGTTCGTGTGTGACAATACCCGACTATATTTGTAGATTCAATTTCATGTAATTTTTATAGAGTATTAAAAGAAGGAGTATTTAATTTTTCTTCAGAAACTGAGTTACAAAAATTAGGAAAATAAAAAGCTTTATCTGAATTTTTTAGTTAAGCCAATTATTTCTAATGTTTTTAAGTAAATTTACAGTATCAATAACAAAAAGTAAAGGTTTTTAATTATCAATGGGATGATTATAATTAATATTATAATCTAAAATATCTGGGGGATTTGAAAACCGGGACACTGCCTTTATATGAATGACATTATTTTAAAGTCTATATTTTTTAGTTCAATTATTATTTTTAATATGAATGCATGCTAGAAATCTCTAAAATAGTCTTTACAGGATATATATGTACCACATCTTTATACGCCGTTCAAATTGTCTTGTGGTCAGCGTGCCTGACTGCTGATAGGGAGGTCCTGGGATCGAATCCCGTCTCGGGCTCGGATGTACTTTCTCTCTCTATCTATCCTGTCTTTGTCCTTTCCTTGTATGAATGAGTTGTGAATGGTTGCCTTCCCTATAAACAGGTACCTCTTGCATGTGTGTACTGAGGAAGTCACACTCCACACCTAAATATGGCTCAATTGGAAAAGTGGAGCAGCACACCCCAAAATGCCAGCTTAGCTGGCATACGACAACAGCAACAACATCTTTATACATTGATTGAATGCTTTGAAGCATAAAGACATAAAAAGTGGTAGCCACATCATTTGAATTTGCAGCAAAACTAATTACATTACCACTTTTAAACTCTACAGCAGCTTTCAGATAAATTTCATCCATCATTAAAACTACATTCTTATCATTTTTATTTGAATGTATATATTTATCCTTTTTAATTTTAATTTACATTAGTAAGATAAATATATAGTAAGATAGATAGATTTTATCTTACATTAGTAAGATAAAAAATTATCAAAACTTTGTTCATTTAAGGGATTTGCTGCATAGTTATTAAATAAAAGTTTTAATGTAGCGGGAGGAGGAAGTATAATAAAAGAAATATTACGTAAAAATTTAAAAGAATGAGGTGATTTGGAATATAGCAAAGCACAAAGGATAAAAAAATTAGGGGAATATCTCCGATGATTCTTCGAACTTTGTAATAATAAAATTTCTTCCTTGATAAAATCCAGTAAACTTTTGTTATCCATATAGACATTTTTTAATTCATCAATGATATGTACAAGTAAATTATCCTTTCCTTTATCATCAACAATAACTTTTTCAATAGATTTAAAAATATCAAGTATAATATTAATGTTGTTGGTAGTCATTGGAAAAATGTTATTATTTAATTTGTCATGTTTAACACTTTTATTTATACTTACCACAGATAAAGATTTGTCAATGGTGACAGGAGTTTCTAATACTGGGCATGAAACAGATGTTACGAATAAAAACATAACAAAATTATCATTTTTTATAATATTCCAGTTAGATTACATTTTCTAATTAGTTCTTCAGTTCATCAAAAGAATTGAAACAAAATTTCTTTTCATACAACTCTTTAGTCTTAAGGCTTTCTTGAGTAGCAGCTGATAAATTTTTATTTCCCAGCCTCAATTTCTTAAAATTGGGCTCATCTCTATGATGTTTTACCGTAGAAAGATAAGCAGGGCAATTCGGAAACTTGGATGGAACAGCATGGGCTTTTAATTTGGGATGAGGTAGAGGAACACTAATTTTTTTTCCCGGATTTTTTATCGTATATCTCCGAAATCCTATGAATGTCCGTTTCCATGAAATGAGCTTCACAAATCTATGGAACAAGATATAATATGATAAAAATATGGAAGTTTTGTAATTGCACTCATTTACATGAGAAGTTAATACAGTATTTCAATTAGAAGATAAAAAGTTGCTTAACAAATAATTTTGTATTTAAAGAATTTGAAAATCCATTAAATTAAATTATTTTAATACAATTTATTAGTTTATTAAATTTTTATTTAAGTGCATTCACAGTTTAAGGATGCAAAATGTATTTTCTCGAATGAAATCATAAATTTTTTCTAGTGATATAAAATACATAATACACGTTTCAGATTGATAATTCAAAGTAAAGTCAAATAAAAAAAATTATTACAATTATACTATTATGAATTATATTACTTATTGCATAAAAAAATTTGCACAGTTATTTTTCATAAGCTGTTGAAAGAAGAATATTTTCACTTATGTAGTAATTAACTATTTGAAATAAAATAGAAATATTTAATCGTTTGACACAAAACTATATGTTACATTAAGTTAATTTAAAAAAACGAGACCACAATTATAAAATTTTGATCCTGTTTAACAAACTATAAGGATTGTCAAATCATTCAGATATCTACATTAAAAATATTAACTTCAATTTTTATTTTAAAATATAATTTATTTTCATAATTTAATGAAAGTTACGACTTTAATATTAAAAATACCATTGAAACTGGAGAAATCTAACGTTACTACGTGGTAAATAAGCATGTTTTAACTGTTTTGTTTGTATATATGACATTTATTTAAAACACAAATTTTACTTTTAAAACACTTCGATTATGCTAAAGTTATACACGAATAATTGTTACTATTTAATATTAGAAGATTCTTACTCCCCCTCAAGTCCTGCAGGCCGCCTCAAAGAGAGCTCTTATAGCCGGCGAGGGGGTGTACCTGGGCGGAGCGGGTGAAGTACGTCGGGAGAGCAATCTCCTGGTAGGGTCACCCAAGGCGTGAAGGCCGTTCCAATATGCTCAGCTAAGGTCTGCAGGCATAGGAGCCAAGTCAGACTTCTACCTTAGGTTCTAACATAGGACAAGGTGCTCCAGGTCTCCGGATCAACAGAAGCTGTCAAATTTTCCCTTTTACCATGAATCATGCCCCAAGTGCGACAATGCACCGTTTTGCCCGCAACACATCTTGAAGTGCTTGTGGTTTTCTCGTGAGGAGGCTGTGAAAAGTGTGATCTGCTTTCGGAATTTTTGGCTGTCTTTGATCTCATGGATCTGGTCTAGTTCCACTAGACCAAATGGGGATTAGTCCCACCCATCACCAGATTATTACTATATTATAGCTATTTAATATAAGCAAAAAACTTACCCTGGAATTTTTAGTAACATTCAAGTTTTCTTGAGGAATGGCTTTAAACCATTTCATCAGCTTTTCTTCTTCTTTAGGAAATCGAAAAACACTTATTTTTTTCAGTTTTGTCTTAATTACCACGGCAATTAACTACGGAACATTTGTAGGGCATGGTGACGATAATATCACTTGAAACTAGAAGAAATATATTACAGACATAAAGCAACAACACAAATCAGCGAGCAAAATGGCGACACTAGAATTAAAACGAATTCAACAGCTTCGCCTCCAGATAATGAGTCATACAGAACGGAAGATAGTGCTTTGTCTTTCACTTTAAGAGGTGTTGACCCATCCGGGACATATGCTTCGCACCCCAGGGCCCTCGGTCAGGAAAACATATTTGGGCACTGTAGGACTTGTGATCCGGATATTACAGTTTTTAAGTCAGGATATATTTATTTATTTATCATTTAATTTGTAACTTTTAAGAAATTGATTTTAATGATTTAACATTTCCATAACAATGTCTTAAAAATTTTAAATGTATTTTTCTAGCTTGTTAACCAATTGAAGCAATTAAACATTTTTATTACCTATTAATTGTGCATTATCTTATTTATGTAAGATTCTACAAATTGTTGATCATTAGGTGTTGAATGTATGCTATAACTTAACTTAACAAATTTTCAAAAATTCTATAATACTACTAATTTTACAAACTTTAGCTATATTTTTATTGCAAAATAATAATTGTGGGTAAGAATTCACACCCCTAATTTAGGATCAATTCACCTGATTTTTCACAATGATATCTTCTTAAGCGTTTCATTAACTACAGATTAAATAGATAATTGTATTTCATTTTTTTATTTCAGAAAAATTCTAGTGAAAAACAACTTTAACATTTAAGGAAATTTCGTATTTAAAATAGCTTTTTAAATTATAGAATTCAGACCATTAACGCAAAATAAAGTTATTTTTATTGTAAAAAATATAAATCACAAAATGTAATATTGATCGCTTATAATATTTCATTTTTATACGATAAAACCAATTTTTCTGATTCCAAAATTAGAAGACCTTGGTTAATAAGTCTTCCTCTGATTTCAGTTTAGATAACTAAATTATGCGATAGCATTATCAATGATAAATAATTAGATAAGCAACGGAACGCTAATTCAGACAACAAAAATATTTTGCAAAAATTTCTTAAATCAAAAATCAAATCACGCATAAATTCAAGTAAAATTATCTATATTTAATATAACCAGAAATTTTCAACCAAACAATACGTATCTATGTTATTAAAAATGAATTCTTTTCTCAAAACTGATGCACTCTATCTTGTTCTTTCACATGTTTTTCATTGATTCAAATTATTATCAAGAATTACAAGTGCTGAGATAAAAAATTTATTTTAACAGTCTCTACCGCCTAATTTTATTTAAAGAAATTTTTTCAATCAGTTACCATAATAGTGAAAATTTTCTTCTTTTTTTTAAAGGGGCATTTAACAAAACTGTTGTTATTTAATATATTAAAATATATTTATTATTAAAATAAGCGTTAATTTTTATTAAAGTAAAAATTGTTTCTATTAAGAATCATTTTGGAAGTGCTGTTCATGCCATGGCATGAAAGATTTTTCTTTTCATGAATTTATATCATTTCAATGCGATCTTATTTTTAAAATTTAAAATGTAGAATGAGAAATACGTGCGATTTCTATAGAAATTTCCTGAACGAATTTCTCAAGTAACAAATTTGTTTATTTTATATAAATTGAACTAATTGTTTAAGAAATATATTCTGTATGTTTAAGGCATACTGAAGAGGCGGCTAAGACCTATTATAGAATGTTACGCAATTAAAAAACAAGATACTGTATGTTTAAACTTACACAAAAGAAAAACATTTCAAAAAAGAAAAAAAAAACATTCATAGATTTTTTACTTTTACCATTTGAAAAAAGAATTTTTCAATATAAGAGGCTAATATAAAGCCAACAAAATTATGTGTTATAAAAATTATTTCCCCAAAAGAAAACATTTGAACTTTAAATAAATTACTTTTAAATGAATAGTTTAAGTGATAAGTAATTTAATATTTAATTTTCCAAACGCTGCAATCATATGTTAGTAAATATTTAAACGAACAAAATGTGAAATAAGTATTCAAATTGAAAGAATACATAGTAGACAGAAAAAATACAACTTGCTGCAATAATATTTTAAATGTCAAAACTCCAGATTTTCAAAGGTTTACATTTTTGTTTCTAACGAAGCGATGCTTTGGAAGAAACGAAATACTAATCGTGTGAACAAACTGATTATTAATGTACTTTAGTGGCCTAGATGGAACCACTATGATGATTCAGTCAGTATTAAGACGTAATCTGTGTTGGCGGAATCGACTTACTGGTTGGATCAGTAAGCAAAACTGGTTGGAAAGTAAGAAAGTATTCTAGACAGCAAAATTTCAAATAAATATTACTAGGTTATAAATGTACCTATGATAAATATTAGGAAATTTAAAAGTGGAATTACATTAGTGAAGTTGAATTAATACTATGGTCATGAATGAAGTACAATTGCGACAATAAGTGGGTAACAAAACAGGAACATCTCCGTAAAGTTTCAGTTTTTCTCTGAAGTTTCACTCTAAAGTTCCAAATTTTAAATGAACCATCGAATTATTTTATGTAGAAGCAGGAGTAGTCTGAAAATCAATCGTTTGTGAGAAAGGAACAGAAAAAATGCAGACATTTTAGAAATTTCACTGTACTGCAGCATTAAAAGCTGCAGATAGGAGGAGATAACACAAACATTCCTGTAAAATTGTACTGAATATTAAGTAACATTTTTCATTTCAAAGGATTTTCAGAAATGGTGCTGGTGTTCAATCGACTAAAAATGTAAGCATTTGTTCTTTCCTCAAGATAAGAGCAAAATGTGATAAATAAAGTGCGACTTACTACCGTGAAATATATAAGGAAGAAGTAATTGCTCATATGGAGGGAAATGGAAATTTAGAACGGATCAGTTTTACTGTACGGTCACCCTTGGCGCGTTTTTAAGCCAAATTTGGCGAACATTCGGACCGCCTTATTTTTGTCCGATGCGATTCTCGCGAGACTAGTCTCATGCTATCATCTACGAATTTTCAGATATCGTTTCTAACCTTTCTTCGCAAATAAAATTCTGTTGAGTAGAGTAAAATAAACAAAATTTGCGGTAAACAAAATACTGTCGCCGAGATTTTATTTCAACAGGTTGTCTGCTGTGCGTTGCTTTTTTCAGCTATTATCTTGCAGAATATGTGTGGAGGAAAAAAACAATAAAATGTGTAATAAATTCCTTGCGTTCATCGATTCCATTATACGGGTCTACCCGCCAAAAACATCTGACCCGGAGCAGGCAGTAGCGGCTTCGATGGCAAAATAGGAGCTGGAGAGAGGTATTTTTATTGTTCATTATTTACATAATTAATAATAAATTAAATGGTCTTCATGAAATGAATTTCTTATGAATATTTACTGATTTAAATTCATTAATGTAAAATTTTATCAAAATATTTTATGGATAATTTAACGTATCAATTTTATTATTTTACCATTGATGTTTGAAGTCTATAAATTTGCGTTTTTTGTTAATTTTGCAAAATTAGCTGAGCATATTGATAGATACCAACAATATATGAAATATTTGCCACTATTTCAGCCATTCGCCTGCCACTGTTTTTCTCGTACAGTCACTCGCCATACGTATGACGTCATACGGCCTTGGCGGCTTTTTGAAAATTTCGCCAATGGTGACCGAACGGTAAAATTTTCCCTTTAGAACTTATAAATATATTATAATGTATATTATGACAGACGAAATCGTAGATTTCTGACTGATTCATTAAGAGGAATTGCGACAACTTCTATTGGTATGTCCACGTGCCAAAGATCTTTAAAACCAAACATGATAACTTGATTAATAACCAAACATGAATAAAATTGAAGCAGTTTTGTATACCTCAGATTATTGATGATACTACAGATGATGTTCTCAAGCACAAGTTTTGTTTACTATACTATCCCTATTAGAAAAGTGAATAGAGTGTATAATTAAAATAATTGTAAGTAAAGCAAGTTATATACATGAATTTTAAAGTCAAAGAAATGATCATTCTTTTTCAGATTTAGTCCAAATTAATGTTATTCATCATGAGTGGGTAATTAATAAAGGAATGAATGAAATGAACATCTCCGCTAAATTTATCCATCAGTCAGATCCGTGCTGATTCCAAAAACCGTTAGAAGTCGATGTGAAAATGGATAAACTTTAAATAATAACTTGAGATATGAATGAAATGAATAAATTTGAAGAAACTAAAATAGATGATAGCCAAACAGATGCTTCTAAAAGTATTTTTTCAGTTTGTGGTCACAAAAAAGGACTTCTCTCCTTGCCTACTTACATAAACTCATAAAGGAGGAGTATCTAGATTGATCGAGATTAGTGACAAATCCCAAATAATCTATTTTATAATAAATTAATAATTATGAAAAACCTGAAAAACATTTAATTTTATTATTTGAGAGAGTCATTAGTGTATATTTTATTCTGGAAGTTTAAAGCAGTAATCAATATATAATTAAAACATATTTCTTTAATTTACTTTGAATGCATATTTGATACATTTCTTTGTTTAATCAAATGTTGTATAAATTTACAAAAATTCCAGTCTGTGACAAAAATGGCTGAATTTTCATCACGTTTTCACTGTATTTTTTAACTTTAGATAAAAAGCTTTTAGAATTTTTTGTCTGCATTTGGCATTATAAATGATATTTATCAGTTTTTACAAAAAAAAAAAAAACATGTTTTAAACAAACAAATTTTAAAAAAATTGAACACTGTTATTCAGAATATGTTAAAAGCACATATTCTTTGTTAAAGGATATGCAAATCTCTTAAAATTAAATTAGTATTATTGTACTATATTGCAGCATATTTCCGTAACAACATTATATTTCTACTGGTAATTTCCTTTACCAGGTAATTATTACCAACATTTCTATAACAAGGTTATCATAAAACCTGTGTTATTTAAAAGGAATCTTTTAGATTAAGATATATGAAATGCATTTGTGTCTAACATTTATGTATATAAATCTTCTTTATCTTTACTTAAAAGAAAAAAAATATTTTCTGTCTTAAAAAACAATAAAATATTTAATAATGAAATACTTTCTTGAGTTGTTGTTGTTGTTGTTACTAATGACACTTGGACAAGCCAAGCTCGCTATGCTTTGGCTATGCGAATTTAAGTCAATTGAGAGCGTCTTTCATTTAATCAGAGCACCATGAAGGTGAAAGTATGGCTTATATAAATATGTGCTTATTTACTGATTCATAAATAAATTATACATTCCAGCATTGATATGTAGTAATCATAATCTTATCATTAGATAATACTATCAAATGTTGTTGTTGTTGGGGTTGGCTAACTAGGCTAGTTATATGGGGTGCGCTATTTTATTTTTCCAACTGAACCATATTTAGGTGTGGAGTCCGACTTCCTCAGTACACACATGCCATAGGGACCCGTTTATAGGGTAGGCAACCATTCACACCTCATTCATACAAGGAAAGGACAAACACACGATAAATAGAGAGCGAAAGTACATCCATGCCCGAACCGGGATTCGAACCCAGGACTTTCTTATCCGCAATCAGGCACGCTGATCACTAGATAAGTTGGGCGGCTTTCTTGAGTTAGCTAGAGGTATAGTATATGAAAAATATTTAGGCTAATTATATGAAAAATAATTTTTCGTCATCACATAAAAATGTCTTTTATAATTTATACTCAAATAAAAGACTAAATTCTAATATTTAAAAATAGGGGTTAGATGTTGCATTTATTTTCAGCAAATTTCTGTTTGTTTAAAATGCCTATGATTAATACATGTGATTTTGTAACAATATTGCTGTACATATATTAATTAATTTTAGCATTTTAAAGCAATAATCAAAATAAAAACAATTTTTGCATAGTAAATAACATTTATCAATAGGAATTTGGGACTTTAAAAAGGCAACTATTTTAATATATATGTAATATCTTCCCCATATACTCACACCATTTATTTATATTGGCATTTGGAGAATATTACAGATAGGGACTTGTTAACTTTCATGAGATATGTGCTACACGAAGATGCAGATGCAGTACAGCTGATACGTTTGAAGGTCTTGAAAGGGTGCCGGTATTTCGAGTGCAATGACTTCAAAATTTCATGTCAAAGACATTCAAAACGATAGTAAGATGGCGGATGAAAAGCCAGTTTGTGAGTTGACAAACATGCTTTCCGATAGCGATTACGATTATTCATAGCCTTTTGAAATGAAATAAAACTCATGGAAAAGCTCAAAGAAAATGTGGCAAATGTTTTGGGCATTAAACTTTTAAGTGGTTTAGTCAATGTAGTCTACTGCTAACACTAACATATTTTTTCTCGTGTTCTTGTAGTGTTCAACCGTACAGTCCTTCCGTCTCCTTCCTGAATAAAGCTTTCATGAAGATGTGTTGTTGTTGTGTTGTTACTTATGATACTTGGACATGCCAAGCTCGCTATGCCTTGGCAAAAAGAATTTAAGTCAATAGGGAGTGTCTTTCGTTTTAATCAGAGCACTATGAAGGTGAAAGTACGTCTTTGCTCTTTTTTTAAATCCTCCGATAGATGGCACCACCAGAGAATCCACTCCCTCAATTTTGGAATTGATATGAAGGGGAGTAAATTTCTTCAGACCATTGCACCCATGGTAAATGCTCAACGACCGACCACAGGACTTTCGATTCCACAGATTTAACGAGCACGTATATCGCATGTACTCGGTGGGTCTTTGGCGGCAATGGGAATTCGAACCCTACCCTTCCGGATGCAAGGCCGATACCTTAACCACTAGGCTACCTCGACCCTTAAAGATGTAAATATTAATGGCGAAAACTTGATCAATAACTGGCTTTGATAAAACAAATATCTTTGGAAAAAAATCTAAAAATATCTGAATAGGTGGAAGGTTAATCGTGGCAACAGTTGAAATGCTTGTTGTTGGTTTCTTTTGTGCTTTATGCTAGAATGACTATTTCTTATTGTAAGTTCCCTTTGGTGATAGAGTCTACATTTTACGAAGAAATTTGCATGCCGCTCATTCCATACGCAGGCCACTAATTCAGAGTGCAGGTCTTCGGAAGTTAGGCTTTGTCGATGTGGCCGCAGGTGCCAACACACTTCGAAGCAAGGACGTGCCGTGAGTTTTTACACCACGGTAACATTCCCGATCAGCATTCTCATGCATTTTCCGAAGCTTTTCTAACTATTTTAACTACTTAAATGGAACATATAATACACATAAATCATCTATATCTTAAAATGTAATGCATAATATTGAAATAAGATTTTATATGAAAAAAGTATATTAAATCGTTTTGTTGATCAATAAAATATTCCCAATTATTTTAAGTAAGGACATCAATATTCATATTATTATTTTCACTGCAATGCCCTGCTGCTAGGATCCATACAATGCTTCCCAATATTTTCAGCACTACAAAGGGCTGAAAAAATGAGGGCACTTTGTCTAGTGTCCTGGTACCCAGTGGGTAACTGAGTGAGTATGATACCGCCCCACATGAAGATATACGGTGAATGAAGTGACTAAGTCATGGATGCATTCCCACCAGTCGACACTCATGCAGTAAAGGACCGATGCGCACAGCTGCCATACCAATCTTCTACAACGATGGGGTGTGGGTAGGCGCCAAATCCAGACAGAGACCAGGCACACGCCAAGACATTGCCCGTAGCCCGACAACCTCCACCCTGCGGTCCATCAAGACCTATCCAAACTGAAAGAAGGCCACTGGCATTTATTGAAACAATAATACAGAAAGACAAAAGAGCAAAAACAAGACATACCTTGCCTTAACAAAAAACGAAAATAAGACAAACCTTGTCTTTACATAAATTAAATTTGGATGGGGTCATCCTATAGCATTTTGTGGCAAAACAAGATTAATACAGAAATCAAAAGTTTTTAAAAGTTAATAGCCTCTGTAATCCTTGTGAGTGATTTTTAGCCTATATGTTTCATCAGGATAATATGTTTTAATTTATAGTGTCTAAAGAGTTATTAATATTTATTCTTGTAAGCTGCTATTGATTAAAACAGTTATGATTTCTTTAGAGGCTTTTTTGAAACTCCCAGAATTTAATAAGTTTGCAATTGTTGTTTCTTTATAGTTTTTTGGATATAGTTGGGATCTAATGTGTCCAAATGCTTTACAATCATATATTACATGTTTTGTGTCCTGTGTCCTTCCGTCAAATTGGAACTTATCTTCTTTGTTGAAAAATCTGTTTTGATAACTGGCAAAGATGGCGTGTCCTGTCTTGAATTGGTTAAGATAAAAGTCCACCATAATTCTTGTATTGCTTACATCAGGATAGATTTCATAGAGCTGCCTTGTTTTAGTTGAATTAGTCCATCTGGTTTGCCAAATATGTTGTATGCATTGCTGTATTTTAGTTTTAATTTGTATTTTACTGTATGGAACTGTAAATGTGATATCTTCTAGTTCTGTGGCGTACCCAGTGGGTACCATAGAGTACTTAGTGGGTAAACTATATTGAGGGCCCAGAAAGTGAATGGGGTTTCATGATTTAGGGGTAGGGTCCATGAAGAAGATAACTTGACTTCACCTGTCGCACCCTATCATTTCATATGGGGGCCATGACGACCACGACATAATTTACGTGCCTCTGCCGTAATTAGTGAACAGATCACAGAACAGAACCACTTTTCCAACTGAACCCTATTTTGGTGTGGAGTCCGACTTCTTCAGTATACACATGCCATATGTACCCGTTTATAGAGTAGGCAACCATTCACACCTCATTCACACAAGGAAGGGACACAGACAGGATAGATAGAGTGAGAAAGTACATCCATGCCCGAACCGGGATTCGAACCCAGGGCCTCCCTATCCGTAGTCAGACACGCTGACCACTAGACAAGTTGGGCGGCATTCTCGAGACATACTACAAAGGGTATTAACACATTTTTAGAATGATTTCGGGGCCGTGTAATTAAAATTTAAAACTTAAAGAATATTTTTTTAAATGTTCGATCTGATAGCCTTTTCTCTGGACTATAAGTCTGCATCGTGATTTCCATGATAGAAGAGCTTTTCGTAAAATTTCCAGGGGTATTGCTTTCCATTCCTCTTTCACTTCTTTCCACAGTTCCTCTATCGTGGTGGGTTTGCGTTTAGAAAGAGCTCTTTTTAACAGACCAAAGGCACAATAGTTCATATTTGAAACGTCAGGGAACTTCACAGGAATGTGTGGAAAAAGTACATATGCAATACCTGTATTAGTCTTCATTTTTTCAAGGAATGCAGTGGTAGTTTTCGAAGTATGACTTGTAGCTTTGTCTTGATGAAGTTTCACTCTTTGAAAGTCTTTGGGATAAAGAAGTGGAATTTCTTCTGTAAATATTGGACGTAAAACCTTCTCCTGATAGTATGATGAGTTAATTTTAAAATTTTTTTCTACTCATTTTATTTTTAATTTTCTATTGTAGGAGAAACCTGCGACTATCATACACCCCTTACTTAAACTTTCTTTACATTGACGGAACCAGGTTTGTACATTTTTTTCTCCTCGTTTTCTATACTAAATATACCTTTTATTGTTGCACTCATTTAGGTAAACCCATGCTTCATCAAGGGTCACAATGTATTTCCACTTATCTCCTGCTAAATAGTTTTCATACAGGATTCTAATAAATGTTTTGCGCTGAGCCACATGTCTTGGCAAAAGCTGGTGAACATTATGTTTTTTAGCTTTTTTATAAGTTGTAAATCTTGATTTATTATTTTATTTATTGTTGCTACAGATGTATCTAAAGACTTTGCAATTGATTTCAGTGTTGACGGATTTTCTCTTGTTACCAGGGATTTAACTTTCGAAACATTTGAAACAGTACGTACTTTATTCGGATATTCGTTTGAAGTCTTCTTTCTATGTAGAAATAATGATTGACGGTTTTTACCTGTCCGATTAATAATGTTGCTTATTTTGCACTTAGAAATTTTAATACCATGCATTTGACAATGTTTTTGAATTGTGGAATAAGAATATTTCTTTTTCGAAAGCGCAAAAACAGATCCTTCAATCCACAGCTTGTTTATATTCGACATTTTGAAAGAAGGATAAATTTAAAAGTAGCTGACGATATTTCTCTTTTTAAATAATAAGCTGTTAAAAAACTTTTTTGTTCTAAAACATTTAGTTTTTTAAAATTCTTAATCGAAATCGTTCTAAAAATGTGTTAATCCCCTCTGTATAATAAAAAGACAATATATTGGGAATATAATAATTACATGTTATAATAGATTATATATCAATATAATAAATATGTACCTATATTTACTTTACTTTTCTTCATATTTAAATGTGTCACTCGTTTTTCTAGAAATTTACTTCATTATTTTCTTGTGCTGAAATTGGTAATACAACATTTGTTTCCGAAATTTTGGAATATTCTCAAGGCATCCTTTTGATAAATATTAATATAATAAATCACACATTTAGAATGTTTTCTCTATTCAATTAAAACATGGGATGCATAAATATTTCGTAGAACTTAGCAAATGCCAGTTTAGTATTTCACATTGAATACACCAATCAGGAATTTCAAATGCAGCTTTATTTGCTTATTAAAATTTGGTTTTACATTCATATGAAAATGTTATAAATCCGTTTGATCTTATATTTTCAAATTTTATTCAAATAGGAAGAAAACGTTCAGACTTTAAACCTAGTTTCAAGAAATATATGTGTGTGCAAAATTTATTTAACAAATATTCATAGCATATTAAATGTAATACTTAAAATGAATAGTATTATTGAAGTAAATTCATATTTATACTAAGTAACAATTCATAGAATTCATAATTCATATAATACGTGAATCACTGCAAATGAATTCATTGATACATTTTTGATACACAAAATCAATTTCTCTTCATTTTACTAGAAATTTGCCAGATATTTTTATATATTTCCGTATTTCAACTGTAATTATTAAAATTGTTGTTGTTGTTTACTAATGACACTTGGACAAGCCAAGCTCGCTATGCATTAACTATGCGAATTTAAGTCAATTGGGAGCATCTTTCATTTTAATCAGAGCACCATGAAGGTGAAAGTACGACTTTGCTCTACACACATGCCATAGGAACCCGTTTATAGGGTAGGCAACCATTCACACCTCATTCATACAAGGAAAGGACAAAGACAGGATAGATAGAGAGAGAAAGTACATCCATTCCAGAACCGGGATTCGAATCACAGGACCTCCTTATCCGCAGTCAGGCACGCTGACCACTAGACAAATTGGGCGGCATTTCTTCTTCTAATAGTATATTAGAATTATTAATTCATGGAACTTGTTCGGAGGATTATCACGATATTTATTTTACTTATACATGTATTAGATACTGAACTGTTTCCGAAAAAAACTCCATTCATAAATATTCTCTTTTTTAAATAATCAATCTTTTGATAGCAAATAACTAAATATACTTATTAGAAACAGTCATTAGGTATATTTTATATTGTGAATGATAATTTTAAAACAGTAACAACTAAGAATACTGTGATGTTTAAACACATATTTCTCATTATATTATTGATGCATGTTATATTTAGACTTACAGTATAGCTTAATGAAGAGTGATTAATATAAAATGCAAATAAAAATGGAAACTATGCAAAATAATACCGGTTGAGTTTTTCTGAGGATAAGAATAACAAAAATTTTCTTTTCATTTATTTTGATTGGTTGAGAGTGCCAAATCTTGAGATTGCATACAATATTTATAAATATGTAATAATTTTCATTCATTCATTGTTCAAAAGTTTAATTAAAATTTAAAATGATTTTGTTACTTTCGTACATATAGTAACATTTTTGAATTGTTGTTGTTGTTGCTAATGCCATTTGGACAAGACAAGCTCGCTATACATTGGCTATGCGAATTTAAGTCAATCGGGAGCGTCTTTCGTTTATTCAGAGCACCATGAAGGTGAAAGTACGACTTTGCTCTACACACATGCCATAGGGACCCGTTTATAGGGTAGGCAACCCTTCACTCCTCATTCATACAAGGATAGGACAAAGACAGGATAGATAGAGAGAGAAAGTACATCCATTCAAGAACCGGGATTCTAACACAGGACCTCCTTATCCGCAGTCAGGCACGCTGACCACTAGACAAGTTGGGTGGCGAGCAATGGAGTAAATCAGCATATCTGTGGATTGTTATTGTGTTTGATGAAGCCAATATTATCGTTGCATGGAGAAGAGGCATTTAGGGTTTAGAGACATAGATGCATTTTATTTCATCTAATGATTATTTTACAAATTACTGTTTGCATCTTGTCTCGTGTCTCATTTAGAAATATTTATGCAGAAACAGAAATTAAGTTGCGTCGAAAGCGATTTATTTTTAAGCAATTAAATATAATCAGTTAGAACTAATAATCACTAATGTGTTCAGCAAATAGTTTTTTCGAGGAAAATAAAAATAAATAGCTATACAGGAAATTTTTCTTGCTAGCTCATTTTTCAAATGATCTAGTTTAAATCTTATTTTATGATATCCATCGTATTATAAAGTATTGCCCTGGGAAAAATAAATACAATTCTACTTATTCATTGAACGTAAAATAACTTTGCATATAGAAAGAAAACTACTTTTTATGTGAAGAAATAAAATTTAACTAAATTAACTTAAAATGATATAAAACCAAACCTTAATTATTGATTTTGGATAATTTTCTTATCTAAAATAACACTTTTGTATTTGTTTCGACTAGATAATTTAAAATATTATAGCTGCCTATATGTTTGTTAAGTGGATTATATCTATTTAATTTTGATTTCTTGTTTTTTTTTCTATCAGATTAAAAGGTCAAATTTAATTTAAGAACATTTCCTCGATTACCATAATACATTGCATCTAGTGATATCGATTTAAATGGATGATTTTTTCCGCAAATTTATGCTGACAGGGTAATTAATCTTGATCCGAAGATATCTAAAATTTTAATGACGATTTTACTTTACTTTTTTCATTACATAGGAGAAATTTAAGGTAACTGAATTATTTATTTTTTTTAATTTAATATATTTTAACGAAATTTTCAATTACTTTGGAAAAGATGTTTTTCTAATTGTATGTAATAAAATTACAATGTGCTAAAATATATATAATGTATATAATTTAAAAATTCACTTTATTTAATTATGGTACAGATAACAAATAAATCTTTTTGAAAAATTTATTTATTTCATCGTTGAATACCTGGAAATCGAAATAAACATTACATTATCATACTAAACTGCAACAAAAAGCATTAAAATTAATTCAAATCTCGGGAAAAGTATAGAGGTATATAGAATATTAAAATATCATCGTGAATTCTAATGATGGATTTATAACTAAATAATGAAAAATCATATTCTTCATCAACCCTCCCTTCAATATTAGGTTGCCTTTAATTGGTAAGAAAGAGAAATGAATTCCTCACAGTGTTGTTGACAACAGCATCGTACTTGTAAATCGAAAGGTAAAGAGTTTTATACATGACCCATCTGAAAACCATGTACTAGAGGTTTCATGGACTTCTCAGCATGATTCCGTAAAGTCAAAATTTCGGTAAAGTAGAAAATCCTTCCTCTAGTGTCACATGGAGAGCAGGATGCCAGCTCGGGAAAGACACCACAAACCATGACATCACTTTAGTTCGAAATCATGAGATGGTTGGTCGCATTCAGTGAACTGGATAAGACAAAATACACTGCTGGATAATTGCTAAGGACGGATCACAAATTGCAATGTAGCATAACATTAAGCGAGACATGATTCCTAGTAGGATAAAATAGAGTTGCCACACTGTGAGACATTAGAATAAAGAATATTTATTGTTCTGGAAAGTACAAAAGCTGTGAAACATCTGAAAAAAAAATGTTCATTTGATGCTGCATACGGAAAAATGGAACATTGCATCTAAAAGTCAGCAAGCACCTTGAAGAAAGGTATTAGAAAGGGATTTGTCCACCGTGGAGTGTGATGCAACATTCCACACGTCGTATCATAGTTTGCACAACAATATCCAGCAGCTTTTGAGGCAATTTATCACATTCTACTGGGAGTGCATGGATGAGGGTGTTCTTGTCTGTCGGAGGATAGTTTTGACCAGCTACTTGCCACCCCAAGGCATCCCACACATTTTCAATGGGGTTTAGATTTGGAGAACGTGGTGGCCAAATGAGGCGTTGAATACCCTCGTTGTCTATCCTGAACACATAGTATATCCTGAACAATCCTGTATAGACAATCCTGAACAGCGATTGTTCAATGACATGTTGCGTTGTCGTCGATAAAAACAAATTTATCACCGACAGCACACGGAAAAGACGAACATGAGAAAGTAGAACTTCATTAATGTATCGTTGGCCCGTCATAGTCCCATTCGTAACCACATGTAGGGGCATGCGGCCATTGATCATGATGCCGACCCACACCATGACACTGCATGTCGGATATCGGTCCCTTTCCTGGATATTTTCTGGACGATAAGCAGTACCATTCTCGTGCCAGATCAGTTGGCGTCTACAATCCGATGACAGACTGAACTTACTCTCATCTGAGAATAGTACGCATGCCCAGTCCACATGCCACAACTGTCCACATACGTGAAAACCTTTAAAGCTCCTATGAAGGCTATCACTCGATGAACAGACATGGAAAAAATTTGCATACGCATACTTCTTCTTACTATATCCCGCACTTATTCTAATTTTCCGCATTTTGCTTCCTTTCATTTTGTGGTTGCTATGGATGATAGTGTTATCCGTCCTTAGCAATTGTCCAGCAATGTAGATACTTGGAAATGTGTTTTAATGTAACTTGAATATACCACCTAATCTTTCAGATTGTAGTGGTTTTATGAAGAAAAAAACGGCGGCAGTAAGTTCTACGTCAAATACAAATTTAAAAAAAAATCATGATGAAAAGCTACAGAAAATTTAAAAATTCTGTTGTGTCTAATATTCTTCCGCTGGGCGTAAAGAGGAGCATATGTTCTCAGGTGTGCACTGGACCATTGCTCAAAATTAAAAGACTATGTTTGGGTTCAGGGGTTTTTCAGTTAGAAGAAAGAAATCAGGAAACACGCAGTGCAAACAAATTTTCTTCCTGACTACAGGGCGATCTTTTTAAAGTGACAGTGTTTGGAGAGTCCTGAAGCGCGATCTAATATCTGAAATGACATATAACTTAGTATTTAGAGTTATCAAGACATGGGAAAAAGGATTCGGAATAAAATAATAATTAGTTCCAAAAGTAGCCGCTACGGCATTTTGTGGCACTGCTAAAGATGAAAATAATGAGAATTTGCATAAAACACGTTTATCAAAGAAAAATGAAAATGTTATGCAATGACAGAGCCAGTAATGGGGGCTACAAAAGCAAGTAGTAGACAGCTCCGACAAATAATCTCAGCTGAAGTAAACGAGCTCCAGTGGCCATGCCTCTCACGTTACCGGAACGTGCGCTTATGTTGGTGGAGTATCAAATTTGTCTATTCTGAAGGACACCATAGCAAAGACAGTGCGGGATATTCCGTGTGATATGTTACGCACGGATATGGAGTACGTTGTGCGCAGAATGCACGGTGTTATTTCTGAGAACGGAGCTCACATGGAATGTGGTCTAATACCTCACCGGGGAAGTTAATGTCATAAATAAATATTAATAATTTAAATTTATGACTGTATGTGTTAGTATTTTTCTTTTCTCACATTTTATACATTATAAGCACTACAAAATGCCCTAGCGGTGATTTTAGGGACTAAAATGTTTTTCACGGAATCCTTTTTTCTATGTCTTGATTAATCTAAATACCAAGTTTGATACTATTTCGACTATTAGATCGCGCTACATGACGCACCAAACACTGTCACTTTAAAAAAGTCACTCTGTATATTAAAATTTTGTGAAAATATGATTGTGTGATTATTAGTTCATTTTATACAATGTTTTGATATGAGAAATTCAATCATTTGCTAAATTTGTTTTTTTAACTCTTCAGTTTCAAAGCTCTGTAATATGATGATAATTATTTGTTCTTAAAAATTAAAAATATTTATTTGAAAAGATATATTTTATATACACACACACACACACACACACACACACACACACACACACACACACACACACACACACACACATATATATATATATATATATATATATATATATATATATATATATATATATATATATATATATATATATATATATACATACATACAAGCTAATTTAATTAAAATAAATCCTGCTTAAAATGAATTGAAACTGTTCTTCTACTGGTGTGGAGAATGAATTAGTTGAAATATCAATCTGATTCTCTCAAACAAGATCTAGCCTTATGAGATATTCATTTCTAATGGGATTCAACTTAATGATTGGTTAATAAATCCCCATATTTAGTGTAAAAAAAGAGAATTTCTTTGATTTCCTTCATTAATTTTTTTAAAAAATGTTAATAAATAGGTGTCGATTTTCTTAAGCAGTTTTTTTGTATCAGTATATCAGGAGGAGGATTTAAAAAAAAAACTTGTGGCAGCACTAAAAAAAAGTTAAAATTTAATATTGGCCTTGTGGCGACAAAACTTCTTAGATTTATTTCTGAAAAATAAAGTATTATTCTATTCTGGTGCTCCCCCTAAAATGAGTCGGCTAATTTACCTGATTTTTCAAATATTATAAAAAAAATATTGAAAATATTATGGTGCTCCACAAACTTATGTTTTAAACTGGTTTTTAAAACTGGAAGAAACGATTTAGATCTGTTTAATTTATTAGATATTAAACTAATGTATTTTTATATAAACAAAAATCATTTTTATATGATACAATTCGTTTTTATGATACAATACAATCCTTTCTGTTATTAGTCTTGCGGTATAAATTACAGTAAATAAAATAACGATTTAATTTTAGCATGCAAAAATGAAATTCTCGTCGAAATTAAATAAAAAAATTAATGTAAAATTGACATCCATTAAAGACTTATATGAATAAAATTTTGTAAAGCAGTAAAAATGCAAGAAACAAAAAATGCTGTAAAATGAAAAAATAAATATAATTATAAGAGAAAAATTAGAATACTGTGTGTGCTCCGGCAATCGAATGTCCTCTGGCTTGTTTCCAAATAACTTGCACTTCAAGATTACTATTGAAAATGAAATCAGAATTCATACATTTTAAAATCAGTGACTATTCTGATTTCATAAATAGAATATATAATATTGCATTTCAATAAATCTTAGTAATGTTTCTGATATATGATAAGAGATATTCTCTTTTTATACTAATGCAAATAAAATAGTATTGAATTTAAAAAAAAAAACACCTCGGTTTACGAATTTTTCTTGAATAAATATGAAATACACAAATCTTGATTTATATTCTGAAATATCCATTTGCAATTTTAGAGCTGCTATAATTTAATAATAAATATTTTACTTAAGGAAATATTTTAATTGGAAATGAACAGTATTTTTTATATATATTTTTTAGTATTTTAACTATACGCATAACAAAGCTAGATATTATTAATGAATCACTAGTTGAGAGTTTGTTAAAAAATTCATATATCTAAATAACATCTAAGATGTGCACTGCAACATCTCAGTGACTGCTCCTCTATAAAGGATGAAACAAGTCTATCTATTCTCCTGAAATTGAAAATGATCTCCCAAGACCATGATATACATCTCCAATGGATTCCATCCCATGTAAATATTAGTGGCAATGAGACCGCCAATTGATTGATCTAAGAGGGCAGTGAGGAAGATACGTCCACTGATTCATCACTTATATATCAGGAACTTTAATGAAATATCTAGACTTAATTCAATCTGGCAAATTCCACCAACACAGCAATGGTACTCTGGAACATCTCCTGGAATTCTTCTGGATACAAAATGTGACCGAAAATCTCAGAATGCCTTGGCCAGATTTTCAAGTGGACATCTAAAATGTTTATCGTTCGAACTTGGTACAAAAATGTATCCCACTTGTAAAAAATGCTGTGAACATCCAGCCTCACCGAAACATTTGGATTGCGTCCGACTTTCCCCGGAGGATTTATCCTTAAATCCCTTGCTAGTCATTGACTTTCTAACTGTCAACAATTTAATGGAGTTGATCTGACAAATGTCAGACCTTTAAAGAGGATAAGCCAACAACAATATCTAAGATGCATTTAGTATGTTTTTTAGGTAATTTTTTAATGCACACAAGTGCCTAATCACTTGTGTGCATTAAAAATTACGTCTTTAAATCACACTCTAAATTACGTCTAATACAATACAGGGTGATTACGTATAATCCCATCAAGTTTTTCATTTTTATATTTCATTGAGGGAATTAAAAAATATTCAAGGATACGTTGTAATAAAAATCACATTTTAAAGTTTCTTTCGCATGATTACAAAGTTCTAATGTGCTTTTCTGACGTTACAAGACAAACATCCACATTGCAATCTTTTTCGACTCATTTAAGCAAAAACACGCACTTGTCAATCTTTCATTAGTGAAGGATTAGTGCAATTTGCTGAAATACTTAAATGCTATCAGTGGTTGTCAATAATGCAGGACGTGAGCAATGTTTTACATGCACACTATCTTTCAGGTAATCTTCAAAGAGAAAAATATTTAACTCTTTGATCAGCGGAGATCTTAGGAATCACATAAAAAATGCTATAGATAAAATTCTTAAAATCACAAAAAGGAGGCCCTATATAACAAAAATCTATGTGTTAAATTATAATAATTTATTGGCTATAAGCACTATTGGAAGTGAATAACATATTCAGATCTATACGGTGCCAAAATATGAAGTATATTTTATTTCTCTTTATTCACTATATCCAATTGATTAATTGGAATTTAATTACCCGAATAATTTTAATTACTGGATAGTCATTTCTAATCACTCTGCATGTACATGCCTTCAATAATTCTTATTCATAGAATTTTGGAATTTCTTTCACAGTTATATATTAAAGTCAGAAATAACCACTGAAGTTTCTTAAGTACTATAATTTTTTATTTTGATGTTGAATAATATAATAATTTAGTTTTAAAATTATTAAATATTTTAATATGAAGAAATTATTAAATATTTTAATACGAAAATATTATAAGCAATATCAATCAATTTAGCAGATATCTGAATTATAATCCTTATTAATAATCTTATATGTTATATTAGGATAATATAGAAATTTGAAGTAGGTTATTTTATTTGTTGTATAATGTCCGGCACTATGATTTTCACCTTTCAGCACTCTAAAGGGCGGAAGTGACGACATCTTATATAGTGGGACTTCCTCTGGATGTGTCATCGTAATCTAAAAGGAGGTCTTCATAATTTAAAAGTAGAGACCTAGTAGAAGTGCCCCTAGATTTGGCATGTTACTACCACCGGTTTCACTTGACATGGAAGACAGTGGTACCATGGAATAATTAACGTGGGATCAGTTTCACTGTACAGTCACCTTTGGCTGTTTTTTTAAGAAAAATTTATGCGAATATTCGTACTGCTTTATTTTTGTCTGATGCGAGTCTTGAGAGATGCTCAGCTTGCCTCGAGACACACGTCTCATGCGATCATCTACTAATTTTCAGATATCGTTTCTAACCTTTCTTTGCAAATAAAATTCTGTTGAGTAGAGTAAAATATACAAAATTTGCGGTAAACAAAATATTGTCACCGAGATTTTATTTCAACAGATTGTCTGCTGTGCGTTGCTTTTTTTCAGCTATTATCTTGCAGAATATCTGTGGAGGAAAAAAAATAAAATATGTAATAAATTCCTTGCGTTCATTGATTCCATTATACGGGTCTACTCGCCAAAAACATCTGACCCGGAGCAGGCAGTAGCGGCTTCGGTGGCAAAATAGGAGCTGGAGAGAGGTATTTTTATTGTTCATTATTTACATAATTAATAATAAATTAAAAGGTCTTCATGAAATGAATTTCTTATGAATGTTTACCGATTTAAATTCATTAATATAAAGTTAAATCAAAAAACTTTATGGATAATTATACATATCAACTTTGTTATTTTACCATTGATGTTTGAAATCGATAAATTTGCGTTTTTTGTTAATTTTGTAAAATTAGTTGAGAATTAATATTGATAGATGATGACAATGTATGAAATATTTGTCACTATTTCAGCCATTTTCCTCACGTCATTTTCCCGATCGGTTTTTTTGTCACACAGTCACTTGTCGTACGTATGACGTCATACGGCCTTGGCGACTTTTTTAAATTTTCGCCAAGGGTGATCGTACGGTAAAATTTTACCTTAACGTACCCCACCATCCATTAGTGGTATCACAGCTTGTCCTATTCTTGAACCTTGCGCCATAAAACCCACCCAACTAACCATCCATTAGTGAACGCGATAGATCTTCGATTGTGTCGAGATTCGAAATCATTACATTTTGATAATGAGAACCAATTATCTTACCAACTCTGTAATATTTTATTATATCTGTAAAATGACTCTTTGTTTTTTATTATCTGTTAGATGACTCTGTAATATTTTATTGAATGTTTTACAAATTATTCCGTCGTAAAATAAGCTTAATCATCTTCAGGATGATTAACAAAATATACGTGTTTAACTAAACGCAATCTGAGTTCATATTAAAATTATGATTGCTTAATTTATAATTTACATCGAAAAGCAAAAATGCTGAATTAAGCTCTTCAAAAGTACTTACCTTAACTATAAACAGTTTTGCATTTTTAATGTAGCGTTATAAAAAATCCACTTTTTTGTTAAAATACAAACCTACACGAAGACTCTATTACTAATACTACATCTACTACATAAGAAAGAAGAAAACAGAAACTTATCTTACGTCTTTAGTTGAAAAAGTATATATTATATTTAATTGAAAAATATATACAATATATTAAAATTATGAATGAAAGAAAATTACAATCTTAATATTAAGTGAAAAAATTAAGATTTATGTTTTAAATTATTAAATTAAAATTAGATAAATTTTTAAGTTTTTTAGACTGATTTCTTACTGTATGAGATATTTATTTATTTTCTTTAAAATTATTTTAAAGAAATGTATTTGTCTACAAAGTTATGTAATATTTATTTTATTATCTTATAAATACACTGCACTGTTATATATATTGTCATTTAAAAGGAGAAGATTATAATTCCTTAAGATTATAGGCAATTAACATTATAGATCAATTTAGAAATATTATAATACTATTTTTGTCAAAAATTTGATTTTAAAATTCTAGAATTGTCTTGATTTGAAAATGCCACATGGGATACATAAATGATAATTTTTCTTCATATAATTATTGAAAAATTATTAGGGTGAAATCAAAGAAATATGAAAGTCACTAACTTCTTGTTGGGTTATTAACACAAAAAATAAAACTTTGATGCACCATTCAATCAATAAATGAGTCGTTATTTATTACACATAAAAAAATTAAAAATTTTACTTTTAGCATAAATAAATGGTATGATTTACTAATTAAAAGAAGGTTAAATTTGGAGGATGTGATACAAAGGACTAATACTACACCTCAAATGAAAAGTTTGTGTAGAGAATGTTTAAAAAATTTCAGTATATATTTTAAATATCTATTAAAAATTAGTTGCTTGAAACTATTTAAAATCACGTGACTCTGAGAGTACTTTATCCTTGGCTTCGAGACGAATTATAATCGATTCCAACTCTGTACTTCTGAAAAGAATATTTTTTATTTTCATTCTGTCCTCATTTTGCAATCCAAATGAATATTTTTCATTTTGAAAAGAGAAAATGAATTATTTCTAAAATGGAGGAACATGTTACGAGACAATATCTTTTTCTTTTAATTAAATTACAGTTGCGTAATTCTCTTTTAAATAACAAATATGCGTTACTTAATTTTATTTTAACTTTTCAAAAGTATAATATATTCTTTCATCATGCATAGACGGCTGACGAAAAAATTATGTTTTATTTTTTTCTCTTTGTTCTGTATTTCAATACTTCGACATATTCACAGAAGTCACGTTTTACTGATAATTAGAAACACAGATAAGAGATTCGGCTGATGTGTGAGATCACGAATTACTATTATTGGAATAATAAAAGAAACTGTCTTGAACTAACGTAAAAATATTTTCAATATAATTATCAAATTATTTATCCTGGTATAGAAGCAGATTTCAAACATTAGTATGCATTTGTAATTTCATTTCATTTGACTTTATAGAAAATATAATCTTATGTCATTTTTATGTTCCTCGTATTCTACCATCATTCCAGGAAAACATCTCAACTACTCAATACGTATAATAATAGTTATACAGTATTTTTGAATGAAACAATTTATATTAAAGAAGTATTATAATTCATGTAGATTTTAATATATTTCAATCTCATTATAATATAAAGTACCCTTCTTCTTCTTCTTAGAGTTGGGTTTGTATGTCATTGGGCACCTATGCTTTTATCAGCATTTTGTACTTTTAACTCCAAACCCAATGTTTCCTAGTTCCAGTTGCTCGGGTCACCCACTTTATTAATAAAGTCCGATAACCCTTTAATGGAGTCTAGATGTAACTCTCTAGTATGGATGATGCCCAAAGAAGTTAGTCAAGGGAGGGCAAGAGCCTCGCATTCGTAAATGATATGCTTGGCCGTTTCCTCTTGCGTATGACATTTCCTGCAGATAGGGTCTTGCTGAAACAGTCCCATTTTATGGGTGTGTTTTCTGAAAATGTAGTGCCCCGTTATGAAGCCTACGATTAAATGTATCTTCTGTCTAGAGCATCTTAGAATTTCAGAGGCAATCCTCGCTGATGATCCACAGATCATACTTTTAGCATTGGTTTGACCAGGAATGTTGAGCCAAGCTTCATAAATCTTCCGTTTTTCCCATCTAAGAACACTGGTTTTGGCGGTCTTCAAATTGATCCAACAAAAAGGTTCTGCACCGATGGGAACAAAAGATATCCTTGTTTAGCAAGTTCATCAGCCCTTTCATTACCTTCGATACCTTTGTGCCCTGGGACCCATACATGGATCCCCTTGTTTCTAGTTGCCAGCTCTGTAAGAAGGTTTCTACATTCCAAAATCATTTTAGATACCCTTAATTATTATAAATTTGCTTGACAAGCAAGTATACACTGCAAATTTTAAATAGTTTCATATATAAATATGATTATTTTATAACGCGCCTATGTGCACATGCTTTTTTAATCTAGGCATGTAAATATTTTGAAATTGAATACTTACACATATATGTTAAATACACAAACATGCAGTAAATGAGTCATTCTCCTTTTGAGCAAAGTAAAATTGAAAATTTTTTTTAATGTTCGATTTGATAGCCTTTTTTCTGGACTGTAAGTCTGCATCGTGATTTCCATGATAAAAGAGCTTTTCGTAAAATTTCCAGGGATATTGCTTTCCATTCCTCTTCCATGTTTTTTTTTCAAATGTTTTGCATTGAGCCAGATGTCTCGGCAAAAGCTGGTGAACATTATGTTTTTTAACTTTTTTAAGTCAATCTTGATTTATTATTTTTTTGTTGTTGCTACAGATGTATCTAAAAACTTTGTAGTTGATTTCTGTGTTGGTAGATTTTCTCTTGTTACCAGTGATTTCACTTTAGAAACATTTGAAACAGTACGTACCTTTTTCGGATATTCGTTTGGAGTCTTCTTTCCGTGTAGAAATAATGATTGACGATTTTTACTTGTTCGATTAATAATGTTGCTTATTTAAGTTAGAAATTTTAATAGACAACATTTGACAACGTTTTTGAATCCTGGAATAAAAACATTTCTCTTCGAATAGCGCAAAAACTTATCCCTCAATCCACAGCTTGTTTACATGCGACATTTTGAAAGAAGAATAAATTTAAAAGTAGCAGACGATATTTCTCATTTCAAATAATAAGCTGTTGCCAAAAATCTTTATTCTAAAATATTTATTTTTCAAAAATTCTTAATCGAAATTGTTCTAAAAATGTGTTAATACCCTCTGTAATTTAAAAATTATCATATTAATGGACATCTAAGAACACAAACATTATATACATTTTGCCCTAAACATAAGTAAAATAATGTGTTGCAAATAAATGAGGATTTCATTAACGTTTATTTTATTTTGTATTGTTAAATGAGTAGATGATTATTAATTTAACTCGCGGTCATAAATACGTGACAGTAAATGCTATCACATGGTCGTCTTAAATCTTAAAAAATACACCTTTAAAGGATTAAAAGTTACTTTCACGTCTATAATTTAACTGAAAAAGTTGCTAGGAAATTTTATTCTAAGTAGATTTAGTTTTTTCTAAACTTTCTCGAATACCTTGCAAGTAATACGGACACATGACGGAAGTGGGCTGAGCATAGAAAAAAACTTTCTTAACTATTCCAAAGTTCCTACGTTAATGATAGTAAGATGCATCTAATTTGATTAAAACTGCTTTTTTAAATATAATTCTTTGCTGAAATTAATTTAAATTAGATGGCAAATGTATTAAAATACTTGTTAATTGTTCGAATTTTTTTTAAATTTTTTGCTATAAGATTAGCTTCAAAGAAAAGAAATGGGAGCAACATAAACTACATAGATTTAATTTTTTTCAAAACTTTTAATTAACATCATATGACATTATATATATATATATATATATATATATGTATATTACGATGTTAATAAAAAGTTTAAAAAAATTAAATCTATGTAGTTTATGTTATTATTATATATGTTTATTATTATTATTATATTATGTATATATATATATATATATATATATATATATATATATATATATATATATATATATATGTATGTATGTATATATGAAATTCCTTGCAAATAAAAAAATTATCTCTCCTTTTGTCACAAAATATATAAAAATAAGCTTTATGTTTTTAAATTTAAATAAATACAATAAATTGCTTCAATTAAGTGATAAAAGGGTGAATAATAATATTACTATTTAGTAGACTCATTTTAACAATTGAAAAGTTTGCTTATATTTTTAAAAATTCATGAGAAAAGGAAAATGTTTATTAGAAGAATGATTGTAGAAAGCCATATTTTTAAATAAAATTAATTTTTTTATTTATCAGTTAAAAATGACTATCATCCCAGATTTCTAATTCAAATGAAGATAGAGGGAACACACAATAACAAATTATCAAATATAACATTTTTATTTAATAATGCTCTCTTTATTCATCTAACAATTAAACGATGTTAATTTTTAATTCCTTTTTATTAACATTAAATATGTATTTTGTTATGATAAATTTTAAGTATTATTTTTAAATTTTTCCATTAAAATATATTCACTTAATGTACTTTAGTACAGGTAATTTGGGAAGATGTAATTAAATCGATAAATAAATGATAAGAGCAATTGAAATATGCATTTTATTTTATAAATATCATATCTTATTAAGATTTCTATCTCAAAAATAGGAAAATTATACTTGTGAATGTTAAATACGACAAGAAAATATTCAAAGAATGATTTATTAAGGTAAAATTACCTAATGTCGTATTTATCATTAATTGTTTTATGTTTATATCTTACCACTCTTACGTTACAAATGTATTTGAAGTCATTAAATCAAGATTGCTTAAAATCACTTGATTTCGATTTTTTTAAAAATCGTAACTTTTGTTAATTTAATTAAATACTTAGAATTCTTACAATAAAATTTACACCGAAAATATTCTGATGCCTTTTTTTAATAAATCTTTGTACTTTATTTTTTATATGGAATATTTTCTAAGAAGGTTTATTTTTTTGTTCTAATATCGTATAGTTTTACTTTAATATAATCAATTGTTTGAAATCAAAATAATTTGAAAATATTCTTATGTAAAAATCAGATTGAAATTTCATATATTTATATTTTCATAAATTGAATTTGTCTTGTTTTTGGCCGTTAATGGAACCCAAAAATTAAATAATTATTTTGATTGTTTTTTTTTATCAAATATTTTCTTTAAGCTAGGTACTTGGAAAATTTTTTCTGACTGCAGAATTGTGCAGATTATTATTCACACATTTATATTGTTTGAGTGATCACGAAAATTAAATCTAAGCATTTGAGAGATATTTATTTTCTTACAATTAATACAATTTTCCACATTTTTGACATAATTTGTTTAGTTATTTTAGGAATGTTCAAAGTTATAAAATCAAAATAAGCAATATTTTATTTGAAAATTTAATTTAAAGTAACAAAAGCATTTGCAGCTAAATTAGCATTTAATGTAACAAATGACAGTTTTTATTGAAAAACAATATTGAAATAAAATATTAGAGTGTATTTGCATATAATTTCATTGATTAATAGCAGTCTTTGATGCAAACTCTTTGAATTAATTCGAACTGATTTGCGTTTCTGAATTTCAACTGACTTGTTAAAAGAGAGTTCATACTCAGTTTTCCTTCAGGCGCTTTCTAAATTGACATCTCATTATGAAGGTGAATAAATGTGAAAATCACAAACTCAAATTATCTCATTAAATAATTGGAACAGATACTTATTTTCAGATCCATAACGCCAGTAGTTAAGAATTAACTACGATGAGTTTTTTTTAATTATATATAATAAAAATCGATTCATAAATAATTATTGGCAAATTTTTCTTACAAAGAATCATGAAATTGCTTTTGTTGATGCAATTCCTACATACACGAACTTATAGTTTAACCAAGAAATCATGATGCAGTTGAGCAATTATAATGCCATCTAAAATGACAAAGAATAAATTTATTACTGGTTATTAAAAGGAATGTGTGTATAATTACTGAAATTATTTCTTTCTAGTTTTCTAGAAAAAATAATGTACAGTTTGATTTAAAAAAGAAGACAATTTTTCTTTAAAAGTGTCTAAGAATTCAATGAAAGCATTGTTATTTAAATGGTATTGCAAACTTGTAGTGTTTGCTGATGGTTGCTGGTGCAGGTTAAATATATCAAGATCGCAATGGACTCCATATTCAGTGTGAAATGATAATTATTGGGGTAGTCGGCCAAGTCCGTGGTCTGCTGCTTGGTCCCTACTTTAAATTACAATGACCCACTTTTGAGGGGACAGGGCATTTGAATGGGGGCTTCTGAAGGGGTACTGACAGACTTACTGTAAAAGATGTCATCATTTTCACTCCTTGCTATGTTGAAAGGTGAAAATCCAAGTAGCTGGTCATTATACAACAACAAATATATATATATATATATATATATATATATATATATATATATATATATATATATATATATATATATATATATATATATAACAAGCATGTTTTTTTCATACATGTGTACTTAATTAGGAATAATAATTCCTAGTCATTCTACATTAGGAAATAAACACGAAATATCGAATTATTAACATTTTTTTCAAACAACTTTAAATATACTTGTTATTGTCGTGTGCCAGCCAGGCTGGCAACATGGGGTGCGCAGCTCCACTTTTCCAACTGAACCCTATTTTGGTTGTATTCCCAACATTAGATGCATATCATCGAGTCCTAATGGACAAAAAAGGGACACAAAAAAAACTCAAACAATCACTCCGTTAGCTCCGATTTCCAGGTGAAATAAAATATATATTCATCCGTTTAGCTCCTGATTTTCATTTCCGGCTTAGGTAAAAACTAAATCGGTTTAATTCACGTTATTATTTCGCTAAAATTAGCCCTTTTGGTTTTCAGTTCCGAATGAATGATTTATTGTTGCTGTTAACTAATGACACTTGGACTAGACAAGTTCGCTATGCCTTGGCTATGCAAATTTAAGTCACTTGGGAGCGTCTTTCGTTTGAATCAGAGCACCATGAGGGTGAAAGTACGACTTTGCTCTACACACATGCCATAGGGACCCGTTTATAGGGTAGGCAACCATTCCCTCCACATTCATACAAGGAAAGTACAAAGACAGGATAGATAGAGAGAGATAGTACGTCCATATCCAAACCGGGATTCGACCCCAGGACCTTCCAATCCGCAGTCAGACACGCTGACCACTATATAGACAAGTTGGTCGGCTTAAATATACCTAATATTTAGAAATTCCCTGAGATCCATAAAGGTAAATTTTAAGCAAGAATTTTAAAAGAATAAATGGTATTGTCGTTCAAGCATTTCTAATTTCAAATGAAAATCTTATTAATTGAGATTTTCATGAGGAAAGGCACTCATGAAATATTCTGTATAAAAGGATCTGAATTTATCTTTGAGTTGCCTTAAAGTGATGCAATCAAATTTCCTATATACTTTGTTAAAGAAAGTGCCTTTCTTTTATTAATTTATTTCTTTTGAAAATCTTCGAAAAACTACAAAAAAGTATGATCCACAGAAAATGAGTCAAATTTTCTATTCTAAAATATTAATTTAGTCCATGGGTTCCCAAAATTTTTTTCTAATGGACCACTTTCAAAGTTTTACTATTTTCGGTAGACCCCCTGCTGCTACATTTCTACTGTATTCCCAAAACTCCTAAAAAATACCCTAAATTGGGGGTATTAAGAAGAAAATAGTATCACTTTTTTGTGTCCTATTTATTAATATAATACTTGTGGTTATACAAAATTATAACATTTATTATTACAAACTATCAACAAATGACAAAAACTCAACAATGAAATCTGAAATGTAAATCGACAGTAAAATATAGTTATTGTCAATCTGAAATGTAAATCGACAATAAAAAATACACGGATGTACTTGATGAATTGACAGCAAATTATCAATATTTAGCTTTAGATTTGTAAGAAGTATTCTCAAATCTCCCCATTCTGTGATGTTCAATCTACTTCTTTTTTGTTAACAGGTTGGTATAACGGCACTAAAACTTCATAATTTTTGTTCTTTATTATGAAAACCAAAAAAGTTTTCGTGGACCCCTACTTACTTTTAGGTATAAAATGAAGTACAGAGAAGGCAGTGTTACACAAACAGACATGTTTAATGACGACAGACAATTACAACACAAGTAATTACAATAATATAATAACAATAAAGAACATTTCCAATGATACACAAGAGAGTGAACACATCTACTCTCAAGCAAGACAGAAAGACATCTGACCAGAATATGCACCGTTTGATCAATAGAGGGCGCACATTTACTCTAGTCAGGAGGATCTACTATGTAAAGAGGGTAAAAGCAGAGACAGTGATATTTTATTATCCTAACACTTACAACTTGTGAACCCCCTGTTTTCTTTTCACGTCCACGTGGACCTCCATGTGATCTCCTATGGACCCCTGGGGCTCCACCTGGACCACTTTGGGAAGCTATGATTTAGTCCAATGGAATTGAGCAATGAGGAATATGTTCAATGAGTTTTTCAAAGAAAAAACTGAAAACCAGAATTTCAAAAGCGCGTCATTTGGTTTTCAGCCAAAAGTCTGTTGATTACGATCGCGGCTGATATGGAATTTAAAGCACTTTCATTTTAAATTACTCATTAATATAATCGTTGCATAAGAGAAGATTTATAAATAAAAAAATCTGAATATATATTAAGAGCTTTTTAGTGTTAAAAAATTTGAATAAAGAAGCCACAAATTTTATGCTTATAAAATTGAACACTCTATTTTTTCTTAAATCAAAATAAAATAATATGTTTTTATTCGAATTTTTTTAAGATGTTGTACTTTTTAAAGGTTATATATAACAAGCTCTTATTTATTTTTTACATAGGTTACATCCTCAATGATTTAGCATATTTCCAAAATAATATTAAATACTCATATATTATCATACTTTTAAAATGATAAGATATCTTGACGAACATGTGAAAAACTATGTTTAAGGGAAATAAATATTCATTAAAGTCAAATAAATTATATTGCGATTGAATTTGTTTATTGAGCTAAAATAAAGTATGTGTTGTTGGAAATAAATTTATAAATTATCGTCTTTATAAATTTACCAGAAAATTTATCACTATGTTGTGTGCTAAATGTTAAATAATATTTTATAATTAAAATAATAGTTTATCACTCAAATATTTGCCTTCAAAAAGAATTTTAAGGTTTTTTGTATAATAATATTTCTCCACGAAAATTCTAACATTAAATATCTAAAAATATACTTTTAATTTCAAATTTCTATTTCTTAATTTCATTTCGTATTTTATATTAGATACGAATTATAATTTGTTTAACGAATTAAACAAATTTACTGTGAAAAATTTACGTAAAATTAATATTTTGTTTATGAATTCATTGTAAATTATAAATACTTTTTATATGTATTAATGCATTTAGGGGATATATTGTAGTTTATTTTTAAAACAATTAAAAAGTATTCTGACTGTCTTATGAAAAATTGATTTTAATTTTATAGAAATAATATAAATTTATGAATAATATTTGCCAAAAATAATCAGAGTTATACTTTCTTATAAGATACAGATACAAATATTAATATTTTCCGTAATATTAGTATTTTTTGTTTGAATTATATTAAGCATAAATTATCAGATATTCAATATTTAAATTATAACATGGTGTATTAAAATAATAAAATTAATATTGAAAATGTGTTGAAAGATAAAAACTGTGTAAAACTTGTGAATTAAGTAATTCTGAAAGGCACAAACTAAACACTCTATAAGTCAATGCAGTTAAACTCAGCTGTTCTCAATAAATAATGACAATATCGACGCCAGAATTTCAAGGCAGCTTTTTTCTAAGTTACGTTAATTTTTCTTGAGAACTTTAATTCTAAGTTTAATGACCATCTAAATTATTTCCGGTAAGCAAGCCTTTTTCTTAGGTTAAGTAGCTTATTTTGTTTCTATGGAAAACTGAAGACAGTATGAATTTTATACGAAGATATCGATAAAAAATGATATTTTAAATATTAATATGTGAGTATTCTGTGGGCTTTTAAAGATAATCATGCTTAGTTGGGTAGTACATTAGAAATTTCTTAAGGTATTTAACTCTCTTAATATTCTGTCCTGGTTATGTCAACATCCAGGATGTCATTATATCAATGTCTGCTTACTCAAATGTCCTGGTTATACATCTCATTTTTAAATGTGATGAATAGTTGGATTTTACGTTACTATATATTCATACATATTTAGGAAATAGATACAAAACCTTAATAAGATCAATATCTCGCATAAAACATTTACAGAAATCATCCCTGTAAAAGCATAAGACTTAATCATGTGAAGATACAAAACAGAAAAAACTAAAAACACACAAAAATACATTAAAATATGTAAATGTGAGATTCTATGTATGTGGGTGAGTGTGTGTGGTTTAAGATATTATAAATCATTTTTCTACATAATACACGCTTAATACACTGCTGGACATATGCTAAGGACGGATCACAAATTGCAATGTAGCATAAAATTAAGCGAGACACACATGAGGCCTAGTAGGATAAAATATAGTTGCCACACTGTTCAGACATTAGAATGAAGAATATTTATTGTTCTGGAAAGTACAAAAGCTGTGAAATACCTGAAAGTAAAAAATGTTAATTTGATGCTGCATACGGAAAAATGGAACAATGTATCTAAACGTCAGCAGGCACCTTGAAGAAAGGCATCAGTACGAGATATGTCCACCGTGGAGTGTGATGCAACATTCCACACGTCGTATCATACTTTGCACAACATTATCCAGCGCTGTTGAGGGAATTTATCCCATTCCTCTGGGAGTGCACGGATGCGGGTGTTCTTGTTTGTCGGAGGATTGTTTCGACCAACAACTTGCCTCCCTAAAGCATCCCATACATTTTCAATGTGGTTTAGATCTGGAGAACGTGATGGTTATACGAGGTGGTACTGAAATTCTAAAAAAATATCAGTTGTTGTTGCTAATGACACTTGGACAAGCCAAGCTCGCAATGCCTTTGGCTGTGCGAATTAAGTCAATACAGAGCCTCTTTTGTTTGAATCAGAGCACCACGAAGGTGAAAGTACGACTTTGCTCTTTTAAAGGTGCCTCATCATTTTGAACCACGGTCAGGTGTTGAGGCCACACCTGAACTGGCACCCTCCTCTCCACATCCACGCCATATCAATGGAAGGACTTTGGACGTCGCATAGTAACGTGGACATGTCCCCAACCCACGGAGTTCCAGCAACCCAGTGAAGGAGAGTACACCGTGGTCACCCTCCCAACCACTGCCCGCGGCAAATGATGCTTCACTTTACTGAGCTTACGGGAAGCGGCGTGAATCTACTGAACCACTGGAGCTCGTTTGTCCAAAAATCTTGATTCTATGTAAGAAAAATTCTGTAAGACATTACTTTTTAGATAATTCTACATTAAAATGAAACTTTTTTATAAAGTGTTGATAGATTAATTTCAAATTTGAAAAGATATACATGATTATACATACATGTTATTAGTTTATTTAATATTTTAGATGTATCCTCTTATTGTGATGTTACATACATGTTTTAGATAAAGTAAATTCCTTCCTCTTTTCTTAGATATATGAAATGTGTTTTTTTATTTTCATAACATATTTTCTTTCAATTTCGTTTTCAAAAAAGTTATTTAATAATTTGATTTTTGGAGGACTTTGTTTACATAAAAATTTATATTGTGTAAAAATTATTAAACTTTTATACCACAACATAATTTATAACATTGTCAAATAAACTATATTTTAAAAGGGACTGCCAATGTCCCTTAAAGTCTGTACTTTTCCAATTGCGAACAATGCTGTATTGATTCGAAATAAGAAAATGCTATATAGAAAATAAGAATTTATCATTGAAGCATTTTACATGTACAGTGCAGATTTAAGCAGATAATGAACAATAATGAATTATCTTTTTATAGAAAGACGTTTTTATGTACTTTTTTTCCAAAATATAATATGAATAATAAAAAGTATTAGTTTTGATTTTAAGAAAACATTATTTAGTAAATGAAAAATTTTCATGTGACATTTTAAGTACACAAATGCAGTTTTACTAAATAACTAAAAGTTATAAACTTTCACTTCAATGGGAAACATTTGCATGTAATTTTCCTTTTCCAAATTCGGAGCTATATCGTATTAATTTTAAATTATTGTTCAGCAAACAAAAATCTAATATTATTTTTTGATAATATCTTAATTAGATCAAATAATAAGTTTTTATCGATAGTTTTTTTTTTCAAATCATTTAAAAAGTCACCGTTATAAAGCAGGAAATAAGAGAAATGTTGTTTATTTTATCTAATCATTTCTTATTCTTTATCTTCATATTTCTTATTCTTTAGTTAATCTATTATGTTCTAAAACATATTTATGAAATACCGCTTTAAATTACTAACATAAACAGCCCACACTTTCTATTGATGTAAATTTGGAAAACAAATTTGAAACATTATAACTAGTGAGTTCTCAAATCGTTGACGTCATTAAACTAACCTTTTCTTGGTTTTATACACAAGAATGTTGGAATAATTTAAAAGAAAATGTTATATTTTAATACCTCTTTATTATACTGTTATATTATCCTTCTTAGATTCTCTTATTGATAAATTCAAACTGGAAAATAAACAGTAGTTCTTTCATTTTTGTCTTCAAAATACAGATTACAAATTGAGATCGGAAATTTACATGAACAAAGGTTTTATTTTTGTGTGACAAAGAGTAAACTTTCTATACACGAACAAGAGATTCATTGCATTTAAACATCTATAATACCGCAGTATTGATAAATGGCCGTAACATGATATTTAATAGCTGCTTTGAAGAAATAAATCAATCTAAGAAAAGTGGGATCCCCCTAGTAGAAATTCAGCTCTGATGTTTTTGTTTAAAGCTCTGGTGTTTATTATGTAAAATTAATTGAATTCAAGAAAATTATAATTCTTGAATGCAATTCAATAATTAAACATCATTAAAAATATAGTAAAACAAACAATGCAAAATAATTTATGAGGCTATGAAAATTATGAATTATTATCTAGAGAATAATTTTCATAAAAAGAAAGCAAAAACATTTCTTTCAATAAAAATTATAATTTTTTTATTATATAAAATTGCTATTCATCGATTATTGATTTAAACACATAAAGAAAATGAGATACAACTACTTTGAAAAGTCCCTCTGAAAAAATACGTCATTTTGAAAACGCCATTTTGTGTGTGTGTGCGTTAAACATATTAGTGAATAAAAAAATGTTTGCGTTTGTTATTGTTTATAACAAAAATGTGAATGTCTTGGAATATATTTATTTTTTTAACAAATCATGCTAAATAAAGACAAAATTATTTGCTGAAAATAAATGTAAAACTGAATAAGGTAACTGGAATAAAAATTCGAGACTGTTAATCTTTGCAAATGATCAACTTGAATCTTATTACAGCATATCCTAAGTAATTAATACAGAAAATGATAACATGAAAGCTTAAAAAGTTGTTAACTCTTATTCAGTAGCCAATGGGTTGCTCTTGTTATCAAATGCTTTACAAATAAATTACATTCTTGGTTAGAACTGGTCTAGATAGAAAAAGCACTTTTAATCTCTTTCTCAAAGATAGTCTCTTAGTGATTGTAATAAAAAGTAAGATGTGACTAATTAGTTTATCTAAAATCAAACAGTTCTATATAAATAAACTCGAACAGTTTACGGATTCTTTTTAATTAATATCTACAAAGTAAACGTTATAGTAAATTATTAAAAAACGTGCATTATATTTTATTTAATCCCCATTTTCTGTTAACCCTTTAAGCGGTCAATTATTTTACCTGAGAAATGCTTCCAAAAAAGTTTATTTTTTATTGCATATAATTAAATACCATACTTAATAGAATAAGAATATTAAGAATTTTTTATTTTTTTCACTTTTAATGCGATTTTATAGCATTTTTTATTTTACAATTTTGGACTCAAAACCTCCTAAATGTTTGCTTCTTTCAAGTACATTCTGCATGCAGCAAAGAATGGTTAACAAGTTCTGCAAAAATTTCTCTCATACTTACTGTGAATTTTGAAGTTTACAATTTTCCAAACAGTCCATAAGTCTTTTTGTGTATGGTACAGTTTCCATAAGATTCACAAGCACAGCATACAGTAGAACAAAAATTTCAAAGAAAAGTTCCCGCTACATAGAAAAATTCGGATGAAAAGCATTTCATTTACATGGACATTATCTTTGAATAAAGGAAAATGCGGGCAAATCAAAAAAGGAAAGGAGAAAATATCAATGCGCGGACACCTTATGGGCAAACCAGATGAGCCCAATTTCGGGTAGCACGTACACCGTAAGGGCAAACTGCTTAAAGGGTTAAATTTACAGTAAATACTCAGCAAATATAAACTGCGGTGCTGCTGCTGGGCAAACCGGTTTCTCCTCAAATAACCGGAACGGCCACGGCGATCACTTCACGGTTATTTGATGATCCGGCCATCTGTGAGTGCCGGCCAAAATGAAACGGGCCAGATCTGGATGATGTAGAGTATGCTAACAGATTCTGGTTATTGAGAAGATGCTGTCCAACAAAATTAAGACATTTAGTTTTTATTTTTATTTTTTAATTTAATTGGCGAAAACCATTTTTTTATATAAAAAAGGTTCTTATGTTGATAAATTATACAAATTTCGTACACATTTCAACCTTAAAAATTATATTTAGCAAAAAATCGATTTTCATAGTTTATTCTTTATGCCACGTGAAAGTATGACCCCAAAAACAGCGAATGCTTATGTCAGCCATCAGCATCAAATGGCGGTAAATTCAATGTTGCTTCAGAGAACCAAAAGAAATACAGTAAAAGATCTTTATTCGCAGGGTATATGTTCCATAAATATGTTGCGAATACAGAAACCGTGAATAGGGAATGGTAATTTATATGGGATTCTTGGAAATACATTCCTAGGTGAAAAAAAAAGAAATAAAAAATCAATTTAAAGTTTTTAAGCATTTTGATTAATTGTCTTAAGGTATAGGCAATGGTTTGAAGAATTTTGTAATTTTCTCTTGCTTGTGGCAGTTTTTAAAATCTCCTTCAGTTCAGACTGATACGCAGCAGTCGCATTAGCAATTTGCCTCTTAAAAATAAGACTTCGTTCCACAGACGGATCAATGTTTAAAACGAAATCGCAAAACTCATTTGCCATTGTTAAACCTTCACTAAGATTTTTCAAATTAAATGTCACGTTTCCAGTGCTTGTTGAAGCCTCTTCTTCAATGGGCTGTGAATTTAACATTTACTCCTACTCAATTTCAGTCAAATCTTCAATTTGCGATTCAAGCAATTTCTGAGTGTCACTTGATTCTATCTGTTCGAACCCATCTCTTCCTATTGCATTCGCAATATCGGCTATATTTGCAGTCAATGTTTGAACTCGCACAGATTCTTCTTCATTTTCCACAGTCAGAGCAGATCATAGTTTTTTCCAACATGACTTCAATGCGTGTGGCTTCAGTTCCTCCAATGATTCTTTCATGTTTACGATGCATTTTGCTTTGTCAGAATCCCATAACATTCATATCAGGATTACATTCCATATTATGATTCTGAAGGTCCGTCTAATGTAATAGAACTTAAAGATGTTGGTCCTTAGTTTGAAGCAAAGCCGTCGTGTTGGGAGGTAGAAATGTCACTTTTATATTTGGATGCATAGTTTCAAGTTCGCGATGATGACCTTGAGCATTGTCCACAACTAGAAGTGCTTTAAAGTCTAAATTATGTTTTTTTTAAAAATAAGTTTCAACTTCAGAAACAAAACAATTCCGGAACCAGTCACAAAAATTAGCGCTAGTAACCCACGCTTTCTTATTAGCACACCAAAATATTAACAGGTTGTCCTTGTTTTGATTTTTTAAAACCCGGGGATAAACGGTCTATAAATCATCAGTGGTTTAATGAAACAATCTCCAGATGCATTAGAACATAGCAGCAGTGTAACTCTATCCTTTGCTGCCTTAAACCCAGAAGCAGACTTCTCGCCTTTAGAAATGAATGTTTTGCTTGGCATTCTCTTCTTCAACAGTGCAGTTTTGTCTACATTAATCACTTCCTCAGGTTTGTATCCTCCATCAGCTACAAGGTTTGCAAATTCTTCTGGATTTCGTTCTGCTGCAGTAGTGTCTGCATATGTTGCTTCTCCAACGATTTTAATGCTGTGCAATGATTGTCTCACCTTAAATTTATTGAACCAACCTTCCGATACTTGAAATCTTCCATCAGTACATTCATCACTACAATTACCATAAGGTTCTATAAAATGAGCGTAAAGACACTTTGCTTTCTCCCGGACCATTGGACCACTCATGGGTACCCTTTTTTGTTGTGGTCTTCAATCCATAATGACAACTCCACTTCCATTTCTTTCTATTGCTGGATCACAAACAATTTTCGCCTTAGTTGAAGTTACAGACGACTTTTTTTTCTTTGGAATTTTTATCGATGGTACAGTTGATTCCTTGCTTGAATACGTGATATGATGACATTGAATGAGCGTGATATGGATGCCAAAATGACTCTCCAAGGCGTAAACGATCAAACATTTCTATTTTCATTTTAAGCAGTAACAAAAAAATTTTTTTTCGTGTCGAAACTAGTTTCTCATTTTTTAATTCACATTATAAATTAGAAAAAGAGCAGTAGAGACGTGTTCCTCGATCACAATTTTTGTAACGAATGTGAAAAACGAAACAATAAAACACGCATACCTATTTGAAGATGTATAAACATTGTTTAACAATGAAACTTCCTTAAAAAATAAAAATTCATTTCAAATATCATCCTAAAATTTTATCGTTAATTTTGACTTATCATACAGTTCATGATTTTTTTTAAGAAACGTTGAAGGATTTTCAACATTCTTAGTCAATAACGGGAGTTGGGACTTACGTTTCATCAATCAGAAGTTTAAAAACCTCAAAAATTTAATCATGGAGAAAAGCGAGTTTGAAGAAGAAATGATCTGTATATTTGCGGAACAGTGAAACTCTGAAATCTAGTGGTCAGCGTAACTGACTGCGGATAAGGAGGTCCTGGGTTCGAATCCCTATTCGGGCATAGATGTTCTTTCTCTTCTATCTATCCTGTCTTTGTCCTTTCCTTGTATGAATAAGGTGTGAATGGTTGCCTACCCTATAAACGGATCCTTATAGCATGTGTGTACTGAGGAAGTTGGACTCCACACCAAAATAGGGTTCAGTTGGAAAAGTGGAGCAGCGCACCCCATGTTGCCAGCCTAGCTGGCACACGACAACAACAACAATAATATTGATTTCATTCTGTTTACTTACATTCTCAAAAACACCGATCGTTGCTGAAGTAGCTTATGTCATAATGCTCGGCAATATCATTTAACGACATACTTTAGGCAAAGTTATAATAAGATCTATTTTTCATATTTTTAGTCCACGTGGAAGTATTTAAAAAGATAATGAGTTAGATACCTATTGATATACTTTTATTATTATGTATGTACTTTTGTGTGTAAGATCCGTGAATAAAGAAATTTTTAGCCGCGACTGAAAGAAGCGTGAATAAGGAGCTTTAACTGTGCAAGTACGCACTTATTATTGCAGTTTTTATTAGGAAATAAGAATAATTTAATCAACAATTTTATGTATTTATTGTGTGTTTGTGTGTGTTAAAATATTATTTAATTCCTAGCCAGGAAAACTTCGTAAACCTTTGATGACAGGCTAAAATGATTATGTGCTATATTTAATCAAATAATATAATCAAAAATTAATTTTTCCAAAGCTTAGTTTCTTCTTTTATTAGAATTTGGTTATTACAAGTCTTAAACCTATTTCTTTATATATTTTATTTGATAAATAGTAATAGCTATAAATATTTATATATATATATATATATATATATATATATATATATATATATATATATATATATATATATATATTACTATTTATGAAATGAAATTAAAATTTATTCTTGTATGTAATATCTGTAAGCAGGGGGAAAGGGAAGTATTTACTTTTTTTTTTTTTAAATCAATTGAGAAAACTCGAGTATATCTTATTGAGAAAATGTTTGCCACAAATAAAGTATTATATATATATATATATATATATATATATATATATATATATATATATATATATATATATATATATATATATATATATATATATATATATATATATATATATATATATATATACATATATATATATGAAAATGTGAAATATTTATAATTTTTTATTACTCTTACACCTATGCAAGAGATCAGCCATGCTTAAATCAAAGACTCAATCAGAGTTTTAATTTAAGTATTGAAGTAGAGTTCTAAACGAGAAATAATTGTTCAAGAAACAAATAAAGTTATTGAATCATCTAGTCTTATTAATAATTATATATCTTTCTTTTACTGTTTATTTAGAAAAACACTTAAATTTTTGAAGTATTTCATGAAACTTACTAATTTTGAAAGTTATTATTAACTTCTTTATAAAAAATATCAATCTCGTATAGTATGTTCTCACAACTGTATTGTTATTATAAATATTGCCTTTTTTCATAATATCATAAAAATGTATCACATTTTGTTTGTACTTTCTATTTGTCTATAGTTCTTCTTAATGGATAACATTGGACTGAATAAAAAACTCTACAAAAAGGTATTTCTTAGGTAGTGAAGTATTTTCAAGCATAAGGAAGCGGTCAGATTAATTCATAAGCTCTTATCACAGCAAATGTTTTTAATGATGAAACGTATAACCACAATTTTTTCCTTTTCCTCTCCTCTATATTTATTTCATTTTAAATATGTTTTATGTATAATGAAAATCTTATTTAATTATTTTGCATCAAACAAGCAATTTTATTCACCTTCCATGCTCACCTTAAGAAGTAGTCACCATTTTATGTGAATAAATGTCAGAAAAAATAACACAAATATATATAATATAAATATATATATATATATATATATATATATATATATATAAATATATATTATATATATATATATATATATATATATATATATATATATATATATATATATATATATATATATATATACATATATATATATATATATATATATATATATATATATATATATATATATATATATATATATATATATATATATATATATATATATATATATATATATATATATATATATATATATATATATATATATATATACGTACTTCACTACCTAAGAAATACCTTTTTGTAGAGTTTTTATTCAGTGCAATGTTATCCATTAAGAAGAACTATAGTCAAATAGAAAATATAAGCAAGATGTGATAAATTTTTATGATATTACGAAAAAATGTAATAATTTTTAACAATACAGTTGTGAGAATATACTACACGAGATTGATATTTTTTATAAAGAAGTTAAAACTAATTTTCGAAATTAGTAAATTTCATGAAATACTTCAAAAATTAAAGTGTTTTTCTAAATGTACAGTAAAAGATCGATATCTAATTAATAATAAGACCACATGATGCAATAATATTATTTGTTTCGTGAACAATTATTTCTCGTTTAGAAATCTACTTTAATACTTAAATTAAAACTTTGAGTCTTTGATCAAAGAATGCATCATTTCTTACATAAGTGTAAGTGGAATAAAAAATTATAAATTTTTCATATTTTCATAAATTTACTTTATTTGTTGCAAACATTCTCAATAAGGTATACATTATATAAATTATCTGAACGTCAAAAATGTGAATATAATAAGTTGTTATAATGCAATTAAATTAAAACCATTCTTTTATTATGATTTGTTTTAAGTGATGTTTATGAAAAATAACACAAATATATATTATATATATAATATATATTATATTATATTATATATATATATATATATATATATATATATATATATATATATATATATATATATATATATATATATATATATATATATATATATATATATATATATATATATATATAGTTAAAAATCGATTGCACCGAAGGAGATGTATTTTGAAAAATATATAAAATTAGAGAAATTCTTACGATCTAAATCTACTGCAATGTTTCAGCTCTTAAGAAAATTGAAAATTATTTAACTTAAGTAAATGTACGAATAATTTTTTTTCGTCATATTGCAAATGTATCTGTAATTCCTAAAAATACATTCTGAAAGAATTGAAAGTAGAGCATTGGTAGGATAAAATCCCATAGGGTGCAATTAAATTTTAGTTAGAAGTAGATAATTTGCACTTTCCTAAACTTTCTAAAATAATTTAAAAATATCAGAGAGCTATATCTAACTAGTTTTACATTGACAAAACTTTTCTCGTGATTTTAAACTTTTTAAGGGACTTGTAATGATTAAGGCAACATGAAATGAAATGAACAGATTTATTTAACTCGAAATGAATTTTATAAGTTGGAATCATCATTGTATAAGCTTGTCAAATATTTGCAAAGCATACATCATTTAATATAGATAGATGAAAATAAATATTTTATAAATCTCAACATTAAAAGGAAACGCGTAAATCAAAATTCAATTCAAATTCAAAAGTGTTTCATAAGTTTAGATATATATATACGTGTTTTATTTTTATTTTTACGTTTCGATGCAGGTATAAGCCATTACTTATCTGGTTGCTATTCTGAATTATTTTTAGAAATGAAAATATAATATATTTTTGATTGTGTATGTGGGGCAGGTAACATCAGTGTGTCCCTGATATATAATTAAAAATTGATGAGATATAAAATCAGTATACTATAGGCATTATTACAGCTGATTCCTCTCTCATATCAGACCATAAGTTACAAACAAAAATTGTATAAACTAAGTAAACTCCGATTTTGCTTTGCTTTAAAAAAATAAAATTCTTAGTTAAATTTTTCTCTCTGATTTTGTTCGGTATAGATTGAAAACGTCTCTGATTAGAATTAAACATACTAAAATAATCTTCGTATTTAAAAACGAATTTTCTTGGGAAAAAATGTATATTTGTTGTATAAGAATTTATCTAGAGTGATAGGGATACTATTATTGAACCAAAAGAAAACCCAGATAATATATCATTTTTAATACATTATGTTTAAGATACTCTAAAAGAACACAAGGGACGATTGTCGTCACTTTTGTGTGACGGAGTTACCTGTGTCCTAGGCACGCACCTCCAATTTATTTATTTTACTCCTTAAGAGAACTTTTGTGTTGGTCTTAGCTTGTTTTTATGAGTTTTTATTTAATTATTGGACATGTGATCGTACGAGTTTGGTGCGGAATCGAACTGGTATTCCCATCATGGCACGGCCGCTGGCATCCAAAGGCAAGTTATCAGCGTATAAGCACTGAAACAAAACCCCTTCTTCACTTTATTTAGATCCGACAGGGTATTGTACAATTGGGGGCAACATGATTTGTCTTGGTTACATTTTAGTTGTTCCGATTTTAAGTTATTATTATATTTACAGTACATGTTCAGGCATACCGCCTGATCCATTTCAACAGTTTTGAGTTATTACAGATTTTGAGTTATTATTTACATTATATTTACAATTCAACGTACTTAATTTACAGTGTAATTTTTTACAATACCATCTATTGATTAGGATTATATACAACAAAATAACAGTCATTATCTTAGGAAGTTAATGCAGTCCAAACTCCATTGACTTTATGTGAATGCAAATGTTCTCATACGAGTTTATTGTCTAGTTGGACAATTTAAAAATTTACTACATGGGTTTATTTATATGATATATTTCTTAAATCATTAGATGTTTGAATTTAATCTAATACTGCTATCGTAGTAACGATTGCATCAGAATCACACTTTCGATTTCTCCTGGTGATTGATGACCTTGACAGTTCCCCATCGTCCGCCCCAAGAACACAAGCACCACTGGGAAGCCTATATCAAGTGGATCAAGACCCATGAGGGCTGCGAAGGAAATAAAAAGACAGATTACCTTGCAAAAGCAGTATTTAACTCGACATGAAGCATCCCGCTTATAGAAATCAAATGGCCAAAATCTCTTCTGAAACGTCTTTTTCAACAATATATTCGAAATGTCAAATTCTAATGTCAAATTTATTATTACCATCAAATGGCCTATAGCATCCCACTTATTGAAATCAAATGGCCAAAATCTCTTCTGAAACGTCTTTTTCAACAATATATTCTAAATCAATGGCAAATTTGTTGGTACAATCAAATGGCCTATAGCATCCCACTTATTGAAATCAAATGGCCAAAATCTCTTCTGAAACGTCTTTTTCAACAATATATTCTAAATCAATGGCAAATTTGTTGGTACAATCAAATGGCCTATAGCATCCCACTTATTGAAATCAAATGGCCAATATCTCTTTTAAAACGTCTTTTTCAACAATATATTCTAAATCAATGGCAAATGGCCTATAGCATCCCACTTATTGAAATCAAATGGCCAAAATCTCTTCTGAAACGTCTTTTTCAACAATATATTCTAAATCAATGGCAAATTTACTGGTATACAGCAGAACATAAACAGTGAAGCCTCACTTTTCTTTCTAAAATACTCAATAATTATTTTACCATGAATCAATATCTCAGTAATATTATTTCCGGCCAAAAATTTGCCTTATATTGTATGCGATTTGGTATAAGTGAAACTTCCATATGTTCATGTGGTAAATAAGGTTCACCAATTCTTGCATTTTCAATTGCCACATTGCAGCGAACAACCACATAAAGATCTCCATTCGACATCTCTCCTATCCAACATCTTGAGTTTTGCATCGGACATAGGATCTTCCAGCATTGCATAATCTACAATAAAGGCCCTCATGGGTTTATGCTTGAACGTGTGCCAACATTTAATCAAAATTTTAGTCAAGATATATTGACTCAACAGACTTCATCTAACATTTTTTATTATGTTTTTACCCAATGGAGGAGGAATGGCTTGTGTTTGCTAGCCTTTGGTACACACCAAAGGTCTTCCTTTTCAGTTCCTAGTCCAATGTAGATTAAGAATTCAATAATTCTGCGCTTTGCTTAAAAATTAATATCGTCAAGAAGAATTATGATGTATGTTTTCTTTCCTCAAAAAAGTTTGAAACTCTGTATTCCATATCCATACGTTACTAGAATTTTAGGTTTTTGTCAATAGGTGGGAAGAATCTTGAAATATTTGGATCTAGAAATGAATGTTTAGTTCTGGATTAAATCAAATTTAATATGTGCTTGTTGGAACAGCATTTTCTTATTTTCTTTTTGTAAAGTATGTTTGCAGCATTACGTCTATGAGTGGGATAAATCATGTGTTATCCAAGCCTTGTTTGATACCGAATAAGAAGTTTTTTAATATTTTAAAAATAATTTGGTTTAGTTTTTATCAACAGCCGTAAAACACCTCTTTACACTGTTATTTGCGCATATCAAAACTGTCAAATGATCACAGAGAGCAATTCATTTCTGCATATGTTTCTCGTTAAAATTTAATACTTCTTCCTAAATTTACATAAAAGCGAGCTAATTTTACACTGTACAGTTCTATAAAATTGTTTTTACATTTCACATTAAAATGCCATTGACTTTTATTATACGTTATCTTGCTGAAGGTATACTTTCATCGTAAACTTAAAGTTTTTTTTAAATTTTTTTTCTGAGGAGAAATATATTGTAGAATCTGTATTATCATTAAAGAATTAAAAATAAAATTGTTTATGTAATCTGCAAAGAATCCTACATCCTTATACATTTTCACTGCCGACCAACTTGTCTAGTGGTCAGCGTGCCTGACTACGGATAAGGAGGTCCTGGGTTTGAATTCCGGTTCGGGAATGGATGTACTTTCTATGTATCCTGTCTTTGTCTTTTCCTTGTATGAATGAGGTGTGAAGGGTTGCCTACCCTATAAACGGGTCCCTATGGCATGTGTGTAGAGCAAAGTCGTACTTTCACCTTCATGATGCTCTGATTAAAACGAAAGACGCTCCCATTCGACTTAAATTTCGCATAGCCAAGGCATAACGAGCTTGGCTTGTTCAAGTGTCATTAGTAACAACAACAACATTTTTTCCTATTTATTATACGCTGGGCATATACTTGTTTTAAATGTATTACAAGGTTTTTGCATAATCGTCCATGCATTGTAATGCAATTTTTTTAAAAATCCCGTGAGCATAATCTGAAGTGTTCTTTATTTTCCACTTTCTTTGTCATTGTAACCAATATGATTTTTATATTCAGATTAGAAATATTTTACTTATATTTGATATGTGTTTTATAATTAGATATATTATATGAAAATCATAATTTTAAGATGCAATTTTTTAAATAGCAAAAATAAGAATACACTTTCAAATGATTAACCTAGTTGGAAGAATATTACTTTTTAAGGTTTGATGTAAATATGTACTACGTTTTGCAAGAACAGTTGAAGTTAACAAAAAGAAAGGTGTTATTTAATTCAAACATCAAAAAAACACTTATGTTGTGTGTTGTTGCTTATGACACTTGGACAAGCCAAGCTCGCTCTGCTTTTGGCAGTGCGAATTAAGTCAATAGAGAGCGTCTTTCGTTAAATCAGAGCACCACGAAGGTGAAAGTACGATTTTGCTCTTTTTAAGATGCCTCGTAATTTTAAACCAATGGCAGGTGACGAGGCCACACCTGAGCTGGCACCCTCCTCTGCACATCAAAAACACTTATAAAACTGTTCATCGACTAAATATAAGAAATTCTACAGTTTATCATCAATTGAAGTATCCCCAGTTTGTTCTCAAAACAGGACATGTCGATTCCAGATGTTCTTCTGTAAGAAATTAGTTCCACTGCATTGATTCCTGGGATTTGCTTAACGGGAATTCTTCACTTCAAAGAAGAATCATGATCTCTGGTGACAAGGAATACGTCATCTTCAATAATATTAGACTCAGGGGGTAAAAAAATATGAACCAACTCAAAAAGTACTTCAAAAACCAATTTTCCTAATGAATCAATTCAGTTTTGTGGAAGAATTCAAAGATATACATTTTTGTTTTTTCTTCTAAGAATAATTCTTCTAGAAATTGTAAGGCGTATTGCCTTCAACAAGAGAACCTGAAGGTTTCAGTAAGTTACAAAACTCCTTGAAAGCTAATGGGATATATTGGATACAAAAACGAAGTAATGGGACATACTAGGAAAACTAACGGAAAATACTGTTATGTGAGGACATATAAAGGGCGTTTTTTTTTTTCGAGGTATAGAAGTTTAAATTGGCATTACTTTCCAAGATGGCGACCGATTTAACAGCTGTCAAGTGATTTATTCTCAGTTTGGTTTGGCAATTCATCATGAATAGACTCACGCCTGAACAACGCTTTCAAATTGTGCAATTTTATTTCGAAAATAATGGTTCTGTGCGGAATACGTATCGCGCACTACGTCCATTTTATCGTCGACAAAATCGTCCATCAGAGCAGTTAATTCGATTAACCATGGAGCGTTTTCGCACCACGTTTACTCTAATTGATAACTCGCATCCCCAGAGACGCCGTACAGAAGAAGCTATTGCTACTGTAGAGCGTAGCATTGAGGAAGACCCGAATGAGTCCATCCGCCACCGAGCACAGGAATTGGATCTGTGTCCATCCACTTTATGGAAGATTTTGCGGAATGATCTTGATTTGCTAGCTTACAAAATCCAACTCGTGCAAGAATTGAAGCCAAACGATCATCAAGCAAGGCGTAGATTCGTCGAATGGGCCCAAAACGAGATTGCCGTTGTTCCCGATTTTCATAAGCGAATATTGTTTAGCGATAAATCGCACTTCTGGTTGAATGGCTACGTCAACAAACAAAACTGCCGCATTTGGAGTGAAGCTAATCCACAAGTGTATGTCGAAACACCGTTACATCCAGAAAAACTGACTGTTTGGTGCGCTTTATGGGCTGGTGGAATCATTGGTCCGTACTTCTTCAAAAACGATGATGGCCACAACGTTACAGTCAATGGTGATCGGTATAGAGCCATGATTACTAACTTTTTCATTCCTGAATTGAACAATCATGATGTCCAGGAGCTGTGGTTCCAACAAAACGGCGCAACATGTCCCACAGCTCGTGCCACAATCGATTTATTGAAAGACACGTTTGGTGACCGCCTAATTTCACGTTTTGGACCTGTGAATTGGCCTCCAAGATCTTGTGATTTAACACCGCTAGACTATTTTCTGTGGGGCTATGTAAAGTCATTGGTCTAAGCGGATAAGCCACAAATGCTTGACCATTTAGAAGACAACATTCACCGTGTTATTGCCGATATACGGCCACAAATGTTGGAAAAAGTCATCGAAAATTGGACGTCCAGATTGGACTACATCCGGGCCAGCCGTGGCAGTCATATGCCAGAAATCACATTTAAAATGTAATGCCACAAGATTATCTTTCGAATAAAAAAATTCATGTCAATCGAATAATACATCGTTGTTTTACTGCAATTTAAAGTTCTATACCTCGAAAAAAAACACCCTTTATATATACCCAACATATTCTCAAGATCTGATATTATGAGGTGCTACAAATTCCTGGTCATGCAAAATGTTTTCGTTAGAAAACTTCAAATCATTTTAACTTAATTCCTTTTACTTTTAAATTAAACCTCATTTACTTGAAAAAGTATATGAAATAAACGTCATTTTTCTTACATAAGAACATAAAATATGTACGAATTTTTTAAATGTTTGAATATAACTCTATATTCGCATTAAAGAGCGTTTTTCTTCTCTGAAAATTTTTTCCAGAGAAAACGATTGCATAGATCTGATATTTAAAATGCATAAATTTAGAATTCTTTTAATTACAATTATCATAAAATAAAATGTCTCTAGAAAATAAATAAAAAAGAGAGAATTTAGTAACACCATGTTATTATCAATGTTATTGAGAATTTAGTAACACAATGTTAGTCTTTTTTCTTTTTTTTTTAAAAAAAGTGAACTTTTTATATACGATACTTTTCATAATTTTATATAAAAAAGGAGAATTTATAGTTTTTTTAAGCTTTGCATTTAATGAAGTTTGAGGGAAGATTGCTTTCGCTCTTTACGACTTCAAGGCTTTCTCTTCAGATTCGATATTTAAAGCAAGTGAACCATATAAATCTACTTTTCCTTTCTTTTTCAAATTAGTACTTCGTTTCTCGAGCTATTCAGTATCTTTTAATTTAAAGTTAGCTCATTTATACTGCAAAAGTGGCTGCAACTTATTTCATTTAAATGACTAAAACATATTGTGGGAAAAAGCGTTGCGATAGTGACTTTTAACTATTGTTTAATGTTAAAGAAACTGAAGTGTTAAAACTGCTAAATTTGTTTCAGAAATAAAAAATTTAATAATTTCCTAAAATATAATTTTAAATTGTTCAATTTTAAGCGTAATAGAAATTTTACTTAATTTCTTAAATAATTATTATGAGCATTATATAGATATTTTGGATATTTTAAAAGCCAATGTAACCTAAAATTTCCGATACATTAGCTTAAAAAATATAGTTTATCTTGAAACTATAACCAATTATTACATAGTTTGATTAGTTATTTATATGAAATAGAGCTTGATTTATTTTCAACAGGTTCGAAAAGTATTGTATTAAGTAATTTAACCCTTGAAATTCAACATCGAAATGTTTCATTTAAATTTAGAAATGAATTCTTTGAAATGTATGAGTCATTAAGTAATATTACTCGTAATTCTTCTAAAATTCTTAGTTTAGCACTGATAATTACTTTTTTTTAGACTACAGTATTACGTTTACTAGATTATCTGGTCGAGAATGTATATTTATAAGTGTTAAGGCATTTTTTAAAATATTGCTTTTAAAACATTAATTCACCTTAATAGAATTATTATCAAAATAACTTATTCATAATATATTGTACAGTATGAACGATTGTTTGCGAAAATAAAATAGATATGCATATTTCAATGGCAATATCAACAGGATAATATAACTATAAAATGTATATACTATAATTTAAGCACCCATCTTTATTAGTTTAATTCTTTGACTTTACTTTTATCTCAAATAACTTCATAGAATGAGGAAATAATTAACTATTAGAATCACTTAATGAGATAACTGGAGTCTGCGAATTTCACTTCAATGATTAATTCTCCCTTCAGAGTAAGATTCCCATTCAGGGCCAGACTAATGGAAATTGGAATATGAATACTCTTTTAATAAATCTGAGGAGATTCTAATTAGCGCAACCCCCTGTTTGAGTGAATTCAAAAAGCTCTCGTGCTACAGATTTATGAATGAATTGTGTTTAAGAATGCTTGGAGAGTGAGAAATTAAAGGCATCGCAACTGTTTTATTTAAATTTTTGTTGTAAAATTTCTTTATTATATCTTCATTTATAAATATTCATATATAATATTCATTTATAAATATATATATTTAATAAAAATTCTTTATTATATGTATATATATATATACATTTATAAATGAATATTCTTCAAAAAGAATATTCATTTGTTTATTTTAAATTTTTTAGTTTATATTATTTATATTTATTTTGTTTAATTTAGTTAAATATAATTATTCAGTTTAAATTTTATTTCGAAAATTGCAATTAAATTTGCTGATAATTATTCCCGTTATAATAAAACATTTCTATTATAACATTGACAAATAATTTCTTATGATATATTTTCATCTTAAATAATGCTTAATGATCTCGAAAAATAGGCGTAATTAAAATATTGACTGTGGTATTAGCTTCATTTTTTACCAGATTTTCTTTTCGATTTTATTTGTCCTTCCAATAAATTTTTATTAGTTTATAAACAGTCACATAATGTAAACGTTTCTTTTACAATCTCTTTCAGCTTAAGATATTTCCAGGATATTCAAACTTATCCAGATTTCTGAAAAAATAGTTTCATTTTCATAACCATTATACTTGAATAAAATGGTTTAAAGTATATAAAATGGAACTGAAATTTCACATCACCATGAATATTTTATTAAGATAAATTTCATCACGATGAATCTCAGCTTCCCAAAATTGTTACCAAAATCTGACAATACATCATTCAGAAAAAACTTATAAAATGCTTACCAATACGAATGCTTTTTAACTTATCGAAAACGTGTAAGACATAAACATTCAACTTTTAAACGCATGGATATTGCAAAATTTCTTTCAAAGATTATGTCAATATAACTATTTCTCATTAACAAAGGAAAATTTCATTTAGAAAGGATTTTTCAAACTTTTGCTTTTGTTCATTTTTCCCATTTATTATCTGTTTACGGGTTGTTTTTGTTTTCTCACATTTCATCAGCAAATAAAGAATATTCATTTGTTTTCAAAATAAAATGTCTATCGTTTATATTTATTCCGACGATGCTCTTATATAATGTTAATTAACTACTATTTTTACAAGGTATCTTACCATAAAAAACTAAAGATTTTGTTTTTCAATAACTCTGATTATTGCAAAAAAAAAAGACTTTTAACTTCACTCAAGAAAATTCAATTGAAAAAAAATGATCACTATATCGAACATTTACAGAGAACTGTGAACGGTTTTCAAAAGCATCCTTCAAATACTAAAAACAACAATAAACTTTTTCGGAAGATTTATATGAAGCAATGATCAAATGATTTACGAAATAGCAGGCTACTATGTTTCAATAATTAGTATATTTTTCTCAGGCAAAGAGTCGTATAATTAATAACTTCGTGAATTATGATTATTTTCATGTTACAGAATAGAATATTTTAAAGTGCTGATTAATGCTAAATTTTTAAAACTATATGGAGAAGTCCAAACCTCAAAAAAGTCCTAACGTTTCTAACTAATGATTATAAATTTGAATGTTAATCTGAAAAAAGATTTGTGCAAATCAACAGATATCCAACACCCATGAAACCCCTTTATTTGTTGTTGTTACTAATGGCACTTGGACAAGCCAAGTTCGCTATGTCTTGGCAATTTAAATTTATGTCGATTGGGAGCGTCTTTCGTTTTCATCAGAGCACCATGAAGGTGAAAGTACGACTTTGCTCTACACACATGCCATAGGTACCCGTTTATAAGGTAGGCAACCATTCAAATCTCATTCATACAAGGGAAGGACAAAGACAGGATAGATAGAGAGAGAAAGTACATCCATGCACGAACCGGAATTCGAACCCAGAACCTCCTTATCCGCAGTCAGGCACGCTGACCACTAGACAAGTTGGTCGGCAGTGAAAATGTATAAGGATGTAAGATTCTATGCAGATTACATAAACAATTTTATTTTTAATTCTTTAATAATAATACAGATCCTACAATATATTTTTCCTCAGTAAAAAAAATTTAAAAAACTTTAAGTTTACGATGAAAGTATACCTTCAGCAAGATAATGTATAGTAAAAGTCAATGGCATTTTAATGTGAAATGTAAAAACAATTTTATAGAACTATACAGTGTAAAATTAGATCATTTCTTGTTGACTCAATTCATTTTAAAAGACGTATTTATATATAGGATAATAGTTGACCTCAATATCCACAAGTGTTTTTAGCTTATCAATTATTTTCCACCTTGATGATATGCTCATTTAGATAAATCGGATAATACCTGACAAATTCTGGATTATTTTACCTGCGAATTTCAAGTCCTTAACATCTGCTGTAAAGTTAAAGCATCAGCCTTCCAGAAGGGTGGGGTTCAATTCCCAATACCGCCAAAGACCCACCAAGTTCATGCGATATACGTGCTGATTAAATCTATGGAATCATAAGTGATGTGGTCGGTCGTTGAGCAGTTACCATGGGTACAATGGTCTGGAGAATATTTCCTCCCCCTTCAGATCAATGTCAAAATTGTGGGAGTGGATCTTCTGGTGGTGCCATCTATCGGAGGAGTTAAGAGCAAAGTCGTACTTTCACCCTCATGGTGCTCTCGTTAAACGAAAGCGGCTTAAATTTTCAAAGTCAATAGCATAGTTGTTCTTAGTTATTGAATGACCCAAGTGTTGTAAGTAACAACATAAACAGAAATAAATTAACGCAAACATTTTTTTACAAAAAACCTCTTTCCTGTAGTCACATCACTGATGGCAAACTGTTAGCAACATTTGGCTGAGAGAGATAAAATGCTGCTTACCAACAACGTTGCTGATTTTATCCCATGCCTTTCTTATTAAGCAAGTTTTGCATGAAATATTTACTAAAGAATGCGTCATTTATATATTATTTTTGACTTACTAAGTACTGGACATTAATAAAAGTTGTGGCGTTCCTCAATAGAACACAATCTGTGTTCTATTGAGGAACATAATAACCTCTATTAATTTGTATGAAACTCAGTGGAACGCGTTTTTGTTAGGATTTTGAAGCATTTGTTTCTATCAAAACCCTTTATTGCATTATTATTTGGGTATAAAATTTGGTAGATTATTTTGTCAATTGCAAAGTTCGTCAACATTAAATGGCATGCATGAAAATTGTAAATTTGACAACAGAAATTAAGTTCCCTAGTAACCCAAATTAAATGATTTATATTTAACATTAAATCATAATTTCTATACGAAAGCTTTTAAAATTTAATATGCTTTAATGAAATAATTATGCACAATATAGCTTACATATCAATACGTAGATTATAATAAAAATTGAGCATTTGTAATACCTAAACTACACGTTTTCTGTTGATTATAAATTAAAAGAATATACTTAAACATGAAACATTGACCAGAAACAAGACAAAGAGAGAAAACTTGAGTGGTCCAATTGAAGCGGAATTACGTTTTTGATACCAATTCTAAAACTGTGCAACATTTTCTAGTTTCATAAGTAAAACACTATATATGGCTCCATATTATATTGTCTAGTAATTTTCCTCTAATATTACTTTGGTTTCAATGATTTTTCCCATTACGAGAGCCGCCCAAACTTGTCTAGTGGTCAGCGTACCATGACTGCGGATAAGGAGGTCCTGGATTCGAATACCGGTTTGGGCATGGATGTACTTTCTCTCTCTATCTATCCTGTCTTTGTCCTTTCATTGTATGAATGAGGTGTGAATGGTTGCCTGCCCTATAAACGGGTCCCTATGGCATGTGTGTAGAGCAAAGTCGTACTTTCACCTTCATGGTGCTCTGATTAAAAGCGAAAGACGCTCCCAACTGACTTAAATTCGCATTGCCAAGGCATAGCGAATTTGGCTTGTTCAAGTGTTCATTGGTAACAACAATAAAAACAAAACTGGGTTAAAGATTATTACCATTTTTCATTATCGAAGCAGTCTTTCTCGCGATGAAGATATTTCAAATACACATAAATCTGGAATTAACTTTTTTTATTCATTACTGTATAATATTTCATTATTTTCAAGCAATAAGTTTTTATTTATTTATTACATTCATTTTTTTATTTTAAATTTTTAAAAGCAATCATTTGATCTTTGACAGAAATTGACTGTTATTTTCAATACGATTTCTCATTTATAATTAACTATCTTTAACTTCCATGGCAATGAAATTGAAATATAATTGTACATATGAAATATTATATAAGTATTATAAAATTGTACATCGCGCGCTTTCACATTAAGATTTTATATATCGTTTGTACTATGAGATTAAATACAAAAGCCAGAAATTTATTTTTAAAGTAAATATTTTTTTAACCGAAATTTTCTGCTAATCTAATTTTGTTTTTCAAACAATGGCCTGTATAATGTTCAGATGACTTAAATTTAAAAAAAAATCATTTCAATATTTTGCTTCTTACATGCTTAAAATTAGCAATAAATTTGTTATCAAACAAAATTTTAAGCCAAAGTTTATTTAGCTAAATAAATTATTTAAAAATAATTCCCGATAATTTCTGTGGATGCATTTTATTAGGGTAATATTTTTAAAATTTCACGGATTTCATTATGAGAGAACAAAGTTCTCACTGTTTCTGTGAAATTTTATAAATTTAATAAATTACAGAGTACTGCAGTTATATTTGACATTTATGCGTCCTGCAGGAAAGTAAAATATTAAAATCTTGAAAAATTGCTTAAATAAGCACAGAAATATACATGTATGGTCAGATTTACATAAAAATATATTGATTGTACTATTATATTATGAAATATTTTTAAAGCAAGTTTAAAAAATCATTGAAGAAAATTTCGAACTGACTCCGAAGTTTAAGAATTCATTCATTGTCGTGTGCCAGCTAGGCTGGCAATATGGGGTGTGCTGCTCCACTTTTCCAACTGAACTCTATTTTGGTGTGGAGTCTGATTTCTTCAGTACACGCATGCTATAGGTACCCGTTTATAGGGTAGGCAACCATTCAGTCCACATTCATACAAGGAAAGGACAAAGACAGGATAGATGGAGAGAGAAAGTACATCCATGCCCGAACCGGGATTCGAACCCAGGACCTCTTTATCTGTAGTCAGTCACGCTGACCACTAGACAAGTTGGTCGGCAAGAAATCAGATTTCATGTCATATTAAGCAAGATAAAAGTAGAGATTTTGGCTAAATTCTAATTTTAACTAAAATGCCAATTTAAATATTTTATAAATAATAAATGGAAATTAATATAACTTTAAACATTTAAAACTATTTTATTGATAGTGTATAAATAAATATAATAGATTATAATATATTTTAAATATATTATGGTATTTAAATATATTATGGCATTTAGTTTGCTTCAATGTTTTGGTTAAATGTTTAAAGATGCAAATATAATTATTTGCTATAGTTAAAAAGTAAAAATTACATTTTATTAAAATATTCAATAGAGTAATATTCAATCTTCCAATATTTAGAATCGGACAATTTAAAAGCGATGCTAGGAAGAAAAAAAAAAGAAATTGATTTTCGATTTATCCAACTTCACATTGCTATATATAAAACAGTTTGAGTAAAATCTGATTTTTATCTTAGAAGAGATAAATTTTATCATTCCTATTGTCATTATGGGTCAAAGGGGAGTTATTTATAGAAAACTTTCCACTTTTAAAGAGTTGAAAATCTTTCCAAAGAATTCTCATTTACAGAAACATTTATCGTCGACTGAGAGTGATGCTTAATGGATACTTTTTTCGATGTAGACAAAGAAATAATGTTGTTCGCAAGAAAAAAAAAGAGATCACGAAGCAATGGTTTTCTTAGTGTATTAATGTTCTTAAATGTAAAATAAATATACTTTAATTAAAATTCATATGTTTTAAGCAACTTTTGCAATGTCGTAACAATATAATTCACTAAATAAATCTATGAAAATTTTAAAAATAACTTATCCGAAATTTCCTTTGCTTTAAAATAAATTTCTGTATGTATTTAGAGTGTAAACAATTAATTTTTACATATAATATTGAAAATTTTAAACTAATAATATTTCCTATTAATCTTTTGACTAATAATACTTGAAATAATTTGCGAAAAACTCATTCACATTTCAAATATCGTAACTACTTAATTCGCATTTTAATTCCATTCCTATCGCAAAATTAATTTATCCGAAATTTCTTTTTGTTGGAAGTAAATTTTTATACCCAAATAAGAGCGTAAATAATTAACTTATTATTTTGTGAATGTGAAAGAGAATATTTCATTTCTAGACTCAAACTTCAAAGTTTACATTTTAAGGGATGGCAGATTTGACATTTTAAATGTTTATACTTGCAATATCGAAAAACGCTCTTTTCCGTATTAGAAGCAAATAAATTAAAAAACTCTAGTGTCTTTGAAAGAGAATAGATCCTATATCTTAAAATAACTTTATATTATTTATATTTTCTGAAAGGATTTTAATGAAATTAACGGAAAAATTTTTATTTTTACAAAATTAAAAACATTCTTGTTATAATGAAAAAATTTTTTATCACTTATTCCTGTATATCTCCTTATCTAAGAATTTTTAATACCCTAATTTATACCAGATAGAGCCATATTGAATGAATTCATGACAAATTTGTAAAATTCAAAGCATTTTATCAACGAAAATTTATTTCGATTTGATTAAGAATATTAAGTTTTTTTCTTCTGATCTAAGCAAAGATATAGACTAACAGGAATAACTAATAAGATATTTTCGAATTAGCAAGAAACTATTTCGAAACAAATATCCGTCTTTAATAGATAGTAATAAATTTTAAAAGAAATTCTCTTTATTTATGACTTTATTTTGATAATAAATTTTTCTCTTATAATTCTGGAAATATTTTTATCATATATGCTTTAAATTTTTACTCACTATCTATTAGAACTGAAAACAGTCATAGTGCAAATGCTTATTTAATTGCAAATTTGCAATAAATTGTTTCCATAAAAAATAAAAAGACGTTAAGGATTAAAAACTTTCGTGTTACTCGTATTTGTAATTTATGTCTTGATAAATATTATTTATAACTCTAAGTAAATTATTATTTTTCGGTTGTTTGAAAATGCACATTCATTAAATGCATATATGAAATTAGTTTTAAAAAGTAACTTCATCGTGTAGTAAATTATCGCTGCGCAGGTGACGTGCAAATAATAACAAGAATCAATCATAAATTTTTGAATTGAATTAAAATGAAGCTAATTAAGCAAATTTATTAAACATTCTTATAATGAGAATTATTTTTTATAGATTCTTCTAACAATTAAAAGTGAATTATGATACTGATGTAACTATATATTTCGAGAATGCTCAAAAATACCTAAAAACTAAACAGTTGTTAGAAAGGTAGATAATTCAAAAGCTTCTCGAAGACTTAAGTAATCATAGATATTTTTAATTACTTTCATAAAACTAATCTGTAATCTATTTTTTAGGTACCATAATAATTCAAAAGGTGTTTTATTTGATAACTATTTTTTTAGTGCTAAGAAAAGATAATTTGTTGTAATTTAAGAAAAATATCTGGAAAAAAGTGTAAATATTTATGTTTATTCATTTATTTAGAGAATACATACAATTTTGCTTCACAATAATTTTTAACTTGCGGACTGATGGCTGAGTGGTTAGCGCTCCTGACTCCTGAGCTGTGGGTCCTGGGTTCGAATCCCGATTTGGGCATGGATGTTACTTTCTTTTTCTGTGTTTCTCTATCCTTTCTTCCGTGATGATGTATGAATGTGGCCCACCCTATAAGCGGGTTTGTGGTGATATGACGCGGGCAGTGCTACTCGCCTCCGTGACTTGGTTCACAGGTGCCCGCTGGGTAACGACACATGAGTAGCAGTTTCTGGCCTTGTTGTGGCATAAAGCACCACCCTCAAGTGCCCGCCATTGGAAAAAAATTTTAATTTTGATTAATATTGTTATTTATTTCAAACGATATTTTGTAATTTATTTGCAAATAAAATACTAGAAATGTACGATTTTTTAAAACAGAAAATTATCAAACTATGTTTGGACTTCTCCTATACTGAAGATATTTCAATCTGGGAGATAAAATCAATGGTAAATCTTTTGTCTCTTAGTAAACTAATTACAGTTTCAATAATTTTCACCCTATAATTTAAACCATATCATTTTAATAACAGATAAAGGAAAAGAAATCCTTCATTTTTACGTCCACTTCATGTTTCTGATTGTTTGATTTTGGTTAAATATGTATGAATTTATTTCGTAATTTTTGACCACTTTAAAAAGTAACTTCATTATTGCTTTTTCATAAAAGACTTTGTCTCCACAGATGTAAATTTCTTGTAATTGATTTTCGTAGTCTTCTCATAATGTGAAATTCTTATCACTAAAAAGTTTTGCAATGGAAGAAACAGGTGGTAATCTTCTAGTACTCGGTATGGCTGGCTTCATAGTAGATGAATCAGAACTTCCCAACCAAATTCTCTATGTATCAATTCAGATTTAATAGTAAAATAGGAATGTGTTGAGAGAAAATGCTACTTCTATTATCCTTTACTTAACTGAAGCTTATTTATATATTCTTAAGTTTGTATTTAATATGCTTAACTGAATTCATGCTTAGTATTTTCTATTTCAAAAGCATATGTATATATATATATATATATATATAAATATATATATATATATATATATATATATATATATATATATATATATATATATATATATATATATATATATATATATATATATATATATATATATATATATATATATATATATATATATATATATATATATATATATATATATATATATATATATATATATATATATATATATATATATATATATATATATATATATATATATATATATATATATATATATATATATATATATATGTATGTATATATATAAGCACACACACAAGTTGCTATAAGACCACTTAAAACTTCTCAAAGAATATGAAAATGAATGCGGAATATATTATCACGGAATGCGGATTATATTATTATGCGGAATATATAAAAGAATAATGGTATTGGTGTGCGGTGGAAAGGAATTTATACAAGCAAAATCTTTTTGTTATTTTATAGAAGAGATTTCTTTCTTTAATGAAATAGCTTAATCTCATGAAAGAGAATAAAAAAAAATTAATTATTATAATTTTTTTAAAATAAAATTATGATAAAAACCTATATAAACAATGAAGAATATTTTTAATGTAAGATCTAAAAGAACATTATAAGGTAATAAACGTAAATAGGCCATATAAATAAGTTTATTTTTTATTTGTAATTCTAATTTTTGTTTTTTAGATTTTGAAGAAAAATCTGATCATATATAATCCTCTGAAAATATATTAAAAAAGAAGTTATCAGTTATAATTAATTTTGAAAGGCAATTAAAGATAGTACACTACTGGCCATTAAAATTGCTACACCAGGAAAGCAGCACACCGCACACGTGAAATTTGCATGACAGGTAGAACTTGCTGTGATATGCAAATGATTAGATTTTCAGCGAATCCATACAAAGCAGGCGACAGTAGCGACATCTACAATGTGTATAAAACCAGAGGTTTGAAGCAGTTTTCTCATACTCAATTTTCGTTTCAACGTTGTTTTCTGCAAAGAAAGTTGTTGTAATGCCTCGTGTAAGAAGAAATGTCTATCAGCACGTGTCTGACATTGATCGAGGAAAAATTATAGCCTACCGGGATTGCGGTTTACCGTACCGCAATATTGCTGCTCGCGTCGGTCGAGACCCCATGACTGTTAGCAGAAAATGAAATCGATGGGTTCAGGACAATCATATGGAACGTTATGCAGGATCTCAGAGACCCCCATCACTAACAGCAGAGAAGACAGACATCTTATCCGCATGGTCACAAGGGATCGTACAGCCACGTCACGAACCCTGAGTCGAGAAATAGAGTCATTTGCAAGGCAACAAGTTTCTGCTTGAACAGTTCGACGACGTTTGCAGCAGTATGGATTGTCTGCACGGTGACCATGGCTTCGGCTACCATTGACGCTGCGTCATAGACAGGAGCGCCTTCAATGGTGTGATCAGCGACGAACCTGGACGCGGGAATGGCATCACGTCATCTTTGTAGATGAATCTCGGTTCTGTATACAGGACCGGACCATGATGGCCGCATCCGTGTTTGGAGGCATCGTGGAGAGCGCGCATTGCAAGCTTGCATTGGACATCGCCATACTGGCCCAACTGCTGGAGTGATGGTATGGGGTGCCATTGGATACACGCCTCGATCACCTCTTGTTCACATTACCGGTACTTTGAACAGCAACCATTACATTTCCGATGTGTTAAGGCCCGTGGCTCTGCCCTATCTTTGAGGCCTCCCTAATGCTTTGTTTCAACAGGATAATGCACGACCGCATGTTGCCCGTACTGTTCTGAACTTCCTTGATACAGAACAGGTTCAACTGTTACCCTGGCCAGCACGTTCTCTGATCTGTCACCAATTGAGAACGTGTGGTCAATGGTTGCCGAGCGATTGGCACGCCATCACTCACCATCCACTACTGTCGATGAACTGTGGCATAGTATTGAAGCTGCATGGACTGAGATCCTCGTACATGCCATACAATCTCTGTTTGACTCCAAGCCTAGGCGGATAAATGCAGTTATTGCAGTCAGAAGTGGCTGCTCTGGGTACTGATTTCTCAAGATCAATACATCCTAATTTCCTGTAAATCTAATCACTTGTTTTTTCCACTATAATGTATGTGTCCAATAAATATCGTTCTGTTATTTGCATTCCTTCTTAGTGTAGCAATTATAATGGCCAGTAGTGTAATTATTAGGAACTTTCAGGAAGACTGTTAAAGATAATGTTTCGGAAAGTAACTATTTTTAACATGGGTTGCTAAATTTTATGTTACATTTTTAAAATTATAAAAGTTTTGAGAAATACTTAAATAGCATCTAGTTACAAAATGAAGAAATTATTAAAATTTTTTAGCTTGTGTGACATTTTTGAATATCAAAAAAAAAATAAATAAATAAATAAATAAAATAAAGAGTTTTATTAAATATAATAAAATACCTTAATTAAAATGCATAGAATTTTATTAAAAATTTATATGGTATTTTATAAAATAATTTGAAAATTATTATAACACAATTATTTTTCATAAGAAAGATATTTCGGTTTTTGACAATTAGTCTTTACACAAATCTCAGGTGATTGAATATTTTAAACTCAACCAAAAATTTTAAGAAATAACAATAATAGCAAAATATATAATTTGCATATTTTAGTACATAATAATGCAAATATTCCACTAATTTTACTAATTTTATAGAATTTGATTTTGCTCAAATAATGGGGAAGTTTATACGTTATTTTGTTCACAATTCAAATATTTTACACAAGCCCACATGATGAACATATGCGCACACGCAGACATACAGATTCTCACACAGGTGCGCACAAATATGTTATCAGTAAAATAATTAAACAGAAAAAGTTTTAGATTTTATTTTTATATAATACATAACAATGAAATTAAACACAATTATATGGGAATTATTTAAAAAAATCGACGAAGATTTTGCAGCTGTAAGACAGGAATTCAGTTAGAAAACAACATATTTATCAAATTATTGTGAATAGTTTATAAATTAATTTATACTTCTGCACACTCTTTTTAAAATGTATTAATAATTTTAAAACAAATTAAAATATTATTTTTGGAACAAAATATTAACACATTTTAAAAATATATTAATATTATTGATCATTAATTACATTTATTTAGACTGGTTTAAATTTATCGAAACTAATTGCTTTTATCGATTATTAGACCCTTTAAAAATTAATGGAATCCTTTAAATTGCCCTTTAGAGAAGATATATTTGAAAGTGATTAATTTTCATTAACAGTTGTAAATTTTGGCATATAGAGGCTTTCTCTCAGGGTTTAGTTTGTCTTAAAATTTCTATAGTTATGAAGAAATATTTGAATAGGTTGTGAGAAGTTTCATGATCCCCAACATTTTTAACTGTCTAAATAATAGCCTAAGATTGGAAAGATGTTTTAGTACACTTCTTACCAGCAAAACATATAATCTAATAGTTGAATAAATGCATGGATCTTTATACTTTATTTATGTTTATGTAGTCCATATTATTTTATAGTGGATCTCTAGTGGTGTTATTCATTTTTGTATATAAACCTATTTTATAACTCTGTCAGTCCTTCCGCTGGTATGGCATGGATGTGGAGAGGAGGGTGCCAGCTCAGGTGTAGCCTCGTTACCTGACCGTGGTTCAAAAATTTACGAGGCACCTTAAAAAGAGCAAAGTCATACTTTAACCTTCGTTGTGCTCCGAACCAAATGAAAGACGTTTCCTATTGATTTAATTCGCACTGCCAAAGGCATAGCGAGCTTGGTTTGTCCAAGTATCATAAGCAACAACAACAACATAACTTTGTCTTGCATCATGTTATGCTTGTGTAGCTGGTAACGTGTATAAATCAGTGAATTTTTTATTTTCGTTTTTGATTGATTATTTCAGTTTTTATTGTCATTTCATTATCACGTAGTGTTGTTAGCGTGATGTAAAAATTAGATGCTTAAATGTATTGAAGTAAACTTAGCAATAACCAAGTTTTCCTTATAATATTGAAAACAGCTCTTCTCTCTATTGCTACTGCAAGTAATTGATTAGTCGAAATAAGATTTTTTTAACATTTATTCATATATGAAGTATTATATAACGCTCAGTACTGAAGTAGCAAACTGTATTTTAAGCATACACTTATATTGATATTTTACTCAGGCTGTATAAATCGATACTTCTTTATTTAGTGTTATTTATTTAAATTTCCACAATAATTAAAATTAATGGAATTTTATTATTTCAAATTTAACCTTCACGGACTTCCTAACACTGTTCAGAGGCCCCAAATCAATATTAATTTTCTACGGATCTCCTGACTGGTAACGGGGACCTCTGTATGTCGTAGGTACCACTTTGGGAACCACTAGTCTGAACAGTAGATATTTTTTGATAAATCTATTTCGAAAATTGAAAAAAAAAATTGTTCGATCTGGTGCAAAGTTATGACAACAATTTGGTGATTCAAAGGGCATAATCCTCTTGGAATATCTTAATAATGAAAAATCGATCACAGGATTGTATTATACTGATTTGTTGGATCGTTTTTAATGAAAAAATGAAAGGAAAGCTATGCGGTTTGGCCGACAGAACAGAGAGTTTCTTATCATGATAAAGTTCCAGATCAATCATCTGGAATCGCAGCTCCTAAATTATTTGACTTACGCTGACAATCTTGGCTTCATTGCACATTCAACCAACTCATCTCTCTCTGATTTGTTTTACAGTGATTACTTTTTCTTTCCAAATTTAAAGAAAGCGGTTAGTAGAATGAGAATGTCTTCAAATTCTGAGATTGTAACTGTAAAAGTCTATATTGATGTATTTCAGAAATCTTATTTGTTAAGTGAATAAAAAAGTTAAATAATTTCTGTAAAATTGAACTACACACACACACACACACACACACACACACACACACACACACACACACACACACACACACACACACACACACACACACACACACACACACACACACACACACACACACACACTATATATATATATATATATATATATATATATATATATATATATATATATATATATATATATATATATATATATATATATATATATATATATATATATACATATATATAGTCACTCTGAAATTTTTGAGAAACATCTAAATTTTTAAAGTTATACTTACAAAATTTTAGGTGAGTTCAAAGTAGTCTCCTCCAGCATCAATGCACTTTTGTAGACGAATTTTCTACAGATTAAATGCCTCAAGCCATTCATTTCTTCGAATCGATGAAAAAATGCAGTTATAGTCACATCAATCTCTTCTTCTGAATGAAAACGATGTCCACGTAAGTTCTTTTTTAGATTAAAGAATAACCAAAAGTCGCACATAGCTAGATCAGGTGAATACGGCGGATGTTCGATCGCTTTAATTTGTTTTTGTTTAAGAAACTCAATTGCTAATCCGGCTGTATGTGAAGATCCATTGTCATGGTGAAGCATTAGTCCCCTAGTATTCAGTTCTTGTAGAATTTCTGGAAGACATTTAGTGGTATACCAGTTTGCTGTTACTGTCTTCTGTCCTTAAAACTTGATGGCTTTGACCATCTGAAGAAAACGGCATACACCAATTTTTTCAGCACGCGTTGTTTTTTACCATTGTCGGCGTGGGTTCATTTTCAAAGACCCATACTTTGCTTTCTTGACGTGTTGAAACGTCAAAAAACGGTATGTACGTTTCATCACCTGTTACAATTTTAGAAATGATGCGGTGGCCACCGTCATTCAGCATATTAAGAGTTTCTTTACTGATTCTGACACGCTTCTATTTTTGATGCTCAGTTAGACTATGGGGAACCCAACGACAAACTACTTTTTTCATATGTAATTCTTCATGAATGATTTTGTGTATGGCTGCGGATCCAATGCTAAATACCTTCTGTATGATTTAATAGGTACTGCGATTATCATCCATCAACATTTTTCGTATGGCAGACATATTATCCGGGATGCCTGCCGACGGCGGCCTTCCTGTGTGTTCTTCATCCTGAAGAAAATTGCGACCTCTTCTAAATTCTCTAAACCATCTGAATACAGTAGCACGAGCTTGAGATACATCACCAAATGCTAATTGCAACCGTTGAACGCATTTTTCTTGATTTAATCCTGCTTTGAAACGTAGAAAATCATAGCGCGAAAATGTTCTCGCGTCAACTCCATTTTCTCTTCTGTTTAAAATTTATTCCACGCTCAACAAATTGAAGTAAGTCAGTAAAAAATCGTCTTCTGTGTTAAAATACTATGTACTTTAAAATTAAACCGCTATTTTTATTTCGTAAATTCTCGTCTGCGCGTATCTCAAAAATTTCAGAGTAACCCTCGTATTATATATATATATATATATATATATATATATATATATATATATATATATATATATATATATATATATATATATATATATATATATATATATATATATATATATATATATATATATATATATATATATTTGTAGAGTGATATTAAAATTGTTTGCAGATTGATGTTATCAAGTGATTAGAAGTTAAATTTTTAAATTATTACGATGTTATACATCATTTTCTGAAGAGAAAGATGGTTTTAAGTAACGTTAATGAAACATTCTTAAATAGATTCTATTGGTATTAAAGCAAGGGCTTAATCCTGCAGTATAAGTATAACAATCGCATACAATATATTTTTATGAAGTGTTAAAAAATGGTATTGATTTAAATAGTGTTGAAGCATCATTTAGATTATTCAAAACTATCCAATTAAATTGACACTTATTTAAACATTAAGCATTAGAATATTTTGCAACTTATATAAAATCAAATCTTCACTCAATAAATTTTAGTTTTTTCTTATGAATGTTCATTGTTTCCACTTCAAAATTGGCATTCACCAAAGATGTATCATAAAATCAAAGCAACTAGAGAAACATATTCGAAATATTGTATTTTAAATCCCAATGAATTAATATTTATATTCTCATATAAAACAGTTTACAATTATTAATTAAATCTTGTTCCTGGAATGATTTCCCGCTGTCTACATATTCTCAGAGATTAGTTCTTTGAGAATATTAATATACGCTATTCTCACAGCGATTAGCCTTCTAATTACTGAGAAGATTAAAATATTTGTTGTTCATGTGAAATTTAGCTCCATCCTCACATAAATCCTTTCATCATTAGTGATCTGTGCGACTTGTTGTGTGTATAAGTTAATCTTTTCTCAATATAATTGCAATTGCGACATCATATATTTATCACTTGCGCAAATTTATTCTATCATGATTAATGATACTTTGACCTATTTATTTCTGAAAGATGAAATATAAAATGTATTCTATAATTTATATGAAGTCAATCTGAAACTCTGAAGACGAGGTTTATTTCAGAAATGGCTCAAACATTTATTATTTGAGAATGTAATTCTCATATAAAAAATTAAGATAAATTTTAATTTTTTTGTTACTCTATTTTGTCCTTCACTTCATTTTCTGATGAAATCTTAAAGGGTGAATTAGTATTTTCATCATTGAAAACTCGTGTTTTTCAGTTTTATGCATCTCGAAAAAAACAGCTAAATTTGTTTATGAAATTATGGTTTTTGGATTATTTGAGAATAAGCTATAAAAATTTATTTTAGTTTGAACTATATTTCATATTTCTTTCGTATTTTTAACTAATATCTGGTCCACATTCTTGTGTAAAAGGTATTCACATTTAATGCTGCAATGAATTAGGTGAAAAGCAAAATATTTATTTAGATAAATGTTGTGTACAAGAACACTAATTGACGAATTTCTGGAGAATAAAAGGAATCATTGAGAGTTATATAAGTGAATACCCCGAAATTAAGCATTATAAAATTTTTAATAGATCTTCCTTTTAAACTTATTAATGCTAGATATATTTTTATAATATTAAAGAATAAATGCATAGTAAAATTTGTGGTATATTGAAAACATTTCATAAAAATATATACTTTTAGAACAATATGTACAACAGTAAAAATACATTATGTTAATATATGTGCATATATATAAATAACTTTAAATATTACTACAGTTCAACAAAATTATGATATAATATTTTACATGTTTGCATGCACATGAGAGTTAATCAATTCAATTTCACTTACAACTTCAAATTTTGTGAATTACACTTTTGTAAATATTTATATTTTTATAAGTTTCGCATGTGCTGAACATTTTGCGATGGTAAAAAGTAGCCGTTGCCATTCGAAAATTTCGAGTTTCTGTCACTATAACTGTAACCGCGAGGGCCACTGTGTTGCCATTCACAGAATCTTGAGCGCATATCTCAAAAGAACTATATTTGAAATATCATCTTGATCGGTTAAATAGAATGGACGCTAGAAGTGCAGATGTTGGCAAAGTTTTTTTATAATCACCCTGTATATATCTATCTATCTATCTATCTATCTATCTATCTATCTATCTATCTATCTATCTATCTATCTATCTATATATATATATATATATATATATATATATATATATATATATATATATATATATATATATACATATATATATATATAATTTTAAATATTACTACAAATTCAAAAAAATTATGATATGATCTTTTACATGTTTACATTGATATGAGAGTTAATCCATTAAATTTTGCTTACACCTTTAAACTTTAGTAAATATTTCTATTTTAAAAGTTAATTTATTGAAATATGGTCCTACCATTCTATCTCAGTTGAATGAGGTACACAAACATAGCCCGAATATTTTATAACTTAACCTTGTGCAAGGAAAGAAGTTTATATTAGCGCTATTATATTTTTACCACGCCATGAGATATAACATTATATTAGAGTTAATATCAGCTATACAGCATCCGATCTAATGGAAGTTAAAGAGTGTATAGTTCTTCTAATCCGGAAGAGGTTCTGCTATATATACATATATACATACATGCATATATATATATATATATATATATATATATATATATATATATATATATACATACATATATATACAGAGAGAGAGATTATGTGTCAAACAGAATATTTACCACAAAAATGAGAGCAAAGACGTTATCTTACAGATTACGCGAATGCACATTAGTTTTCGATAATTTATTCAGAAGAAAATATTGTTGTTGTTATTAATGACACTTGGACAAGCTAAGCTCACTATGTCTTGGCTATGCGAATTTAAGTCAATTGGGAGCGTCTTACGTTTTAATCAGAGCACCATGAAGGTGAAAGTACGACTTTGTTCTACAAACATGCTATAGGCATCCATTTATAGTGTAGGCAACCATTCACACCTCATTCATATAAAGAAAGGACGAAAACAGGATATATATAGAGAGAAAGTACATGCCTGCCCGAACCGCGATTCGAACCCAGGACCTCCTTATCTACAGTTAGGCACGCTGACCACTAGACAAGTTGGGGGGCCCTCAGAAGAGAATAAAATAACTTATCCATCACTTTGATTAGCTTTGAGGTTAGAGAAGCTAAAATGTACTCTACGTGGCAGCCTCAGAAATCATTTTTAAATACATACTTTTGTCCAAAGAAGTAGATGAATAATGATGATTGATTTTTGTTCGGAAGTTATCAACTTCTATTATTCGTTTAAATATCTTACGAACCATGGAATTCATAAATCAAATGAGATAATAATCGGTGGAATAGAGGAATGTTTCATCTAATCATGAATAACTTTGATTAAAATAAAATTCTAAAAATCATGAATTTGTAGGATTCGCAAAATAATTTACTGAAGGATTGGTATTTTTCAATTTCCGATAATAATATTTATTTATTTGTCCTAAATATTTATCACGTGATATTTAGTAATGCGTTGAAATATCATAATATTAAACACTTGAAGCATTTTTAGCCAACCTATCTATTATATTCTTTCATATTTATAAAATTAAATTGAAAAATATTTCCCATTTAGATTCATTCATGCAAAAGAATTTAATGAGTAAAGATATAATCTAGTTTCAGAGGTAAAAAGGAGAATTTATTTTGTGGATAAAATTTCTTTTGGTATCAGATAATACGATAAACATCCTATATTTTCTTAAGTATTCATTTTTAATATATTTTTTAAATTAATAAGGAAATAGATCGACTTATTTTGTAAAATGGATAAATCTACCATATCAATAATAAATATGAATTGAAGAATTCAAATGGGGTCCTGCAAACACAAATTTTGATTTTTCATAGCACATGATAGAAAATTGCTGTAATAAATTATTAGAAGATCTTCGACTAATATAGAATATACATTCATAAAGATTTGGAAATGTCACATGAATAAATATTTCATGTTTGATATAAAAGATTGCTACTGGAATTATTTATGATAAATGGTTGCCATATACACTAATATAAATTTAATCTTAAAAAGTATGCAAATATATATGGATATTTAGAAATTTCGGAACCGGGATTCTAACTTCGTATGAGTCATAGAAAGATCAATGTGATCTTCAGACACGAGAATAAATCAAGGAGTGGATTAACCCTGTTTATTTCTCTTTAAATCTACCAAAATAAATAAAGTTAGAAAATTAAATTACTTGATCGATTTTTAGGGATCATTTTATCTCATGTCTAGGATATTCGTTGAGTTTCTGGGGAGGATGCGTAATGCAGCAATATATTTATATTATTTTTAAACGCATTCACACAAATGGCTATGCATAGACTCGGTTTGAACGTCCCTCCAAATTCTAAAAGGAGAAGCCGGTGAGAAAGAAATTCCTATTTTTATGCAAATATTAAGAATTTTTTATTTTTGAATTTTGACTCATGCTATCTTCCACTTTTTCTCAAAATAAAAATCAAACGCAATCAAAATTTAAGATATTTTCTTGAGGCGAAGAATGAGTAATTTTAATTGTCACGAATATTATTAAAATTACTTGATGAAAAAAATAGAATTATTATGTTCTAGAGATTATTTCGAAAATAGGAGACTTAGATTCATTTATTATTTTTAATTTTTACTTTGATTTTGACCTATGGAACTAGAACTTATAATATGTCATTATTTTTATTTTCAAATTTCATGCTGTGATATTGTTTTAATAATTAGGAAGAAATTATAGTTTACATCTATTTATTATTAATTAATATTTTTGTTAATTTGAGAAACTTAAATATGTCTACTATAATTTTAAAAATAGTCTTTCTAAACTTATGTGTAATAATGATTTATATTTAAATTTATTTATAACATTTAACTGTTTTGTAGTAAGGACTCTTCAAAGTAGTATCATTATTTTATTGATGTAAAAAACTTATTGATGATTTTGTAACGTAAATATAATGATCATTTAGTTGTTAAAATTGTTACACATTTATTCATAACTACTGCTGTAATAGTGGAAAATTTATTCTTTTTGTTGCTAAACTTAACGAATATGATTAATAACATGCAGTTACATGAAATGCTATTCATTTAGATATTTGACTAGTAATATTGTTTTTCATTTTTGCTGACGTGAAATTGCTTAACACAGTCAAAAAATGATACTTTATACCATTATTTTTGAGGAGGTCACTAGGATAATAGCTGCACAGTCAGTCCTACAGTTTGCTGGTTCTATCCTCAACTTCTCCGTTGATGATTGTGGATATCTTGTATAATTTTTAAATTGTTGATCGTGATCAAATTAGGCTTAGGGTACAAAAAGAGATTTAAAAGGAATAATAGAAGATTGCACGTGGATCACTAAAGATATCGACAGTTGTTCAAACAAATTCTTTTCTAGATTTTTTACCAAATTAACAGAGAAACACTTTAGACAAAACCAATTTAACAGGTGCAGCTTTCATCGATTGATTTAATTGACGATAAAGATAAGCTCACTTTATAAAACTAACATCAATTTATGTATTTCTATGGACACTAAAAAAAGGAAAAATTCGCCTAACTAGAGCAATACAAACCGAGAAGGATTACATACTTACTTACTAAATTTTATAATATAATAAGATTTATACCACTAAATTCGGGCTTTCTTCATTTAGAATGAGTAGGGCAAGATTCGCTATACACTTTCTTGTTTTTTTATAATCTACTTGAATCATAAATATGTACATATGTATATACACACTCAGATATATGCTGCAAATTATATATATATTTTAGGTCTACCGGAATGTTCTGTCCATTTTAGAATGAAACAAAGGAATACATTTTTTCATATTTTGGATAAACTTCATAGAATAATATAATTGCCATCATTACTTATGACTTCTTTCCAGCGTGATGGCAATTTTTATATCCCATTTTTAAAAAATGTCTTATCTCTAGGGGTAAAAATTGAACCATCTTGTCTGATATCTTCTTCGTTCTTGAATTGTTTGCCCTGCAAGAAATTTTGTAAGGACAGAAACAAGTGATCATCAGATGGTGCTAGGTCCGGGGAGTATGGTGGATGCAACAGAATTTCCCAGCCTAGCTTTGCGACTTTCTGACGAGTATCCAGAGCATCATGTGGCCTGGCATTGTCATGAAGCAGTATGATGTCCTTCTTATTGAACATCACCGGCCTCTTTTCTTTGAGTGCTCTTTTTAATTTATCCAATTGCTGACAGTACCTCTCCAAATTTAGCCTTTCGTTTGGTTTCAACAGCTCAAAATGTATTGGTCCTTGAATGTCCCACCATATACACAACATTCTCTTGTTCAGGCTCAACTTCGGTTTAGAGGTAGAGGCTCAACTTCGGTTTAGTCACAATATGTCCTTTTTCTTATGATGTTTTCATAGGTAATCCACTTTTCATCGCCAGTTATGATCCGGTCCAAGAAGGGTTCGATTTTGTTGCGTGCAAGCAGAGGTGTGCATATGATGATTCGATCATTCAAATTCTTCTCACTTAACTTGTGTGGCACCCATCTCGAATACTTCCACACAAACCCTAATTTCCGAATATGGTCGGAAATGGTTTGTTGAGCTGAATCAAGCCTTTCCGCAAACTCCGATGTTGTCAAAAAAGGATCTTGCTGTAACATGATTTTGACACTATCGTCGTCGATCAAAGATGGTCGCCCAGACCATGGCTCATCAGAAAGGTCGAAATCACCTACATGAAATTTATTGAACCATCTTCTGCAGGTTCTATCAGAAACTGTACCTTGACCAAACACTTTCAATAAATTTCTGTAAGCTTCTGTAGCATTTCTTCCTTGTTGGAATTCGTAAATGAACTTCGTTTTAGTTTATCTGCGACGAAAATGTGTATACATTGTTAGCGATCAAAAGAGAGAGCCAAATATGTGTCACAGGAATATGCGCATACTTGTTGAAACTGATTGTAACCGGAGCGGACAGAACTTTCCGGTAGACCTAATATATATATATATATATATATATATATATATATATATATATATATATATATATATATATATATATATATATGTTAAAATCTCCCAGTCAAAAATATATAACATTAGGAATTACTTTGGAAAAAAACAAAACCTGAAAAATGAAGAAACACATTAGCAATAAAATTATAAAGAAGCAAGAGAATAAAACAAAAATACAAAAATATAGGTATGATCCAGAAAAAAAGATTTCTTTTCTAGCGTGTCCTTTAAATTTAAATTCGCGTAATGTAATTTGATTTTCGGCAGAAATTTTTTTTTTCATTTGTCAAAGATTGATGAATTCTCGTATAAATATTGTATATGATTTTATGTAACTTTGCATATCGTTTTATGATAAGTAATTTGTTTAAGATTTTTAAAAATACCAAACAAGGCAATTGCATGTATATATTGGATTACTGTAACAAGAATTCCTCATAAATTTTGTAGGATGTTTACTATAAGTTTAATAATACTTACACATCTTTTAAAGGTAAACCTTGATCTGTTCACTGTGGTATTTCTTAAATGTGATCAAAAGCTAAAGATTAGAAGAGGAAACACAAATTTTGATTTTGCCTAGTATTTGAATGCTCAACTCACAAGTAATCATGCAGTTAACCAAATTTAAATTACTATGTTTTTAGCAATAGAAATATCTTTTAAATACCAATCGAACCACTTACAGGAAAAAAAAAATTAACCGTGGAGCAACAAATGTCTAACACCAAATCTATATTTGAAAATTTTGGAAATTTATTCAAATGAGCTTTAGAAAACCGATATCTCTTTTTCAGTAGTTAATGTAGTTACGGAATCAAAGGAATGGCTGTTAGTTAAATCTGAAATTTGTCATCTTTTGGAAAAGTCCTCTATAGAAACAATCTGGGTGAGCTTAGGATTATTAGCAACTCATAAGATTTACCTAAAAGTAATTTATGAAAGTTATGCTGATACGATATTTACATTCTTTGATTTCATCTGCTTTTTTTCTAAATATAAAGTAGACGTATTTTTTGTTTTTTTGTTTTTTTAGGATACTTAGTGTAATGTGATCATGTTGGATTTCATGCACAGATACGTTTGCTCTATATAGGTCTTTTTCTCTTATTTGTTTACTAATTATTACTTGTTTAATGTTAAAATGTATTGTCCTATAATTATGTAATCGCCGACCGATGGCTGAGTGGTTAGCGCTCCTGACTCCTGAGCTGTGGGTCCTGGGTTCGAATCCCGGTTCGGGCATGAATGTTACTTTCTTTCTCTGTTCTCCCTGTGTTTCTCTATCCTTTCTTCCGTGATGATATATGAATGTGGCCCACCCTATGAACGGGTTTGTGGTGGTATGACGCGGGTAACGCTACTCGCCTCCGTGACTTGGTTCACAGGTGCCCGCTGGGTAACGACAAATGAGTAGCAGTTTCTGGCCTTGTTGATTCATAGAGTTCAACGCTCAGTGTGCTCGCCGTTGGAAAAAAATAATTATGTAATTTACTTTTGCTCATATCTTACTTTAAGAGATAAGTGAAAAATATTTAATTTCTTAAAATTTAACTGTTTAATTAATAGATTATTAATACTCTTAAAGTAATAGTTTAATTATAGGGCTAAGGCAGCTGACTTGCGAATTTTTGGAATGAGATGTTACAATTCATCTTAACTTGTAACGGAAAACAACTTTTCCATACCTCGATATCTTTTTTAAAATTAAATTTGTCAAAAGCAATTGTATGGAGAAATTTTTTACAGGATTCCAAAAATTTCCTAAATGTTTACAAATGCATATCCATATGAGCTACATTTTAACGAAGAATTAATCCACGAGATGATTTAAGAGATTTTGATAAGCAACGTGTCAGAATCCTTTCTTCTCTTTTATCACAGTGATTATGTCACACACTATTCTTATCACTAAATCTAATTATGATATATATCTGATTAATATATTTTGGTGGTGTTGGGACTAATCCCCATCTGGTCTAGTGGAACTAAACCAGATCTATGAGATCATAGATAGCCAAAAAGTCCAAAAGCTGATGTGGACTTTTCACAGCCTCTTCACGAGAAAACCCCAAGCACTTCAAGATGTGTTGCGGGCAAAACGGAGCATTGTCGCACTTGGGGCATGATGGCTGTTTTCTTCCACCGTCTTCAAAGATCATACACTTCAAGTGTCCAGTAGAAAGTCGAGACAGTGTCGTCTGATGTAATATATTTTAAAGGCCCTGATGAAACATATCCGGCACAGTAGAATAGCACATCAAACGGCTAAGAGATAGTGAATCATCTTAATCTTTACTATTCAGGTGACAAGATCTGAGTTTGGTATCTGCAAGGAGAATGATTGCTGCTGGAAAGTGTTGTACCAATACTGAAGTTCAGCAAAACAAAGATGGGTTATTCTTTAAAAGAGTTTCTTCTGGCAAAAAAAGGACTCTTGACCATAAAATCTTATAAACGCAATATCATGAGCAACCATACTATTAAGAATAGTTCAGAGCTTCATATATAGAAGTTTTACAGAATAGCCTTGTCACAAACTGGAAGAGAAATGCTTGCAGTTATGTTGCGATGATATTTTTATAACGAGAACGGTGTTCAGACATTAGAAGAACAATCCAGAAACTCAGTCAGTGTTTTACTTTATCAAGAACTTTTGGAAATAGATGATATATTCTTTTCAGGGGTGTTTCCACCATCTAAAATCTGCTCATAACCTGGAACTGGGATCCAAGAATCGTACAAGGGTAAAAGTTTTTTTATAGCTAGAAATTTCTGATATTTCCCGATGTTCTCATCATCACCTGCTCTGGAGACTATTATTTCTTATTATTTATTGTTAAGAAAGCAGGGCTTTTTTAAAATCCAGATGTCTAGTAAATAACGATGAATGTTGTATATGCATACAAGTATTGAGTTCTCAAAAAAATTCAATCATGAAGTTCAATAATAATTGCATAAAATCATTGTTTATATAAATATGTAATATTATCTCTTAATATAAATAAGATACTACTATACTTTTATTTAATTAAAATTTATTATTGATTTATAGATGCTCAGAAGTTCATATTGAGAGATTATATCTGTATTTTCTTATCTTTGTAACATTTGTTTTTATGCTTGATTAATATTTTGTTGAATGAAAATGATAGATACAAAAGTTTATGGGATGATTTGACTTTGAATTTAAAGGTCCATGAGTAAATTATCTAGTTTTTTTTATCTTTTACTAATTTTCTATTATTCATTATCTCATTATATTGTTTAATTTCCAAGAAAAGTGCTCACAGACTAATTAGCTATCAATTCCTTGTAAAATCCAAGCTATCTTCAAGAAAATGAAGAATTTATGTCATTGTCTTTAAATGTCTCTTACGTGAAATAAATTCCGTGGTATTATTCATTGTCTTACAAAACAAGCTTGAAGTTACCTGTGATTATTTAAACTATAAGAAGGAAATATGTGGAAAGTAAATCTTGATAAGTACACATATGCATCAGTTTATGAGCATATATGATGTCTAAAAGTCATTAAGAACTAAAAGCAATACTTGAAATTATTCAGTTACTGTACCACAGGGAATTTATTCAGCAAGCAATGAAATTATTTTACATGTGTCATGCTCTCTTGATAAAGTAAATTTTATAAACAATTTTCTCAACTATAATCTTCTAGCAGGAATAAATATTCATTAAGTTTAATAAATAATTTTCTTTCTCTGCTGCCCCGTGTGGATTTCTAAATCTTTAGCATTTCTGTAGTTAACTATGAGTAATTTTTACAACTACCTAAGAACCACTCCAGCTTTTAATCTCATACAAGAATCCTGAAAACAAATACCTACTTAAAATTAACTTCATATTTTCAAACTATTTTTACTTTGAATTTATTTTATACTTTTTCAAACTACTTTTGTTAACTGTGTCTTTATCCTGATTTAAATAAATGAAGATTTTGAAGTACTGCATTTGATATCATTCTCTTTTCTTGCTTTGAATTTGTTGTTCTTGTTGCGATATGTTACAGTTGTCTTATTCCCCAATTGACTTAGACACCCATCGAACTCATGAGGGTGATGATGAAAGGTATGAGATGCAGATTTAGGAGGAGGTTCAAGACCTGGAGACACTAAAGATTGAAGTCTGAAAAGCATTCAGCTTATGAAGTCGGTGGGTTTTCGTAATTAAGAGGCAAGGAACAGGCAGGAGATCCCCAGACTCCTATCACCCCCAAGGATATCATTTCACTGGGAGGTCATTTGTGATCACATGACACATTTTACTTTCCCCAGCTAATATTAGCAAACATGATGGATCTTCGATTGGGTCGAGATTCGAAATCTCTACCATCTTATAAAGAGAGTGAACTCCCTAATCACAATGGCAATATTCAATTATGTTACTCTGATGTTTCCTTTTACCACTTTTGGTTTTGTGCATATTTCTTTGATATACCGTTTAATATGTGATGTTATGCTTGTTTGTGATGTTATCATAATATAAAGAGAGTAAACTCCCTAATCACAATGGTAATATTCCTTTATATAATTCTGATGTTTCCTTTTACCACTTTGGATTTGTGTATATTGCTTTGATATACCGTTTAATTTGTGATGTTATGCTTGTTTGTGATGTTACCATAAGATAAAGAGAGTAAACTCCCTAATCACAATGGTAATATTCATTTATATTACTGTGATGTTTCCTTTTACCACTTTGGGTTTGTGTATATTATTTTGATATACCGTTTAATTTGTGATGTCATGCTTGTTTGTGATGTTACCATAAGATAAAGAGAGTAAACTCCCTAATCACAATGGTAATATTCATTTATATTAATCTGATGTTCCTTTTCACCACTTTGGGTTTGTGTATATTGCTTTGATGTACTGTTTAATTTGTGATGTTATGCTTGTTTGTGATGTTACCATAAGATAAAGAGAGTAAACTCCCTAATCACAATGGCAATATCCATTTATATTACTCTGATGTTTCCTTTTACCACTTTTGGTTTGTGTATATTGCTTTGATATATCATTTAATTTGTGATGTTATGCTTGTTTGTGATGTTACCATAATATAAAGAGAGTAAACTCCCTAATCACAATGGCAATATTCATTTATATTACTCTGATGTTTCCTTTTACCACTTTTGGTTTGTGTATATTGCTTTGATATACTGTTTAATTTGTGATGTTATGCTTGTTTGTGATGTTACCATAAGATAAAGAGAGTAAACTCCCTAGTCACAATGGCAATATTCATTTATATTACTCTCATGTTTCCTTTTACCACTTTGGGATAGTGTATATTGGTTTGAAATATTGTTCAATTTGTGATGTTATGCTCTACTTTCATTCTTTGCGGTAATTTCCCGAAGATTTTTAGACCTTTGTCTTTCGAGCATATCAGACAAGAGAGTCTTATTTGCATAGCTGACCTTCTTCCTTCTGCTAATTAGTAATGATATAATAAAATATAATTAAATAAATTGAATGTAATATAATTACAATTATAAAATTAAATAAATTAAATTATTTAGAGAAGTTAATTCATGAAAAATTTGTAGAGCATATTCAGGATTTTTACCCTATTTTATTTAACTCTATCGTGTCAAATATTTTACAGGAAGCAACCTAAATTAAAGGAATTGTTTTTGCAAACTTTATTAACTTACAACAATTGTTCAATTTATCTATATTTGCGTCCAAACGTGCTTTGAGTTTACATTTTCTTCTCAACTGTGTTGAATTCCACCAGAGAGCAACGACCTTTAGTGATAAAACCAAATATAAACCCAAATCCTCTTTACGTGTGATCTAGTTTAGAATTATTCAGCGGCTCCCGATGAATTTTAAGTACTGACCGTGGGACAGAGAACTGAAGATGGATCGCTTGTCTTCGTGCAGAGAATCTTGTGTCTATAGTTTTTATTTCGTTATTTATGTTTACAAGTATTTTATAAAAAAGATTCTAGTCAAAGTAAAGAAAAACAATTCAGGGTAAAAGTTAAACAAATTTCTAGGTCCATTGTTTCTAGAAATTAGAAAAAGAACATATTAATTCATTAAAAAATCATACTTTTACCACTATCATTTTAGGTCGATAATATTTAATATTTTTAAAAACTCATAAACCATTTAAAACGTGTTATCTTATTATTTAAAATTCATGGTAGTGGTTTCATTTTTTACATGTATGATGTATGTATATTTATCATGTAAGTAATATATATATATATATATATATATATATATATATATATATATATATATATATATATATATATATATATATATATATATATATATATATGTATATATATATATATTCCGAAAGATGATGCCTGTTTTAAAGTTAAGACTTATGAAATATATCATAAGTGGTTAAATGGATTTCAATTTTGACTCTCTAAAAATAAATAAAGAAATTTGTGTAAAAAATTAAGAGTAAATTGAAAGATATTCGTTTGATTTAAAAATATATTGAATATATTTTTAAATATCTAAATATCGTATTAATCTTTAAACTTAGATAATGTGCCAAAAACCTGAAATTCTGTGTTTTTTACATACCACATTTATTTAAAATATTTATTCCTTCAAAAAGTATTGATCTAAAATGATTATTTTCTAGTTGATGACAGGTAATTTGACTTTTGATTAATTTATACAATAAGTTTCAAAAATTACTGTTATCAATCAAAAATAATCCTATTAATTTGCTTACGCTTTACTAAAAAATGTTTTAATATATTTTTCCATTTTTTTCAGTCAAAATTTATTAAAAGAAAGTCTTTTTCTCAAAAGTTCTCACTTAAAGGCGAACTAATAGGATATAAATTGCACAGTTTTAAATTGAACACTTTTTAGTTAATACTCAAATTATATATTATTCCTTAATACTTTACAGCAAAATGTATATAAAATATTTATTTAATAACTACACTTTTATTTGCTGATGACTAAGGTCAGAAGGCAGTCGAGTTTTTTTTCTTTTTTTAATTTTAAAATTTTCATTTTTTTGGTAGTTAGATAATAAACTCAATTTTGTTGAAAGAAATTTGTAGGTGAACTTTGCAAAATTAGTATATTTGTTTCATATAAGCACTCATATTTTAGAAAAATTTACTCGATGGATTTAAAAAGTGAGGTCATTGATTATATTATCATTGATTATATCCTTGTGATTTGTTGTAATGAATTTTTATTACTAATATTACAGTTTATTTAAAATTACTTATTTATTTATTTTATACAAAATGTGATAATTGATTCATCAATCAAATATTTCTTTAAAAAAACTAAGAATTTTAAGAAGGAAAAATATAATTCAATAAATATTCTTCTAAGCACACTTATTCTAATTAGATAACTTTTACTTTTTGTCATTGATCTTCATTCATGAAAATAAAATGAAAAATATTTGCAAAAGCACTTTACTAAAACTAATTTTCACTTCATATTTCTTTAAATAAAATGTTTCGTAATTTAATTTAAATCAGATAATTTTATAAAGAGTACTTAACTTGAAAGGACACTTATAATATTATACATACTAAAATTTTACCTTGTCAATCATCCTGTTACCCCCCTCAACAATGCAATGCATTTTATATATATATATATATATATATATATATATATATATATATATATATATATATATATATATATATATAAATATATATATATCCTTACTTACATTTGAAAATATAAGTTCTATATACTGATAAAAATATAAATTTAATGACCTTATCAACAAAGTTTGATGTAGTCTTTATCCTTATATCTTATTTTGGTTGAGTCAACAATATATTCGTGATCTTCTGTGTATTGTTTCCACTCATTAAAGATTACTTTTTCCAATACATTTTAGAATAAATGTTTGATTTAATACTTGACTTTTATACATATTTTGGTTAATATCAGTTTATTAAATATAAAATTAAAAAGGGCTATTTTTGCTAATTAGTTTTAGATTTGTTTGTTTCTAACAAATGTTTTTCCATTGGCAAAAACAAAAAAGTATAAAACTAATTTCTGGTCATTTCTAAATGTTTAGACTGAATTAGAATCTGGCATTTAATTACTTACTTTATTATTTAGTACATAAATAAATTATTTTTAATTATCAACACTTAACTATTTAATTATTAATTAAATTATTTACACTTAAGAAGCTTATTTTGCATTTTATTTTTCAATACTTTCTCAGCAACAATTAAATAGTTAAAAAGATTTTCCCCTGAATACAAAATAATTATGTGTGATTACTGATATTCTTTAAATAGTTATCTTTTGTTACATTAAATATTAAGTTATTGTATAAAATTAAAGAAAACTTTTTGGAAATTTCTATTTTTCTATCACAAAATGGTATATTAGCAATTAATCTTCAACAAATATTTATCTGAAAACTCAGTAAACCCAATGCGAAAGTGAGAAGTGGCTTAGAATTTAAAAAGTAAATACACAATTATCCTTTTAAATCAAAATGCGCCCATCAATGTATTGATCTAGCGAATAGAAGTTTTTCATTAATGTGTGTGCGATGTGGAGTTATTTTAACATTTCCACGAGTTTAAAATTAAGATCATTTCGTTTCAACAGTTCACTTAAACAAGGTTTTATAAGGTTAAATGAAGAAAAAATTTATCAGTGAGAATTTTACTTATTTTAATTTCTTTAACTTATCTAATATACAGAGGGTATTAACACATTTTTAGAACAATTTCGATTAAGAGATTTTAAAAAGTAAGTGTTTTGAAATAAAATTTGTTGGCAACAACTTATTATTTGAAATGAGAAATATCACCTTCTACTCTTAAATTTATTGTTCTTTCAAAATGTAGCATGTAAACAAGCTGTGGATTGAGGGACTAGTTTTTGCGCTTTCCGAAGCGAAATATTTTTATTCCAGGATTCAAAAACGTTGTGAAATGCATGGTATTAAAATTTCTAAGTGCAGAATATGCAACATTATTAATCGGACAGGTAAAATCCGTCAATCATAATTTTCTACATCCAAAGAAGACTCCAAACGAATACCCTAAAAAAGCATGTACTGTTTCAAATGTTCCTAAAGTGAAATCGCTGGTAACTTGAGAAAATCCATCAACACAGGAATCCATTGCAAAGTCTTTAGATACATCTGTATCAACAGTAAATAAAATAATAAATCAAGATTTACAACTTAAAAAAGCTAAAAAACATAATGTTCATCAGCTTTTGCCGAGGCATGTGGCTCAACGCAAAACATTTTGTAGAATCCTGTATGAAAACCATTTAGCAGGAGATAAATGGAAATACATTGTGACCCTTGATGAAGCATGAGTTTACCTAAATGACTGCAACAAAAAGGTCTATTTACTATAGAAAACGAGGAGAAAAAAAGTACAAACCTGGTTCCGTCAATGCAAAAAAAGTTTTAGTAAGGGGTTTATGATAGTCGCAGGTTTCTCCTACAATGGGAAATTAAAAATAAAAAGAGTAGAAAAAAATTTTAAAATCAACTCATCATACTATCAGGAGAAGGTTTTACGTTCAATATTGACAGAAGAAATTCCACTTCTTTATCCCAAAGACTTTCAAAGCGTGAAACATCAACAAGACAAAGCTACAAGTCATACATCGAAAAATTCCACTGCATTCCTTGAAAAAAATGAAGACTAATACCAGGTATTGCATATATACCTTTTCAACATATTCCTGTGAAGTCCCTTGGCATTTCACTTATAGACTATTGTGACTTTGGTCTGTTAAAAAGAGCTCTTTCTAAACACAAACTCACCACGATGGATGGACTCTGGAAAGTAGTGGAAGAGGAATGGAAAGCAATACACCTGGAAATTTTATGAAAAGCTCTTATATCATGGAAACCACGATGCAGACTTACAGTCCAGAAAAAGGCTGTCAGATCGAACATTTAGAAAAATAGTCTTTACATTTTAAACATTAATTAAATGGTCCCGAAATCGTTCTAAAAACGTGTTAATACCCTCTGTAGTAAGTAGTGGACAAACAATATAAAAATATATATTTATTGATCTATATAATAATGTTTCTGTGATTAAATATTAATAGCTTGGATTATGTATCTCTTATGAAGTATATATTTATGAGAAAAAATTTATTTCATCCTTTGCTTTTGTTGTCCATTCAAATGATTTGTAAAAAATAAATGTTATTAAATAAATATTGAGATGTATAAAACTCGATGAAATTATTAAATACTTCTTTTTAAAGCAAATTTCAAAAAATGATCCACTGTAATATATTTGCCATTTTTAAAAATAAAAAACCATAGCAATATTTTTTCAGTTACCACTATAGTAAACAATATTTAAGATTAAAATTAAAATTAATTGAAAAGTATGTGTTATAGTCCTTAGATTATTTGAATTTAAAAGTTAAATAGATGATATTAAACAAGCCTGCTTTTAACTGAAAAAATGCTAATATTTGGATAATGAAGTTTAAATATAAAAAAATTTCGAAATTGCTTTTCATGCAAGAATTAATAATATTTAAAAAACAGATATATGACGTTTCAAGTTCAAATATTTAACATCAACATACAAAAATTGACGTTCATCTAAAACTTTTAATTTATATCTATTTGTAATAGTCTAAGTTCTTATAAACTTTATACATTATGTGCATGCATATTTATATATTATGAAGTTTATAAGGAAAATGGCAAATTTTTTTTTAATGTTTTCACTTAAAAGAAATTTGGAGTGATTTAAAATTGATTCACATTAAATTTGTTTGATTATTTTATTCATATCAGTTGAGATTGTTTTAATAATATTTAATTATATTATGATGTGAAAAAAAACAGTAAAATGTTTTCATTACTGCATAAGAGCTTCAGAATTTAGTAATTTTTGTCTTTTAAAATGTCACTATCAATAATAAAGAACTAAAGGAAAATGAAGGAAAAGCACTTAAAACTTTCAGCAAAACTTAAAATCTTTAGAAACAAGGAAATATATAGAAGCCAAAATAAAAGAAATTCCAAATCAAGACTATTACGCTTCTAAAAAAATTATGAAGTGTAGATAAAATGCCACACGTTGAAAAAGTTATTACATTAAAGTTCTTGTTAGATATTTGATATATTTTTCTCTGAATATTAGCTGAAGCTTTTGAATAATTTTCTATTCATATTTGCAAATAATCTAAAGAAATATTGACATTTCCTTAAAAACGCGAAAATTATTATCACAAGTAAAAAAAGTTTTTTCATTTTTCAATATTTAATTTTCTGGTAGTTACATTATTTTTTGAAAATTTAATTGTTTTCTGTAAGTACGAAGCAAAACATCCATTTGTAATTGTCAAATACAATTATTTATATAAATACTTCTGAATATGTTTCTGTTTTGAAAATCTTAAGAATTTGCTTCATTAATCCAAAATCATGTTCGATTGCTTATTGCAAAATAGACTGTATTTTTACACCCCTCTCCAAATTCAATTTTACTGCTATCCCAGTTATTTTTTGTAACACGCACAGTGTGAAGCTTATTTATTTCATTCTCTTGAAGTTTTGTAAGGAAATTCAGAAAAATTAAACTACATATACATATTTTTATATACAGTTAAATTTCATATAAATATATAATATTAACTTAATTTTTATATTATAATAAAAAATACAAAAAATGATAAATAATATTTTTACTACTATGTTATTTTCATAATAGTTTTTATTTTTCCATCTCACTATTTTTGCGAGAGTTCACTAAATTTCCTTTAATCATTCTTTTGAATTGCTTTTAGACAATCATGAATTTTATTGTCAGTTTGGATTTTACGTACATTGCCACTGAAGTGTTCTAAAATAAATTGAATACTTTTTAAAATTATATTAAAAATATCATATGTGTTTAATCTTATGTCATCTAACTTTCTGAATTCATATGCAGTATGACATTAAATATTAAATAAAAGTATATATATATATATATATATATATATATATATATATATATATATATATATATATATATATATATATATATGCATATATATTGATAGTACTCATCCAGCCAAGTAAAAAATACCTAAGAACAGAAAAGAGGAATGCAAACCTGAACTTACAAGAGTGTTGGATAAGCGAATGACTAATACCAAATGCTTCAGAATCATATTTATCGCTTAGTGAAGCCTCACATAAAATGCTCATAATGCCGACCACGTGTGTCATTGCACAGATGACACCGGTGAAGGAATGACAGGCTCCTCCTCTCCAATTTTCCTGGTGTCGTGTTAATTTTGTAAGCGGCAACAATGATTCTAGCCACGAGATCTTCAGCTGAGTCCACAGGTGTCTCATACTGTAAAGATTTCCTGTGCCCCCAAAATGAAGTCCAGTGGGTTGGGTTCTGGTGAGGGAGGAAACCTTGACACAGGTCCACTACATTCAATCCACCGTGACACACAACAACTAGGTCCATGACGTCGTGAACTGCCGGAAAGTCTATGACTACACTGTAAAAAAAACGGAAGAAATACAGTAAAAATCACTGTTATTTAAATAGCTATCATAGGAACACTAATGATTACAGTAAATTTTACTGTAAAATTCAGCCGCAGAAAATCGTTTGCTATTGCGCATGCGCATTGAATTGGCGAAATAAAAGTTTCTTCTGTTCCTGTGACAAATGAATCAAATTAATTTCGTAATTTCGCCATTTATTTGCCCGTGTTTTCGCTTAGTGAAGTATGTGATATTTTGAGAATAATTTTTCCTTTAGTTGAAGTTCTATTGAAATTTAACCACCAAATATAAGGTAACGTATATTTTTCATATTGTTTATTATGCAAGTTGTTAGCTAACTTTGATATATATAAATTCTTATAAATTTGACTGAACATTTCAAAAAATTCTAAGCTGAATTTACAAACGATCATATTCACTAGTATTAATTTAGTGTCAATATTTTTTTACTTACTTTTTATTAAAATTTAAAATAGTTTATAGTAGTTTGGTAACATAATTGATTAGTATTTTAACTATCAATTTTTTGATGAAATTAGAATTGTATTTAAGTGCTTCCATTGTTATAAAATTGCTTAGCTATATTTCTTTCGAAATTAAAATTGAATAATTTTATTGTTATATTCTTTTAGATATATATTATTAAACATATTAACACAATTTCTATTTTATTTCGTTGTTGAAAATTCCTGATTTTTCTTTCATTGTAAAATGATATAGTTTATTGTACAGTAACTAAATATAACATGTTTTTTATATCTTTTAATAATTTTTTGATTAGAATTTTATTAAAAAATGTTTATTTTTTAATACAGATTGTTAAGTTGCATTCTAATTTTTATCATTAATTCAATTCCATTTTGTAACATGCATTAAAATAATAATTTTTTTAGGCATAAATCTTTGTAAATTCTTTCAATAAAATAATATTACAATTAATGATATTTATTAGAATAAATAATCTTGGGTTTAGAATTTGCATGAAATGTAAAAATGCATTTCAATGGAAAATGTAATGTTTTTTTAAAATATTTATTTTTTAAAATCATTAGTTTATAACAAATGTATAAGAAACATTTTTAAACACATATTAAGAAGTACTATTCGAATTAAGGTGATTTATTTAGAAAATGTAAAGTTTATTATTTTATAACCATGATTAATTTTTTAAATTTATATTACTAATTAGAACATTAATTAAAAATCTGTTTGGGAAATCTTGTTGGTAGTTTGATATTTATAAAACAAAATTTCTGGCAACACATTTTTTTTGAAAAAAATTACATAAATTATGCAAATTTAACTTTATTTTATTAAAAAATTGCAAAATTTGTAGTACTATTTATGATTTATTTACATGTTAGTGAAGAAATCTGAAATTCATAAAAATAAAAGCTAATTTAAAATTATAATTAAGAAACAAATACATGAGTGAAAACTTTGTAATTTGTTCTTGCTTAACATATTTAAAACATGTTGTGCTCAAGATTTTTCTAATACTACTGTGCACATTAAATACTACCTTCCAATATAGTCACATTTTTTAAAAAAATTTTAAATATACCTATGTTTAGCGAAAATAAGAATTTATGAAGAAAAATGTTTGATTTGTAAAGGAAGTTTTAAAAATAGAATAATCACAAATAACTTTTAGTAGTAAGACTATTCAGAGTAAAGCCTCTTCTTACCGACTTCAGCCATATTTGAAAGATAGAATAGGTATTGGGAGAGAGAGAGAGTGTGTTTTTGTAAGCACGTGTATTTTTAAAAGTTTTCTATTTATCTTTCATTGTGATGTCTGACAAGAGGCCAAAATGCAGTGTGTTCTTTGATGTTATGATTGAAGAGTCTGTAAAATTAATATGAGACTTCTCCATTTCAAAGAAAAGATATTAACACACCTAGTGATATTTCCACATTAAAAAAAGATGGCCTTGCTTATTTTTAAAGCAAAGCATTTTGGGCCATTTTAAGTGTTTAACTGCTGTAGATTTAAATGAAAGACTTAAGTTTGCATCAGCTAAAAAAATTAAAAGAATTGTTAATTTCTTAAAAACTTCTCCTCCTGGAAGTTGTAAAATACAATTTTCAACCATTGAGGAATTGGATGGAAAAGAGGATATTGGAGCGTTTTTTATTCTTCTATCAGAGAAGACTTGAAAAAATATTTAGAAGTACTGCATTAAAGTACTCATAATTTTATTTTATGTTTAAAAAAGTAATTTTATTTTATGTTAAAATTTTAAAAGTTAATCATAAATAAATTAATCAGGAATTTGTTTATTGGTTTTAGATTTCCGCATCTTCTCAGGATGCAATAGATATTACAGACTTACCTTGCACACCATGTCTATTAATTTGTGGTATGTATTATTTATATATTTCATAAGGTTTGAAGTGTTTTAACTCAAAAGCAAAATTTTGTTGTTACATTTATTGACCTTATCAAAAATTGTTTACTCTGCTTACATTCTATTTAAAATAAATCATATGAATATATAAAGTTCTAAGAAATTCTAAATAAATTGTTTTAGTTAAATATATCTTTTTTGATACTACTTCAATTGTATTCGTTATTTATCTTAAGTACGTATATAAAGACGTAAATATGCAGACTTAATGAACAACAATTTTTTTTATATTTCCTAATTTTGCACTATTCCATGTAATTTTTTAATGAAATTAAAGTTTTCTTAGCGGGAAATACAATTTTGATCTCACTCTAAGACAACTTAGATTTCACTTTTGAGGTAACTATTTACGAATTACATAAATTCAGTTTTAAGCAAATGCTTTATAAAATGTTATTTCATAAATTATTGTTACTTTGACATATTATAGCATTTTAATTTTTCTGTTTATTTTCGATGGAAATGTTTTTAAATTGTATACATATGCATGCAAAAGAAATGTTTCCATATTCTCTACAAAATAAATTTTTTTAAACTTAAATCGGTTTTTGTATGTTATCTTTAAAATGTGGGCATAAAGTTCATATTTCGCACTTTATTTCTAAAAATTTGTAATTCTCAATTGGAAGTGTTATGATTTGCTTTTCAGAGGATATAATTTTCGATAACATGAATGAATCCTTATAAAACCAATTCTATATTCTCTTTTAGTTAAATCAATTACAAATTAGTTTCTCGAGATAGAAAACATCAGTTAGAATGATTTAATTGAAGTAAAGATTTTATCATTTTCAGAAAAAGTGAGACCTTCATTACCAAAAATTCTTATCATGAAATTGCTAAAATCCCTTGAAATAATTTTTATCATCAAAATGTTTGTGATTGCATAAATGCAACAACCACTTGTTAACTATTAAGAGAAGTATATTTTAATATACAACAATAAAAATTTCTAAATATTTTATTGAACTATTAAACAACTTTTCCGCTGAAATATTCAGCTCTTGAAATTTTAAATTAGTTATTCATGTGTCTATTTTTTTGTTTTTCAGGTGCTTGCTTGTTCAACTTTAATCACTCGCGAGGAACGAAATCTAAAAAATATGTCAAGGAAGGAATCCAAGCACGTGTTTTTGTCACTTTTAAATACTTTATACAACTTTAAATGGCTATAATTATTAAAATGTAAATAAAAAAATTCTTTACAATTATTTGTGTATTGTCAACTATATTGCTTTTTTTCTCAGAATCTTAATTTGCTTACATTATAATAGAAAAAAATCAATTACTTTAAGCAATATCAAAAAGAAAACTTTTATTGTCTTTACAGTATAATTAAAATACTACATCATTAACTAATTCCCCTTTGGTATTTTTAGTAAAATGGAATGTTTAGTAAGGTTTCTTTTTATCCTAAATCTGTAGAATCACAGATATATCAAAAATCAATTTTATGCTAAGCTTTGTATCTTATTCAATATAACTGCTATTTCTTAATTTTTTTAAAAAAAATATGTAATAAAAATTTCAACCTTCTTAACTATTCAATTAAGTTACGATTTGATCCAAGATTTTGAGGTAAGAAAGTTAAACAATCTCGTCAGGTATTGAAAGTTAAACTATTGATCTCAAAATGTTCTAAAAATGACATCTTCTGCAATATAACATTAGTTATGTTTTTGTACTTTGTATATTATATAAAAAATTGCTTAATAATTGTTGGCCCATAATTAGGAAATTAGCTAATGTGTTTTCAAAATTGATTTATACTCTACTGTTATCTTTACAAAACATGATGATAGCTGTAAATACCTTTGCAATAGGTTTTGTAGAATATGGAGCAAAATGCATAGTAAAATGTGCTATAAAAATAACAATAAAAAGTGCTGTAAAATAACAATAAAAAGTGCTGTAAAATAACAATAAAAAGTGCAGTAAAAAACAATAAAAAGTGCTGTAAAAATTACAGTAAAAAGTGCTGTAAAAATTACAGTAAAAAGTGCTGTAAAAATTACAGTTAAAAGTGCTGTACAAATTACAGTGAAAAGGGCTGTAAAATTACAGTGAAAACTGCTGTAAAAATTACAGTAAAAAGAACTGTAAAAGTTTTACGAATATGCTGTAAAATTTACAGCATATTGTACTGGCGCCCAAAACGCCAGCACATTTTGCTGTAAAATTACAGTGCTTTTTTTTAGAGTGTAGCAAAGGTGATTCGAAGATGTCCTCTTTATTAAGTCCCAGGCAAAAGATAATAAGTTCCGGAGACGCACTCGCGCGAGTTGCATTTGGGACAAAGCACGCAGCATTTACGTCCTTCGCAGAATGAAATGAAACGAAGATGTCCACTTCGGAAGTGGGTGATGGTAGTCTGGCTCCACCTATGGCATTTAAGAGTGAGGGAGCCTCCCGGTGAGTAACTTTGGTACCTATGGTGGAAGTGACCAAATGGCTTGGTTGATCTTCTTGCCACGGGAGTAGAGTTCAAGGAAATTTGCATATTGTAAATTCGTGATAGATTCTTGATGGGCTTCTACTTTCCTCTTTTCTGCCTCTCAGAGTGGAATGCGACCCAATGTTCCTGTGAAATTATTGCTCGTATGGATGGGTACTATCAACCCTTTTAATTTGCAAAAGCAATTTAGAATCACTCTGTATATATATATATATATATATATATATATATATATATATATATATATATATATATATATATATATATATATATATATATATATATATATATATATATATATATATATATACAGGGTTAGCAAGAAATAAGTTTCCCACTTCAGAGGGCTGTAGGATACGTTCTATTTGTCCAAATGAGTTAAAATTTGAACTACAGATAATTCAAATATTGCGTTTGACATTTATTTAAAAAAATAATAATACAAAATTTCGCCGATAGATGGCGCTGTAACACTAATGGTACATATTTGCATATACTGAAAATATGAAAAGTCATTTGCTTTACAGCGCATGCCTATTAGCATTATCTTTGGGTAAAAAGAAGTCGGATTCTGAACGAGTATTAGTTACTTCTCTGGACATCATGCCTTCTTTGCAAGAAAAAGCGCTACCTTCATTGTGCTCTGATTAGCTACTTTCACCTTCATTGTGCTCTGATTAGAACGAAAGATGCTCCCAATTGACTTAATTCGCATAGCATAGCGATCTTGGCTATTCCAAGTGTCATTAGTAAACAACGATTTCAGATTAATGTAATAAGGAAAAATGGTTTGAGTTTCACTCATATGAATGTTTTAAGTGATTATTTACTTTTTTAATTCTAAAATTTCTATTTTCATATCATTAAAATTCAAACTGAATAAAATTTATAATTTTCCTGCAAATGTATTTGTCACTTTAAAAATGTAAGCATTTATTTATTCCTAAGTATTAAGAATTTACTATTTTGAATTTTTATTAAGGTAAGGATTGTCTATTCTGTCCTGGTATGAAATCATACTCTATTTATAAGTTTATTATTGGGAGTTATGTAACTCTTGATATTCAATTTAGTTCTAAACTAATATAATTATTTACCAGTTAGCCATTTTCTTCTTTAAAATTAAATAAAAAAACATCTTTTGTTCCAAGAGTTTGAAGTTCAAGTTGCATGTCGCTAATAATTTTTTTCAACTTAAAATTTAAAATAAACTGAAAAAAATTAGTTTTTTAGAAAAGAGAATGAAGAACTATATAATGTAATATGTACTTTAAAAATGCAAAATAAAATGGTAAAATTATTATTTTAATATTTGTTTATTCAGCAATGATAGTAAATAAAAGAAAGCACAAATGAAAAAGGATATAAAAATACTATCAATATTTATCAGCATAAACTAATTCACCAAGTAAAATTTAAACATTCTCAAAATTTGTTCATGCTGTCATCACACTGCATTGTCGCAGTGTCATTTTTGACATTTTGAATAAAATGTGCTCTTGAGAAAATTCTGTGATTATGTTCTGCTGATTTGAGATTTCAAACAATTTTATATGATATGTGATATAATTATAATAGTTAAAATTGTAATCAAATGTAAGATATGACAGAAATTATATCTTTACGTTAAAACACCTCCAAATATTCATCCCACTGATATTTATAAATGGATAAAGATTTTTTTTCATTGTGTAAATAAAATGCAATCGCCAAGTTTTTTCTTAATTGTACTTTTTTTATAATTTCTAAATTCAGAATTTTGGATGCAAATTATTTGAAAAATAGTTGTAGTTCGAATGAATTTCATTTTCGGATATTCAAAAGTTTACGCATGCTTGAAATTTTAAGTAAATGCAATGATTTTATTTATGCACAAGTTTTAGAGACGAATTAGTTTCGTCATCCATAAATTAGACTAAGAGAGAGAATAAATGGATGATATGAATTTCCGTTGTTTAATACACCCAAAATTGCTGACCGTTGGCTGAGTGGTTAGCGCTCCTGACTCCTGAGCTGTGGGTCCTGGGTTCGAATCCCTGTTCGGGCATGGATGTTACATTCTTTCTTTGTTCTCTCTGTGTTTCTCTGTCCTTTCTTCTGTGATGTTGTATGAATGTGGCCCGCCCTATAAACGGGTTTGTGGTGGTATGGCGTGGGCAACGCTATTCGCCTCCGTGACTTGGTTCACAGGTGCCCGCTGGGTAACGACAAATGAGTAGCAGTTTCTGGCCTTGTTGTGGCATAGGGTTCGTCACCCAAGTGTGCCTGCCATTAGAAAAAGATATATATATATATATATATATATATATATATATATATATATATATATATATATATATATATATATATATATACCCAAAATTTTAACCACATTCGGGCGGAAAATTTGTTTTTCAAGACAAACTAACTTATAATTACTTCCCTCTGTTGCTAAAATGTGATTTTTACTCATACGTGTGAATAGATTAATTTTTCACCTTTCATAATTTCTTTTAAAACTTATAAGCTCAATGTGATATTAAAATTTACATAGTTTTCACCATAACAACAATTTTAAGTATTTCATTTATTTATCAATATCCGGGAGAAACTTGCTAATATAATTATTCCAATGGTCAACAATCCTTTTTTTCCCTTGAGGGCTTATTAGTCTAGAACCTACAGTTTAGAGTGGATACTGAAACTCTACAAATGCTCATGTTCGAAGTGGGATTCTAACTCATGAACTGTTGAACCGAAGAAGAGAGCGCTAACTATATATTTACAAGCTCAGCTTGTACTATATTGATCATATAATAAAATATTTGCGGTTCAGCTTCAATTTATTCCTCCTTTTTGCTTTAGTAAATTTACTTTGTTGTTTTAATCTAAAGGAAAATCTTTTCTTTTTTTTAATAAAAAAACTTTACCATTAACGATGTTCTATTTAAAAAGTTAAAATGCAATAAGTATACTAAGAATGCACGAATTAGAATGCAATAAGCAAACGGTTAATATTTAAGAATATAGAGTGTTGAAATAAATTTATCAGTAATTCTTACCTAAGCAATAATAATAAAATTATTGTTTTGAACATTTGTTTTAAATTTTTTTTAAATTTTTTATATAAATTGAAAATCAATATTTGGTAAGAAAATTACGTAATAATCAAATCTTATTTGTGTCAAACAATAAAAAATAATACTACAATTATACTATACCTGATACTTGGTATAATCATAGACTTATATCACCTAAGGATTTTCCAGGTTACGCTATTAATTTGTTTTGATTAGATGAAATTCCTTGCACTTAAAAGTTAAATATGTTTATCAAAAAACTCTAGTCTTAATAACGCTTACAGACAGAACTTCATTAAAGTAAGAAATTCGTAACATTTTTTTTTCAAATTACGTTCAATTAAATAGTATGAATAATTATTTTTACAAAAACATTTGCATGTTAATTTATGTCCCTAGGTATAAACTTATACTTCCAGTTCCTTAAATTTATATATTTCCTTTCCACCCAACTTTTCTATTGGTCAGCGTGCCTGACTGCGGATAAGGAGGTCCTGGGTTCGAATCCCGGTTCATCGATGTACTTTCTCTCTATCTATCCTGTCTTTGTCCTTTTCTTGTATGAATGAGGTGTGAATGGTTGCCTACGCTATAAACGGTTCCCTATGGCATGTGTGTAGAGCAAAGTCGTACTTTCACCTTCATGGTGCTCTGATTAAAACGAAAGACGCTCTCATTCGACTTAAATTCGCATAGCCAAGGCATAGCAAGCTTGGCTTGTCCAAGTGTCATTAGTAACAACAACAACATATTTCCTTACAGAAAATATATATTGTGCTAAAATGCTATACATTTTTTTGCATTTAGAAAGTAATTATGTGAAATTAAAAATACTTATCATTTATAATCTAATATAAGCAACAAATGTCCTCATAAATGTATTTAATAATTTTGATATATATATATATATATATATATATATATATATATATATATATATATATATATATATATATATATATATATATATATATATATGTATGTATATATATATATATATATATATATATATATATATATATATATATATATATATATATATATATATATATATATATATATATATTACCTATATATTACCGCTTTTTTAATGATTAAATACATTGCAATTTTGATTTCCTGAAAATTTATGTAATTCATGCTGAAAAGTTTTCACTCTAGTTGCATATATATACAAGCTGCTAAATGTTCGAATCATGAATAGAATGTTTTATAGACAATTGAACAGAGGCTTCCTGAATTAAAATAAGTATTACGTTTCATCTAAAGGGGAAAAAATATTTCCAAAAATACTTTTGATTACAAAATTAATTTTCATTTTGTTTAATTCTACAGAATTTATTTGTATTTTAAACTCAAGTATTGCTTAAAATTTGATATGGAATTGAAGTTTGTGTCTTGAAATAAACATTTTGTGATACTTTTTGACAGGAAAAGGATTGCAGAGGAGATTCTTAACTTATGCAAAAAAATTAAAATTTATCAACAATATATTTTTAAGCTACGGAATGAACTAGTTAATGAGAATAATTTTTTAAATGTATATGGACATATTTTAAAAACATTTTCATTAATTTTTGTAATAAATTCTAATACTCATTTAAAAAAGTAAAATGAAACAATCTTCTTATGTAGCTTATGAATTACCTTAGTACTAATTAAATGTGTGCATAGTGTGTGTGCATGGTCATTTAAAGAAGATTTTTTGAATTCATATTGCACTAGAGGCAAGTAGTTAGTTTCTATTAGTTACAAATATATTGTAATATTAGATTCACAAGTTCAATATTATTTTAATATATTTAATTTATTTTATAGTTTACTTTCTTTTATAAATATTAGTCTTTGATTTTTAGCTTGTAGGATAAAATAAAAATAAAACATTAATGACCTTAGAATGTTTTAAATAATAATGAAGATATTTCGTATATTTTTATCCATTCTAAAAACAATAGTGTAAAATATATCATTCGATGAATAAATTAGAATACCACTAGAAATACCACTATTAACATCAGATTTAGAATTCTACATGTAGTTGAACCTTTTCATTCTATACAATTGTTTTGAAAAGAAAATGAAGGCTCAAAGCTATCATTCGATGTATTTTATAATTTAAGCTTTCTATTATTTTAAAACTGACTAAATATTAATTCCTGAAAAATACATTAAATGTCTTACATGATCTCTCACGGAAAAAAACATTTAAATAAAAATTAACAATTAGAACACTTTGAGCAGCTGAAATATATATTTTATTCGATAAACTTTTTTGTTGAAAAATATAAGAATCTATAATAAAAGATTGAATATTCAAATTCTACATGAACATACGTTTCCATAATAACACACAATGTTTTCATTGTAGTGCATTATAAGATTTGATATGCACTTTTATAAATTCATGTATGAAACATAAATAAGAACTGTTTTTTTTGCCGTAACTGCATCATGAATCATTTGAGATACATGAAATTCAGAACTGTCTTTTGTGCTTAAACAATGATGAAAGCATAGTTGTGTGTAAAAAATAATATAATGCATAGTTTAGAATCAAGTAAAATAGTCTTTGAGGAACTCATTGTGTCGTTACGCAAAATTGTGTAATCAAGAGAAAATATAAGCAAAGAATCTTTAGTATGAGGTATGCACTCCCATTACTGCAATCGTTTTACGCACCATCTCTTCATACTTACCACTAGGTTGTCCAACAATTCTTGAGATAAGAGTGTCCATTCCTCAATCGGCATTGGTTTCAGTTGTTAAATGCTACTCAGAGTACATAATTTGGACTCAATTTGTCTTCCCAAAGCATTTCATACATGTTTGATAGATTTTAACTGAATTGGTGATCCCGGATTTGCACTGGCTAGCACATTCGATTGATACTTGTATTGTCTAGTAACTCCTGAAAGCCGAATAGTTAGCATTCACACTATAATAAAAGATTGACCACTCAAATTCCACATGAACATACGTTTCCATAATAACACACAATGTTTTCATTGTAGTGCATTATAAGATTTTATATGGATCGGTTATTTTGGCTTGTATCCACCTTGGGCTTCGATGTTTGTCGTGGTTTGAAATCCTTTTTAAATTGCAAGCTTTCGGCAGAAATTGACAGTTCAGAGACAGAATGAACAGAAGGAGTTTGATTTGCTGTGCATTGCCATCCATAAAAGAGGAGTCAGCTTCAACGGCAGCAGAGATCAGACACACATGATGAAGAATTACCTAATTGCAATAGCTAACTCAGTTTACAGAACCTCTGTCGAAAACTTTGAGCAAAATGCCTCCCCAGGAAGTCAAGTCCAGGACAACCGTATTGGTCACACCACTGCTGTACTGTTATTGAGTAATAGCCCTTTCTGACTGTTTTCGGCACTTTCCGCCTGTCAGATGATTTATCCGTCATTCAATGAAGTTGTTTTCTTGACACAGTCACCATAAACATATCTGATAGATGTACCTATGATTTGGAAGGCTTTCGAAGTGTATAAAACAGCACATTTTTGTTGATTCCTAACATTTAACCCCTTAACTGCGACATATATTTCAGAAAAATGGGCAAAAAAGGGAAATTTTTTTGACTGTTTAATTTTATTCTTTATATTAGTATAACAGTTATTAAATGCTTTTTTATTACAAAAATAAAGTTTTAAATACAATAAGTACTGTACTTATAATTTTTACATACACATAAAACATTGATTACACGTACATGTTATTCCTATTAGAGCAAATTAAACGCTATTTTGAAGCTAAATATAACTAGTATAATATAAAAACACAACAAAATGATTTTCAATACATAAATTTTGCAGATTTTTTACAGTATGGTATATCCCAAAACAAGGTACTCTTCAAAAGCACTGTTTACAATAAACTCTTGCCTCATGCCTTATTCTCTTCCCTTGTTCATCGGTTTTACGATAACATATAAAACACTCTCTGGTTGGGGTAGATTGTTTTCCCCATTGATGGGATGTGTTCTGGAAAGTGTCGGTTTGGTTTGTTTGTCGCTCAACGGTCATTTTTTACACACGAGGGCTAATTAGACCGGGACTTACGGTTTAAAGTGGATTCCAAACCACTACAAATATCCATGCCTAAGGTGGGATTCAAACCCACGAACTGTTGAACCGAAGGCAAGAGCGCTAACCATTCGCTCTTGCCTTCATTTAAATTCATTGCAGTTGTCGTTACCACAGCATATTTTACGTAAATGCTTTGAAAGGTTAATCATCTGCATATCGTAGCCTCTTCTTCCTGACGAGCAAATTTCCTGCATCTAGTGAATCTTCTATTCAATGTAGCATTTTTAATGGAAGGAAGAGTGTACTAACTGAATTCATAACGAAATTCAAAAAAGCTATCACAAATAATTCTTGCCAAAGACTTCGGGTTTAGAAAATGCAGCAATTTGCTAGTTTACATAGAAATTGAAAGAATGGTAGTATACAAATAGTTTTATTGTTTTTTGTTTACTAATGACACTTGGATAAGCCAAGCTCGCTATGCTATGCGAATTAAGTCGATTGGGAGCGTCTTTCGTTTTTATCAGAGCACCACGAAGGTGAAAGTATGACTTTGCTCTACACACATGCCATAGAGACCCGTATATAGGGTAGGCAACCATTCACACCTCATTCATACAAAGAAAGGACAAAGACAGGATAGATAGAGAGAGAAAGTACATTTATGCCCGATCCGGGATTCGAACTCAGGACTTCATTATCCGTAGTCAGGCACGCTGACCACTAGACAAGTTGGTCGGCACATATAGTTTTAATTATACGTTTTATTAATTTTTAAGAAATAAAAATCCTTAAACAACAAAATCTGCTTTGATTATCTGTCATAATAATTACAACTTTTAATAATAACCGTGCTGAAATTTATTTATTTTTAAAAATTTTTGTAATTTAATATTTCTGTATTGTAATGAATACCTAGTGTATCTTGTGTGGACTTTTCAATGCATAATACAAAGAGAAATTTATTATCTTCTTTAATTCTTAGATTCCTTTCTTGAAATATTCATTGCTTCAGCTTTTAAGCTCTTGTATTTCAAAAATGTAGTTTTTGTAGCTTCAATTACATTTGAAGCAGTTAAAAAAACTTTCTTCTAAATCTAGCTTAAGTATTTATATTAGTTGGTTGAATTTAATTAAAATTTTAATGTTTGTGTTATATACTTTAAAAAAATTTCTTTGGAATGAGCAACTATATAAAAAAAAAAAATTCAAGTGAATCCCTCAAATATATTTATGAAAAATTACTTACTTACAAAAGAATAATCACAAAAAAGTTGCATATCTATGAGTTTTAAGTCTAAATCTTTTTTGGGATAGTTCAATGACCCTGAAGGACTTTTCTTACTTATTTATAATCTATAGAATATAAAAAGTCAAATATTACATTTGTGGCGATATATGTTTTAAGCATTACTTTATAAAATGTAATCTATAAATTTTGATTTATTTGTGACTTGTTATTAATTCCGAATTTCATGAATTACCTGAAAATATTATTCAACATAGCTAAAAAGTTTGTGGAAAATATTGCCTCAAATAATGAAAAGAAATTTCTAACAATTCGATAAGATTTAAGCTTTTGAATTGCCAAAAACGAATATTTTCTGTGAAATAATTTTCTCATACTCTTCTGGAAATTAAAGAACAGGCACACGTGATTGAAAGTTAAGAAAAAATTTTAATTTACCCTTTTAACCATTAATTGATGTTCTATTCGGATATCGCAGTCATTCATAAAATGTTATCAAAAGAATGTTATGAGCCCTTCAGTCACATCTTCAACGAACGGCAGACGGTAAATTTACCTAGAGGCAGCGCTGCACATCCATCGATTGTATAGAAAGATAGTTTCTCTTTTATGACGCATATTGTACTGGAAAACTATTGGAAGTTTGGTTTGTTTGTCTCTCAACGGTCATTTTTTTTTGCACACGAGGGCTAATTAGACCGGGACTTACGGTTTAAAGTGGATTCCGAACCACTGCAAACATCCATGCATAAAGCGGGATTCGAACCCACGTACTGTTGAACCGAAGGCAAGAGCGCTAACCATTCGGCTGCCAGCTTGGAGGAAACCTATTGGAAATAGTCGCAAACCAATGCTGGCTTTGTCCGTTTATTTTTTTGAATTCCTTCAGCAAGTTACTTTAGATAAAATTAAACCTTATTTGTTCTAAAGATTTGCAATCGTTTACTTTTCCAAATGACTTCAAAATTTTACTCATAAGTTTAATAATAGTTACCTTTTCTAGTACGACACAGTTATTTTCCTTTAACTCATAACTCAACATAACTGCTGCTTGTATTTTAAAGATAAATATATGGAATAACTAATTGTTTTGGACACACACACACACACACATACACATATATATATATATATATATATATATATATATATATATATATATATATATATATATATATATATATATATATATATACATACATATATATACATATTATTAGATAGTTTGTGAGGATAATAAAGTAAAATTGTTTTGTTGAAGGATACAAAAAAATTAAATTTGAAGTTTAATTAGGAATTTTTAGATAATACATGAAAATTAGAAATATTAAAGTAGATAGGATAAATTGAACCATATAATTAATTAAATTAAGGTCATGCAATGATTAAACACCAATAAAATGCTAGTACAATTGAATAACAGTAAAGCATAATATGTAAGTTCAAACTTAATTATGTTATTTTTAGAATGATATTTGTATCATAAATATTCTACAATTTAATTAAATAGGAATCTATTATGAATACACGCTAAAATACATTACTAATACAAGTTACATTATAAAAATTGTATCTAAATAAAAATTAATTAATTAGTGAGCATAAAATAATTAAAAATATAGGAAAAAAATTCACTCGTTTACTTGTCAATTCTTTTCATGAGATGGAGAAGTTGCCATGGTAATGTATGACATTTGGGAGTTCTCGAGCAGGGAAATTAAAGAAAATAACGTTTTACTTAATTTCAACATACTCAGTAGGAGGAAGATAACTGTTCAGATGAGAGAAAACTATGTTAGATCTGAAATTTTGGCATCCTTCTCCATATTTGTGCCAAGAAAAATATGGCGACTCTTTGATCCTCTTAAGGTAGCAACCATATTTCAACTGCGATGATGCTGGATAAAATTTTGGTGGACTAGGCTAAGGTCCCATTTAAAAATAATACTCAAAATATCAGGATTTGTTTATTAAATTTTTTCAGAATGTTCTTAATTATCTCTACCATCTTAAAAATTTTTATATTGCTTTTTTAAGAGAAACTTTCCTTCGCCGGACGTTGTTCCTGTCCCTCTGCATTCTCGTCTTTGGCAGGCAAACTTCTTTTACAACACCGGAAGTAGAAAAATCAAAACCTAATGCATACACAGAGGGAAAATACAAACCAAATATAAATTTGTGAAAGTGTGGGTGATAAAAATGTTACGATATCTGTTAGTTGGGGAAAGGAATAAAGCAAATAAAATTAGCCTCAAGTAAAAAATGAAAGTTGTATACAAAAACTATGTGTTCATATCACATATACTCCCAAACACACAGGGAAAAAAGAAAAACAATGTGAAGTACAGTAGTACTAGTTTCATTTATATCAAAAAAATTTAAGTACAATAATTATAAATCACACCATATATACAATTGTTTTTATATTAATTATGACTCTTGGACAAGTCAAGCTCGCTAGCTGAAGGCTTTATGCGAAATCAAGTTAGAAGGGTGTGTCTTTCATTTAATCAGAGTACCGCAAAGGTGAAAGTAAGACTTTGCTCTACGTCTCCTCCGATAGATGGCACTACCAAAGGATTCACTCCTTCAGTTTTAACTTTGATCAGGAGGGGGAGGAAATTTTCTGTAGACCATTAGACACACGGTAACTGCTAAACCAGCGACCACAAGGTTTTTGATTCAACAGATTTAACTAGCACTTATATCGCATGTACATCTTAACTTTTTGGCGGATTTGGAAATCAAAACCAGAACCTTCTGATCGAAAAGCTGATGCTGTAACCATTAGGCTAACATGGAGATCTTCTTCTTCAAATGCATGAAGGCTCCACCTGTTGCTTCTGTCTAACCGGTAAAGTCCAACTTAGGGCTAGGTAGAGGGAAGCATACTGGCGCAATAATAACAGTGAATACAGTAGATATTAATGCATTCACATCAAAACAGTTTAAGTACAACAATTAAATCACATCGTAATCCACCAAAAGAAGTCTAAAAAACCACCCCCAAAATAAGTCAAGAAACCTCATTAAAGAAAGTCAAACAACCTTCATCAAAGAAGGTTAAAAAACATTCATCAAATAAAGTCAAAAAATTACCATCAAAAATATAAAATGCATAAAATGTCAAAAGAAACTGTCGGTAAAAGAAATCACCAAAACAAATAGATTGTAATCTGAAAATTTGCTTTCGCATTTAAAAAAGTTTAATATGGTATAAGTGGAAAGATTTTCTTTCCAGCTCTGTATTACATTTTAAAATGGAAAATAAGTATTTTTAATTTCATTCACTATCAATATTTTTACATTCATATTCTTCCTTTTTATGTGTTTAATGTCATATTTTATAAAGGTATTCTGTGCTTCATCCACTAAAGTTGTCAAATTGGTAATATTATTCACCTGTTTCCTTAATCTTAATATTATAATCAATACATTTTTCTGGATTCAAAAAATCAAAAGAAGAGATTTAGCAAGACAGCAACCAAAAAATATGAGTTGTATACAAAAATTATATCCCAACACAGAGACACGCATCTATCTATCTATCTATCTGTATATATATATACGAGTTTTGTCCGGAAAATACACATAAAAGTTAAATAATAAACTTATTATACAATTATTCAGGTATTACAATATGGTCTTCTTCAAAGTACTCACCCTGAGACGAGATACATTTCTGCCAACGCCGATTCCCCTGTTCATAACATTGCTGAAAGTCTTCAGTTATGGTGCTGTTCAGTTGCCGTGTCGTTGCTGCCTTGATGCCTTCCATATCTCCCAAGTGCCGCCTCCGAAGCACCATTTTGCATTTCGGGAACAAGAAGAAGTCACAAGGGGCAAAATCGGGTGAATAAGGTGGATGGTCTGTCACGGTGATTGAGCTTCGGGCCAAAAAGTCACGCACAACGAGAGACGTGTGAGCGGGCATTTTGTCGTGATGAAGCATCCACCTGCCCCCTTTTGCCAAACCCGGTCGAACTCGGGCCCAGCTTTGCAAGAAACTTGATGTTGCGCTGTTCCTCAGTCAGAGAGAGCTCCATGCCGACGGCAGGAGAACAAGGGTAACTTTCAACAAGCAGCCACACACTCCTACTTACACGCATAGCGGTCTGACTTGAACTGAGCAATGATGGGATTGGTTACAGCAGTAGTGCCACCTTGAGGTGACTGCAAGTAGTAAAATAAAGTTATTATTCAACTTTTATACGTAATTTCCGAACAAACCTCGCATAATATATATATATATATATATATATATATATATATATATATATATACACACACACAGGGTGTCCAGAAAAGGACTCCCTGATTTCAAAATTAAATATCTCGAAAACAAAGATCGATAGAGGAATGCAGTAAACGGTATGTTTATTGTGAAAGCTGTAAGAATTTTATACAGCAGTTTGAAATAATAGTTAAAAAAGTTGCTAACAGATGGCGCTGTACAGCTTATATTAGCATACATAAATGAAATAATCGTATGAAAACATTCTTTGCAAAAAATCCCTTTACAATTTTTTCAAAATGTTCTCCATTGGCACTACAGAGGTAGCGCAAACGAAGAATGAAATTTGCCATCACATTTCGTAGTGTCTCAACAGAAATGGATTCACATGCAACACAGATCGCCGATTCAAGCTCGTCCAACGTGGCAGGATACTTCGGGTAGACAATATCTTTCAATGTGCCCCAGAAAAAATAGTCACAGGGAGTCAAATCCGGCGAATATGGAAGCCAATCCATGCCTACACCAGTAAATTTGGGATATTCCAAAGCAATGATTCGATTCCCGAAGTATTCATCAAGAAAGCGAAACACTTGTTCGGTACGATGTGGTCAGGCTCAGTATCTAATGCACGTAAGTACGTAAAATAAATATCGTGATAATCCTCCGAACAAGTTCCATGAATTAATAATTCTAATACCCAATTAGAAGAAAACGTCGCCCAACTTGTCTAGTGGTCAGCGTGCCTGATAAGAAGGTCCTGGATTCGAATCCCGGTTCGGGCATGGATGTACTTTCTCTCTATCTATCCTGTCTTTGTCCTTTCCTTGTATGAATGAGGTGCGAATGGATGCCTATCCTATAAACGGGTCCCTATGGCAGTGTGTAGAGCAAAGTCGTACTTTCGCCTTCATGATGCTCTGATTAAAACGAAAGATTCTCCCAATTGACTTACATTCGCATGGCATAAATTTCTTAATCCTTGTAAAACAGCTAAGCATTTAAATTTCAAAATATTTATCAATTGTTTATGGATAAAATTTTAAGAATATTGCATATTATTTTTTCATTTCTAAAACATTTAAAGTTCTGTAGTTTCTTCAATGATATCTGTTTTTAAACTCAAAATTACTAAAAGAACGAAAACATGCAAAAATCCTGAAGTTGAAAAGATTAAACTGGTAAAATTGGATGAAATGCATACCTTAATATAGATTATATTAGATTATATATATATTTCCTTATAAAGAAACATTTCAGGAATTATTTTTTTGTTTATTAAGATAGGAACTTTTTCTTCTATACCTCATTTTAGGATTTACAAAATCAAGCATTAATAAATTGAAAGATTTTTTAATTACTTTCCAATGTTAATAATTTTTTAGTAATTAAATACCAGCATTTGCTTTATAATTTACTTAATTTCCCTAGATTGCCGATCAATTGAAATAATCACAGATCCTTTCTATCAATAAGTGTAGAATAACAAATCTGACTGAAACAAATAATCGAAGCATTTCTATCCTTCTTGTCAAAACAATTCAAAGATATTATAAACTGCAATTCTCTGGGCCAGTCATTAAAAATTATGCTCTTTTTAACTGATAAGTGTAATTCGTTTACGTGAAGAAAGTCATTGGTGACAGTTTATATTTTTATTTTTTATTTTTGTCATAGATTTTTAATACTTATTCTTTAATCTCTTAAAGCTTGTGATATCTTCTTTTTATTTACTAGGAAAGATTCCGTTGATAGTAAAACACTGTTCTAATGGTAATATTTTAGTTTAAATAAATCTATAGCAGATGCGAAAATTTTATAAATTTTTGATAATCATTTATTAAACTAATATTGTATTTGCTTCAGGGGAAGATTTACCTCCAATTATTAATTGTCTGAAAAGATGCTGAGGAATTAAAAGAAAATTGATTTGCACTAACATTTTTTTATTTTTCAATGTAATTACTTATTGTTTACTAACGTAAGCTAATAGCTTAAAATTAATACCATATCTTTACTAGAATTTTCCACCTTAAAAATATCATCTTTATTGCCTAAAAACATCATTTGCCATAAAATATTTTTTTCTGAAATAAAAAGTTTAATTTTTTGCTGGAAATTATAAACTATATACGATATTAAATGCTTTTAAATTCGTACCTTACATAGACGTATGAAATATTAGCAGAAAAAACACTCAAAAAAGAGAATTTGAACTTTTTCTAAATTTTACAAATCTTTTATTTAAAAACTGTTCTTGTTGTCGTGTGCCAGCTAGGCTCACAATATGGGGTGCGCTGCTCCACTTTTCAAACTGAACCATATTTGGTGTGGAGTCCGACTTCTTCAGTACACACATGCCATAGGGACCCGTTTATAGGGTAGGCAACCATTCATTCCACATTCATACACAGAAAGGACAAAGACAGGATAGATAGAGAGATATATAGTGCATCCATGCCCGAACTGATATTCGAACCCAGGAGCTCCTTATCCGTAGTATGGGACTCTGACCATTAGATAGGGTGGGCGGCTTTTAAAAACTGTAACATCTGAAAATCAGCAGCAACATTTTTTTCATGAAAATGAGAATTAGGAACACTAAACATAAATCAATGAAAGATAATGAGGAATTATTTAAAGTTAGTGCAAGATATGATTTTAATAATTATTTACATTTTAGGGCCTAAACAATATGGCCTAACAATTTTAGGGCCTAACAATAAAACATAGAAAAATTATAAGCATTCAAAAATTAATCTGCAACTAAAATAAAGTAGACGAAATATAGCGGCAAACCTAATAGTTTAAGGAGATAAAATATCTAAGAATGGTAGCAAAAGCAGTAAACTTCAACATCAGAAAAAAGTTTTTGTAAACGTAAATGACATCAGAAACCTTAAGGACTAATGTTTATATTTTAGAATTATCCAAATTGAGACTAAAGACACTGTCCGACATTAAAAATGCAACACCAGGGGCACTGGTGCCGTATAATCCATGGTTACAAATTCTGAGTTTTTTTGGCGACGACGAAATGTTGACAAGATGAAGTCATTTTGACGTAATGCCGCGCGAATATGTTGTAATTGTGACGTAATAAAATCGTTTTTGAAAAACTACATATCTAAATATTAAAATTAAACCTGATAAATAAAGAGCGTGAATATATATTATTGAAATAATAAGATTTATATAAAAATAATCAAAATTTAGAACAGAAAGTGAAACATTAGAAAAAACAATATTTTTCTTATTCGTATTCGTTTCCGTGATTACTTCGGAAACGAATGCGAATAAGGGAAATATAGGAACTTCGAACAAGTAAATATCAGTTTTAAGAAAATCAGAATACGAATTCTAACGAAAATTCCAGAAGAATCCGAACACGAATAATAATGAAAAATAAAGCAGCATGTGGAAAAGAATAAATATAAATTATTAAGTACAAATTAAACTGTTAATAGAATATCTTTAAGAAATAAAATACAGAAACAATAATTTTAAAAATGTATATACAAATTATATAGTATTTTATAGTAATATAAATTATAAGAATGCCATACATAAACTAAAGAAAGAATGTGTCGATACAATTTTAAACAGTAACTTTAAATTCAATTTAAATTTTTAAAGTAATGAAAAATAGCAACACAACCTGGAATTTAAATATCCCAAATGTCAAGAAAATTGTAAAACACACTTAAAAAATCTTACGAAGTTAACTCGCAAAAATTTCTTGTAAAATGCTGAAATGGAATAAAATGTCTCTAAATTTCGTCACGATTACGTAAACACTAGTGTTGTTAAAATTGAATTTTTCCCTTAATTCTTATTGTTCTTCATCTGCATGACATAATAATAATCAGGTTGCCAGATACAAATGAATATCCACCAAATAAATCGCCAATCTCAGAATTTGGCGCATGGATTATACGGCACCTGTGCCATACCAGGAATGAGTAACCAGAAAATCATGCAAATTTCAGAGCAGCCTTACTGAGTTATGTGAATGGTGTAAAATGCACAGCGCTGTTGCACATTTGGATGTTGGATAGGATATAAGGAGAAGAGACGGTAGAGTGGACAATATTCACGCCGTTATTGCTGCTTGAAAAATAATTATTGAACATTTCTTCTTGTCACAAAATACGGGTGTAATTGCAAAGAATGCCAGAATATCGTCGACGGAGATGGATCCAACAGACAAACGAGTTTACGATGTGCTTGGTAATAGGACTGAGAAGCGCAAGCTGGTTCTTGCTGCAAATCGCAGCTGACAGACATCTGGACGCAAAAACAGTGCACCCGATGTGGCTAAGAGGTTTAGAACATGGAACTGTGGAAAGTTTGCGGGATGCCGTAGCAGCCCGAGTGACGTAAGCGGAAGGCAGGTGGTAGCAGCAGCACAAAACACGTCAACCGAAACTCTACAGCATGTGCAAGACACCCTTGGTGCTCCCGTATCAAGTTTAAGTCATTTGCCGTCGATTGGTTGTTAGTGGCCAGCGCCCATGGCGTCCGTTAAGAAGACTGTCATTGAACCCACAGCATCTGGAAAAGTGTCAGACTAGAGTAACGTGGATGACGATGTGGCACAGGATCCTCTTCTCAGAATCTGTTCACATTACTGTTTCTACAGCAACAGTCACCGCGTACGAGTGTGGCATCGATGAATCGAGCATCGGTACCAATCGACCAATTATATAGCAATTGTAGAACGCTCCACTGCGCGACAGTGCTGCATTATGGTTTGATGCACCGTTGCGTATTATTTTAGGACATCACTCGCATCAGCTATCATGCCCTTGAAGGCGTACTGCTGCTTCCCGGGCTACCGAGATTTCCAGATCTCTCATCAATCGAACACGTTTATCATATGATATGACACCATTTACTGCCTTTAAAAGATGCACTTTGCCAAATGGTTGACCTAGAAATGGAAAGTCACTCCACAGAATGGCATTCGTACTCTCATAAATACTCTCATATCCTTGACGTGTTTCTTAGTGCAGCATCATCCACGGTAGCCAAACATTTAATTTTCCTCTAATTACTTCTACTTTATCTTAATATTATTTTTTACGTTCACTAAAATTTATAACATTTAGTTTGTCTTTATTGTTAAATATTACGAAAATCATGTAACTGAACCTTGATGCAGATACCTACTGCGCTAGGTTGTCTGCGGGCTTCCAAGCCCCACCAATGTGAATATAATTTTAAATAAAGTTCAGACGGGGTCGTCAGTTGGCCCCCGTAAATGCTACAGAAGGCTCTCGGAGATGGTGGGGCATAACACTATAACCAGTTGGTAATGTCCGGGGCCCTACCACATGTTGTACTATGTTAACCTACTGACCTGACATAGTTCCCGCTTTGTATTATACATGTCATTTCGAAATACAAGATCACTTATTGTCCGTTGCTGTCACTCTCAGTTTAGCGGATTTTTGTCATTTTCTGGCAATTCCTTCTTGGTGTTGCATTTTCAGTGTCAGGCAGTGAGAATAATAGATGCTAATAAAAGTACCATAATTGTTAAAGATTTACTCAAAATTAAATTTTCAAATTAAATTAACTGATAATTTTCTTTACCAGAAAAAAATATCTATCATCCTCGATCTGTTATGTCACTATATATTCTTTCAAAAATAAGAACTGTTATTAATGGTTTTGTTAATGAAAACTATTAAAAATTTCTCCTTTCATTTAAATGATTTTTGTCCTAGTTACAAGGAATTTACTTACGCACTTGATAATTAATCTTTCACTTGGGAAAAATCTATTCAATCCTGATTTATCACATGTTTTAAGTTTTGTAATTCATGAAAATGGTTGAAAGGGAGTGACAATATTGTTTGGTGTTTATTTTTAAAAAAAGTATACTGTAACTAACAATGAAATATGCGAAACAAATCTGATAAAAGAGTTAGATAAAATTCATACGATTCGTGGTATTTTCAAACCCTACAATTTACAAATATAGAAAATGCATTTTAAATCCATTGTCAATTGAAAGAAAAGCCTTGGAATCAAGTGTAATGATACCTAGAAATGTAAACCTCCTTTTTATACTTTGAGAATTCACAATAAAATTTCTATATTTGATAGGCACATAATGAAAGGAACATGTGTTATCTCTGGTTCTGAAAAGAATTACTCCTTGTAATAAAAGATGTATATTATAATCGAGAAGCAAAGTATAATGGTATCAATAAATAAAATATTAGTGTATTTCAAAAAGGAATTGGAGATTATTTACATATTTAAGATTTTATAACGCTATAAATCCTTGATAAAGGATACACTTTGATACACAACTTTTGTTTTATAAGCATTTCTGGATGATTTAAAATTCGCCCATAAATTTACAAAATATAAATATTTATCATACAATATTTAGTATTTGTTAACAGTTGCTGAAATTCTTTCTATAAATACAGATATGTTATTCCAAAGGGACTAAATACAATTCGCTAAATCATTTAAAAAGTTATTTATAGTTCTTAAAACTTCTTAGAAAAATGAAAGTTCAGATTGGAAAATCATGATATTTATTGAAGAAAGAATTAAAAATTATTCAATAAAAATGGTTTTCATTGGATTAAGACAGAAAATTTTCTAAACAAGTTAGTCATGCTTGAAAGATTAAAAAACTTTCATAATGTGAAGAAATAATATTATAATAATAAAACTGAAATATTAATTGATATCTCTGAAGGAATAGTTACTTAATTTCGTAGATCATCGATCAATTCGTTATTTGAAAAAGACAAATAAGTCCTGAAAAGTTAAATACGTCGTCTAATTTTAAAAATTTGCTAAATTTACAAAATTTTATGGATTTCTAAATTTTTTAGATCATAGATCACTTCGTTATTTGAAAAGATGTATAAGACCTGGAACGTTTACTACTTTGTCTGATGGTACAGTTTTGGTGAAAAAGAATTATGTGAATTAAAACAACCTGTTTCGATAAATCAAGGCATAGAAATGTTTTGATCCAGACATATGAAATTCCTACAAATTAAATCACGAGGTGTATTTGGAGTTAAAGAAAAGTTGTTCTAACAAAATTAAAAATTTTATTAAATTAAAAAAAATATCAGTTTTCTACTTTTTCTGACAAAACAATTAATGTTATACTTTCCGCAATTTTATGCTTTAAGAAAAATTAATTAAATATATTATGAAAAAATGTATGGTTTTCCTAAAACCTCTAATTAAAAAATAACTATAGTATTTTTAATTAGATATCTCCAATTAAACAATACATAAAAATATTTTTTAAAAAATTATTACAAAATGTTAAACAGGGATTACATTTTTAAAACATTTTTAATAAACGTAATTTTAAACTATAAAATTATATAAATTGCTTAAAATGTTTGTTATTTTTTAGAAATGTGATAAAATTTAAAATTATTTTGTATCAACTAAGAAATAGGGAAGAAATACTAATGCGACAGTGTGAAACATTGCTATATTTCCAAATCCATAATCTAAAGGATAGTCAAATTTTCATATGAAGAAGCTATGAAAATATCTTTGAAAAATTTCTCTAAAAATGAATTAACTAATAGAACTTAATTGATGACCCTAAGAGTATTATATGAATAATTTAGATACATCTGATTATTAAAAATTATTTGAGATTGGAAAATATCTGTTAGCTTATTTAGTATATAACAATGGATGTAAATGAAAAATATTTAGAAAAATAAACATCAAAAATAAATTTTAATAGTGTAAAAGTTAACGAAAATATGTAAAATTCAAATATTATTAGATCAATTTAAAATGAAAAAATGTACTAATATTGTTCAGCATGTAATTGATAAGAAGAGTACATCTTTATCAAACTGTATATAACTTTAAAGATTAAATGTTTATTAAAAACTTAGCTAATTGCAGAAATGTAATGATTATTGTATTTCTTTATATTTATAGGATATTAATATGAAATTCCATAAATATAAAAATATAATAATATTTAAATTATATAAAAATACATAATTATATAAATTACATCTAAAAGAAATATATTTATCCGAATTTTTGTGAATATAACTTTAAGAACTGTAAAGAATATAAACAAAAAAATTATGATCTTATTAATTAATATATTATATTATCTATATTTATTAATCAGATTTAAAAAAGTGTATTCCAGAAATCATCTTTTTATAAATTACTTTTTAAAAATAGTTAGAGAAAAACAGTTAAAGTGTAGAATAAGGGTTGGACACTTTAAAACATCCATATTTGAAAAACTATTTGAGAAGTCAAAAGAATGAGATTCTGATATTTTTGAGGAGGATGAAATTGAAGAAGCTAAATTAGCTTTTAATAGTGAATTCAAAATCAAATCAAAAAATAAGCATGAAGTAAATGAGTGAAATTCTAAGCTAAGAAAGAATTAAATTATCTGACAATAGATCTTATTCATAGTAAAAAATAACAAAGATTCTCTGGCGCAAATATTACCTAACCTAATTATTAACAATTCAAATTTCCTTTAATTTTTTTCATTTTACTGTAAAAAATAATTTGTAAACTAAAGTATGTGGTCTTATAACCAAATGACTAGGAAACCCTCATATTAAACTTAAATATTTGCATTGAAGAATTAAAAATGAATCTTTTCCATTTATACATTATACTGAGTTATAAATTAAAATCAACTTTAAGAAAGTAAGATAAATTTTAACTAAATAAATTAACTGCGCCACGCTTGGTTAATTTCATAATTTTAAAATCCTATTGAAAAGAGAAACTAATAAGAAAAAGTAATGGTAACATAGCTATTGCTTAAAAATTCATGAAAATTACGAATATGATAGTTGCTCTTTCATATTTAATAATGTTTGTGGGGGTAAAACGTTTTTAAATATTTTAGATAAAGAAAATGTAAAATTTGGATAAAGAATATAAACTTATTGTACCTTAAGGTGTGCATCAATTTACAGATTACTTAAAGATGCATGAAGTAATCAAGTCCCGAAATTGGAAAGATTACTCTGGAATATATGTTTAATCACTTTTTTTAAAGACTTTAAAAACAAAGAAAAGTGTCAAAAGAAAAAATACATATTCCTTAATATACATTTATGATATAAATTAAAATGTATACATAACTTATATTATCATATAACATATGTGTACGCTTTTTTGTTAGTTAATATGCACTTATAAATTAACTATCAAAATAGGGAGAGTATTATTTAGAAACAGTGATAATTCATTAAAAAAATTCTCTTAGTTTTTAATGCAGACATTTTGTTAAAAAACATAAGAATTTGCGTATATATATATATATATATATATATATATATATATATATATATATATATATATTATATATATATATAGATATATATGATAACTCTGTAATTCTTACTACATGTTGTTGTTATTACTAATGTCACTTGGACAAGCCAAGCTCACTATGCTTTGGCTATGTGAATTTAAGTCAATTGGGAGAGTCTTTTGTTTTAATCAGAGCACCATGAAGGTTAAATTACGACTTTGTTCTACACACATGTAATAGGGACCCGTTTATAGGGTAGGCAACCATTCACACCTCATTCATACAAGGAAAGGATAAAGACAGAATAGATAGAGAGAGAAAGTACATCCATGCCCGAACCAGGATTCAAACTTAGGACCTCCTTACCGCAGTCAGGCACGCTGACCAGTAGTACTTACTATATAAGTTATATATATAAATAATAAGTAATAGGATATTTCGAAAGAAATTGAAAATAAAGATAGCTTAATAAACAAGTTGCCAAATGTAATGTAATTTTTGAATAAAATTTGAACGAAAATCATTCTTCCTTTATTAGCTATATTAAACTAAATTTAAATTCAAAAGTAGAATATAACAACTAAATAAAGAACAAATCACATATAATGAGAATATCAATAAAATTAATGAATTTATTATTATGTGTTTAATCAATCTTCTGTCATTTCATAGGAGTAATGAAGAATTCCCATTTCTCATGTGCTTAATATGCAACCATATCTAATGGAGTTAGAGCTTTTTTCATATAGAACATATAAAATATCCAAGGTCTAAAAGCTCTCAAAAGTTTCATCTAAATGTTTAATATTCAAATTAGAAATCAGAATTTTTATTCACTTAGTTTAAAAATAGCTCTTCTAAGTCTTGCAATATTAATTTGATATCAGGTATCGTTTTATCAATACAAAAATGCTTTTACTTTATTTTTAACTTTTAATTTCGTCGATAACATTTTATCCTCATTATTTATATTTAGCATTCTACCTCTTTTAAATTACTTAACCCTTAGTTGACACTTATTTTCTTTCAGGAAAATGTTTTCAATATTTTAGTAATATTTGTTGTTGCTTATTCTATAATCATCTAAATGATATCTGTCAAATCAGTTCCAAAATCCTGTTAATTGCAATACAATGTATAATATTATTAAAAACAAGATAATTCGATGTTTAATTCCCATTAGAAAAAAAGATGAAATACAGATCATAAGCTGATGATGCTGAATGGTCAAAGTGGTGGGTGATTTTTCTACCTTTATTAAAGGAAAGATACCAAGGGTGGCCTCTTTTTAATAACCAGAGTTGTAAGACGACACTTGATTACCCGCAAAGTGCCGGAGCCTATGCACCAGTGGTGTGAAGGTGAAATACGCCACAAACTGGGCTTAGATCATGCAGAGTGCCGGAGCCTAATTGGGCTTAGATCTTGCAGAGTGCCGGAGCCTATGCACCAGTGGTGTGATGGTGAAATACGCCACATAAAATTGGGCTTAGATCATGTAGAATGCCGGAGCCTAATTGGGCTTAGATCTTGCAGAGTGCCGGAGCCTATGCACCAGTGGTGTGATGGTGAAATACGCCACATTAAATTGGGTTTAGATCTTGCATAGTGCCATAGCCTAATTGGGCTTAGATCTTGCAGAGTGCCGGAACCTATGCACCAGTGGTGTGATGGTGAAATACGCCACATTAAATTGGGCTTAGATCATGTAGAATGCCGGAGCCTAATTGGGCTTAGATCTTGCAGAGTGCCGGAGCCTAATTGGGCTTAGATCTTGCAGAGTGCCGTAGCCTAATTGGGCTTAGATCTTGCAGAGTGCCGGAGCCTATGCACCAGTGGTGTGATGGTGAAATACGCCACATTAAATTGGGTTAAGATCTTGCATAGTGCCGTAGCCTAATTGGGCTTAGATCTTGCAGAGTGCTGGAACCTATGCACCAGTGGTGTGATGGTGAAATACGCCACATTAAATTGGGCTTAGATCTTAATTTTTTATCTATCCCACTAGAGAATTTGAACATATAAAAAAAGTAAATCGAAAATGTAAAAACCAACATTTTATCAAAATTTAAGCAGCCAGATTTTTTCTTCATTTGAGCACAAATAATAAAAATAAATGAATATAGTAATCACATTGCGTTAACAATATTTTAGGCGTATTTTTGGTATAACGTAAGTTAGAAGAAAATATCTTTTTCTAAAATAATTTACTATAGCCTTATTCATTTTGTTCTTAAATAATATTAGCAAAATTACAATTTAAAACTTTGAGACTTATAAGAATTTCGTCCAGTATTATATCAAAATGTTTTAAAATTTTTGTGTATAAATTATATAATTTTTATTTTACTTTCTAACTTAGATAATAACTGTACTACTTCTTGTGAAGTGAATATGAATTTTGAAAATTTATGAAAATTGAAAATTTCATTAATTAAAGTTACTTAATTAATGAAACGCTACATTTTCAAAAAAATTGTTATATTAAAAAAAACGTAACTTCAAAGAAAACTTTTAACTAAAAATAGTTAAGATGTAGTTTCAGACATTTTCCCCATTTCTTAAAGATTTACAGCTTTTACACATGAACATTTTAATTTGAAATTACAGTTTTTTAAAAGCACAAACATGTATTTGCTTACGAATTTTTTATTTTAAAAATAATTTTTCAGTTTCAATTTCCGCATTCGTAAGGTACTTGCTAGGAATGTAAATTTTATTTAGTTCTAACTGAATGTGACTGTTTAATTAAGTCTCGTTTAAGTAATTTTGCATTTAATTTAATGAATTCATAGTTTACTCGTAACTTGTTTCATGTATGCTTAACACAGTTTTACTATTGAAAAATATTACCTCGAGATATTGAAATGCCACTTAGTTATGAGCAAATATTTAATTAAAGCACTGAAAACAGAAGTTGGTTGCACATGAGAGCTCATCAAATTAAATAAGGAACAAAAGATATGAAAAAAACAACTCTGACTGAAGTTTTCGTTTAAGCGGGAATGAAATCCAACTTTTTAATACACTGACATATATATAATATAAAACATATTTTTGAAACTAATTATGATCTACAAATAAGAAATTTTAATTAATGCAATGAAAAATAGAGAACTTATAGAACAAAAATCGATATTTATTACATACGGCACTTAAGAAGAAACAAAAAACGCGAAGAACTGAATAAAATAACTGCATAATGTGTTTCAGGTTATTCATGAAAACTATTTATCAAGTCTAAGCATACATATAGCTAAATAATTTAATGAATTCTCAAATGGTGTTTTGCATCACAAAATAAATTCTCATGTATATATAAACTAAAAACTAAAAACAAATCGAATGTGAAGCATATAATTCTTGAAAACACACTTTAATTACGATGCTAAAAAATATTGAAGTAAGGTTTCTCTTTTATCTACATTTCTAAATTCATTTCTAATTAGTAACGTATTGTTAAAGGCAAAAACGCATTTAGTGGGCCGTGGTTGCCAAGTAGTTAAGGTTTCGGCCATCCATCCTCAAGGGTGAGGTTCGATTCCCAATGCCACCAAAGACCCACCGAATACATGCGATATACGTGCTCGTTAAATATGTGGAATCGAAAGTCCTGTGGTCGGGCGTTGAGCAGTTACCATGGGTGCAATGGTCTGGAGAAATTTACTTCCTCTTCAGATCAGTACCAAAATTGAGAGTAGATCCTCTGGTGCTGCCATCTATCGGAGGATTAGAAGAGCAAAAGTCGTACTTTCAACTTCATGATGTTCTGATTAAACGAAAGACACACCCTATCGACTTAAATCGCATAGTCAATGGCAAGCACTTGGCTTGTCCAAGTGTCATTAGTCACAACAACACATTTAGTTAATATAGATGATACTTTTAACGAGAGAAAGAATATCCACTTCTATTTCTAAAGGAGAGAAGAATTCACGAGTGAAATATTATATCACTTAATTCTGACAATTTAATTATTTAACAGTTGCTTATATCAAATTTAAAGCGCAATTAATACAACATTATTTACATTTTAGATAAAATGCAAATATTTTTATTTAAACTTTAAAAAAATTAATTTTTAAAATGGGAAAAGTCTGACATCTCTATGCGAATTTTATTTCAAACTGTGTATCTATTCTCGACTAAACATCATACAAAATTTTGGGGTAACAAAAGGGTAAGAAAATTTTCACTTGGATTGTAAGCCAATGATAATTCATGAGCTTTAATTATTTCTAATGGCAGGCTCAGGATAAATAACCATTCGCTACAAAAAGGTCGGCCGGAAGCAGCTACTCATTTATCGTTATCCGGTGGGCACCTGAATCAAGTCATTGCTCCAAGTAGTATAACTCACGCGACTTCGCCGCAAACGCATTTATTGTGTGGGCCATACATTCATGTTTTATTGTTACTAATGACACTTGGACAAGTCAAGCTCGCTATGCCATTGGCTATGCAAATTTAAGTCAATTGGGAGCGTCTTTCGTTTTAATCAGAGCACCATGAAGGTGAAAGTACGACTTTGCTCTACACACATGCCATAGGGACCCGTTTATAGGGTAGGCAACCCTTCACACCTCATTCATACAAGGAAAGGACAAAGTCAGGATAGATAGAGAGAGAAAGTACATCCATGCTCGAACCGGGATTCGAGCCCAGGACCTCCTTATCCACAGTCAGGCACGCTAACCACTAAACAAGTTGGGCGGCAATACATTCATTCATCAGCTGAGCATAAGCAACAAGGAAACTACGAGTCAAAGAAAAGAGCATTTTCATACTTGAACCAGGATTTAAACCCGGGACCAATAGCTCAGGAGACAGAATCGTTATCCACTTAGCCGTAAGCCTACAATTAAAAAATAAGACACTAAAACCTGTGAAACCAAGTAACGTTGACAAAAATGCTTTTCTTTTGCAAGACATTCACAAAATTCAGATAAATTTGATCATTCATTTACATTTATTAGACTATATAACTTCAAAATATTTCTAAACATTCTTAAATCATTATTTTGGATGCTTTCATACTTATTTATTCAATCATTAGTATACAACGTTTCTTTTTGTACTTATATAAATACATATTATTTTAGTTATAAGTTAAAATCCCAATCTACACCATTTTGACTTAGGAATGGATGTTGAATATTGATAAAAAAATCATGTCTAGATAATAGAAAATTAGCCATGGGATTGCTGAATGAAACCCTTTAAAACGCTACCTGGCGGAAAAGAGCGGAGTAAATATTCCTATCTCGAAAATGGATAAGATGGTGAAAAAGTGTGTTAACAAAGCTAGAGAGTGAGTATGATTCACCGATTTGCTTTAAAATGACATTTTACATGATAGAAAATTTCGTGTTTAAACTTGTAACTTATTGGCTGTGCTTTGAAATTATTTAACTTATAAATTTAAATCATCTATTGTTAATAATTTATAATATAATATACTTACTTAATAATTTGTCTCATTTTGACTTAAATTTTAAGAATGGAAATTTAATTCAAAACGACATGGAAATAAATAGGAAATTGAGTAAGTATTCGTGAGAGAGAGAATAGGTAAAAGTGAGAGATAAAAGTGACATAATGAGCACATATACTATGAATGTAAAGATTTATCTGACTTTGTCAATATATTACAATTATGTTGATATATATTCCCACAGTTGATCAACATTCACTGTTATAATGATGAAAGAGATTTCTTAAATCTTCACAGAGCAAGCATTGTTACAATTTTGCAGGACATATGTTTTGAAATAAAATGGTAAAATGGTCATTTTTAAGCCTTACTCAAAGTGAAGTTGTGTTGTGAAAATAAATATTTTCGTTACATTTTAAGAATAGTTGCATCTGTTTTTTTTCTTATACAACTAATAACGAAAATGTCGGTAGATTAAGGCATAACTTACATATAGCTAACAAAAGAAAAGCTTAGAAATATAAATATTTCGTTAACTATTTAGGATCAAACTAAACTGAATGGCTAAAATCAAATAATTTAAATAGCTTCACACATACATTGATTTAAATAGCTTTCAAAATAGAAAGAAGAGAAAGTAATTTATAGAACAACACAGAAAACAATTGGAAGTAAATTTATTGCTATTACTCCAATCTTAATATATCGTTTACTGACGCATTTAAAATGACAACCAAACTTCAAAATTTCATAAACTGAAATGATTTAACAAGTACTACATCTGTACATCACTTGATAAAACCCCATGTAGATTCCGTCGTTCCCCATGGAATATTGTAGTATTTATAAATACTGATAATATATTTATCGAATTCACAACGATAATCTGGAAGTCTAGACAGAATTTTAGAAATTGGTATTGAAAGGTATTTGAAATATATTGGTTTAAATGGAGTTTTATTAAGGAATTTAATGTTAAATTTCTATTATATTTCTCCCTCTGAAATAGCTAACAATACAGGAACTAATAGGATATCCCACACTGGCAACATGTTACGAATTTTTTTCGTTGCCAAGCAATTCTAACAATGTTGCCTCTTAAAACAATAATAAATATGGCACAAAAATAACGTAAAACTGAGAAAAAACCAAACCTGGCAACAAAGATGCCAAAGTGAAAACCAAAAATGCTTTAATCAAAACAAAATATAGCAAATTTGGCGAGAAATTTCTTGAGGGGATATATCGCACTTATGCCAACAATAGATATATTAATATTAAAATAAACAAATAAATAAATAAAAAACTGATCCTAATTTTGATTCGTACCATTTATATTAAACGTGAATTAGGATACTAAGTTTCATATTATCTTGGAAAAATAAATATAAAACATTTTTTTTTAATTTTCTTTTTCCCAATTATTGTGTGTGTGTTACTTTAAAGTAACTTGATGGTCATCAGTTAGTTAACAGAATAAATTTAAAATTTATTAAGCAGTTTTTACTATTTATTACTTTGATATGGATAACAATCAATATTAATATTAAAGAAATCTAATGCTACTTGTGCTCCTTAACATTTACGTTAAACTCTAAAAAAAGATACGTCGTTTTAATTTTTAAATATTGAGATATTAAATATTTAAATTTTTTTTCATCACAGTTGTGTTGTCCATTTAAAGCACTTTTAATATTCATCGGCTGATCGTTCAAAATTTAAGTTAAAAATTTATATTCATTCTACATAACAAACATATTTAGACATAAATTATTCATTTCTATTTTTACTATTAACGAAATATATATGCACTTGATACATATTTTTACAGGTATATAACTTTACTTGAGGAATAAGAAACTAGAATCATAGTTTTATTTTGCATTAATATTTGACGATGAGTATCCAATTTAACAAGTGAATTTTATCACGAAGCAAACTATGTATGTATTTAATATTTTGTAAATTTAATAACATTAAGAGATTTTTTCAACTTATAACTAAACTTATTACTTCATATATCAGAAAACTTGAGCTAATATTTTATTAATTAAATTAGTAAAGGAACTTTGAAAAAAGATTTACACAAAGCTTGCACTTGTTTAATTGCAATGTAGTCAATTATACTCTGTTGATAAATTCAACGTTTCATAGATTCGAGTTCCAAAATAAATGTGGCTCTTTGTAATAATGTTTCAGAGTTAAACATAATAATGTAAGATCTTAAAGTTTCAGTTTCCTTAAAATTTAATGAAGGACCTTGAATGATACAAAGAACAAACATGTTGCTCATAAGTAACGAGTTCTTAAATTTTGATTGCTATTATGTCTATATATAACAAATAAATTTAATCAAAAACTCAAAAATTGACAACTCAATTTTGCATGTGATAAACGAGTTTATAGTTTTACTTATTTAATTATGAAAATTAGTAAAGTATACACACTAAAGTATTTGGCATAAAAGTGAGCAATATCATTCAGTAAGGATTTGAAATTCGATAATATAGTACTCGAATTCTGATTTTCTTTGTAAAACTCTTTCCAAGGATATGTAAATTTTTTCACATTTAAAATCATCTATTACTTCAATAAATCGTACAAATGCTTATTAAATATAACAGACTGAGATTATTTTAAGCATGTATCCTGAATAGAATTGTAAAATGGAAACTCTTCACATGGAATAATAATTTTTAGAAATTGATGACCGTATATGATAATGGTAATTATTTAGTTTAAAATGGCATGTGAATACATTTACAGAAATATATATATATATATATATATATATATATATATATATATATATATATATATATATATATATATATATATATATATATATATATATATATATATATATATATATATATATATATATATATATATATATATATATATATATATATATATATATATATATATATATATATATATATATATATATATATATATATATATATATATATATATATATATATATATATATGTATATATATATACATATATATATATATATATATATATATATATATATGTATATATATATATATATATATATATATATATATATATATATATATATATATATATATATATACTATATATAATTTTTCACTGTGAGTACTAGCTGTGTTACTATGAATAACTCTCCAAAAACTTGAAGGCATATGTTTTGCTAAATATATGTTTAGCAATATCAGCTTATAGAAATGGAAGCTGCAAAAAATATTTTGGTCACTTTATTTGTTCTTGTGTTGCACACTCCTTTGGTGGAATGTTTAATATCCATCTAGAATGTGGAGGTTTGTAGCTGTTTTAAGTATACTTTATATAACAAATCACTGTCAAAAATTATGTTTCTGTTCACCTAAACGCAGTAGTTGATAGTCATAAATTGGATTCCACTTAGTTTTGAGCGATGAAGGCCGCCTGATGTGTCTTAAGGCTACACTTCAATCCGCCTTTCTTTTCGTGAAATGTAGGCTGCTTAATTTATATAATAATTTGCTCAAAACACCTTTCGTCTTGATTTATTTTTGTGATTAGAGAATGGGAGAAAATTAGAAGCTCCCAGTGAAAAAACATTGTTTTACATAACGCTTTGACATTACGGTAATTCCTTATTGTCTATCATAGCATTGCCCCGAAAATTCTTGACCATACTTTGTATTTTAAAAAAAGTCGTATTATAGCGTCAAACAAATCAAAACGTATCTAATGAAAACAATATGATCAAATTAAATACTATTCAATAATCTAATAATTTTAACACTAAATTCTGCCTTTAGACATATTGTTGTTGTTACTAATGACACTTGGACAAGCCAAGCTCGCTATGCCTTGGCTATGCGAAATTATAACAATTGGGAGCGTCTTTCGTTTAATCAGAGCACCATGAAGTGAAACTAAGACTTTTGCTCTTCAAATCATCCGATAGATGGCAGCACCAGAGGATCTACTTCCTCAATTTTAGTATTGATCTGAAGGGGGAATAAATGTCTCCAGACCATTGCACCCATGGTAACTGCTCAATGACTGACCACAGGACTTTCGATTCCACAGATTTAACGAACACGTGTATCGCATGTACTCGGTGGGTCTTTGGCAGCATTGGGAATCGAACCCCATCCTTCCGAATGGAAGGCCGATACCTAACCATGAGGCTACCACGGCCCATTAGACATATTTAAAGTGCATAATCTGTATCAGAAATGCTCCAAACTTCAAGGTTATAATACATTACCATTTTAACAAGCAATATAGCATGTATTTAAATGTGAGATGATAAAATTAGTATTTCATACTTAAAGTTTTCATAAATTAATTGCTTTTAATATTTCATCCACCTATATATCATAATTATAGCAACCATAGGTGTATAATACTTCCACCAAAACTAACATTATTTTCTAATTACATAATTATTGTCTTATAAAGTAAACGCACATTCAATCATATAGTAAATCCGCTATATAAATTCTGAGAAATGTGCTTTAATAAATGAGTTGTGCGATTTGTTAAAAAATGTTTAAGTCTTAAGAAATACATATTCCTTCGTATAATGCCATCGTTTGTATTTCTAAATTACATTCATCTCCATAAATTAAGTCAATTAATCATTTGTTTTGTATAAAATAGAATATTCATTTTTCTTTTTCATTTCTAATTTAATTAATGTAATAGATTCATTATGTCTTTAATTGAAGTTTTCTATCTTTTTTAGGAAATTATAATTAGCTGCAAGATTAACATAAAAATATTGAGTAATTTCAAATATGGAACTTTTTTTGTTCTAAATTAATTAGCTTTATCATTTACTCAGTAAATTGTATTATTATGTTAGATTTTGTTTAATCACTGTCCACTTTTGAAGTTAATCATTCTTATAATATTTCAATAAATTTTTAATTTATTGTTAATTTAATTATAATATTTACTACATTTACAGTCAATATTTTATTATTTGAATATAGATCTTATTTAAGAATAAAAATTTATGTAAAAAATATTTAAGAAAAATAATTATTAATTTTGTTCAGAGTAAAAAAAATTAAAAATATCTAACTTTTAACTTAGTATTTTGCTCAAAATTATAATTGCCTATTTAATTTTCTTTTGGCGGAATTAATCATATCTGTGATAATGTCTGATTATTATCTGTAACCTCTTTTTCAATAAAAAAATATTGTTGTGACACAATATTTTTATCCAAATTGAATACCAACGAATTTAAATAATATCAGTTTTAGCTTAGTGTTAAATTTGATAAAAATAAGATGATCATTTATTAGAAACATTCCATCAAAAACAAGCTTATCGACTTCCTGATGGGCCGATATCGCTAGTGTTGGGTATGACTCGGCATTGGCAAGTTGATTTCGTAATAATAACGGTTCCATATCGGCAAACGACATCAACACTTTGTACTTTAATGTCATCGGAAATGTGTATTGGTCCTAATGCAGCAAACAGCCAGCAAATTGCGAATGTCGTCTGCCGATATAGGCCTGATACATGCTTTAAGATTCTGGGCAGAATATCATATGTGATATCGGTCCTATTGCGGAATTGTTAAAGTTAGTGGCATCATTAAATTTTTATCTGAATTCAAGACCTTATTGTTACAAATGCAACAATGGCAAAAGAAATAGTAAATTAAAGTTATTAAAATCATTTGATACATGAGAACTCCTTTGTCTTAATATTGCATTTAATATTCACACTGATTATTAGATTTAGATTAAGATAGGGTGGTTCCAAAAGAACCTATCACCGCGACCATAGGTCTATTGTACTATACCCCTCAGAAAGCCCTAGTTTGAAGAGACCAGTGGCTGAAGCAAAATTCAGCAGACATTTTACAGGAATTTCATGCAACATCCAAGCTTCAATCAAGTGCTGACCCAGGTGTTCAAATCTATGTGCAGAAAAGGTTTCACATTCGCATAAGATGTGTATTGAGGTTTCTTCCATATAATGACAACCTCTACAAGTGGGATCATCTAAAACTCCCATTATCGTGAGATGTCTTTTAAGGTGGCAGTGTCCTGTAAGTAGTCCCACTGCTTTCCTTAGGCTGCTTCAATTGTGCTTTAATAATTCTCTTTGCCTTTTACTAGGGCACGTGCTATTTAATAGCCTTGCTTGTCTTTGATCATTGGCATTGTACCAGTTCATAAACTGTTGTTTTCTGAAGAGATCAAAGACGTTCTTTCTGATCAATTCTTTTGAAATACCTAGCACTGGTTCAGGACCAAAAAAGTCGGTTGTTGATCCAGCTCATCAGCTAATTCATTGCCAGGAACACCAGAGTGCCCAGGCACCCACATTAAAGTGATGGGGTTCACACTGATTATTAATGAAATTGTTTTATTTCTGCTATTGTGAATAGTTATTTAATTAAAAATATTTCAATAAATTATATTAAAATTTTTTTAATAAACAAATATTTTGAACGATAACAACTAAGTTTAATATAAATAATGAATGTGCTGGCAATCTTGGCGATCATCAAAAAATAATGTAACCCTCTTTGCCAATTGAGCATTGATGACGTCATGTTGAGATCCCATACTCCCACGCGAAAAAATGTAAACAAAATGTTACTATGTCTTGATCCGTAAGGAATGTAGACGCGTGTGCATCGAAACTAAATCTTGTAAATAATTACTTGTAAATATATCTCTCCTCCTATAATGTTTTTATAATAATAAATAAATAAATATAGATATTAGAGAATTTTCCTTTGATCATGTATATAGAATTTAGAGATGATGTTCCTGAACGAATCCCGGGATGAATAAGGTAAGAGTAAATTTTCTCTTACAACTTGATTTCTTTTGGTAACTGAATTGTTTCCAAAAAAAATGTATGATCTATTGAACAGTTACAATAAGGAAACTTATTTTTCAAATATTAAAAATAGAGGACGTGGTAGTCTAGTGGTAGGGTCATCAACCTTCTGTCCGGAAGGGCGAGGATCGATTCCTAATGCCGCCAAAGACCCACCGAGTACATGCAATATATACATGCTCGTTAAATCTATGCTGTCGAAAGTCCTGTGGTCGGTCTTTAAGCAGTTACCATGATGTAATGGTCTGAAGAAAATTTCTACCTCCTTCAGATCATTCTCAAAATTGAGGAAGTGGATCCTCTGGTGGTGCCATCTATAGGAGGAGTTTTCAGCAAAGTCAAACAGTGCTTCGTGGTGCTCTGGTTAAGCTTTTCTCGTCCAAGTATCAAAAATAACAACAAAAATATTTTAAATATAAATTTTGGTTACATTAAAAATAGTTTTTGATGTCGAATTAAAAATATGTAAATCCAGCAACTTTCTCATAAATAGATAAATACTTCTGAAGGTGTTAAAATTTTGATTTCAGTTTGAATATAATCGAACATATTTGGAATATTTATTTTATAAATATTACAACTAATATTTAATAACTATTACAAATTTATTATGTTTCCAATTGTAAATAATATTAAGGCAGTGAGTGAACCTTTTTTTAGAGGATTTTTTCTGTAATGCACGAGGTAGCTCCATTGGACGAAATCTTAAATGCAACACGGATAAACAGCGAAAGTAATATTGCAATTTGAACGAATATTTTATCAAACAATTATTACAAACAAGAAACAATCGTGAATTTAAAAAATGAATGATTTCTATTTAGTAGCTTGCTGTCGATCATTTAATGTTTACTGACGCTGGGCCATTTATCGAAAGCATTCGGTTCACATATGAAATGACATCGGTAAAATATCGGTCAGGTGGTCATGTATGTTTCGTCGTAATTCTTCCAAGGCCACACCATACTTTGGGCTCGCATTTGCCCCGAGCCGACATGTTTCGACGTGCAGTGGTACTGCTTGTCGGTGTCGCTCCAATACCACTCGTATAGGCAAGCCGATTTAGGCCCTGATTGTAACCGACATTACTTTGTTTGCAGGTATGTTTGGAATAATGTATAATTTAATTTCAGAAAATTTGTCAATATTCTTTAAGAAAAATTGTTTTTAAAAAAAAAAAAAACAACAACCTCTTGTATACATTTTTTATATTTAAAGCTGTATTTACAATGAATTATATCTGCAATTTGATGATTAAAATTATATTGGTTCACCATAACTAGAATGATTACCATGACAACGGACTGACGAAATAAGTCCTCGATTGCCTGGTTTAAGCGAATCAGTCCTGAATGAAAGAAATTAAAAACTGGGTTTACTAAATTAATTGCTTAAATCACATACAATGTGACACTTTTACTCCAGTAAGTTTCTGTTAAAAATTTCGTAAAGTCAAACGAAACATTTCAAATCCATGTTAATTATTTAAGTTATAGATAACTTGTTCATTATTTGTTTAAATAATAATTACCTTTTTTGCAATTTCTTATACTCTTATGAGTTATAATTTATATTCACAGTAAAATACCTTAAAGTGATTAATGATGTAAATAATTATGATAAATTTGTATATTACAAAATGTATGCATAAATGTCTCATAAAATTACATTTGGATACCTATTTACATTTTTATATAGGTGATTGAATGTTAGGGAATGATTATATTATGACTTCTTTTAAATAATAAACTTAAGTACAACGGTGCTCAGTTGGTCCTCTCAAGGTCACCTCTGAGAAATTCTGCTCAACAACTAATATTTTCGAATCTTATCAAGAGTTTGGGAATTTGTAGTGGTTCGAAATCCACTGCAAACTCCAAGTTAAAAAAATACTTATCTGCCATACGCATGCACAACAACTAAACCTCACTAGATACAATATTATTCTAGAATTCAAAAAGTTTTTTTATATTTTCATTTTAGCTACTCTCTTTTCACGAATAATAATTTTCTTCTCTTAAAAATAAAAATTAAATACTTTTTTTTAAAAAAAAGTATTGTTATTTGTAGAAACTTTTCATTATATACAACAAAATAGAGACCATATCAGCTGTGTGGAACCCAATTGTTTCAGCTTGAAAAACAGAATGGTTGTAAGGGTAACAATTTCCCATCGGTTATTGATCAGATGCCGTGAGAGGCCCGTGATGTGGAAGAAAGAGAGAAAGCGGTCAAAATATAATAGCGGAGAATATCTGCGAAGAGGCCGGTTTTCCGAGCTGGTCATTACGGTTAAATGTGAATCGCGGATCTCAGACGGAGGCTATTAAATCAGCATTCCCCTCTCACTCCCACGCAGCCTTTGTCGGCCGAAACAGCTCTTAATTTCTGCTTGAGTCCACTTTCCAATACTTAGTGATTCGACGCTATTGCCTTCCTATGGCTCTTAAGTCAATGGACTGACGCAACCGCCGCTCTTCCAACGCATTCTGGTGCCACCAAAAACGCAAGAGCGGTTGATGTGGAGATTACATGGGCTTGCGTGGCTCGACGACAACGCATATGCTCCGGACGATGGTTTCGGCTCTAGATAATGAGATATTAATTTAAAGTTGCATAATTCAGAAGTAAATCTATAAGGATTTAAAAACTGTTTTAAACATGATATTGCATGTTAAAATTGTGTTTTGAGCGTGTCATTTACGAATATTATAATCATAGCATTTTAAAAAACATGACAAATATATTCAAAACCATACTAAACTTAATTTTATTTGTAGCTATGTATAATTTAATATAAAAAGTGGGTTTTTATTCCATTATGCCCCCACGCATGATCTTAAAGGAATAACATATTTCTTACGGAGAAGCGAAAAAAATGCAACTTAGATACAATGATTTTAAAGGCTCTTAAAATTTTATTTTATATTAAATGTATACCAATCTAATTTTCCTTTTGGAAAAAGTGGAGGGAAGATTAATACACAAAGCTAAAAAAGCTAAATGTTGAACAAAGCTAAAGCAAATTTGATGATTTCTAAAATGAATTTATTGATAAATTTTTGTATTTATATTTGTTAAATTATCGATAATTTGAATTTACATTGAGTCTTCCTTATTAATTCTGTAAACAAAAATGAAAAAACAATTCAGGACGTACTGCTCCCTTTTACCTATCGAGTTGAAATTCAGTTTTTCCACATTCTCCCTAAGTGATAAAGTTTTTGATAGCATCATAAACAAGCCTAAATTAAAATAAATACGTTTCCAAAAAAATAATAGTTTTTCGTCTATCTGAAGCAAAATTTCAAGATATAGTTTGGTACAGAAATATCATTATGAAATTCATATCAACTAGTATATAAAAAGTATTTATTAATGACCTGTCAAATGTACCTTTCAAATAAGTATATGTACAACATACATACTTAAGCCACTATGCATAAACTAAAACTAACTTATTTCATAATAATTAATTTATTTGTGTTGCCGTTTTTCTTTCCTCAATATTTAGGCAAACATAGTATTATACATGCCAAGAATATAAATTTTTTTGTCTTGAAAAAGAAAAATAGATTAAAATAGATTCAATAAAATTGTAATTGTTCATGGAAAAATAAAAAAAAAATTTCTGTCCATTGTAAAAACATATTAAAATTATTATTGAATTAAATTGGTATAAAAGTTCACGAGAATATACTGAAATTATTTTTTCACTTGAATACGCAGAAATTACTAATTATATTTTTATACATTAAATATTTACAAAATCATTATTTTTAATTGGTTGATGATAAGCAAACTTATTAATAAGGGCGTGTTTTCAAAGATACGTTATCATTAAATTATGTTATCTAAATGAATATAAAATAAAAAATAAGCATTTGAGAAAATTAAATAATTTTGTTTGATCCTAGGAGTTTAAATTTCGTAACTGTTTACCTTTACCCATGCATATGCTATTAAGGAGATTCAGTTGGAGATTTCAGGAAGCACAAGTTTTATATATTGTAAATTTTTATAGAATTTAGATTCAGCAAAAATATTAAATTTTTCTATAAGTATGTGCACATACTTATAAAAAATACTCCTATAAGTATGTGCTCCACAAAAATATAATTATGATGTACACTATTCTCTACGTGCAATAAATCGTATATTATAACATTGAAGTTGAGTTTTGAATATTTTACTTTTCGTGATACTTGTATTGTAAACAAAAATTGTGATTAGATGAATCACATTATATATATATATATATATATATATATATATATATATATATATATATATATATATATATATATATATATATATATATATATATATATATATATATATATATATATATATATATTTCTCAATCGACCGACTAAGATATTTCACTTAATGAACAACTGACTGGACTCTGTGTGGACTGCTACATATGCAGGACAGCTGACTTGTATTCTGTGAGCTCGAGAAAAGACGTTCTATTCTATTATGCAACTACAGTGATTGTTTTACTGTCTAATTATTTTTGGCTGTAAAGAAAGAAAATTAATACCTTGTGTAAACGTATATACTTACATAATATACTTATACATTGCACGATTAAATATATACAAGAATTAATGATATCATACATATTGACAATATACATACACACACACACACACACATATTTACATATATATATATATATATATATATATATATATATATATATATATATATATATATATATATATATATATATGTTTATAAATTTATATCTATATCTATCTATCTATCTATCTATCTATCTATATATATATATATATATATATATATATATATATATATATATATATATATATATATATATATATATATCATTATTTCAAAATATGTTTCTTGTTTTAGAATCCCATCAGCTCAAACAAAGACGTCGATATTAATTCAAAGTAAGCGCGTGCGAGATTGATCCTTTTACATCTGAATGCTGAAAGAGAACATAAAACAAAATAATAGGTATTAAACAGTTGTCATTTTATTCCTTATCAGTCAATAAAGCTTTTAAGCGGTTCCAAAATGTTCCATTTTTTCTCTTAAGATTTTCTTTCCTTGGAAAATGAGTCGAAGTTTCTTTCGTTGAATCACGTAGCGGTTCCAAAAGAGATAATGGGAGATTCTGACCGCAATTGTTGCAGAAGGGCATCACTCTCGACCGAGACGATTGCAGTCCACCAAACTTTCCATTTCGATGGGTCTTGGAGTGGATTACGGTTTTCTTGAATATCCTATAAATGGCTATCATTATGTCGCTCGTCGGAAAATAAATTAGTCAACAGGAAGTATGGGAAAATTACTCTATTTCCACACCTCTTAAGATTTTAAATATTCCTTTATACATACATACATGAATAAATAAATATATATATGTATATATATAAATGCGCATTAGAAAAATAATAATATTTACTTTATAAAATTATATTTTTATATTTCTCATTTTAAACAAGCGCGCACTTCGAATTCTTATATTAAGTAGTATTTTTGGTATATATATATACGACGTATATTTGATACTGAACTTACTTTCGCTTTCTTATTATAAGCAAAGCTTATTTCATTGATTGTTTTAAAATATGAGATAGGTAAGTCATATTTTTAATGCCGACCAACTTGTCTAATGGTCAGCGTGCCTGGCTGCGGATAAGGAGGTCTTGGGTTGGAATCCCGGTTCGGGCATGGATGTACTTTCTCTTTCTATCTATCCTGTCTTTGTCCTTTCCTTGTGTGAATGGTTGCCTACCCTATAAACGGGTACCTATGGCATGTGTGTAGAGCAAAGTCACATACTTTCACCTTCATTGTGCTCTGATTAAAACGAAAGACGCTCCCAATTGACTGAAATTCGCATAGCCAAGGCATAACAAGCTTGGCTAGTCCAAGTGTCATTAGTAACAACAACATATTTTTTAATAACATATTGTATTTAATTTTATTAAAAATATTGTATTCAATTTATTCGCCACAACAAGGCGAGAAACTGCTATTCATTTCGTTACCCCAGTGGGCTCCTGTGAGCCAAATGAAGGAGGTGACCCGTTTTATAGGGTGGCCACCTTCATACTTCCCCTCAGAAGAAAGGACAGAAAAACTCAGAGGGAAAGAAACATTCACACCCTAACCGGGACTCGAAACTGAAAAGACAGCGTGTTAGGCAGGAATGCTAACCACTCACGCATCGATGTGCAGACTAAGATGTTGCAAAAATTATTTGTAGGAACTGTAATGAAATATTCTTCAAATATATATGAATAAAAATTTTTTCTATATACATTTTCTTAACTATTTCAGAAAGTTAATCAAACTATTTAGTTAATAAAATTTGGTTTTATTGAGTAATTTAGTTAATAAGTTAGTCTTATGATCGCCATATAATATCCAACTGTCGTTAGTGATTTCTGTGGTTCGTTAGATTATACCAATAATTTATAAGTCCGCCGAACATAGATGAGGTCCTAATTTTTAATTTTTGTCCAATGAAGAGTAGGCTGTACTATGGAACCGGCGCAGTTTTCTTCACATCCTACAAGCCAACACACACAATTTTGGGGTTAATATCTCATTCATAATACTACATTTTATGAATACTTTCCTTATGATATACGATTGTTAATTTTAAAACATTTTACATTTAAATTAATTTATGCTTCTACTTTTACGAAGAATTTGAGAAGCTAGAGGGTGTGGATGGTTTTAAATGTTGATTCTTATTCATTCTATAATACGTTAAGGATGATGCAAAACTACTTATTGTTGTAGTGTTTTTTTTCGTTAAAGGTAATGTTAATTTACATTCTTAAAAGTAATAAAATCTTTTCATATTGCAGTTCATTAAAATACACTAAAATAATGTACTTTATTCATACATTATTGAACATGTAGCAAGAGTTTTAAGTCAACTGTCATGGCTAGTAATTATTATACATATTTTACAATCTTATATTTCGGCGTAAAGGTCAATGAGTTGTTGTTGTTGTTGTCATGTGCCAGCCAGGCTGGCAATATGAGGTGTGCTGCTCCACTTTTCCAACTGAACCCTATTTTAATGTGGAGTCCGGCTTCCTCAGTACACACATGCTATAGAGACCCGTTTATAGGGTAGGCAACCATTCACACTTCATTCATACAAGGAAAGGACAAAAACAGGATAGAGAGAGTGAGAAAGTACATCCATGCCGGAACCGGGATTCAAACTTAGGACCTCTCTATCCGCAGTCAGACACGCTGACACTAGACAAGTTGGGTGGCAAAGGTCACTGAGTTAAAAAAATATTTATAATTCCAATATTAAGTTTAAACATTTATATTTATGAATTAATCGACTACAGAATTAACTATTTTAAATATATTAATTTTAAACGAAATTCTATTCATATTAAATCCCAACAAAAATCATGTATATATATATATATATATATATATATATATATATATATATATATATATATATATATATATATATATATATATATATATATATATATATATATATATATATATATACAGAGAGAGAGAGCCATGCATTTAGTAACATTTATTTTAAATTTTCTGGGTATAGATAAATCATAAATTAAGATTAGTTATTATACCTCAATATTTGATTTAAGTACTTTATGGAAATAGTATTGATTTATGATTTTAATGAGTTTAATAGTAGTTTTGTGCTGCCCGTGGTATCTTCACAGTGGAAAGTAGAATACCTGAAAGATTTTGCATAGAACTTTAATATGAAATTCTTGCCACAAGATTTAAAATCACATATTATTTTTAAATGAACTTTTGATAAGTGGATGGTCTTACTTCTGGTATAAAGGGAAGTGCACCCGAAAAATTTTCAAGCACCCTTCTCAGACAGAATTTCTTGCAGAATACAATAGCGCAGCATCGCTCACTCTTTGTTTAGCCAAACCTGAAATCCTATTTTCAGTAAATTATGGATTTATTACTAAGCTTAAATAATGCAGATAATTTATGCATTGCATTATGTTCATTGAAAATATCAGAGAAGTTGGAGGAAATGAATTGGGATGAAATATTTATAAGCCACTCGAAGATAACTACTGACTCTAATTGATGAGAAATGCCATGCAAACAATTAAGATTTTCATAGGGTATTTTTGAAATCACATGTGAGCTCCAGTGGCTCAGTAGCTTCACGCCGCTTCCCGTAAGCTCAGCAAAGTGAAGCATCATTTGCCGCGGGCAGTGGTTGGGAGGGTGAACACGGTGTACTCCCTTTCACTGGGTTGCTGGAACTCCGTGGGTTGGGAACGTGTCCACGTTAATCGGTGACGTCCAAAGTCCTTCCGCTGGTGTGGCGTGGACGTGGAGAGGAGGGTGCTAGCTCAGGTGTGGCTTCGTCACCTGACCGTGGTTCAAAATTAGGAGGCACCTTAAAAAGAGCAAAGTCGTACCTTCACTTTCGTGCTGCTCTGATCCAAACGAAAGATGCTCTCTTTGACTTAATTCGCACTGCCAAAGGCATAGCGAGCTTGGCTTGTCCAAGTGTTATAAGCAACAACAACAAAATCACATGATTATAAGCCAATACACAAATATAAGCATTATATGAGGGAATTTTAAATGAAGTTCTAAGTACACGAACAGTGAATAATGAAATATTTAAAAATAAATTACATTTTGTAACTCAACCTCTTGTGAAACCTTCACAAAGTACAGCAGGTTTCGTAGCGCGATAATTAAGAATAAATAATATAGGTAATCTTAATAAAAATGCCATGAGAAAGAGAGAGAGAGACCATTAAATTTCCATGGCGATTCGTTTAAATATTTAATGCAGAGACACTTCGGTGACAATTACATAAAATTTTCAAACAGTTTAACTACATATTTTTACATTTTTTCTCGCCGCCCTTTTTGTCTAGTGGTCAGCGTGCCTGACTGCGGATAAGGAGGTCCTGGGTTCGAATCTCGGTTCGGGCAGGGATGTACTTTCTCTATCTATCCTGTCTTTGTCCTTTCCTTGTATGAATGAGTTGTGAATGGGTGCCTAACCTATAAACAAGTCCCTATGGCATGTGTGTAAAGCAAAGTCGTACTTTCATGGTGGACTGATTAAAAAGAAAGACTTGAACGAAGACAATTGACTTAAATTCGCATAGCCAAAGCATATTGAGCTTGGCTTGTCCAAGTGTCTTTAGTAACAAGAACAACATTTTTCTGACATTTCGCAATTTTTATTTGTATTTGTAATATATCATTAAAAAAAGTAGCATTTATAGCATAATTTTATAATTTTCAATTTAAAATATTCTCGATTCTATGTTAAACATAGGATCAAAAATAAAAAAAATAATTACATTTTTGTTGAAGATTTTTTTTGAGTCAGAATTTTAACGTAATATTTTAAATTAAAGAATTCCTCCAAAATAATTTTCATTCTAAATATATTAGGTTAAGCAAAAAAAGTTTTTATTGTAACAATATAAGATGCCGAAAATTGCACAATAAATGAATTACGTTTAAATGTTTTTGCATTTTGAAAATTATTTTTATATACGTAATTCAATTTCATACCAAATTATAAATCAGATAAATTTGTTAGTAAAAGAGTTGATCAAAAATAATCCAATGTTTATTAAATAATTAAATAAATATTTTTGTAGTTAAAAGAAATAAAACGTAAAGTAACCGCGATACACAGAAAAATAATAAAACGATTATGGAAAAGGAAATATGAGAGGATGCTTATTACTCGCGATCAAAGCACGTGGTTTTTGACGCTAAGAGGCCCAACCAATCAGAAGAGAGTTGAGCCGAACCATGTGCTCACAAATAATTTCAGGAGCCCCAGTCAGATCCTAACGTCAGACCGTAGAGTGCGGCGGCTTACGCGGCAGCGATCATCTCCCCCCTGCGATCAATTCAGGGCTCTTTATCTCGGCGGCTTCGTTTCTCTGTGATTTACTTAAGAATTTTTTTTTTCTACTATGTGCGGCCCTCGTTCGTCATTTCTTTCCAACTGTGGCTAAAAAAAATTTTTTAAGATACAAAGTAGACGATATTATACTGTATCTTTGTGCAAGTGAGCAATTGATTATTTTGGAGCATTTTTATATTACTTGTTCTTTAAAGAGAGACAAAGATTCTGTAAGTAATTTTCTCTGCAAGGTAGCTCATTTATAAAAATTTTGATATTTTATTCAAAACAATAAAAAAAATAAAGTTTTCTGAATAAAATTCGAAGGATTTCCCTTTTCTATATTATATACTATAAAATAAAATAAAATAGAGGTTTATCATTTTAAGTTAGTATTTGTTTTTTAAAACGGTCATTAGTTTTTTGATTAATTAAATTTTACATTATATTATAGATTACGCTTTTTTGTGTTATTAATTACTTTAATTAGGAATGTTATCTTTCTTTCTTACATTGCATGAAAATCAAAATGCTAATCTTTGGCATTATTTATTCATGGGTTAGAAGTATTAATTATTATCTTCTTCTGCTATGGAAATTTCGGTGGGAATTTCTTAATTAATAAATCGCATTATTTTCATATTTTATCAAAAGAAATATTTTTGTATAATTTTGTTAATAATATGAGCTTTCATATTATCATATAAAATTCGTTATATACATTTTTAATTATTGACTGAAATTACTTTCATAAACATTCTTATTTTTGCATGGATGTGATATTTTTAAACTTAAGACGTGCTTAATACAGGAATGTTTGTCAAGGCTGGATAATTTTCGTTAGCAACCAAAGCATTCTCCCATATCTTTTATGTGTGAAAAACTTTTCGTGCCAAATATTAAAAAATATAATATATTGCTAAAATCTAATTTCTAATAATAATAATAATAACAAATAGAAATATTTTAAAGAAGAATTTAATCACACTAATAACCATGAGTCCAATACCAGGATCGCGTGTGAAAAAAAACGATGCTATCAGTGAATCGAATGAGATTTTTTGGATGAGCCAAATCATGGACACCATGCCCATTGAAAGCAGCATAACAATATGTGGAAACTCTGAGTTGACTTCATCTCTCTCGGATTGCATCCAAGCCAATTCGACTGCGTTCATCAACGAAACATTGGATTTCGAGGATTGGCGAGATTACGTGGGCGACAGGCAGGATCCTCACGCCCTTCCCATGACCGTGGTCTATTCATTCATCTTTCTCACAGGTATTATCGGCAACGTGTGCACATGCATCGTCATCTCACGCAACCGCTACATGCACACGGCCACCAACTACTATCTCTTCAGCTTGGCAGTGAGCGACTTGTTGCTGCTGCTTCTGGGCTTACCCCAAGACATTAGCCACCTATGGTCCAAATACCCTTACCTGTTAGGGGAGGCCTTCTGCATTATCAGAGGATGGTCATCGGAAGCTTCTACAAATGCTTCCATTCTGACCATCACAGCGTTCACAGTGGAGAGATACCTGGCCATCTGCCACCCGCTGAGGGCCCACACCATGTCGCGTCTTTCAAGAGCCATCAAGTTCATCGTCGCCATATGGATATGCGCCGCACTGTCCGCCATCAGCATAGGATACCAGCTGGGCATCATCTACGAGCTCGACAAAGATGGGAGCATAGCCCTGGAGTCTGCAATGTGCAGCGTCAAGGAGGAGAAGAGGCTGAATCATTCCTTCGAGTTCTCCACCATTTTGTTCTTCATCTTCCCCAGCACAGTATTGATAATCCTTTATGTCCTCATCGGTCTTCAGCTGAAGAGATCCTCAGAGATGGGTCGGAAGCACGAAGGACGACCCACGGCGGCCAACGGATCTTCCAGTCTTCAGGGCAAGACCTTGAACAGCCATGGAAGACCTGTCTGCCGTAAAACTTCGACGGCGTCCCGGAAAGACGTCATCAAGATGCTCTGTAAGTTTTTCAGATTATTTGAGATATTAGCACGTGTTTTAATGTTAATTTCATTTTCTTGAATAATTATTGAATGACATCCAACATTGACTAAATTTTATGAAAGAGTGTGATTAGTTTTGAACGATTAATTAAATCAAGAATTAATATCTTAAGATTAGTTTCACTTTTAACCATTTATATATTTTTCTTTTAAAGAAATTCTTCTACATAATTTAGTGGTTTTAAATTTTATATTTTATTTTTATTTTTTTGAATAATTATTGAATGATATCCAACATTGACTAAATTTTATGAAAGAGTATAGTTAGTTTTGAACGATTAATTAAATCAAGAATTAATATCTTAAGATTAGTTTCAATTTTAACCATTTATATATTTTTCTTTTAAAGAAATTTTTCTACATAATTTTAGTGGTTTTAAAATTTATATTTTATTTTTATTTTTTTGAATAATTATTGAATGACATCCAACATTGACTAAATTTTCTGAAAGAGTATAGTTAGTTTTGAACGATTAATTAAAGCAAGAATTATTATCTTAAGATTAGTTTCACTTTTAACCGTTTATAATTTTTTTCTTTTAAAAAGATTTTTCAACATAATCTTAGTGGTTTTTAAAATATTTAAACAACGTAAACAAAGTATTTACTTCTTCTATTTTCTCAAAAATAGTTATTACTTAAAGCAATTAAATAATAAGGAAACTTCAAAGATTATGTTTATTATATCAGTTACATAAAACAGTAATCTAACTTTTAACCCTTTAAATAAAGCAGTCGATTTGAAAGTATTAACAGAAAAACAGGAGAAAAAAAGTATATTGAAAAACATACATTAATTTTTAAAGTTCACCTATGCATTATTGTTATGAGTTTGACCTACGAAATGTGAACGAAGAAAAGTTAAAAAAATTAATGAAAAAAATGCGGTTTTGAGATTATGATGACCGCTAAAACGTTATTTGGAAAATATTTAAGTAATGAAAATTGATGCAAATATAACATATTAATATTAATTTTATCTCTTAAATAAAATCCCTATTATATGTAAATATAACTTGATTTTTAAATCTTACAAAATAGTGAATTAAAATACTAAAAGCTTCGCATCCGTAGCTATTAATCTCAAAAATTTAAAACATTTCAAATTCTGTATAGTTTTGTGTGATAGTGTATTAATCTTCAACAATGACAAAAATTTGTATTATAAACAGTAAGTAATGACTAAGAAATAAAATTTATTTAATATTTAGCTAAATGTCTTTACTTACTGAGAATTTACTAGAAATTTTAAGGAAAATTTGTTTAGTCATTTTTGTTTAAAATATTATAGTGTTTGATAAATAGTGTATATGAAAATAAGAATTCAAAATCTTATAATTTGGAGTAATACAAGTTCATTGTCATAACTAAATTTGAAAAACACGGAAAAGAAATAAAATGGATAAAAATGGAACGATTATTATAATTTTTATTTTGTTTTTCATTTCTTGGAATGTCAGTTGATTTAAACCAAACAAATTCATAGTAAATGTGATAAAAATTTCAGTGTAATAGATTTATTAAAAAATATTTTATTTGAAAAATTATTTTAGAAACAACCTTTAAAATTACGATAAGATTAAGAAGAAAAATAATGGTTGAATAAGAAAGAAAAATGCAGTGAAAACGTGAAACTATTTGAAACTTTCACGCAAAATCCCAATTTGAGAAAAAACAAATTACACGGTGCGTTGTAAAGAACTCTTTCATTACGTGTAGTACCCGATAACAGAAATTTCCATCATATGTTGTGGCTTTTATATATTGAAACACAATTATATAGGTTAATATAAAACAACATAAATGACTTTAAATTAAATAAAATGCTACAAAAAGTTTGAAGAATTTAATCAATACTGTCGATGAAAAGTTACTTAAATAATATTAATTTTTATAAACAGTCATATCGATTTACCATTGTCTTATTTGTAAAGGACTGATGTTAAATTATTAACAAAGAACTATTATTATCATGCAGTTTATTGAAATATTATTACCTGTTTATTGATACATTCTCGAATATTAGAAATGCATTCATTAATAAAAAATAATTTTTGTATATACCTACAATATTTATGTATGTATGTATGTATATATATATATATATATATATATATATATATATATATATATATATATATATATATATATATATATATATATATATATATATATATATATATATATATATATATATATATATGTACTATTACGTGATCCAATAAAATTTTACTTTTCTGGATACATTTAATAATTTAGAAAATAATTTTAGGTTTGACTGTTGAGAAAAATAAGCAGTATTTACGTATTAATGTAATGTTGATTTTCAAAATTCTGAAATAATTCCACTGAAAATTATTGAGGGGAAAAATGAGAAGTACTGAATTTACTTTTAGAAATAAAAGACTTGTACATTCAATTGTTGTCAGTTTAATAATGTTTCTAGAGTAAGATATATATTTAAAAATTTTTAAATGTGCTCATAAAATCAAACTTGCCACATCACATTGCCTTATTTGAGCTGACGCCTATATTAAAAGATAAAAATCTTGTGTAGAACACATCATTGGGTTTAATCTTTTGCTCTTTGTATTATAGATTAAGAACTCTGAAGGAGTCAAGCAGATATTTCAACATTCATTATCAAATTTAATCCTTATAGATCCCCTAACAACTTATAACAATATATATATATATATATATATATATATATATATATATATATATATATATATATATATATATATATATATATATATATATATATATATATATATATATATATATAGCAATTTAAAATTTGCGCGTATAAATTTTAATAAATGGCATATTGTACCTAATTATATTTATTCACATTGAATCAGAAAATTATAGAAAACTAGAATTGTAACCAACATAGCACACTAAACCTAGAAGTGAGATCACAGGACCTCCCACGTAATCGACTCATTGAAATTTATTCATTTTGTGTAAATGACGAAATCAACACCCGAGTCAGCATTTCCTTTTTGAACCGCATTCTCACATTATTAATGTAGTCTGATGAAATTAATAATTAATGTAAATAATTTTTATAAATTAAAAAGAGATTAACTAGTTATTAGATCGATGTCATTTTTTCGTGAGAACTAAATGATTCTGAAAATCTCTTAAAAAATAATCTCTGCTTATTTTGTACGCCAATACTCCGAATGGAAACTTATAAAATGTTTCGTTTTAATCTTTTAGTGGATGAGAAGCGTTAGAAAATTTAGGTTTTGTAATCTATTATGAAATTTGAGATATTGGATGTATCATAATTTTCAGATAATGAAGAGATGAGTTAGATGCTTCACTACTTTCTGCAAAAGCTTATGCTCTTGATAGAAATTCCTTAAATTAGACCTTTTAATAGCATCTAATGATGTATAACTACATAATATAGTTATATAAAATTTAGTTTGTAGAAGACGTTTTCTGGCGCACTTTTCACTACTGTATTTTAAATATTTCATATTCCTCAATAACTTCATTTTATAGCCACCCAACTTGTGTAGTGGTCAGAGTGTCTGACTGCAGATAGGGAGGTTCTGGGTTCAAATCCCGGTTCGGGCATGGATGTACTTTCTCTCTCTATCAATCCTGTCTTTGTCCCTTCCTTGTATGAATGAGGTGTGAATGGTTTCCTACCCTATAAACGGGTCCCTATGGCATGTGTGTACTGAGGAAATCGGACTCCACACCTAAATAGGGTTCAGTTGGAAAAGTGGAGCTACGCACCCCATATTGCCAGCCTGGATGGAGCACAATAACAACTTCATTTTATATAAATCTATTGTACACACATTTCTAAATGTCTTATAGTACGTGATCAGTTAAGGAATCTTATACAGAAAATTTAATATGAATTTTATGCAATTTGTTTCCATAAAAATGATTTTTTAGAAAGATGTTCCAATGTAAAGACTCTTCTGATAATAATTTTAGAGTTGAGAATGCATAACATGCTTTCATAATACAAGAGATTGTGTAAAATATTTTAATGCAACCATGTTTTATGAAAAAAAATGATTTCCAAGTGTGTAAAGTTCTTGTATAAATATATTTTAAAAATATATTACTGTTAAAGAGTAATTTGTGATGATTGGTTTGTTAAAAGATTTTATGAAATTTTGCATTGGAATTCATAAAAAATATTAAAAGTTTCTAAATATGTAATACATTGATATAAAACTTTTACATTAATAATTTTTAAGCATACATTTTTCTCATCACCATCGTATTAAACATTTTTTACTCTGGATCACCGATTTTGTTGTGAACTACATATTATTTCCTAACAATTATGTATAGAAATTATAATATTGTGCATAAAATCGTAATATAATTCCTTATTCATACATATAATATTTAAAATTAGATTATTTGTGGCTATTTAAACTTATTCGACTCATAATCTAGAAACAGAATTTAGAAAAACAAAACATGTAATTATTTTTTGTTTCAGTAATGAGATTTTACAGACAAATATTCCTAAAAAGCATTTTCTATGATTCAATCTACAGAATTCTGCTACAATAATTAATTGTCTAACATAGTTTTAGGAAATAATATTTAGATAGTTTTAAATTTTTGTATTGTTCTAATATTAGTAATTTTAGGATAATATTTTTGGCTATGACGAGAGATTTCTAAGTATATATAATACTGTTATATATAAATTTCTTTTATACAAAACAAATATTCTTAAGTAAATTCTATATAAATTAATTTTATACTCAATATTTTTCATATAAAATTATTTTAATATTAATTAAACATTTTTTCGTTTTTTACAATGCTTTTTTAAAAAATTCTTTTTTTATTCAGTTTTTTTCTACTCAAAGATATCATTCTCTTAATAATCATAAAAAAATATAATAAATAACATTCTTCTACATAACTGGACACTACAAAAGATACATTTAGATACATATAATTTCTATCATTATAATGAGTGTTTTGAATAATAAATAAAGAAATATTTCTAACTTTGTAATAATTTCATATAATATTGAATGCATATTTTATAAATTCATGGTTATTTTTAATATACATTTTAAATGTTTCTATATAATTTAATAAAATATTATTCCTTATTCTCATATTCAACCCCTGAAAATTTGCTTTACTCTAAGTTGGAAACAAAAAACACAAATGCAGTAAGCCTCGGAATTGTTTTAGGAAAAAAAGCAGAAGAAATATTTTGAAAATCACTTTGAGAAGTAAATGAAAGTTGTTGACATCTATAGACAAATGTACAAAAAATTCTCATTCGTGACGATTAATTACGATCTATACTATTACGACATAACCACCTTTCTGTGTTAGTATTAGAGTAAAAAAATATCAGATTACGTCAGGAAATCCGTTCAGACTGGCCTAAAAGGTTTCACTTAAACGTTGAAAGTAATTGCTTCTTTCAAATACGAATAAAGCATCCTTTTCTCTTCTTATCAACCGCCAAATGAGTCAAAAGAAGACACAAAACCAATGACTTCACTGTAACCGGAAGGCTTATCTGATCAGACGGAGGCAACAGTTTTTATGAACTTTTTTACTCACCCTTCAGTTTTCAGATAAATGTCGCTCTGTTCGAATGACGAGAAAAAATTAAGTATTATTTCAAGTCGTGTTCCAGTTTTATTTTATTTTCTCCCGAATTGCTTTCCTGTAAGAGTTTTCATATATGTTTTTCATAGCAATTTCGTATATGTTGTTGTTATTAATGACACTTGGACAAGCCAAGCTTGCATGGCTATGCGAATTTAAGTCCATTGGGAGCGTCTTTCGTTTTAATCTGAGCACCATGAAGGTGAAAGTACGACATTTGCTCTTCAAATTCTCTGATAGATGGCAGAACCAGAGGATTTACTCCCTCAATTTTGGCATTGATCTGAAGGGGGAGTAAATTTCTCCAGACCATTGTACCCATGGTAACTGCTCAACGACCGACCACAGGACTTTCGGTTCCACAGATTTAAAAAGCACGTATATCGCATGTACTCGGTGAGTCTTTGGCAGCATTGGGAATCGAACCTCACCCATCCGGATGTATGCCAATGCTTTAACCACTAGGCTACCACTGTCCCCTTTAAGTTCTTAATATTATAAGACAGTTATAATTGAGACCACTTTATGTGAGTTTACTGAAGGCATATTTGTTGATGAGTATGGGAATCGTTATGAGTATTCGTCTGCCTCAGCTTCTGTAATTTCTGAGGTGATTCCCTCATACTTTTATATTTCACTTGCTTAGAACAGTGAAAACAATATTCAATAAATAAAAACCAAAACCAATTTCAGTATATATTGAGCTCTTGGAAACATTTCTAAAAAAATATTTAACATCATTTTTGTGTAATAAATTGTTGCACAATATTTTCGTATATGAATATTGAAGTTCAAGAGTATTTATATACTCTTACACTTTCTTGACTTGAAAATTATTGACTAGAGATAAGCAATGATGTAGGAGGCAAAATTAATCAAACCGTAATTAATAAGAGAGTATAACAAAATTATACAAATAAGTTTTGATTTCTTTGAACTGCTTATGATAATATTAAAATTCGTTTGACTGAGAGACGTTCCACAATAATCTCATTTGTCTATGAGGGCTGAATGCAGTGGGATCAGCAGTTTAAAGTAGATTTTGAACTCGAACCAGATCCTCGAGATATGAGGTAAAAGCCAGACCATTTGTCCGTTCAGCGACAGTATGAATGAGACCATTGACGGATCGAATTACCATTCATGGTTTACACTTGTATTAACTTGTACTTAACATCCAGCTTGATTTTGCACTGTTAATATGCAGTTATATTGGAAAATTGGAATATTATTATATGAAGGATTATATTGGAAAATTGGAATATATGAAGGATAATAATGGAAAATTGAAATATCATTATATGAAGGATTATAATGGAAAATTGGAATATCATTATATGAAGGATTATATTGGAAAATCGGAATATTTTTACGCCCTCACAGATAATAATATTAGATTGGGGAAACGTAATCCATTACTTTTTCTGTAGTTGATTGCAATGATAAATATCTCTAAATATATTGATCGAACAGTTTCAGAAGTATGATCCTTGAGAAGGAACATTTCGAATTAAAATAGTTCGTTTGCTTTTTTTTTGTTTGCTCCATTTAGTTATGATAACCAGGGTATTAAAAATGAAAATCAACAGTGGGAAAATTCGGTACGTTTCGTAGTTTTTGTTTGATAAATGCTAAAATGTCACCCAGATGGCTGAAATCGTGAATGAGTTAATAAAAACCGATATTGTAACAGCCAGTTACATGCAATCTTGATTCTATCGAATTCATTCATGTATTTTTGATGTTAAAGATGCACCTCTCACTAGTGCAACCGCATCAAAAATTTCGGTAAAACCAAAATAAGGATCAAAATTTACCGACATGTTATCAGCCGAAGTATCGCAGAGGAGCAAATGTTTAAGCATAAACATTTTAACAAATGTTTTCAAAAATAATAATAACAATAATAAATAAACGACTCTGAAACAAGTGTATATATATATATATATATATATATATATATATATATATATATATATATATATATATATATATATATATATATATATATATATATATATATATATATATAAATATAGTTAATAGTATATTTTATAAAATACAATGAAAATACCAAATGGAAAGAATTACATTGAAAATACTTGGAAGAAATTTCAAAGAAAATATCAAAGAAAGATAGATAAAAATGGAATAAAATACCAATATGGCCAGCTTCGTCAGGTGGTGTTGACCACATTGGCACAAATTATGGTTTTTCTGCATTGGCCCAAGACATAGTCTTAAAGAAACCAGCCATTTGGCGTTTAATATTTTCAATGTACTATTCTCCATTTGGCATTTTTCATTGTATTTTGTTTCATTGTATTCATTGTATTTTATAAAATATACTATTAACTATATCTTAGTAATACTATTATACTATTCTAGCTGCTTTTAAATGTATTGCTAAATTTAAATGCTTTTATTTATTCTTGTGCTTTTCAGTTCTGTATCTAACTTTGCATTTTATATGTAAATATATATATATATATATATATATATATATATATATATAATGAGTGCAGTTCTTCTAGCTATTTCATCTTTATTTTACGAAGAATCATTGTTGTCTAATCCAGAAAATACGTTCTTCTGCCTGTTCAGATTATCTGATACAGACCCAAAATGTTTAAAATGTTTTTTTTTTTTTTTTTTTTTTTTTTAAATCAGCAGTCACACACAGATGTTAAATGGCCTGCGGAATGATTTTAGTGTTGAACTTTGCAGCGACGTATATAAATTTTTAATATAAAACATTGCCTCTCTTGTAATTTTTACATTATTCAATGAGAGTTTATTTTCGGTTTTCTGCTCTGTGGTCTACTGAGTTGGGTGCTAGAGGGTTTTCCGGATTTCTTTCATCGCACCAAGTGAATACAGTCAACTATCGGTGAAGTATGCATTCATACATAGCAATGTAGGCGAGTCCTGGACTGTATTTTTAATTTAACAAATTTGGAAATACTCATCCATCACCAAATGTTGGTGAAACATTAATAATATGGTAGAGTATATACAAAATATTTAAAATAGCTTTCAGATGCTATGTTGTTCACAAATATAATTTGTAAATTTTGTCCAGCACACTGTGGATTAATGGTATGCAAGTGAATTTTACAGGGGAATGTTCTAGTTTCAATCCAAGCTTAAGTGAAGAACATATCTTGAATTACCAGAAACTGATAATGCATTCAGCTTTCTGCATTCTTGTTTTTGGACAATGCTCTTGAACGTTTTTGAAATTTTCTAGACTGCTGCAAAGGAGCAGAGGTAACTACGAAAAATTCTCCTGTGAATCTTAATCCGTTGGATTTTCAAACACTTTACAATAACGTTCAATGGCTGCTCATTTTTGAATATAAAATATTAAAAAAACCACTCGAAATATATAGATAGTTAACACATATACAGTTATATTTATATTTTAATTGTATTTTATCAATTCTTTAATTTCAAAGAGATACAAATTTATTTATTATAACAAAAAGTTACAACGTTTAACAATAATTTCTGGCTATGAATACAGCAAACAGTCTGCTATTTAGTCTTAGGAGATAAATGTAATAAAATTACAAATTAGTCTTGGTTAAACATTGACAACAGAACTTTTTATTTAATTGAAAAATTAAGATATTTAGAAAAAATTTAGGAAATAAACTTTTCATGATACAAGAAATATTAGTAGAAACACACTTTTAAAGGAAAAAAAAGCGCCGGTTTCAATCCAGTCACAATTGACTAACGGGTTTTGCATTTCTGTTTCCCATATACTCTTTTTTCAAGATCGATGCTGATGAGATTTTAGGTTTTTCTGCGTGGTAAGATATGGATACTGTCCAAAATGTGCTTGAATTTTTTTTATTTAAATGAAAAATCATGTATAAAACTGCCTGTATGTTGATTTCAGTGCAGAACGTTGCAGTGTTATATATAAGTAATATATAATATATTTTCATATTATTTTTTCTAATAACTATCTAATATATTGTGTGTAGATTATTTAAATTGAATTGATCTGAGAATTAACCAGTTTCGCAATCAGTTTTGCCTTACTTAACAATTATAATATTAAATTAATAAAATACAATTTTAATTATAATTTTTAATGTTTTAATGTAATATTATTTAATAATTACATTAATATTTTCTTCATTGCAACAATTTTTAAGTAATTTATCAAGTTCTTATAAATACCAATAGAAATAAAACGGAAAGACTCAAATACCTCATTAATCACTCTGAATAAAAATTGTTTCAAGTAATTATTTACAAAACATAGGCTACAAAAATAAACTACATTTTAAAGCTCTTACATATTAAAATATTATTTAAGGATTTGCTAAAAGTGTTGATTAGTTATTCTTTGTAAGTGGTAATTAATTACAAATTTTTCAGGAATTTTAATATTTTTATTACATTAAATTAATGTTATAAAGTATGCTTTTGAAGAAGTAAACACATATGATTGTGATATACTTGTAAAATCTCTTTAATGATACGTAATCTAACTCAATTGATCTGAATGTATTTGTCCGCAATGTCAATCCTGACATTTTCTACCTCATGTAATGGTTTTATGATTGAATTTATTGGGCTTGTGCCATATGTTTATCGAATTCGACCTCAAATAGATTAATGATTACCTCAAGATTTCATTTTATTTCCAAATATTTCCACAATAGAATCCGCAATGCAATCTAAGAATCCACAATAAAATCATAATATCAAGGATCAGTGATGCCTACAATCGAATCCTACAAAAGCTCCGAGCAATGAAATCTTGCACTGAAAAGTTGGATATTTTACTCTGCACGAGGTCCATTGAAATATACTTATTTGTAATTCATTTTAGTTGGAATTCTAGCCTCTAATTAAAAAGCAATGTATTAGAGAAAACACTCACAATAATTGCTCGTCGCAAGCCTTTCAAGCATTTATCTTTTCAAACGTCTGCATTATTTCAATGGAAATTGGATTATTGTATATATCAGGGATGGCGAACCTTTTTTGATGCCCGTGCCACAAAGTCATAAAATTTCTTTTTTAACTAGGTAACGTGCCACAATAAAATTTCATTCGAAATGTTAGCGTGATAAAACTATACGTAAGTATAATTAAATAAACAAATAAAAGCAATTCTTCTTTAAGCAATTTTTTTATTAATCAATGTTTTACAAAAAACAAAATGCTAGAAACAAAATTCACGTTAAAAACAATTGTTTTTAATGTGATTTTTGTTGCTGTACACAACATGATAAAGATTTAATATCTGGTTCATATTTACTTAATTTCAACAATACGCAAGCAGAGCTCAACTTTTTTATCCGTCATTCTATTCCTATATTTATTTTTTATAAAGTTTAATTCTAAAAATAGAGATTCACATGCCCACGTGGAGGAAAATATTGATAAAATTGCCTTTGCTAATATTTTTAAACAATTAAACGTGTCGGGAATTGAAGTCCATGTAGTTAAAATTTCATCTCCTGCAATTTTATTTATTTTATTCAATAATTGATTACTTAAATAATTTCTTAAATCAACAAATTTTTGTTCCATATGTTCCATGTTCCAACTCCACATGTTCCATGTTCCAAATTTTTGTTCCATAGTACTTGACTGAAATTCAACTAATTCTATTTCTAATTCCTTGATATTTAACCACTCAAGGACTTTTATATTTAATTTTTCAAATGATATTTTATCAGGATATAAAATGAATTTTAAAGTTTCTTCAAATTCTTTGAACTGCGTAAATCTTGCAGAAAATTCTTGAATCAGGGATTGAATTACCATTGAAATTTTTTTCGTTAATGACTCTTTATTTGTCTTTTCATGACATTCCCTTTCAGAAAAAAATTTTTTGTATTCGGAAAATATTATATGAATTTGAAAGAATATCGCGATTAAAAATCTGCAATTTGACTTCGAACGCTTTGATTAAGTCAAACATTATAATGACTGTTTAATTAACACCTTGTATAGAGTTTTATATTTAATCCATTTAAGTGAGACCATAAATCAGTGAAAAAATATAACTTTGCTAGCCATTCTCCATCCAATAATTGATTGTATTGGTCAATAATGTTCTCATTACTGTTGTCAATAATGTTCTCAAACTGTAGATTGTTTGGAGGAAATAAGATTTAGAACTAATCTTATTTTCTCCAAATAATCTACAAATCTTTGCAAAAAATTTCCGTGGCTTAACCAGCGTATATTATTGTATAAAAGTAAATTATTGTACGACGAGTTTACTTCGTTTGTCAATTCTTGAAATTTTCTTTTATTTAGTGTTCGAGCTGATATAACTTGTGGCACACGTACCATTGGTTCGCTATCCCTAGTATATAGGATTGGCTATTAAATTTAAAATGAAGATATGGCTAGTTATTGTATACAATCTATTATTCACAGATCTGTTAACGAATTTATTATTAGTATGTCAAAATGAAACATTCATTTTTTTATTTCATGCATAATCATTTCATTCTTCTTGTTCATTTCCCAAATTATTATTAATAGTTAATTCATTTTAAAAAATGTATCTCTTCTTTGAGTGAAAGAACAAAGTTTATAATTGAAGCATTGCACTAATTGTCATCAGGTAGATTTGTCATTAAATGGATTTGATTCCATCTCAGTCACCATCAATTCGTCAGATACGTTTTAGATTATAATCTCATTAGTGATGGTCTTGGACTACTATATAAAGTCTAATTCGAAGCTTTGTCAGAAACTATTACACAACTTATTGTATAGCTCATGTTCGATATTCAAATGGCAGAATAATAGTTCTAGGGTTTGATCCCAGGCACTAATACACTACTAGAAGTGTATATGGTGTTTCTACCTTATGAAAGCAGGTCTGTCGAGGTAGATGTGCAGGAGTTTTCTGAGATGCATACCTTTTTACACATTAATACATCCCACTAGCAATGAAACTTCTCCAAGAGAAAAAGTTAATAGATGAATACTAATATTCCTTACAGCAAGCTTAAGTCTGTAAGGATGTCCACAACATGATGTCATCGTTAGATGTAAATACAGAAGTATTTATAAGATTAATATCTCATGTATAAGGTGTGCATATTGTACTGATACTTGAGTCTAAAAGGAATTGTGCTGCTAAAATGTGATTTATAATTTAATTTGACTAGTAAAATGAAATTAATTGAAGGATATCATGTGCTTAAAATGTTGTTGTTGTCGTGCAACAGTTAGGCTGGCAATATGGGGTGCGCTGCTCCACTCCTTCAACTGAAAATTGTTTTGGTGTGGAATCCGACTTCCTCAGTACACACATGCCATAGGGACCCGCTTATAGAGCAGGCAACCATTTACAACACATTAATACACAGAAAGGACAAAGACAGGATAGATAGAGAAATAGTACATCTATGCCCGAACTGGGATTCGAACCCAGGACCTACCTATCCGTAGTCAGGGACTCTGACCACTAGACAGGGTGGGCGGCATGTGCTTAAAATAAAAGTCAAATAACCCTACGTACATTTTGTGTGCATAAATTTTTAAATATGCGATGATCTATCATTTTAAACTTAAAACTTTGCAACATTACAATATACATTTTGAAACTCATTTCAAGATTCAGTTTTGAAGTGAACACATATGAATTACTTTAAAATGAAATGAAAAGCTTTAATTTTTATTTTTTAACTAAACTGTTTTCGAATTGCACCAAACATTTATACGTTAAATTTCCCCGAATAAAAATTGAAATGAATGATATATAGTTCACCTTGTCACTTGGTAAAGTAAAAACTTAATTTCAATTTTTTGAAATATTTATTCCGTAAAAAAATTAAATTGATCCGAAATGCCTAAGCAACTAACTGTAGTATGCTTTAGACTTTCCTCATCTACTCTAATAAAGTTTACTGTGGAGTATAAATTTTGAACGTTTAAAAAATGAATTCTCCTTTAAATGTTTACTACTTTATTTTTGGTATGAGAACATTAAAAATGTTATATTAAAATTCAAATGAAGAAAAATATGCCTTCTTGTATTAACATTAAATTAATAAATTATTGCATTCATTAGTTTGCCATTAATTTTTCACTTCTATTTCAGAACATTTGTAAAATCATATAATATAATCAAATCATTTCTTTTGCTTTAAATTACCTCGCATCAGTTTAATTTTTGCTGCGAATAGATTCGTCCATACACACATATATCAAAAGCGCCGAAGATTTCGCAGAATTTTGTTAATTTTCTCATTTATTTATACGTTAAACAAGCATTTAAAATACCCTATGATGTGATAACATTCATTAATATTATAGAATAAAATTCATCATAATAATTATATAATTATTACAATATAAATAGCAAAGTTATGCAATTATTCACATAATTTTTAACGATATATATATATATATATATATATATATATATATATATATATATATATATATATATATATATATATATATATATATATATATATATATGAATATAAATGCAAAGTTAGATATAGAACTAAAAGCACAAGAATATATAAAAATGTTTAAGTTTAGCAATACAATTAGCGCAAAAGCAGCTATAATAGTATTACTAAGATATAGTTAATAGTATATTTTATAAAATACAATGAATATAATGAAACAAAATACAATGAAAAATGTCAAATGGAGAATAGTACATTGAAAATATTAAATGCCAAATATAGAATATTAAATGGAAAACAATATTTGAAAGAAATACGTTGAAAATACTTGAAAGAAATTTCAAAGAATGATAGATAGATGTAAATGGAATAAAGTACCAATATGGCCAGCTTCATCAGGGGTGTTGACCACATTGGCACAATTATGGATTTTCTGCAATGGCCCAAGACATAGTCTTAAAGAAGCCAGTACACCCAGTTGGGGTGTACTAGCCAGTTGGTGTACACCAGTGCGTGTTATATGTTGAAATAAATTTATCCGCGCGCGCGATGATTATTCGTAATCACTATTAAATTTTGCAAGCATGAAAATTTTAAAAAATATTCAACACATTTACCGTTTACTTTATAAAATTCTTAACTCATGGTGGAGAATGTCATAAATTTAAATTATTTTGTAGTGTAATGATACATTTTAGTTTAAAAAAATAAATGTTTTCAGGTAGCATTAAAATTTGAAGAAAATTATAATGACTTTGAATAAAACTTACAATAGTATTAAATTTTCAAATTTAAATAGCGGTTTCCCCTTTGTACATTACTTTCAAAATCTTGAAAGAGGTACATTACTTAATAACATAAATTACATCCCTCTCCTGGTGCTTGACTTTGCTGGGGTGCATGGAATCATGGATTTGATCTAGCTGCCGATAGATTTTGAAGGATTGGACACAACACAACATAACATAAATTTTATAACACAAGTCGTACAAAACATATTGGAAAGTTTAAAATGATCAAAATCACTAAAAATAAATCCTTATCTGGAAATGAATCTAAGTAGACAGAGATTTATATGAAATAAGTAATATTTCTAGATAAATTTTAATTCTTGCCAAAAAAAGGACCTGAATAAAGAAAAGAATTTATATCATTGGAACATTTATATACAAAACAGCTATGTGTCAAAACAAACCAAAACTAAATTCTAAAAATAAGCATTTACTTACATTCTTGTGTGTAAGCTTAGTTTCTTAAGCAGATTAAACTATTATGACACATGGAAATAACTAGTTTTGCGGATTTTTTATGTTTGTCCTAATCAGATTTACCCTCGCTATTGTGAGCCCATTATTGACATCTCTGACCTCTAGACAGAGATGATTTTCTAACACATTCTCACAGTGATATTGCTTCATTTTGAACATTTTCAAGCAAAATAAATTTTTTCTTCTCAAATCGTCAATTTGTTTCTGGGTATGTGTGTGACCATTTCCTTGTTTTGCTCTAAGAGAAGGCTGAACTTTGACTTAACAGTTCGTGGATTCGAATCCTACCTTGGGAATGGATGTTTGTAGTGGTTCGGAATCCTTTTTAAGCCGTAGGTCTCTGTTTAACTAACCCTCGTGGTGTGCAAAAATTTACCGTTGAGCGACAAACAAACCAAACCAAACCTAAAAGATAGATTACATATATTAGTTTTAATTATTTTCTACATAGAACTTAGCATATTTTCCATATTCTGATTTGCACGCTAAATTGAGCTTTGAGTCCGACTGTGCGTAAATTTTCCATACAGAGTTTTCAAATCTGGCCACTTGCACAATTTCCATTCGTGATCTAATTACTGAAATCGCGAATATTTCATTTTTAATAAGCAGAGGAATGTCATTTCATAATAAGCAGAGGGCGACAGATATAATCAAATGATATGTAACTTCTTCATATTTGCTTTTCTAAAGCATGTAAATGTACAAATTTCGTCGAGTAATTTTGATAGACAAATATAAAATTGTAATTATTATTTGGTTACTACTACATGCCAATTAAAGCGACCTGGTGAGCAAATACGTTATGATAGTGCAAATACGACAAAAAAAAATGAGTCTGATTTGTCTGAGTTAGGTTTAGGTATCTTATTTGTATTTCACTGTGCATCTAATAGGGATTTTATTCACTTAGGATTTGATCACAAACTAAATGGATTTATTTCTAACACTATTTTGTGTCTAGTTATTGACGTATTTAGGAAACTCTTTGAATTGGTATGTATTGCATTTACTTATTTTTAAAAAAAGTGAAATCCTATTCTAAACCCAAGATTTAAAGTTTGCTTATTTGTTGTTGTCGTTTGTCAGCTAGGCTTGCAATATGGGGTGCGCTACTCCACTTTTTCAACTGAACCCTATTTTGGTGTGGAGTCCGACTTCTTCAGTACACACATGTCATAGGAACCCGTTTATAGGGTAGGCAACCATTCACACCTCATTCATACAAAGAAGGGACAAAGACAGGATAGATAGAGAGAGAAAGTACATCCATTTCCGAAACGGGATTCGAATCCCGGACCTCCCTATCCGTAGTCAGGGATTCTGACCACTAGACAGGGCGGGCGGTAGTTTGGTTATTTGAAATAGCTTTATAATTTTCTCATACAAAAATGTAACCGGAAAAAAGTGCGTTAGAAATACATTTAGATTAATCTCGATATGGAAACTTATCTGAAGAAAGTAGCTAGATTTTCTTATAAAGAGAAGAATGTCTTAAGCTCGTTTCTAGTTTCAGTTAAAAAAGTAACTGTTGTTTAGTCTGGCTTTTATCCCTGCATTTCTTCGACTGAAGATGTTTCATAATATCTAAGATTTCTCCCTCGAGAACGAGACAGAGTATAAAATCTATCTACGAAAATGTCGACAAAAATGCAAATGCTGGGAAAGTGTATAGTATTAATTATGTTATAATTAATACACAAATTAATGTATTTGTACTTAATAAAGCAAGTATTTTTAATGATACAGTTTGAAGAAATTTCTTACATTTAAAATGTAAGCGAAATTAATTGTTTATTTTTCCTTTGAAAACAACTATTAAAAATAAATAAAGTAAAATATTTTAAAAGATAAAAAAATGAGTTGGAATTATGAGCTATTTCATTTGTTGGTAGTATTTATAAATAATATTTGATTAAAGTCACACATTAATTATTATTCTTAATTTTGGATTATAGGTGTAATCATTTAATTATCATATTATGAATAAGAATTTAGTGCAATAATTATAACATTGTTAATATTAACATTATATTCCATTTTTCGTAATTTCCGACATATTTTCAAAAAAGAAATGGGGTGTTTCGCATTGAAATTTAACTGAAAAACTGTATTGAATCCTTCATATTTTTGCAAACTAAGCTGATTACATGGTATTAGCTAGATGTATTTGGTTCAAAAGACTCAAAGTAAATCAATGGCTAATATATGCTGAAAGAAAAATTTTCCTTAAATATATATCACCTAGCAACCATATGCAATTGTTTGTTTAAGTTTGCAGTGATTGGAGAATTTTATCTTCCTGAAACGATATAAAAATATAGGTAAATGAGTAAGAATTGTTGAAGGTTTGGTATAGCATTTTGGCTAAATAAAATGTTTATAGTTCAAGGTTTTTGAAATTTAATGTTTTTGATGGTTTTAATTTTTTTCTCAAACACGTTGTATCGTATTTCTGTCTGGATTTTGACTCAATTCTTAGAAAACTTTTGTTACATGAGAATGAATTGAACATCGTTTGAGTCATGTTTTTCTTAATGTATTATTTCATGTATTATAAAAGTTAGGTAATTGGTATTTTTTATTGTTATACTGTGTATTATAAGTTTCCTGATAAATATTTGTTGAAAAATGTATCCACATATTTCCTATTTTTTATTTTCAGCCATAATTTAACTCTTTCCAAAATTATTGCTTTACGTGTTTAATGGTGAATTAAAAAACCTGTTTTTTTAACATCTAAAGATTTAACCTATTTTTTGTGTTTTTCCTGTTTATAAACAACAACAGAATTTGTATTAAATGTTTGCAAAACAATGAAGCTTTTATTTAAATTATTTTTCATCAAAAAATGTCTATTTGAAACACTAGCTTCTGCACAATTAATTTCATACTTTTTGAAGTTATTTTACTATTTTATTAATGGAATGTATGTTTTACGTCGATTATTGCTTAGAAACAGTTGTTGTTGTTGTCGTGTGCCAATTGGAAAGATTACTCTGGAATACATGTTTAATCACTTTTTTTAAAGACTTTAAAAACAAAGAAAAGTGTCAAAAAGAAAAAAAATACATATTCCTTAATATACATTTATGATATAAATTAAAATGTATACATAACTTATATTATCATATAACATATGTGTACTCTTTTTGTTAGTTAATATGCACTTATAAATTAACTATCAAAATAGGGAGAGTATTATTTAGAAACAGTGATAATTCATTAAAAAAAATTCTCTTAGTTTTTAATGCAGACATTTTGTTAAAAAACATAAGAATTTGCGTATATATATATATATATATATATATATATATATATATATATATATATATATATATATATATATATATATATATATATATATATATATATATAATAAGTAATTGTAATTCTTACTACACGTTGTTGTTATTAATAATGACACTTGAACAAGCCAAGCTCACTATGCCTTGGCTATGTGAATTTAAGTCAATTGGGAGCGTCTGCTTCGTTTTAATCAGAGCACCTATGAAGGTGTAGATTACTGACTTTGTTCAGTACACACATGCCATAGGGACCCGTTTATAGGGTAGACAACCATTCACACCTCATTCATACAAGGAAAGGACAAAGACAGGATAGATAGAGAGAGAAAGTACATCTATGCCCGAACCGGTATTCGAACCCAGGACCTCCCTATCCGTAGTCAGGCACTCTGACCACTAGACAGGCTGGGTGGTGCTTAGAAACAGTACCTATTTGATTAAAAATATTTCGAAACAATTATGTGTTGCCTAATGTGACAAATAGCATTTCAAAATTTTTGTGAATAATACTAAAATAATCCATTAATTTTATGCATAATATTTTTGAGAATTGATTAGACACTTTAGAAATTTCTTGATAAAAATAAAACTATAAACTAGCATGGAAAGAATGCGCTGCAATTAATTTTTATAGTGTGTATTTATTCTGGAACCAATTAGGCAACCAGTCTTTCATTTTAACTTATTTATTTTTAATTTTATAAAATAAAATACCATGTAAATCGTTTTTTTTTATTAATCTATATCTTTATATATTCTATTATCATATAGTTTAAAAAAGCTCGCACTCTACTAGAAAATATATTTTCAACTTGTTAAAAATTATTTTCTCCTTTTTTTAAAATAAGTATATTTTTCTACCCAAAACTAATTATTCAAATAAAAATTCTTAATAAAAAGAAAAGGATCCTTTTAATTTATTTTAAAAGTAGTCAGTACAAGGTCTTACGCATGAAAATTTTTAAAGTAAAAGACTATTAGCAATATCTTTTTTTAGAAAATGTGTAATCTAATGTTCGGTAAAAAAGAACGAACTGTTTTTTTTTATACTTAATGATATTTAAAGCTACATTCATTAAACAGGACTTCAGTTATACAATTTTCGGTGACATACGATAATCTTATTAAGTACTAAAAGGATTAAAATATTATCATGGAATATTTATAAAGAAAATTTTTGTCTTAATATAGTAACTTAAATAAATATAAGCCGCCCATCTTTTCTAGTGGTCAGTGTGCCTGACTTCGGATAAGGAAGTCCTGAGTTCGAATCCCGGTTCTGGCATGGATTCTGACATTCTCTCTCTAACTATCTTATCTTTGTCCTTTCCGTGTATGAATGAGTTGTGAATAGTTGCCTACCCTATAAACGGGTCCCTATGGCATGTGTGTACTTATGAAGTCGGACTCCACACCAAAATAGGGTTCAGTTGGAAAAGTGGAGCAGCGCACCCCCATTTTGCCAGCCTAGCCGGCACACGACAAATAAATATAAGAATCTTAATTGTACATTAAAATCACCTATATTAAATGGAATATTATACATTAAATTGGTGTTTAGAATAATATTAAGAGTAACATAATAGAATAATTAAGAATAACATAATAAATAATAACATTGTCAAATCTAGAGATTTTTGAGAAATTTAATTTTTAAACCATTTTATGATTCCGGAAAAAAGTAAGATCACATCACTGAGAAACATATTTTATGACATATACAGTTCAGGAGTTTGTCCGCATATAATATTTTACTGAGTATTTATATTTTAAATACTGTTTCCGAAAAAGTGACGAAAATATTAACCATATAATTTACTATATAAATCAATGAAGTAACAGCAATTTTCATATGTAACAAGAAAACAAAATGACTAGTATTATACATGCAGAAAAAGTTATTTTTGCTTAAAACCGATTTTTGTGACAAAATAATTTAACATAAAGTAAATTTACATATGTTATAATAATTTATTATATGTTTCCCTATAAATAATAAACAAGTTTTCTTGTCTTAATTTTACTCGTGTGCTACCTTATACATTATTAATTTTAATTAAAAACTAAACAACAGACCTACTTCCGAAAGTTTATTGATTACTAAATTGTTTTCATTGCCAATGCAGAAAGAATTGCATATTTACTCTATCTTTGAACGATGAAAAAATCTATGTCTTGACAACAGAAAATGAAGTTCTAGCTTTAACAGATAATAAAAGAACAATAGAGCGAAACTAACATAGACACATTGATAAAATATACAATTTTAATTCTGAATATGCTTTATTAAATTGCATTTACTATTTTTAATATCAGTTTTTGATGACTTGATTTATTTAGTTTAATCTCTAGGCTATCTAATAGCAAAAATGTGTGTTTGGCATATTAGTATTTAATAATTATTAAATGATAAAAAAACATGGATAATGTCAGCGATTCTTTTCTGAATTTGAAATTAAGGAAACAATTTACTGGGAAATATTTATTAAATACTGTTAAATAAATAATTTAATTCTTATGCATATATTAATTAATGTAATGAAATCATAATATAATTCAGTAGTAAATTGTCTGATATTAATAACGAGTTTTCTTGGGATAAAATCACACTAATAAAAATTGAAATAATGAAGAAGACTCAATGCGTGACTCATACTCGTGATTACGGTAGATCCTTTACTGTGAGCTTTAGCATTCATCGTAAAAGACAGAGCTATTAAATGTTGTTAATCTATTGAGACATTGTGTATGTCAACAATTTTTATTCTTTTCCAACGATGTTACTCATTTTTTACTTAAATACATTCCAACTAATCTTCTTACATAACCAATTAAATGAAAATTTTAAAAAAAGTATTTTTAGCTCTGCATTCTTGATTAAAATATTTCTAACAGTAGCTTGCTCATGAAATGTCATCTCTGTAGGTTTAAGTATTAAATAATTCTAAAACTAAATAAAAGTTTTTCTTCATTAAATAATAACGATCCTCTATTTCGTTCGTATTCCATGTTGTATTATTAGATATTGACTTTTTATATTAAAAAAGCAATTTATTTTATGTTTTAATTTATTAATTTTAACACTTTTTTCTTTTTTATTAGAAAATAATATTAAATTTTTCAAATTGAATATTACAATAGTGTTAATTATCTAAAATCCAAAATTATTTTTTCTCTATAATGTTTTTTTACAAGTAAGATTTTTCTTTTCTGAGGGCATTTCAAAAGCTCTTAGGCTGTTTGTCTCGATATAATACCTGCTTTATATATATGAATCTCACAAACTAAATGAGAATTGCTTTTAGATTCATAATTGATCTCAATAAATCAAGTAAAACTGCCTAAAAATGAGTAAATATTCATTTTTGCAAAATATTTCCACGTATAATGATTTCAAGCGACGAGAATTATTACTTGAAAAGCTTTTGGTATAATTTGCTTGTTGCACATATTTATACTCAAAAATTGCCACAAACATTTCTTAAAGAATGAAATTAAATTTTTCGCAAGCATTTAAACTAATTCATATTCTGTTTTTGTCGGTGATCCATAAGTGTTTTTACTCAGACACAATGAGGAATTTTTTATATAATATTTAAATATATATATATATATATATATATATATATATATATATATATATATATATATATATATATATATATATATATATATATATATTAATGCCAACTATATTAAATTTATGTATTTTGTGTATGTTTCATAACTATATTACATTCTTTTTGATCTAATATTATGAATTATTTAATTTAATTCTAGAAAATGAATATAATTCTTCACAAAATAATGAATAGTCAAAAAGACTCCAATAGTTATAATTTGGAAATATACTATCTAGTGATCTATTTTGGATATACTCTCCAGTGACTAATCTAAGCAAATATTATCTGTTGTTAATACTTGCGGTATTGAAAAGTCATGATCACCAATAAGATGGTTTCCTGAGTAACTATCTGAATTTGATTTGAAATGACTATGCATCGCATGTATAAGAGACTGTCATTGACCACATTCATCTGCAATAACTGAGGACAGCAACATTTAATCGAAATCCTCTAAGTTAATCTGAGCAATGCCATTATGACGCATTGCGTGAGGTGATCATAATTTCATGCACAAATTTAATGTTGCAGGAATAGAATAGAAAATGCCTTAGAATCCTTATTTCTCTATCAAATTTTAAAACAGTAGTTTAATAATTTAATTTTTTCTGATAATTTTTCTGAGGAATGTTATTATTGTATAAACTTAGGTATCCGTGTGGCATGAATCAAATGTTTTTAACTGTTCAAGGTCTTAAAAATATCAATATCTGTGTGTATTTCATGTGATTATTTGTGATGTCTTTTTTAGAGATAAGGAATGAAAATCTGGAAATTTTATAGAAATTCAATTATAGTTACATCTATTAACACATCAAATAAGTTTCCTTAAAAATATTTTACATTTGTTTCTGCACCTATTTAATTTAAATGAACATTTAATTAAATTTAATAAATATTGTTAAAATAAAAGAAAACTTTATATTCATCATCACAAGCAGTGCCTTTCACAACTTCATGGAAAGATAAATGTTCTCTATCATTTTTTAGTTTTACTTATATTAAAACTAATTATATATGTGATTTATACATAAATTTTTAAATCATTCATGTAAAAAAATTCTTTTTATAATATTAAAAATTTAACAAGGTTGCGAAATGTTTTCTATTGATATGTCTGTTAAGTATATCTATATAAATTGTAATTTAAAAAATAAAAATCACAAATTAAATACCTTTAAATTTTTATTTATAATATAAATTGTAAGCTAAAACATTTTTACAAAAAATATGCTACAATAAAAAAAGATAAAGTAATGTTAAAGTTAAAAATTTAATAACTTTGCTATATCTAAATATTTACTTATAATTTATTTTTTACAATCATTGTATACATTTTAATTAAAGAATATTTTTAATATTTTATTAAAATTCTTCCGTTCCAGAAAAATAAAGTGTTCTTGGTTAACAAAAATGTACTCCTAAACGATCAATAAAATATATGAAAATGGATTTACTTTACCATAGTTTCAAGTAGTTACAGAAACATATCATTCGGAAATATATTAATATAAAAAGTTAAATATGTAATTTAATAAAAATACTTTGATTTCGTACTAATGATGGAAAATATTGTACATAAAATAAATATGAGTAACATTTTTTATTTAATACTTGTATAGTAAATAATAATATATAAATAATAATACTAATACTGAATAATAATAATATTTTACTATTAAATAATAATATATAAATATAACTTTGATCCTATCTCCTTTTTATTTATATTGATAATTTGATATTTCTTTTTCTTTTTTGACTTATATCCAGGTTTTTAAAATTTAACGACTTTTAATTATCAAGTTATGGTGTGGGTCACTGATTTTCGCTTATATTTTGTAGAAAAAAATGAGACGTGTGAGATCCTCAAAATCAAATTTGATTTGTTTTATAGAGGAAGAAGATTTGTGTTTTTGTTTTATGAACTGATATTATAAAATAATATATAGTATACACTACTTTAAAAACAATGCACTTAATTTTATCATAATATTTATTATTTGTAAAACTAAATAGGAGCTTTTAGTTTCAATTACAGCATTGTAATTTATTTTTAAAAGATATTTAATTTAAGAAAATTTATGTTTAAATTTCATTCTCCCAATTTTTTTTTCATTTTGTGAGAATGCTTGAAATTTTATATATTTTGAAAAGTATTAAAATGAAAGAAGAAATTTGTGAATAATTAAATCAATTTATTAAGTATAATTATGTTTTTAGAAAATGAAAATATTTATTAGAACAATGAAAAATTTTGATCAAATTTAGTTTAATTTTTAAGGCAAAATATATTAATCCATTTTAGACAGATCGGTTGATTTATTTCCGTAGAACATTTGTGTTTTATAGAAATGAATTTACGTTGTGCATAAATTTTAATTTATTTTTATAAAAGCAAATAATTTTAAAATTAAAAATTTAATAGAAACTTAAATGAAAATTTAATTCATTTCATCTCGCCTGCCTATAATTCATACAAGAGAAATATAAGCTATATTAAAAAAAGAAACCACCGAAATAATTCCTATAAACTATACCATTTTTAATTTCAAAACTTTTAAATATTAAATTTTCATTTCGTTATTTATACCAAAGAAAATGTATGAATTTCAAGTTCTGCATTCTTATCGAAAAAAATTATTCCATAAATGTTACAATTTTTTGAAAAGAAAAATCATGTTGCATATGATAATAATGTTGAGTTTACAAACATTTTGTTTCAAATATGTTTTGATAAATTTGAAACCCGCTGGAATGCTTCATATAAGTTATTTTTACACATTATTATTTCGGGATGTTTTCCTGTATAAAAACATTCTTCTCTAAAAAGCTATCCATTGACAAGGGAAATATACATTAAAAAGAAAGCATCAAATGTTATCTCTAGTTCAAATCGAATTTGCAATTTCAGCAATGCCATCAAGAAAACCACAGTAAATTCTGTCTATAAAAACATTTTGAAATGGTAAAATTCTGTCTTTTTTATTTGAAATGCAAGAAAAATGATTACTTTTGAATAAAAATTTCAGAAATATTTTAAAAGTTGTGAAGCATATGCAAATTTTTTTTGCTAGCATTATTTAGTTGACTGGAATATGTATAACATAAATATTCATTTGTAGTTTATGGCATATAAAAAACTTTGATTTCTGATTTCAAGTTTTTTAACATTGGTTTTAATTTTTTTTTCTTTATGGGAATAATCACTATAAAACTGACACAATAGGATAAACAAATTATTTTGTATTAAAGAAAATTTAATCTTATTAATGGTTTGAAATCTAAAGGTGAACAGACAAACATCCCAAAACATTTAAAGCTATAATGATTTTGTTATGACCAAAATATCCAATGAATTAATAGTGAAATGCTATTTATAAGCCATTGATTTTTAGTTAACAATTGAATGACATGTTTGAAATGACATTTGTTGATCTGGGAATAAAATAATTTACTGTTGTGGCTAATTATTTTTAGATTTTTTTGTGCCAGCTAGGCTGGCAATATGTGGTGCGCTGCTCCACTTTTCTAACTGAAACGTAATACAGAGTGGAGTTCGATTTCCTCAGTACACACATGCCATAGGTACGCGTTTATAGGGTAGGCAACCATTCACAATCCATTCATACAAGGAAAGGACAAAGACAAGAGTTAGAGAGAGAGAGACAGAAAGTACATCGAACCTGGATTCGAACCCAGAACCACCCTATCTGCAGTCAGACAGGTTGGGTGGCTTCTGTTGTTAATTAAAGATATAAGTTGAGAAACAAGAATTTGGAACTCTTGAGGATAATAAATTAATAAAAATGATTTTTCACACCATAAAGAATTTGCAATTATTTTAAAAATCAATATTTATGATGGAAATATAGGTTTTTTAGCGATTTAAGATCAACTTTTATACATAAACCACCTTTTAAGAACTTATGAAAAAAGTAGAGTTAAATGGCATGTTGTTCAAAGTGGTCATAATTCAGCAAAAACGTCTTTTTCACCACTTGGTGAATAGTTTAGTACTTCGATCTACCTTTTGCAAATAAGGTCCTATTCAACCACTTTAAATATTAATGTTTTTATTTAAAATAAAATATTAATGTAATATTAAGCTACAATTTATAAAACACATTCGATACCACTTCAAAGAACTAAGCTCGAAAGGCACACTAAATGTACAATATTGAGCATTCACCATTTAACTGACAGCGTAGCACTTGGGCATTAAGTCGTGGTGACGACATAATAGTGACATCATGCCAAGGCTAGTTTAAGTGCTCAAAAATGTTTGACATTTTAATGAAATAGTAATGTTGTGTTGACTTTTCAAAAACGATTTAGATAATCACATCACTATTTCACCGCTGCGGTGTCCTAATTGGTTAGAGTGTCGTTGTCACAATATATCAAATGTTGTTAAAACTGCAAGATTTTTTTAACATTTTTATCAATTGAAATGACAAAATGTAAATAATTTATCTATCTTAAATGCTTACAATTTAGAAGCTTTGATATTTTTTCATTAAATTAATTGAGTAAATGGATTATTGTTGATGAATCTATCGATATATGAGCATTATATAATTATTTTATATCATGTAGTTATTGTGCATAAAATGATATATATGATTATATTAACCCATATATTAATAACAATTATTACCAATTACATTTTCATATTAAGTAAAAAAGGATTAACATTATTAAAGAAGTGTTATGAATAAATTTGGCGTTCTTAAAATGTGGGGCTATTTTTTTTTCAATTACTCAGTATAAAAATATTTATATTTATAAATTCTTAAAATGTTGTTGTTGTTGTTTTTGTTGTCGTGTGCCAGCCAGGCTGGCAATATGGGGTGCGCTGCTCCACTTTTTCAACTGAACCCTATTTTGGTGTGGAGTCCGACTTCCTCAGTACACACATGCCATAAGGACCCGTTTATAGGGTAGGCAACCATTCACACCTCATTCATACAAGGAAAGGACAAAGACAGGATAGATAGAGAGAGAAAGTACATCCATGTCCGAACCGGGATTCGATACCCAGGACCTCCCTTATCCGTAAATTCTTAAAATAAAATAGAAATTTGATGTCTTGTGATGTTTCTTCTTTTCTAAAGACTCACTTTCAAAAATAAGTTTAACTATTGTGTTTCTATTTTCCGATGGAATTAACATTTCGTATTAACAAAGCCGTGTAGGATTATGAACGAAATCTAAAGCAAATATCACTCGTATTTCTCAAGCAGAAATGCAAATTCCTGCTGAAAGAACGCGACATTTTGGTAAATGGTAGGTTTCACGTAGACGTAAATGAAATGTTGTTTCAAAGTAATATTCAACATAAGTTTAAGTTATAAGAAATTCGTAAATTATAATTGGCAATACTCAAAATATGTCTCTAAAATAATTTCATATTTATAATTAGTTGATAAGAAATATAAAAAAACTGCTCCAAAATAGAAAAACCATAAGATGCTTTGATTTAAAATAATTTCAATATTTTTTAAGTGAATAAACTAAATAGTTTTCAAGTTTTTCTTTTCATTATTCAGTAAAACCATCATAAAATCTGTCAAGAATATAATTTTTACATATTAATCATTCAAGGGATTAATCATGTATATTAATTATTATCTTGAATAGAAAGTATAATAATAAAAAGTCACGAGGGTAATGATATTAATTATAAAAATAAAACAAATCACTAAAATTGTTCAGAAGAAAAATGAATAGGGTAGAAATAATTTAATGCTGAAGAAAAATTAACTTATTGGTTTATAACTGATTTAACAAAGAAATTTCTTACCCAGAAATATATTTGAAGTACATGTAAAATAATTCTTATTTTTTCAATTACATTTTTATTCACTTAGTAACATATTTAGAGGACAATCGCTACAAAAATATTTTTTTAGTATAACTTATGTAGAATTTATATAGCATACTGAATGAGGATTAAAAAATAGTAAAATGCTTTTATAAATACTTTAAACAAATTAACTTACATTCCATTTTACTTTAATTATGAGCACCAACTTTTGTACATGTTTGAAATTTGATGTATAGAACATCTTATGTACATTTACTACTTACGTGTGGAACATATACATTTTACTCGTAAATCAATTTTCTTTATGTAGTACATTGATCTAAAAATAATGTTATTAAATTAAAATAAGAAAGTCTTTTCATTTCAAACAGCGAATCGTAATTTAAAGAATAAAATATCACAATGAAACACTGTGTATTTGACCCGAACTAAATCATTTCCATTGACAAAAGCATTCAGATTCAATTCGAAAGTGAATCTAATTCAGACAAAGATCTGTATTTAATTACCGAATTCCAAAATAGTGAAAGAGTTATAATTCACGCGCTTCAGATGTAGGGACAAAGGTTGCATTTGTTTTTAGCAAAAACAAAACACCGTCTTTATTAAGATGGAATTTAGGATAATTCAAGTTCGAATAATGAAATATAAGGAGATCTGAAAGTGTTTGTAGGCAGCCAAAATGCTTCTGCTCTAAAACAATGAACAAGACTATCTTTGTTTGCTTTGTCGAATAAATTCTTTTTTGCTTGTCAGCTATGTAGTTGCTTTGATGAGAAAGCATGAATAATGCAACCTTTCTTTAGATATAGTATTTTACTCATTACGTAGATGATCTTGGCGCCGATGAAATTCCGTTGAAAACAGTCAGTTACAGTCGCAATTAACAAAATATCTGTAACAACGTCATTAAATATCGCATGAATGATTTGAAATCGTTTTCTAATGAAGTAATTTAAAGAAAATTTTATCTTGATAGAAAGTTTTATCTTAATGAAAATCAGTTTTAACTTTAAACTATTTTCTATTATTCATTACATATGTATTACAAAAGGTTTGTGAGCACAATAATACTTTGATAAGTGAATGTATCTTATTTTACATATATATATATATATATATATATATATATATATATATATATATATATATACGTTGCTAAACACATTATATAAAACATGCTTTTAAAAAAATTAGATTTAAATGATAAAATATTCAATTAAAATAATATAACGTTTTGAAAAAATGTTTCTTTTTTTAATTGTGTTTAATACCATGTTTATTAATTGAGGATTTTTTTAAATAACTTTTAAAAAACTACCAATATAAACACATGAGTTAAGTAATTTTCATATGCGAGTGCAGATACGTGAATCTTAATTTCTGAAATTAGTTCTATTGCATTATTTTAGTATTAATAATTTTCATAACATTTTTTCTGGTATGCATGTGAATTTATGTTATAAATTTTGGTATAAAATAAGTTTTATTCGATTTCGATTCTATTTTTTTAGAATTTTTCAATTTTTTTCTTGTAACTTTTTTTGAACAAGATATGTCATTTATTGTTGATTCAATATCATATTAAAGAATATCAAATTAAAACTCCTATGTTTTCAGTAAATTTGTAGTAATATTTTTTTTATTTATTTTTGTGTATAATATATATCATTAAAAAATTGTAGACTACATCAATTTTAGTATTTGTCATAAAAATTAATTTTATGATATAAAAAGTAATTTAAAATTGCAAGAAAACGAAAAGTTAAATTATTTTTTAAATTTCTTGAAATATGTAGCTGTGATATATGTAATATTGACTTAAGTAAAGTTTACACAATGTGTGTGTGTGTAATATTTATAAAGAAAAATGAAAATATTTTAATTATTATATGCAGACACTTATTGAAAGATTGGAATTTATAACATTACTATAATTATTTTTAACATTGAATAAAATTGATATATGGAAGAATTGAAAGAAAATTTAAATCATACATTTGAAGTTAATTCAAATGAGCTTTGTAAACTAATGTAATCTACTGATAATTATATAAACTGAAAATAATTGCAATTGTTCAAGTAAAAAAATAAATTAGGAAGTACCTTATGTAAAAACAAGTAATTAATCATCATGCATATTATTTTTATTCACTAGAATTCTAATAACATCTTTACATTGCAATTTTTGTATTCTAAATTATTTTTATTATTATTAAAATAATCTATGTTACTTACCGAATCATATTTCTAAAGATATCTGAAATAATCCTTATTTGGTAAAAAAAATGATAAAAATATTTTTGTTTCAGAAATGGTTATTTTAATGCTTACAAGAAAGAAAAAAATTTAAAAAGAAATTGTAACGGATTTCACATACAATTTTATTAAATTATCATTCATTATGTTCTTTCTGTTCATCTATTTATTTTTAGGTTTTTCATTCATAAAAGCCTGCAATAAACGGAATCTTAGATTATCTTTCAAGTTCATTATGCACCATTTTTAAAAGATAACTACTAACACTGTCAAAATTCGACTTTGTATGAAATGAAAACAACAAATATGTAATTTTTTAAAATACCTCAAAGAAAACATAAATCTTAAAAATGTTAAGCAAAATATCTTTCGTGTGTGGGAAAGTATACCAGTCACATAATTTTACTATTGAAATATATTTTTGATACAATGTTTGATGTTACAGAGAAATTGGAAAATGTATATGAAGCAAACAGTGATAGTAAAATATATTATTTACATGAAAACTGATTTTTTCAATTGTTTGAAAAATAGTAGAATTTCAAGTTTAAACAAGTAATATGATTGAAAAAGAGTTTCAGATTAGCATAGGTAAACTTTTCTTTGGAATATTTTACTTCGAAGTTTCTATTTCGGTTGCAAAATCACAATTAAACAGTTTATTGTTCTTTTAGTCCTACTTAAATTCGAAACTTGTGTATGAAACTTCTTTAAGTAAAAAATATTTCTTAATGTTCCTCAGCCTGCGAAAGAAAACTGATTAAAAATATTTTTTATATAGTGAGATAATTTTCAGCTTCTATAAACATATAAATTAATAAAAAATATTTTATTTCTTACAATATTGTGCTAGATTAACTAGAATGCATAGTCTTATTATTTTGATAATATTTAATAATTAGTGGTGTTTAGTTAATAACTTACAATAAAAATAACAGGAGCTACTCTCAGAATAAAAACATACTTTTAAATTAGAGTGTATTTAGACTCATATTATACGATTTAATAACAAAGCCTTGAAAAATGCAGAAATTTTAGAACCGTCTAGAAAAAGATTGTTAAATACAAATTCCTATATAACTTGATAAAAATCCTTTAATTAATAATTTACAATAAAAATAGTTTAGTTAATTATTTACAATAAAAATAACAGGAGTTACTCTCAGAATAAAAACAAATTTTTAAAGTGTATTTAGACTCATACTATACGATTTAATAACAAAGCTTTGAAAAATGCAGAAATTTTAGAACCGTGTAGAAAAGTATTGTTAAATACAAATTCCTATATAACATGGAAAAAATCCTTTAATAAATAATTTACAATAAAAATAGTTTAGTTAATAATTTACAATAAAAATAACAGGAGTTACTCTCAGAATAAAAACAAATTTTCAAATTAAAGTGTATTTAGAATCCTACTATACGACTTAATATCAAAGCCTTGAAAAATGCAGAAATTTTAGAACCGTCTAGAAAAGGATTGTTAAATACAAATTCCGATATAATTTGATAAAAATCCTTTGCTTTTTTAAACTTCGCTTTAAATGACGAATGAGTGCAACTGAATCAATATTTGTCTTCATATTTGAAAAGTTTACAGAAAAAATTTTGAATTGTGTTCTGAAAATTGATACGAAAACAATATTGCCTGCTACACTGGTTTTATAAATTCCTTTCTTCGTAATTTGTTAATAAAAAAAGCATGAAGTGTAGTGACGCTTTATTCAAAAAATTAAATATATATTTTTATTTTAAATTATTTTAACAGGTAAAAACATATATTCAAATTAAATTCTTTTTACAAAAAAAAAAAAACAATAATATTTACAATGTATTTGAATACTGTAAAAATTCAATAAATAAATAAACGAGTATAAGTTAATAAAAAAGAGAAACGAAAAAAGTGTTGAGTTACATAAATTGTAACATTCACCAAGAAACTGACTTGAAGATTTGACTATTTCTTTCAAAACCATTTTATTTGTAAGAAATAGTTTTAAAGAGAAAATAAAATATGACTTAAAAATATAATGCTCATTAAGCATATTTTTTCCTTTATCTTTTGCATCAAGAAGGGTTTATCTATTTAAATATTATGAAAATACTTTTTTTATAAATTATTTGATAATGAAGAAATTTTTGTCGCTTGGTGAAACACTTATGTATATATATATATATATATATATATATATATATATATATATATATATATATATATATATATATATATATATATATATATATATATATATATATATATATATATATATATATATATATATATATATGTATGTATATATATATATGTATATATATATGTATGTATTTATGTAAGTATGTTTTGTAATATGCTAATATATTTCATTAAGCCTCAATTTAAAATATAGCTATATTATAAATCAATGTTTAGAAATTAAATCCGAAAAACAATTAATCCTCAGCACAAAATCAAATTTAAATAGAGAGTCTAACAAACACATCTTGAAAATGAATGTTTTCTTCATTTTTTAAGTTATGTCAAAAATGACGTTAAAAGGTCTTTTAAAGAGGAGTTATAGCGTAAGAATAGGGTGATTAATCACGAAAAGTGATGTTCAATCATTTAAAAACTAAAAGCTCTCTGATTTATTTTACCGAAAAATGAATAGCCTTTACTTAATTTAAAAGCTTTCTTAACGATAATTCGACTGAAAAAATGCAAACAAATTAGCAGTTTCTTGAAAATTGCTTCTTTTTATCTGGAGATTCATTCAAAGACTAAATAATGTTTCACTGGAGATATTTTTAAAAATATTATAATTATGCAATATTTTTTTATATTATATATATTATAATGCGAAACGGTTCTCTAATTAAATGTTTTTTATTAGCATTACATTTTAATTTTAGTTACCATATTTAATTCAAATTTTATAATTATGATAAATATATTTGTACATTTTAAATATATAACATTTTAGAAAATAATATTTAAAAAGCTGATGAAATTTATGAATTACGAAATTAAAAGTTTAATAGTTTGATCAAAATCTCAAAAATTATAATAGCTGTTGAATATATTAGTAATGAAATGGGCATAATACGATATTGTTGTGTCCTCTTCTATGTAAGCATGAATAATATTTAATTGAATTAAATATTTGAATCATGAAAAAAGCTATTTATTTGGTAAATAATTTATTAAACTAAATTCATATCGTAAATTATTTAATATTATATTGTTAAAAATGTGCAGTTATTGAGACATGTAATATTTCATTTATTGTAAAAATAATAATTTTCATATGCATATCGATAAAAGAAAAACTAATGAATACATTCTTTGCAGATGAGATATATGTTATTGGATGATTAATGAGCTGTAGATGAAAAATATGTTACAAAAATTTGTTTTTATATTCCTTTTTATATTTTTAATTATTACTATTATTTTTTTATTTTTTTATATTTATTTTTTTAATTTAATTTTAGTTTTTAATTATTTTTTTATTAATTTTAATTTTTTTAATTAAATTAAAATTTTAATTATTTTTCTATTTTTCATTTAATTTTTTAATTAAAATAATATTTATTTTAAGATAATACTATATTTTTAATATAATTTTTTTATTTTTTTATTTCAATTAAAGTAATATCATATTTTTAAATAATATATATAAAGAATTATTGTAGTTAAATGAAACTTCCATGAATCAATAGGCCCTGTGGGCAGTTCTACAATCCAAATAGAAAAATTAAAAAATCTATTTATTTAGTAATATTTGCAGTAAGGTCTTAAAACTACCATTCATTCAGTCATTCTTTGTCGTGTGTTAGCTAGGCTGACAATAGGGGTGCGCTGCTCCACTTTTCCAACTGAACCATAATTAGGTGTGGAGTCCCACTTCCTCAGTACACACATGCTATAGGGACCCGTTTATAGGGTAGGAAACCATTCACAACCCATTCATACAAGGAAGGGACAAAGACAGGATAGATAGAGAGAGAAAGTAATCCATGCCCGAACCGGGATTCGATCCTAGGACCTCCCTATCCGAAGTCAGACACGCTGACTACTTGACAAGCTGGTCGGCAAAATTACCATTACTTGAATAATTAAGTTCAGTAATATCTCTTAAATTTAATATTATCATGCTTAAAGAATTAATTTTTATTTATTTTGCAAGCATTGTGTGAAAAGTTGTTGACCAAATATTGTAATAACACATACGAAAATCATAACCTTAATCAAATGTTATCTATTTAAAATAAAAAAAGTTATTATTTTACACAAATCTAAATTTATTAAGAATTCTCAACTTCTGCCATTTTGTTGCATCTAATGTGACAGATATGAGGTAAGAAATGTAATGAAATAACTTGAATGATACTACCCTTTCACGTCATTGGTCTATGCCTGATTCTTTCATTTGAAATTTCCTTTGCTACGATTTTATGAAATGAAAAAAGAATTATTAAATATTTAGAACATACAAATACAACGGGCAGCAAGCATAATGCATAACACATTTTCTTCTTGTCACGTTTCCGAGAACAAATATTTTCCTGTTTGAACACAAATCTTATTTATTTTGTGTGTAAGAAAGATGTGAAAATAACCAGCTTTCTTTTGCGTGCTCTTTTTTATCTCAAGAAATCACAGTAATAAGAATATTATAGCGCTGACATTTATCCATCCATTCAATATATGTTCAATTTCAGAATAAGATACTTTATTTGAACAAAAGAATGGAAATCATTGAAATCATTCTTACTGCAATTCTCAGAATCTAATATTTCAATTTCAGAAGAATTTTTACGCATCAGTGATATATGTTGCCGTTCTATGAATGATATATAGTTTTTTTTCCTCTGTTATCGAGAATTTTAAATTTCAACATGTGTAACGTAGATAGATGTTGATTCTGCTTATAAGAATCTAAATTTAGGAGGAGAGAAATGTTAAGGATTTTGTAAGATTGTCATAAAAATATAAAAGCTTTTGATTACAATATAAGGTAAGTTTTATCGTTTGATATTCCTTAAATGTTTATTCCATGTAAAAAAAAAAAAAAATATATATATATATATATATATATATATATATATATATATATATATATATATATATATACATACATATATATATATATATATATATATATATATATATATATATATATATATATATATATATATATATATATATATATATATATATATATATATATATATATATATATATATATATATATATATATATATATGTGTGTATATAAAAATCTATTATATATATATATATATATATATATATATATATATATATATATATATATATATATATATATATTCTTTTATATTATACAGGGGATACAACACCTTTCCATTTACAGAGAAAAAGTATTGTTCTAAACCTCGAGAATAATTTTTTGATTTATCATATACAATAAATGCTAAAATAAAAATCTTCCATTTTTCATTCATATTAGATCAGAAGTTTTATTCCGTCTAAACTTGAATGTACGATGTTCTTATGCATTTGAAAAAAAATACTGTAAAGTTTAGGAACGTAAAATTAGATAATTTTACCTAATCTGATTATAAATATTGATAATTTAGTGTTAAAAAAAGTTTAAAAAATGCGTCATCATGTAAAAAACTATATTAAACATTTTTTTACTTTATTATTGAGAATAAAATAAGTTTTATACATTAAATTCTATTTCACCATGTTAGGTATATGTTTCACATATCCTTACTTAAAGAATGAATCCAACTCGCAAACAGTTGGTTAAGCCCAGACAATTCAACTAATAGCTCTTCAGTAATTACGGAATTTTTACGGTATACTGTAACAATGATAAATATAATGTTCAAGTAAGACATCTTAGATTCAGAGATCCTACTAAATATAACTCTTTGTATAATCCTTGAAACTTAGATAATGTTTTATTTCAACATATAAGAAAATAAGCAGCTTTGTTTAAGCGTTTCTGTTATGAATACTCAAATGAATTGAATTTTGTCCTTCACAACTTTAAATTTTTTTTATAACTTTTTCATTAATAATTCTGCTGAAGTTAGATTTCTTAAAAAAGTGTCAGCGTATATTTTATATTTTATGTTTAATGTTTTTTTCTCTGGTTTATTTAGAAAAAATGTGAAGTAAGAAATAATTAGGAATTTCTGCTTTAAAGCAAATATTTTTTCAAATATAAATATCATGATCTGTACTTGTTTTTATGAATAATGAATAGGTAGATATTCCATATGTTTTTCAAAACTTAGCCTCATGTGAAAAATCTTATCAGAAATCATTCAATTGAAAAAAATCAATCGATTTCTTGGTTTACACACGTCATTTACTATTACTTTTGAAATAAGATTTTTTCATTCGTTTTCATTCGAAAATATTTACATACATTTTTATTTAAATATAAGTATTGATAAATTATTAATTAAAACATTATAATGTTTCTGAAAGCTTTCCTTGAATTTGCAATATCAAGAAGAACGAATGCAACTTATGGCATTTTTAAAATTAAAAATAAATTTCAGAAATTAACCTACCTAAAAAATTTTTAGTCATCTTGATTCATTCATCAATTGCCCGCTTTATTATTATTTTCTTGTTGATGCATATTAATTTCCAGTGTAAATGTCTTATACTAAAAAATTGAAAAACTTTTCTATTCATTAAAATTTTAAAGTATGTAATTAGATTTATGTATATGATTAGACAGATTAACTTAATCTATAAATTTGACATAAAAATACAATAGATATTCAATAAAACTTGAGTTTTAAGAACATTTTACTCTTTGAAATTTCAATAAAAATTGAAATATTAGAGACGATTATATCTATCTTAAAAAAAATGCTGTTAATAATTATTGTAATAAAATCAGAGAATTCTGAATGATCACATTGTGTTATATAAACCGCTTTAAAGTAGTATTTTAAATATTATAGGAGAAAAATTATTAAATTGAATGTGTGAACCTAATGTAAAGCATGCTGATTTATTGCCTTTTATCAATATAAATCAAATTATAAGAATTTTAAACTACTGACACACAGATCAGTCTTTTTAATATTTGATGTTGCTACAAATCTAAAGGAAGAAAGGAATAATGAAGAAAATTGAAAGATAAATATGGATAATTTGTAAAATAAGATATCGGAAAAAATATAATATACTTATTTTTCTTTACGTAATGCAATTGTGGAAGCATGATTTGAAAAAGACCCTCTAAAAATAGTCCCTCTAAAAAAATCTTTTAATATTTGGGAGACTGAAAAACTGTCTTGTGTGAAATGATTTTAGCCAAATTTTCGAGTAAACTGGAAATTAATGTAGATATGTTTAATTTTATATTAGTAACAAGTAGAATGAAGATTGCAGAAGATCGATTGATCTTTCTGATTATATCAATTTGACATCAGGATTGATGGTATTGACAAATTTGTGGAACTTGGGAATTTTCAAATTCCGTGGGAAACCGATAAATTTAAATTGAAAACAAATTTAATATTGGTAAAGTAGATGCACATTTCCAATCAACTTATTTTGAAAACATCTGTCTAGTCATATATTCTATGTGAGCGTGCCAATAAATCGCCTTCAGCTGGCCAGAACACATTATAGAAGTGTCATACTTTCACCTTGCCATTCTTGTTTGCATCTCTATCTTTATATATAGGTGCGGTTCAATTTATACCTTCAATCTCAGAAGCTAAATTCTAGCAGTTAGTTGCATCTGTGAAAATATATATACAGAGGGTGTTAACACATTTTTAGAATGATTTTGGAGCCGTTTAATTAATGTTTAAAATGTAAAGACTATTTTTTTAAATTTTCGATCTGATAGCTTTCTTTCTGGACTATAAGTCTGCATCGTGATTTCCATGACATAAGAGCTTTTTGTAAAATTTCCAGGGGTATTGCTTTCCATTCCTCTTCCACTACTTTCCAGAGTCTATCCATTGTGGTGGGTTTGCGTTTCGAAAGAGCTCTTTTTAGCAGACCAAAGGCACAATAGTTCATAGGTGAAACATCAAGGGACTTCACTAAGAAATATGTTGAAAAGGTATATATGCAATACTTGGTATTAGTCTTCATTTTTTCGAGGAATGCAGCAGAAGTTTTCGATGTATGACTTGTGGCTTTGTCTTGTTGAAGTTTCACGCTTTGAAAGTCTTTGGGATAAAGAAGTGGAATTTCTTCTGTAAATATTGGACGTAAAACCTTCTCCTGATAGTATGATGAGTTGATTTTAACATCTTTTTCTACTCTTTTTATTTTTAATTTCCCATTGTAGGAGAAACCTGCGACTATCATAAACCCCTTACTGAAACTTTCTTTACTTTGACGGAACCAGGTTTGTACATTTTTCTCCTAGTTTCCTATAATAACTAGACCTTTTTTTGTTGCAGTCATTTAGGTAAACCCATGGTTCATCAAGGGTCACAATGTATTTCCATTTATCTCTTGCTAAATGGTTTTCATACAGGATTCTACAAAATGTTTTGCGTTGAGCCACATGTCTCCGCAAAAGCTGGTGAACATTATGGTTTTTAGCTTTTTAAAGTTTTAAATCTTGATTTATTATTTTATTTATTGTTGATAGAGATGTATCCAAAGACTTTGCAATTGATTTCTATGTTGATGGATTTTTTCTTGTTACCAGCAATTTCACTTTAGGAACATTTTAAATAGTACGCACATTTTACGGATACTCGTTTGGAGTCTTCTTTCCATGTAGAAATAATAATTGATGATTTTTACTTGTCCGATTAATAATGTTGCTTATTTTGCATATAGAAATTTTAATACCATGCATTTCACAACGTTTTTGAATTCTGGAATAAGAATATTTCTCTTCGGAAAGCGCAAAAATATATCCCTCAATCCACAGCTTGTTTACATGCTACATTTTGAAAGAACAATAAATTTAAAAGTAGCAGAAGATATTTCTCATTTCAAAAAATAAGCTTATGCCAAAAGTTTTTATTTTAAAACATTTACTTTTTTAAAATTTTTAATCGAAATCGTTCTAAAAATGTGTTGACACCCTCTGTATATATATATATATATATATATATATATATATATATATATATATATATATATATATATATATATATATATATATATATATATATATATATATATACATATATATATATATATATATATATATATATATATATATATATATATATATATATATATATATATATATATATATATATATATATATATATATATATATATATATATATATATACCGTTTTATACACATTATGTCTGATTCAAGCAGTGAAGAATATTATTTTTTTTTTATGATGAAGATTACTCTTCGGACACGGATAGTGAATTTGATGATCTCCCTGGGGCTCGGAATTGGTACCCAGTTGACAGTTCAGCTGCTATAGCTCCACCAGCATTTCCATTTACAAATAAATCAGAAGTTAACATATCTATATTGGATTCTTCAAATCCACTGTAGTATTTTCGCTATTTTTTTGATAATTAAAGGAAATTTTAGAATTCAAAATTTTAAATACTAATGAATACGCTAAGTTATATACATTGAAAGTAATGAAATAAGCCCAAGTTCTCATTCAGCTCAGTGGGAAAATATAAATAAAGATGAATTGCTGGTTTTTCTTGCGTTAATCCTTAATATGGGTATTGATAACAAACCCGAAGACAAAATGTACTGTTCAAAAAATACCTTGGTTGATACACCATTATTTCGAACATAATCTTTCACAGTGTGTAATATCCTGTTGTTAACAGAAAATAATGCCAGTTTAAGTTCTAGAGTTATTACTTTAATCTTAATGATTAAAAGTTCAAGGGATTCAAAATTACAAAGTCGGTATGCGTTCAAAATTACAAAACAATGTCAGTTCAGTTGGTTCTGCGAGCAGACTACTGGAATGGTATAGCAATAGCTTGTGAGTAATGTGTCTATATACTAATAATATGTTATGAAAGATCTTAAATGTAGTATAAATAAGTTTTTTTTTTTAGTTCAAATAATTATATTAATAACACTTACGTTAAATAATGCATCATGAGTGAAGACTGTAAAATTTCCACACAACGTATATAATTTAAACGTTTTAACTGTACCAAAATTTTATACTATATGTTCCATAATTTTGAACATGATGAACGATGAAATTGCCATTGATAGCCTTCTTACCAATGAATATAACCATTTCTATATGTATCCATATTACTTGTATAGATCAATGTAATTATTCTCAACTTATATAATATAAAATGTAATAAGAATGCAATATTAAGATTGAACTATTGTTGTTGTTGCTGTCGTGTCCTAGATAGTGCCGAAAGTTTTCTGTATGAGGGCCGCCAGTTCCGGGGCCTGGAGGCTGCGGAGAATCTCTTGAGGTGGTCCGCCAAGTTGAAACAGGGATCGAATGATTGCTTGGCAGTCATAAATAGGGTCTGTTGAAAGTTCAGAATCTGAACGGTTTCTGCAGGATGTATAGGATCTTGTGTTATCAGGTGCTATTTTCATGACTTTGAAATGGCCTGTTCGAAGTCTGGATATTATTGAAGTTAGATTTCTGGGGCAATTAAGGTCTGGGAGGGATGGCTTACTAAATTGTTGGTTGGAAAATCTACAACGGGTGGCTGCGTTAGCATCAACGAAAGTTGCTGTGCTGGGCTGGTCCAAATCACGAGCTTCCATTGCAAGGTTGTCAGCACACTCATTCCCTTCAACTCCAACATGGGCCAGGGATCCATTGGTGTGTGCATATTTTGTTTATTTGGCAGAGAAGAGCATTAATGTCTTGAGTTATTGTAGTTTTACCATTGCATATGGCTTCTAATGCGGATTTTGAATCTGTAAAGCATACCATACCCTCGGTTGAATCATCATGGTAGTGAGATAAGTAAAAAGAGAGGGCTTCTTTAATTGCAACAAGTTCACTAGTGAAGTGTGAGGCGATTAAGCCTGAAGGAACTCTGAGATTGGTTTTACTCCCAGCGGGATGAATTCCATGGATTGAACTATCAAAAAGAAGATTAAGAGCCAATGTACATACTATTTTTAAATATGTAAATGATTTTTTAAATCATTATTTTACACTGCGTGAATATATAATTTGAATTTATTACTTACTATGCTTTACAACTAAAGGACAACAAATGTTTTAAATTTTTAAGAAACTAACTTCCTGTGCTTTTCCCAACATTTATTTCTTAACCCGAGTGAAACATTTTGAGTTATTAATGAAACAGAAAGTTATCAATACCTCTTGGAAAATTGAAAAGTTTGAAATTTTTAGAAACCAATTTCTACCTTGCCTAATAATTATGTTTTGGCTAAAACGAAAAAGTGTGAGTTATTGATGAAACAGGTGGATCGGCGGTGTTAATACAGTTGAACATAATAGTCTGACAATTTCTTAACAAAATTGGATTGAATTGTAGATAAATATTTTAAGGTGGCTGTTTGAGTGTTTTCTGTTTATCATTATTGCGGCACATAAATACAACTCATTATAAAACTGTATCCAGGAAAAGAGAGTGACGAACTTTCAAATAATGTCATACACTCTGTTAGGCTTAACTACTAATATTTCGCATCTCTATAAAATTTTAAGATATTTTAAATTTATAATTTTTTGCTACAAATTAAGTATTATAAAATTAGATAAATTTATCTCAATGAATGTATAAAATTTTTTATTAACTTTATTATTTGTATTTAATAAAAATAATAATATTCTCATATAAACTTTTATTCATGGTATTAAAAATAAAAAAAAATTATTGTCTGTAATGTGAAAATAACACATTTCTTATCATTTATATTTGTGCTTTTGAGGATCACTAAACCATAACTGAATATTCTCGGCATAATTTTATGCTGATTTGAACCCATTTTACCAAGAGAAAGTTAAAATCGATATCTAATTTTTAACGTATTTAGAAAATTTTAAAATTTTCTTCAAGTGTATAATTTGACAAATTCACCTATATAAGATTGTTAGCAGAAGTTAGTGCTTGTGAAACAGCCTTTAAGAAATTCTGGAGTTTAAGATAAAATAAAGTTTAAATTAAAATAAAATCAATAAAATTATATATTTGACATCTACATAAATTTTATTACCAATTTTTTGTATAATATTTCATATGTATAATGAAGGACATCATCTTTTGAATTATTTTTTAAAGAAAATACTTCAGTAAATTAATAATTTATGATATTCTTACTATAAATAAAAAATCTCTTAACTCTATTAATTTAACAAAATATTTTAGACAGTAATTTTTTTCTTTCATTCATAAAATAATTAAAGTAATATTTAATTAAAACATAAGGGCATTAAATTAAATTCTACAAATAACAGTGATTTTATAAAAAAATGTATAAATGACATGAAATCGAATTTACGCATGCAAAAAATTCATAAATTGAAATTGAATTCATTTCACTCTTAAAATATAAGACGTTTGTAGCTTTTTTGATAGTCTAAATATTCATTGTCTTTTATTTTCTTGATATTAATTTATTCTTACGTTCCTAACTTTAATATCATTTATTTAATTTTATTCCACTTCGACAAGTCAATTCTCAACGTTCTTTTTATAGTGTGAAAAGTAATTAATTTTTTATAATACTTGTCATTTAAAAAATGCATAATGAATTATTTTTGGACATAGAAAAAAAAAACATTTCCATTTTAATTTGAAATGGAAGAACAAATTGATATTGCAATGCAAGTAGAAAATACTTTTCTATATTTAAAGTCATTTCTTGTAACATAATTGATTTCGAAAACTGAACGATAAAATAATACAAGAAAAAATCCTTTTTTTTTTTTTTTTTCTTAAAAAGTTCCTTTTGTCAAAGTGTAAAGAATTAAAGTTGTCATTTCTTATGATGAAAAAATTGAAAGAGAAAAGTTTGGTTACCAAATTTGTCTGAAATTCTGGTAGCTTTAATTAAAATATTATCATTTAGCTTTCAGTCAAAAGTACCATCCTTCTGAAATAGAACAAAATGTTTGCATTTAATTATTTCTATTTAAATTTTTTTGCAAAAAAAATTGTGCTGAAATGACACAATTATCTGTTGTGGTTGTTACTAATGACACTTGGACAAGCCAAGTACGCTCTGCCTTGGCTATGCGAATTTAAGTCAATTGGGAGCGTTTTTCGTTTAATCAGAGCACCATGAAGGTGAAAGTACGACTTTGCTCTATACACATGCCATAGGTACCCGTTTATAGTGTAGGCAACCATTCACACCTCATTCATACAAGGAAAGGTCAGGATAGACAGAGAGAGAAAGTACGACCATGCCCGAACTGGGATTCGAACCCAGGACCTCCTTATCCGCAGTCAGGCACGCTGACCACTAGACAAGTTGGGCGGCTACACAATTATCTACTTTTATTTAATCTATTCAATTTGATTTGAATTACTTAATTAATTAAAAATCATTTTGTATTTATACTTTTAATTAAAATAATACGAAAAATTTTACAAGTTATCAGAAAAAGCATTTAAAAAAGTTGACTTTCTAAAAAATGCTTTGCATTATTATAGTTATATTTGGTATTTAGAAATACATTTATTTCTTTATAATGTAGATTAAAAATTGCCAACAGAAAATTAAATAAAGGAAACAAAAATGTTTTTAAAAAGATCTTATATTTTGAAGAATATTTCTGCATAGCATATTTATAAATATACTTTAAAGATTTTAAGTTATGGAATAGTAAAAAATACCATTTTTAAACACCTGTATTTAAAATGATGACATTATTACGTTGAACTATTTATGACTTTTGTAACGTTGAACATATTGTAACATATCTTGGGAAATGAAATTGAGGAAAATGCAACTTCTGATTCGTGAAAACTCATTTTAATATGTTAATGAATAAGTATTAAATTGGAGGAACTATTGTGTTCGTTTCATTTGTTCATGAGTTCGGTTTCTACTTCGAATGTGAATAACTGACATTTTCAAAACAGACTTCAATTTCTTTGTACAAATATCCCATATAGCTAAAAATTAATCAAAAAGCCTTACATAATCTTTGCAATCTGTTAAATGCATTAAACATTTATTTCAACGTATATGTAATTTAGTATTACTGTAATTTTACTTTAAAAAATTGTTCGTTTTTTATTTTGGAATAAACTTTCATTCTATTATCTTTTTTTATGAAAAAAATGTATTTTTATGTAAAAATGTATATGTGGTAAGTATATATGCAAAATAATTAATTATTTAAAATTTACAAAGTTTCTACAGGTAGTAAATTTTTTTAAATAACATAAAATAATATATTATAGAAAAAGTTTGCTAAAAATAAATTAAACATAAGCTCTGAAATCAATTTATATCATTTTTTAAGTCCATGATATATTGTAATGAAATAATATCCTAAAATTGTTTAAAAAATAATTTGAAATAACGTTGTTAAAATAAAATAATAATATAATTTTTTGGTGACATTGTTTTATCTTATCTGCATATCTCTTGTCTATTTCTGACTAACAAAAGTGTTCACTCTTAGGATTCGCAAAAATATTTTTATTGCGGTCAAAACATTTGAGATTCTTTTCTGAATATACTAGACTAATAAAAGAATAAAAAAATTCCGTTGTTTTCCTTTCCACTTTTAGATATCAAAGAAATTGAAAACTTTCATGTTTTTTTTAAAAAAAGGAATTTAGAAGAAATGTAATATCCAAAATAAATTTTCTAAAGTATTTAGAAAGTTATAAAAAAGCTAGAGAAAGTTAAAAAGTATAAATATAATGTATATCAAAGATATTTAAATTTGATTACTTTTGAATAAATTGTTTTGTACAAAATTGTATTAATTTGAAATAAAAATTATGCAGAATAAATAAATAATATATAATACTTATGTAAAAATGGTTATATGGAATGTATTTAAGACACAAATTTCCGAACTGTGCATAGTGGAACTCAAAGCAAATTTTCATAAATGTGCTTTCCTAAGTTTTAACGAAAAAATGAAATTTAAAGGTTAATATATAAAATAGTTTATACGAAATTGTTCTCATATACATTTTAGAATTTGGTACATTTTAAAAATATTTATCACAGTTGTTTCTTAGATAAAGCCCAATTGCATTCTATAAATTAGAAATATCGCTCAAACACTTTCCCTTATACTAAAGGATTAGGAAAATTTATTTGTATTACCTGCTTAAATGAATATCCCAATGCAAAAATCTTTACATGTTTAGTAAAATGTACACAAATGTTCAATTAAAATGCATGTCCTTTTTAAATTATAAAATATTTTTAAAGTAATTAGTTATTTTGTTGTGTTTTTTGAAATTTAAATTCATTTAAAAAGCTAATTTATAAGTACGACTCTTTGGAGTCCATTGATTAAAATTTTAGACATCCTTGCCTTGAAGGATAATAATCAAATCAAATGTATGAATAAGAGGCCTTTATTATTTGAAATATTCACAACTCTAGACTCGAATATAAATTATCATATGTGATCGTTTTATAATAATTGTAATTTTCGACACAACAAACACAAATTTCTTCTTCTTCTTTTACTCAACAAGCCCGGGTGGACCAAGACCTTCCTTAGAACACTTAGAACACAAATGCTAAGATCCTCATCTTCCGCATCCCACCATCTGAGTTTGGGCCGATCCCTGTGTCTTTCCCCGATGGGTTTGTAATGCGAGATTTTGTATGTCAGGGTGGAGGGGTCTAGGCGGCAAATGTGTCCTGCAAATTTTATACTATTTATCTTGATGGTCTTTATAATGTCATGGTCTCTTAGCGTCCTATGGATCTCAAAGTTGTAGCGATGCCTCCAACAGCCTCCTTCAACGCAAATTTAAATTAGCATTTAATTGAATTTAGAATCAGTTTGGCCCGTTATTTTTTTAAACTAAGAAACAAAATTTAAAATTAAAAAATATATTTTAACTCATTTTACCGCTTTACTTAAGTATACTTTTTAACAGTAGCAATTTAAAATAGTGTTTTTTTAACATTTAACATTAAAAATATTCATTAGTCTAAAGTTTAATGTATTAAGAAACCAAAATATCTTACATTTAGGAACTCAAAACGTTATCGGTTCTTTTTTTTGACTGGGCGGTCTAGTTTCGATTCTAAGAATAAAGACCATTAAGTTAGCTTTTCAAGTGCCTTTCACTCTGTTTATATATATATATATATATATATATATATATATATATATATATATATATATATATATATATATATATATATATATATATATATATATAACATATATATATATATATATATATATATATATATATATATATATATATATATATATATATATATATATATATATATATATATATATATATATATATATAAACATATATATATATATATATATATATATATATATATATATATATATATATATATATATATATATATATATATATATATATATATATATATATATATAATATATATATATATATATATATATATATATATATATATATATATATTTATATTTTAAAATAATATTAAAAAACATTCCTCAAAGTTTAATGTGATATAGAATATTTATTGGTATATTGATTCGTATATAAAGTTATGTTAAAAATATAATTCTGTTAATGTTTTTAACCATTGTCCATTTAAAAAATCAAAAATAATATTAAATATTATATCTGATTTTTCGAATTGTTCCTTTATAAAAAGTTCAGACTCTTCTAAATATATTAAAATTTCATTTTCTGTCACATTATAAAAGTTGGGCATTAATTGGATTATTAATTTTGTTTTAACATTTAAGATTTAATCATAATTATTTTAAGCCTCAATTTAAAAAAAAGTAATTGTATTAGAAAATATTTGCTCTTAATAAGAAGATTGTGTTATAAATGTTAAAATGTAGGAGAGCATTGTTTTTCATATATTTCCAATTTTAATATTGCATAAGGGGAAACATTATCAAATGATCAGTGCATTTAAAAATATATATTGTTTTATAAATTCTGATCATTTGATTCTATTACTATTACTACTCTTATGGGATTTTAGTTAAGTCATTAAATGCCAATTTTTAATTCCGTACTTGAATAAAAACATTTCTTTACCTAACTTTAAACTTGAAATTAATATTGAAACACAAAATGTTAAACGTAGCTAACACTGGCTTAAGTGCTACAAAAAGACATTTTAGTACAGTGCGTAATTTGACAATAGTTCCTAATTTCATCTTTTATAAACCTTTTTAGAATAATAAACGCGAAATTCCATCGTTTGTAAAGGAATTTAAATTAGCCTTTTGAGAGAATGAGAGGAAAGGTTTTAGCTTTCGTTACTGGTAGAGCCCTGTTATACCAGTACGACTGCTCTGCAGTAAGCTCACATGTTTCTGAAGACATTAATGTCTTAAAGGATTGGTTAATATATTTGGTAAGTAAGTTTTGAAAAATGAGGAGAAATGTTATTATTTACACTATAAGATATTCAAAGAAACTGAAATTTCTTGTATTAACTGTTAGTATTCATAAATTCCTTCCACTAATTTTTGAAGTTTGATCTATTTAATAACTTAATCTATGATTCAAATATTAAAAATTAAAAATATTGGAAATATTTTCGAGAATATTATTTTTAAATAAATTTCTTTCATGTTTTTGATTTTGTGCTTGTAAAACTGCTTAAATATAAAGATTTTAAGCAAATTCTCATGATTGATATCAAATTTTGCACGCGCGTGCGCGTGAATATATATATATAAGTTAGTTTGAATAACTAACAATGAGCCTAAATCGTCAATTAAAAAATAGCTAATTTATTGAACTTATGTCTATCGAGATTTTAAACAATAAACTGTAATTTTAAAGCATTTATTTTAAAATAGGGGTTAAAACTAGACATTATTTTTTCTTACGCAATCTTTTAAAATTTTATTGTATTTAATGCATTTTTTCTCTAAATTTATTTCGAGAAATAATGCATTAAATATAAATTTTGCTGATTTATGAGCAAAAATGAGTAACAAAATGCAATAAATATACAATGAGCTGATAATAAACACTAGCTTTATTTACTTAAATTAAATTTTTATATTTAATAAAGTAATAAATGCTGGAAGACATAGCATAAATTTTCTAAATCAAGTTCTTATACACTGAAATTCTTTATATTTCTTAGTATTTATGTATCACAATAATATTTTGAAAATAAATTTGTTTTACATTAACTGAATTCTTCCCACTCATTTTGTGAACATTTTTCAAGGAACTAAATTTAGACCATTTATTATATTTCTTTTAGGATTCAAATATTATAGTTGACACAAATATATAAATTGTGAGTATAAAATAATTAAGCATACTCAATAGAAGTTGCGCATAAAATATGCAAAGAAAAATTTTATATTAAATTTAAATATAAAATGAATTCTTCTGCTTGAATGTAGATTAAAAAAATTAAAATTTTTTCTTAGTAATGCTTACGGAATAATTTTACCTAGGTTTTAGAGTACATTATGATAATTAAATCAGATTTTTTAAAAAAATACTTATTCGTAATTCAACTTTAAAATAATCTTAGAAAAATGTTTTTCTTTTAATAATTCATTAGTATTAATGTCAATGGGTTTAGCCAAAAATTTGTGATTTAATGAACGGTTTACTTATTTACAGATGGAATAATATTAAGCAAATTTTTTTATTGGAAGTTTGTTATGTAAACACTTTTATATACAATGGAGCAAGTAATATTTAATAATATTCAAGACGTTAAAAATGTTTTACCATTAAGAAATCAAGTTAAAATTTTTCTGGGATATTATTTTGAATTTATGAGGAAATTTACTTTTCATTATTGGTTTATGCATGGGATTCCCTGCAGCTTATAGGTAGGAGACCAATCTTCAGAGCGGAAGGTCTCATATTCAATCACAGCCTCTGTTGAATAACCTGACATAGATTGTTAGGCAGTGTAATAGTTGTGGTCAAAATAGCGGACACATTTATAACGTAACATCTGAATATGTTCAATTATATCAAGATAAGCTTCATGAAAGAATATTTGGCACAGGTGTCGTATACTCCAAGAGGCCAAATTCTGAGCTTAGTTATTTTAGTAGATTTTCTTATGTATCTGGCAACCTGTGTTTCATTAGTCATAGATATGGAGACCAATAAGAATTTGACATAATATCCTGTTTTGGCAACCCAAGGATTTATATCATCGCGAGACGTTTCACAACATCATCTTAGCAACATTTCTTCATCGCCGAAAAAAATTCAGAATTCAGCATCCTGGTTTATACAGAATCTGTACCAGCAATTTACTAGGTGCATGGTAAAATACGTTACAACGATCTTCAATCATCGGGCTGTCTACTACACCTGTCATCATCCTGGATTATACAGAATCTGTACCAGCAATTTACTTGGTGAATAGTAAAATAACTTTCAATGACCTTCAATCATCGGGCTGTCCAATAAGCCCTTCAGCATTCTGGGTTAAACAGAATCTATACCAGTAATTTACTGGGTGCATGGTAAAGTACCTTACAACGATTTTCAATCATCGGGCTGTCTACTACGGCTGTCAGCATCTTGGGATATACAGAATCTGTACCAGCAATTTACTGGGTTCATGGTAAAACACCTTACAACAACCTTCAATCATCAGGCTGTCTACTACGCGGTATCAACATCATTGATTCATGGACTCACTGTGGCTTTGTAGTAGGGCATTGTTCTCAGCGTATAAGGTTTTGGCTTGGATCCCTGCTACTGTTGAACAACGAGGGAAGGAAGTTATACGTTTTACTCCAGCAGACCTCCCTGTGCCTAGCTTGGATGAACTTTACCGCTGTACATGTTTCTAGTAGAAAATGTTGCAATTTTGCATTTTCCATGTATGACGATCGTTTTGGCTGCTTTTTGGATTTTTCCGCGTTTTTTTGCTTACCATATGTGACGTAAGGTACGGTATCCATAAAAAGTCCAACTTTAAGGTTACTTACGCTGTGGATGTTTTAATTCATTACAATTCAACTGTTAGACTGTCCAATACACGATACTAAAATTGTTTATATATTCGTAATAAAGTCTTGGCTTACTAGTCGTGATATTTTTGGAAATTGTTTCAGAATAACTATTAGTAAAGAATTAATTTTAATTACTTTAAATTAAAAACTGCTGGTCTCCCAGGCTACAACACCAAGGAACAATATAAATACCACAACAAAATTTATTTTGTTGATAACATGTTGACCAAGTATCAAATGATTAAATTTATAGACTTCTATGAGGTGTGTTTCCTGCCAAAATCAGTAGTCAGATTAGCCGCTATTGTTGGAGATCACCGCTGACCCACTCCTCGGCACTGATTCGAGAAGACTCTCGATGTGTTCTTGGGGTTCAGCAGATCAAGCAGCTTCCACACATTGCAGTGTTTGTTCTGGTGTGGCAGCTGGGGATGTAATCTAGGTTTATCAGTGAGCAACCATGGATCACATGTTTTCTTTCAGGGATAAATCGGGAGAGTGATCTCCGAGAAATAATTCAATCTGGTGATTGACGAAGAACCCTTGGACAATGGATGCCACGTGTGGTCGTGCATAATCCTGTTGAAATATGGCTGTGGACCAACCCTGAAGGTAAGGAAGGACAACTCTTTTCAACACCCCAGAGATGTAGAGTTAACAGTTTAAAGTACCAGTAATGCGTACAAGAGGAAAGCGAGAGCGATATCCAATACAGTTCATTCCATAATAACCGGTGCAAGACCACAATTGGCGGTGGTGACGTCTGTGGTTCCTCATCAAGGGCAGACGAAGCAATGGACGTCTTACGGACAGACCACTCTGCTGTAAACGGCATCGAATGGTACACGCAGACACTGAATGATGCGTTACACGCTGAATGTGCTGTGCTATGTTTCGTAATGTGGCTGAACAATCCATCACTGCCATGTGCACAGTTTGCGTCTCATCAAGTGAAGTATTGCACCGAGGTGGATGCAATTGAACTCGTCAGTTTGTCGTAACCCTTCTGCATCCAACGATTGCATATCCCCATTACAGTTGTTTGGTTTCGTCCAACACGACTACCTATTTCCCTGAATGATAATCCAAAGTCTCGGTAGGCAGCTATCCTTCTCCTATCGAGCTGGGCTACTTGGTCCAAAATAATTGCTGTATTCCACGAGGCATAATTGATCGTTTCTTTCTTTCTCTTTTTTTGAAAATGAAAAACACAATTGTCGAACTTGAAATCGTACAAATTTGAAAGCTTTAAATAGCGCTTTGAAGTGGCGCAACAGGTGCGCGTAATGCATGTCTACGCTGAAATTATAATCATTTGCATATCTCACCTCCACTTATGCATGTTGTAAATTTTATGTTATTTGCATGTTTCGTTCAGGGTGTGGCATTTAGGATGGCGAGCAGTAAACATTCATCCTGGAATTCAAGCAGTTGCTTAAGGGTTGAATGAACTGTTTGTATATGATATACTGAATCAAAATAATTCCGATAAACAATGCAAAAATTTGACATTTTCATTCAATTGACTATTTATTGTTTTAAGATAAATTATGTACATTTCTATATATAAAAATTGTTTAGTATACAAGATTTTTGTACAAACTGCTCATTGAAAATTCTTAAAATAGTATTGAAAGATTGTGAGGATTTTTAAACGCATTTTAAATAAGATTTCAATATTATTTTAAATTAGCGAAAATTTTATTTTTTTTTAAATTTTGAATTTAAATGTAAGTAAAGTTTAAAATAAAAATATTGGAAAATTTCATATTACCTCTTAACTTCACACTAACTCAAAATTTTTTAACTGCTGTAAATCGTTGAAAAAATTAAACTATTGTAAATTATTTTGACTTTCTTTAAAAATATTTCAAAACAAATAAATTTAAATATAACTCAAATTATCATTAATTTCATAAAATAAAATTGTTTTTAAGTTTTCTCTAATAGTTTATAAAATCCTTATTTAAAAATTATATTTTATAATAATTTTTCATTTAAAAAATTTTTTTCAGAATTTTTTTTCAATAATTTTAATATTTCATTCTAATATTTTTGTTTGCTTCTTAATATTTAAACATATTTATCAGACATTGAATTGTAGGATGCATATTTTCTTATGTATTTGTGCTTTTAAGAAAAGCGTATTATTTTTAAATATATCCAATTTTTCTCGATCTTCTTTAGACAAATGGTATTAACTTTGATTGCAGGTTATTACTCTGAGACATTTTATCCTCGTCATACACAAATATTTGTCCTCAACATAAATTTTTCCTTTAACTTCAAGTGAAGAGACTTGAATATATTTTTCACGAAATTTTCTATTACATTTTATGGCATTATTTTACATTTTATGAATGGTAAGATGTATACTCCATATTTTTTAAAGCTTTAAAAGGCATTAATGATCGATATTTTTTAATTTTTATGAATTTTGTCTTCAGTTTAAGACTTTTGTGATGCAACTTTTTATAGTTATTTAATAATTAAAATATATTTCATTAAATTTTTATAAATAGGAAATAAGATGATGGTAAACGTATTTTTAAAATTTCTGAGAGTTATATAATATAATAGACTTATGCTAGAGTACAATTTTTCTTCAGTTGTCTGAAAATAACTCAGTTTTCTCTTTTATTACCTCGTTTATTTTTAAGTAAGTGAATACTCGTAAATTAATCACTGTTTTCTAAATTTATTATATATTGTGTGTTAAGAGAGCATAAATTTGGTAAAGTAATGAAAATAGAAATTAATTAAAAAGGGTTTAAAATAACACTTGCAGAAAATCAAAAATATCTATACATTTCTTAAAATTCATGAATTTTCTATAATGTTTATAATAGGTTTTTATATTTCCCTCATTATGAAACATGTCTATACATTGAAATTGCAAAACAACTCAGTAGCAATGATAATAATTTTATTGGAACAAAACCAATTAGTAGATTATATTTCTTATATAACATTCTTAAATAAATAATTAATTAAAATAAGAAATCTATGATTTTTAGTTTATTTTTTGACAATATTTTATCTATTTATATTTTTTTTTACCTACTATACAGTTTTTTCGATTTCAAAAAGGATTAATATTGTTACAATCAAATACTTATTTAATGAATAGTTTTTTTTTTAATATTTTAACACAAAAATAACCAGACAATTATTCTTTGATACTTTAAAAATTAACATTAATTTTAAAAAACCGTAAAACAATGTTTTTCTTTATAACTAATTTGAAGTATGTGACTATCCTAATGGAGAATTATCGATTTAAAGTAATATTAGAGTAAAGTAAATTTATATCTTAATTATGCTACTCAACTGTAATTTTATAAAATTATTTTTAAATTTGAATTCACTAAATATGATTAAACTTCTAAATAGATTATACGTTAATACAGTTATATTTGAAAATGATTTTTAACTATATTATTCGATATAAAATATTCAATAATAACATTTATATATTAAGTATAAAGTAGCCCGACCTTGTCTAGTGGTTAGAGTCCCTGAATACGGATAGGGAGGTCCTGGGTTCGAATCCCAGATAGGGCATGGATGTACTGTCGCTTTCACTATCCATCCTGTCTTTGTCCTTTCTGTGTATGAATGTGTTGTAAATGGTTGCCTACCCTATAAACGGGTACCTATGGCATGTGTGTACTGAAGAAGTCGGACTCCACACCAAAATAGGGTTCAGTTGAAAAAGTGGAGCTGCGCACCCCATGTTGCCAGCCTCGCTGGCACACGACAACAACAACAACAAATAAATAAAAGAATCTTAATTATACATTAAATCGTGTGCCAGCTAGGCTGGCACACAACAACAACAACAAATAAATAAAAGAATCTTAATTATACATTAAATCGTGTGCCAGCTAGGCTGGCACACGACAACAACAACATTAAATAGAAAAATTTCGTTTTCAAATAAAAACACTCTACATTTGATTAAATTGTGTGAATTCCCATTTAAAACTAATTTAAATGTACTGAATTTTTATATTATTATTATTAATGTAATATTTCTTACAGTATTACATGCAACTGTTTTGTGTGCAGGTGGTGATACAAAGTGCTTATAAAGTTCAATGTTCGTTTAGTTTTATTTAATACGTTACTTTCGTATTACAACTCCTCATTCCTCGTCGAGAGCTTTAAAAGTCTGAGCAGAAAATTCGTAATCTTTGATTTGAGAAAGCGAGCGAGAACGCTTGAAATGCGAACTTAGATTTTTCAAGCAGAAAGTTTGATTTCAGTTCCGTCGCGTGGATTCTCAGCGCGCTCTCATCTGAAAAATCAGACCACGGTATTTGCTGAAATCTGGAATCGATCCGTGCTTGTAACGGTCTTTCACTCTCCCAGTTTTCGATCGACTTCTTTCTTTTTTTGTTCTTCTTCTTCTTCCAAGTGATGGGTCATACGTTATAATATCCCCCCTCCAGTCACTTTTCTTGGGAGTTTCACTATAGTGTGATACATTCGATTGACTCGCAGACCCTATGACTGAATTCCTTTGTCGAAAGCAATAAAGGAATAGATGTGTGAGTCATTTGTAGGTTTCACTTAGAAAAGCAGTTCCATTGGAACAGGATATTTGCTCATCTAGACGAAAATAAACAAAATATGAGTATTTCACCAAATAATGGACATATTATGTTCGTAGCATTTCTAATTTGGAAGACATATAGCTCCTATTATGTTATTAGCTTCCATTGAAATAAAACTGTAAAAGTAGTAAATACGTTTTAAGTAAAGTCATCAATAAATAATCTTATATATAAGAGCAGATATCTTCAAATTAACAAAATAAAAATCTAAGTAACTTTTAAAAACCAATTGCTCTGCTCCATCAAAAATTGTCTTAAAATAGTAATTTTTTTTTAAACTTTGCTGTTGAAAATTGCAATAAAATTAGTTTGATTGAATGATACAACCAGATCCGTTGACAGCTTAAATATTATAAAATATTAGTTGTTCTATTATAAAGTTTTTCAGAAGATTTAACAATAAGATATTCTTGTAGCAAATAATCAGAAAAAAGAGTAGACTAAATATGATTTGCTTAAGTTACATTCAAGATAGGCATCAGCGATTTCTTGAAAAAAATTTCTGCTAATTAAGAATAATTAAATTTATCATTATATCATCGTAATATAATTATAATTAGTTTGTAAATTTTATAATTATTTTTAATTAAAATCACTGATTACTCCATTTATTGAAAATTATTTCTTGGGCAGGAAAGTAAAGTACTTTTTTTCCAATCATATTAGAAGTTAAAAATACTCATTTGTGTGCATATCTAATTTTACTTATTTCACATGAATTAAATCAAGAACTTCTATCTTTTCCTTTAATATAAATATCGATGAAGCAGTTGAATGATTTGTAAGCTGGCGTTTAGTTCATATGTTAGTAAATTTGAATCCCATTTCTGGTGTCTCTGATTATAGTAGTTTGGAATTCACTTTAAATAAAATGATTGGTTAAGTTCAATTCCCACTTCAGACATCGATGACTATAGGAATAAAGGATCCATTTTAAGTTCGTAGAATAGATACTTTTCTTCTATTACATTCAATTTACCCACAGTAGTTTCGTAAATAAAAATCATCTTATTAAGTATAATAAATTTCGTTATTATATTATCATGTAATATATTTTTTTAAACAATCATAAATGATTTTACATTAATGATTTACTGATAACTACTTTCAAAAATGGTTTAATCTTACTTTTTTCTTCATTTCTGAATCATTCCTTAATAGATTAAGTGGACAATTAATCTTGAGTAATTATGACTAAACCCTGGTGTAATCTGCTTTCCCTAGTAAAATATATAAAAAATTATGGTTATGTAAATAAAAAAATTATACAATTTTTGTGAATGATATGTTCAAATTTATTGTTATATTTTCTATTGATTCTCTGTTGCATATTTTTTTACTATTTAAATTGAATCGCTAATAAGAAGATTCTTTTATTTAACTTAAAAAATTTTATCGATATTTTAAAGTAATTTGAAGCTCTCCTTTCATTTTGAATTACAAAGTTTAAAAATAATATTCCAATCGCAATCAATCAAAATTTATTTATATATATATGCCGACCGATGGCTGATTGGTTAGCGCTCCTGACTCCTGACTGTAGGTCCTGAGCTTGAATTCCGGTTCGGGCATGGATGTTACTTTCTTTCTCTGTTCTCTCTGTGTTTCTCTAATCCTTTCTTCCGTGATGATGCATGAATATGGCCCACCCTATAAGCGGGTTTTTGGTGGTATGGCGCGGGCAACGCTACTCGCCTCCGTGACTTGGTTCACAGGTGCCCGCTGGGTAACGACAAATGAGTAACAGTTGTTTCTGGCCTTGTTGTGGCATAGGGTTCGTCACCCAAGTGCCAATTTTTTAACTCAGAAGCAAGTTTATTAAGCACAGAAAAATTTTCGCATATATATAAATATATATATATATATATATATATATATATATATATATATATATATATATATATATATATATATATATATATATAGCTTACGGCATAATAAATAATACATTGCGTCTTTTGTGCTTAATAAACTTGCTCTGAGTTTAAAAATTATTAAATGAAAAGTAATTTTATCCTTATTTCTCTAAAATACAAAATCATCCTAATCTGACTGACTACTTTTGGCTTGCTGATTCCTCATGGCAGTGATTTCTATATACAAGTTTTAAATATTTAAGAAAATTGTTAGTTTCAGTTCCAAACTTTGCTCTTTTTATTTAATGTGCTCTAAAATTGTTTCCTCATTTGATCTCCTGTTTCTCTAATCATTTTTCCCTATGATCCTCATTATTTTTTCTTCAATTATTTTATCCAATATTCCTTCTACTTCCTCCTGGTTAAATATTTCAAAATTAAGATTAAACATTGACATCAGCATAAAGGAAATCGAACTGTCACATCTATAATTCATACAATTATAATGATTTATTTTCTTACCATGCATGATCTTTTAATTATATCTAATAAGCAATATATTATCATTAATCAGCCTGCTACAATTATTTTGTGGAATGTTTTAAATAACCGACAATTTAAGATATTTGCTTTCTTAAATGAAAGCATACGTTAGATTTTGTGTTTAATTTTTAATCAAATTAGTTTAAATTACAATTATACTAGTAAATATACTGAAAATAATAATTTAATTTTATAAAAAAAAAGTTAATTTTCTATGTTTAATTTAATTTAGCAACTAGGAATTCTGTTCACTATTTTTTTTATTTAGAATTTTAAATTACACATCTCAACTCCTACAAAAGCAGAACACAGTGTGCCAACAAATGAATGAAGCACTTCACGCGTGAAGGATGCTTTTAGCTATGGTTATTTCCACGACTACAATTTGAAATGTATTTAAAAACATCTTAAGAAGAAAGAAATTATTCTGAACTAAATAATAAAAAATGAGATTATAATTCATATCAGCTTTATCAAATGCTAATAAAATATAAAATCCAGAAATAACTGAATGCATTTTATTTCAATTTTTCCTTTAATTTACTATATTGTGATAGAGTAATTTCTTAACTATCAAATAATAAATTTTTCATTTAGAATCAGAAATTTACTTATTAAGTATTTTCTTATTTTCAGTTATATATATTTTCAGAGAGCAAAATCAATTTTTGAATTCAAATATATAGAATATTATATTTTGACAAATTTCTTTTAATATCGAAAAAATATTTCTTTCAAAATTTATATTAATTTAAATACTTAAAACAATGTAAGCAAGTTAAAATAAAAAGACTTTCAAAATCTGCATGTGTATTAAAGCTCTCAAAACATTTGGTTCGAAAATTTAAATTCTGCTACTTTTTAACAAAAATATATATAATTATTATTCTAGCTTTATAATTAAAAAAAATTCCATTCATTTTCAGGAAATATATTAAATTACTTAAGCATGAAAATATTACAGAAATTATGCACAAAAGCTTTGAATAAAAGTTTATCAGTATGTAATAATTTATGAAAATTTATGAGATGTAATCAGTATGTAAGGATGAAATAATTAAGTAATCATTCTTAATTATTCATCTGTAATATGAAATACAACCTTAATATTCAGAATAAGCACCAAATATTTGTGTATATCTCTTAATAATTAATGCATTAAAAATCATAGACGTCAAATTAATTTTAGAAAAATGAAACTTAACTATAATTAATTAAAACAAATGTCGTATGTAAAATGCTCTCGCAAAAATAGGTTTTTCCGCGTCATATTATATCCACAATATAATTTTAATTTATCAAAATATTAATTAAATGGCAGGAATTTTTCTTTTGCAACATTTAAAAAATATAGCAAATATTCTAATACATTAAATAAATAAGTAGATTTAGTGACAAAAATGTTCATAAGAATGCGAATAATTTTAAGCGCTGAGAGCTAAAATAAATTTTAGGAACATCTGAATTGATGTTAATAAATGAAATGGTTAGTTTTGCTAGCTATCCAAATAAAATAACTGTGGATGGCAATATATAGAAAAAACACATTTTAGTATAATTAGCCATCAGATTGTTACTATTACTGTATAACATTATGATTTATATATTATATATACCGATATATATATATATATATATATATATATATATATATATATATATATATATATATATATATATATATATATATATATATATATATATATCTGTATATATAATTAAAACTTAAAACTAAATAATTTTATTTTCAGTTGTAAACTATAAATTTATTCAAATTTCATAAACTGATTTTCTTTTTAATTTAATAAAGTATTTGGATCATTCGAATTTATAATTTAAATTGTGTAGTATTTAAATTTCAATAATAATGTGTGTGATTTCGATTATTATATCCATTAACTATTTAATGTATGATTCTTCTATTTCTAATTTGTCGAATTTACTTAATTGATTATGGTAACAAGTAGGTAAAATTCAGCATGTGTGTAATAAAATATAATTCTGAACTGAAAATAATAACAGTTCTCGTTGTTACGGTTGTTATTTTCAACAATTGTTTTACCATTCCGGAAATGGAAGTATATTTCTTTACACACGAACTTCAGAATATCAGTAAGTCGTTTAATTTATATTTCGATAATTTTGTCTAACCAATTAAAGCTGTATAATAAGTTGCATTTTATAACATCATATCTTAATATAATTTTTTTCTCTAATTTATTTTTAAAGCAATGTAAAAAATAATTATATGTAATATTAATGCAAAATATGTCAACATAAATTACAAATCCATCATAATATTATGTGTTAATAGTTATTGTTGTTTTATTTTTAAGGCTTGTACAAAGTAAAAGTAGCAATAACTTTTTAAATAGAAGTATATTTTCTAAAAATATTATTTTTATAGCTTTAAGAATTATGAATTAGAAAAACACAGGTGATGTGTTTAATAATTAAAGGTACATTTATTTTAATTAAAAATGGAAATATTAAATTAATTACTATAAGAACTAAAACATTTACATTGTTTTAAGCATTTAATTATTCATTATAATATGTAACATGTTCAGAAGTTTAGGAAGAACAGTCAAATGTAACAAAATTAATATCTGAGTTCTATTACTGAGTGAGCATTTACAATTTTACTGTTACAAATTGAGTATAAATGAAAATAATTGAAATTTAAAAATAAATTATGTATATAATAAGCAACTGAAATTTAACAACGTATAATTGTGAATTCCTTAGCAGCTTTGTAATTATAACATCCTGTTAGAAGAGAAAAACTTGAAATACCATATTATTGCATAAAATGTGAATACACACAAAACAAAGAATATAAAATTAACTTGTACTGAAATTTTGAGGGCCTTTTCTTTTTATTATAAATATAGAATTGTTGCTTACAAGTATTTTGCACATTGAAGGGAAATTAACCTGTTAAATTAAATTTTCCAAGGCCAAAGTGATAGCAGATTCTTTATAAATTTAGCTGCCCTTAATTAGTTAATCAAGTGCAATTCCCTTGCACTTGAAGGTCAACTTTATTAAATTAGGCTTCAGTTAGAAAACTTTATGCATTTTAGCTTTACTTTCATGAACTAATCGTACTTAATAGTGTCATCAGAACGTGTCACAGTATTAAGGTAATGAAAAGTTTGATTAGCCATTTATAAGCCTATAAAAAGAAATAATTATTAATAATTGTTTTTGTAATCTTCATTTTTCCTTGTAGCTTATAACAAACTGTAAAATATTGTTATTCTGTGTTTTTATATATACCATTATAAGTTTTTGAATTTTTTTAGTTAACATACATTTCCACTAATCAATGACAAATAAAAATTCATTACCTTGTTTTTGATTCCCAATTTACTTAAATACTTTTTCAATGAAGGCTAAGACATTGTTCCTAATTTGTTTAAATTTATTACATAATAATTGTGGCGTCAAATAGCCAGATAAAATAATATTTAAAATAGTTTGTCACAAACAACAACGAAATAAGGAGCGCACTGCTTAAGAAAAATATAAACTCATTAGAAAATACTATGATATTTTACAAATTCTCTATTTTAATTATTGAAGGCCTATAGAATTTTAAAATACGTTAATTTATATATTATAAACCTTTTAACTAAAGAACAAATTTTCAACATAAATTATAAAAATTAACTCTAAATGACATATAAATATAAATGTATGTAAATTGCCATAATTTAATATCTCCTTTAAGAAATGTATTAAATTTATCTCAGTGTCAAAACGTCAGAGGTACGAGAAATTTGCATATTTCTGCAGTAACAATTTATTAAATTAATAGTATTTCCGTATAAATATTTAAATAGTACTGAAATGAATGTATAAAAATCTAATTATTCATTTTCAAAATTTATTATATTTTTTCTTTATTATGTGTAGGCAAAAAAATAGTTTTTTTTATTATGCTTTAAAACTGAGAATGATCTGTTAGTTTAAACATTAATGGATAATGACTTGAACATTTTAAAAGAATTTTTGTTAATCTATTTTTCGAGAAATCGTATACATAATATGATTATACATCTAACTTCCCAAACATTTTGTTAGAAATTTTTTATGATATTTTGAATTATGTTATGTTTCATTCAATATATTTTGTAATATCTGATTTAATTATTTGTTTTGATTTTCTTTTAAAATAGCATTTTTTTCGGTCGTTAAATGAATCATTTTGAACAGTGTCATTTAAATTTTAAGAAATATGAAATCAGTTTACGTCTCGGATTTAAATGCTTGTCTTGGTTTCAAATTACACTTTTATAATCTCTGTGTGTTTTCGTCTTGAATTAAAAAATGATAGCAGTGTTTAAATTAACCTTACGATTTAAAAAAAGTTGTTGTTGTTACTAATGGCACTTGGACAAGCCAAGCTCGCTATACCTTGGCTATGCGAATTTAAGTCAATTGGGAGCGTCTTTCGTTTTAATCAGAGCACCATGAAGGTGAAAGTACGACTTTGCTCTACACACATGCCATAGGTACCTGTTTATAGGGCAGGCAACCATTCACTATTCATTCATACAAGGAAAGGACAAAGACAGGATAGCGAGTAGAGAAAGTACATCCATGCCCGAACCGGGATTCGAACCCAGGACCTCCTTATCCGCAGTCAGGCACGCTGACCACTAGACAATTTGGTCGGCTTAAACAACGTATAATGTATATGAGTGTTTATATACTTTTAATATTTATTTAGGTTGTAGTATATTAAAAAATGTATACAAGTGTTTATTATAAAATAAAAATTATATTATAAATTCATAGAGATTGTAAAAAATGTAATCCTACTTATGTAAATTAATATTAAGAAGCTGGAGCATCAGAAATGCACCTTATTCTTTATTTTATATTTTCCTAAATCAATTTGATTACGAAGTTCATCTGAGCAGGAAATGAAGTAGTTGACACTAAAAGTTAATCTCGGAATGCATTAGATGAAGAAAGGAGTAAAGAAGAGGGAAGAACTGTCTTCCGTATAAGGAATGTTGCTGTCCCTAAAAAAAGGGATTCTTGCAGGAATTTCTTTCTTAACAATATCTTGCGTGCTTAAAAAGTTGAGGAAAAGGATAAAATTTAGAATTTTCTTTTAAAATCTTATAAAGTCATATAAGGTTAGAAGAGATAAGATAAGTAACAGAGTAAAATATTCATACCAATCATATTATTCAGAAAATAGTATAAAAAATGCAACAAATATTGTTTAAATTCGATGCATTTGCAAATAATCAATATGATAGTTTCCGAAAACTATGCTTCTGAATAAGATTTTTGGAAGTCTTGAGAAGCATTTAAAGTGTCCTCCGTAACACAGATACTTAAGAATGTGCACCTGTTGTGTTTTTAGAAATTCTAAATTTTATCTTCTAAGGATGTGTTTCCAGTTTATGGCATAAGAATTCTCGAATGTTTTGTATATTGTTTTGAATGCAATTAGCACTTCTGTAAAAAAATCGTGTAAAAAAGTTGTCTCAATATCATTGCCAAATATATTTACTTAGCCACTCTTAAATTCATTTAAGTTCCTTTGTGCTGCCCATCTTGTCTAGTGGTCATGTGTGCCTGACTGCGGATAAAGAGGTCCTGGGTTCGAATCCCAGTTCGGGCATGGATGTACTTTCTCTCTTTCTATCCTGTCTTTGTCAATTAATTGTATGAATGAGGTTTTGAATGGTTGCCTAGCCTATAAACGGGTCCCTATGGCATGTGTGTACTGAAGAAGTCGGACTCCACACCAAATATGGTTCAGTTGGAAAAGTGGAGCAGCACACCCCAAATTGCCAGCCTAGCTAGCACACGACAACAACAACAAATTCCTTTATGAAGAATCTCGATTTCTGGTATATCGGTCTAAGTTTAACTATATTAGCTCATTTAATTGAGAGAGAGAGAGATGTAAGCAGTATTTGAGCATTTTTTATATTAAATCAAAAGGTCAACGTACTTATTTACCGCATTTCTTCACTAAACTAACCGTTTATATCAGCAAGATCTTCTATATTTTTCAACTGCATCTATATTTACCTCTTATTATTACTAAAATACTCGAGTATTTTAGTAATAATAAGAGGTTACCCATGAAGAAATAAGTTCAGATTACAGAACTGTACTGTTGCGTTGAGGATTCTTCATGCGGTAGATGATAATTTGGGAAATAGGTTCTTATAAACCGGTAAAAAACCAACCAGAGTACCATAAATACCTCTCTAAAATTCTAACCATAATCCTTTGATTCCACGAATCACCATGTAAAAATTTCAAGGCTTTTTTATCTTTAGATTTATTCTTTATAAAGTAACTGCGGTATTCAATAAAAGTTGTCAAGGAATTCCTTTTCACTTACTATTATGTATTGTTACAATATTTCACAAATAAATTCTTTCCTTTTATAATATACTTTAGCAAAATTGAAACTATAGTTATGCAACAATAAATATTTTAAAGTAATCAAAAATTATAGTAAAGACAATGCTATACGTTTTTTGCGTGTGTTATTTTTTAAAATTAAAGCTTCAAAATCATAATTTATATCAATATATGTTTCTTCATTTTCATATAAATTGATCCTTGAAATTTATTATATTATTGACGCATTTCATTAGAGAAAATTGTTAAGTGCTTTAAGTACGATTATTTATTATTCAGATATGCTTAGAAAGCTGCTTATTGTACAAAACTTTCTTTCCATTTTACAACGTTTGATAAGAGATTTTCTTTCCAGTCTATAGTTAAAGAAGGTGATTACTGAGCTCCCGATTCAGCTCGAGATAATGTGATTTTAAAATTGTATTTTCCCTAAAAGCTCTGAATTTAAAATACACACACAGTTTTCAATACTTTTAAATAAATCTAAATAAACTTAAGTAGTCTATGTTTGTTCTCATACATTTATTCATGACATTTTAATCGAACCATTAGTTTGTGTATTTAGCCAAATACTTGACAAATAATGTTACATTTTAGCAAGCAAATAAATTTAAATTTGAGCTAATACATTATTAATTTTTTTCAGTAATAAACTTTTAAATTGAAAAGATTTACATTTAATAATTTATTGTGAACTATTTTACATCTTTTTCATACCTGAAAAATATAATCATTCCTAAAAGACTTTTGTAAATTTTGCTTACAATTATTATCTTAAAGCACACATATCACTTAATAATTTTACGAGGAATCCACCTTTTCAATCATAAATTCCATTAACCCCTTAACTATGACATATATTTCAGAAAAATGGACCAAAACTGGAAAATGTTTTGACTGTTCAATTTTATACTATATACTATTATAAGAATTCGAAAATGCCTTTTTTATTACAAAAATAAAGTTTTAAATACAATAACTACTATATTTGTAATTTTTACATACACATAAAACATTGAATACACATACATGATATTCATATTGAGCAAATTAAACGAAATTTTGAAGCTAATTAATTATAACTAGTATAATATAAAAACACTACAATATGATTTTCAATACATAAATTTTACAAATCTTTTACAGTACGGTATATTCCAAAACTAGGTACTGCTCAAAAGCCTATATATTGCACTTTTTACAATAAACTCTTGTCTCATGCCTTATTCTCTTCCCTTGTTTATCAGTTTTACGACAGCATATAAAACACTGCCTGGTTGGAGTAGATTTTTCTCCATTGATGGGATGTGTTCTGGAAAGTGTCAACCTGTGATGCGCAGTAAGCTTACACTAGGATGCCCTGGTAATTGAACATTTGGTTTATTTAGTTCAACAATTGATTTTCTGAAATTCATATATTTCACACCTCCTGCTGAAGTTTGCAAAATAAAGAAGTTATTTATATAACGCCTGGTGTAGGAGATGGAAAAATATTTTCTAGTAATAATTTTTACCTCCTTTTCTAGCAACCGGAAAGTCTGTAAGATGTTGATCGACTTTAACATCACCTCCCATAGTGTTGTTGTAGTCATGAACTACCTTCAGAACCAAAGTTGAAATGGTTAAAAAGCTAGGACCACTTGTGTCATTTTATTAGGAAAATAGGGAATTTAAGTATCCTAAAGTAGAAACGAACTCAGTTCGGACTTCTGAAAATAGAAACGTTAATTTTTCTTCTGCCCGAACTGAGTTCGGGCATCACAAATACTGCACGCAGTAATTGCCCGAACTGAATTCGGGCGACACTGGCAAGGGGTTAAATTATGAAATGTTAAATTAATTTAAAATACTTTTCTGAATTTTGTTTACAATTTTATAATAAGAAGAGGTATATAATCAAATAGTAAGTTTATGTTTCAAAAAATATGGCAAGAAACAACAAAGTCACTCAGAATGTATAAAACATTTTGAATATTGCAAAGTATATAACTATGCAAAGGTATGAGACTTCATTATTTTTTTGATTTTTATAGAAAAAGAAAGTCATTATTTAAAAATTATTCGGTGTCATTTAAACTTTTCGAAGTCATATGTTGTTTTTTATTTTTTTCCTACTGAAATATTAGATATCTATGCTTTTTTATTTAAAATTTAGGAAAATTCGTTCCATTATAATAAATATCGATGCCGATGTATTGTTAAACATTGCCAATTCACTGAATCTATTATTCAACTGTCTGCTCCTTCATGAAGCAGAAAACATTAATAACGTTGTATCAGGAAAGCTTCATTTGTGTAAGTAAGATTATAATAAATATTACAGTACTAAAAATTACTATAATATTTCTTAAACGTGTATGAGTTTGAAATAAATTTCAGGCGAAATCCTGGTCAAAAGAATTCAAAAATTTAAACTAAAAAATTTCAATTTCAATCTAATATTGCAGTTTTAAACACATTTCTGAGCTTCAGTGGCTCAGTAGCTTCACGCCGCTTCCCGTAAGCTCAGCAAAGTGGAGCATCATTTGCCGCGGACAGTGGTTGGGAGGGTGACCATGGTGTACTCTCCTTCACTGGGTTGCTGGAGCTCCAAGGGTTGGGGACGTGTCCACGTTAATATGTGACGTTCAAAGTCCTTCCGCTGATGGGGCGTGGATGTGGAGAGGAGGGTGCCAGCTCAGGTGTGGTCTCGTCACCTGACCGTAGTCCAAAATGACGAGGCACCTTAAAAAGAGCAAAGTCGTACTTTCACCTTCATGGTGCTCTAATCCAAACGAAAGACGCTTTAACTTAATTCGCACAGGCATAGCGAGATTGGCTTGTCCACGTGTCATAAGCAACAACAAACACATTTCATGCTTGTAAAATTTATTTACTTAAATTTTATTTACTTAATTGAGAGTATTTTGTAATAACGTCACTGAATAATCCTTATTCATCTGGTTGGAAATTTATATTCTAGAATTTACAAGTCTGAAGATTATTGTTAAAAATGGAAAACTCTAATTTGCACATAAAGCATTCAAATATTGCTTTACTTAGTTATTAAAAATAGTGAATAGCTTTAAAAAAATAAACGTTTATTCTTTTTATTCTGGTAATACATTCGAACTTATTGCAAGTATTGATGTAAATTCATAGTGTCACCGATTATTTCTTTTTTCTCATAATTTAATTTACTATCAGCACTTTATTATTTAAATCAATTCTTTTATTCTCAACCACGTTTCTTAAAATATTCTTACGATTTTATATGCGAAATAATTAAAGTATATTTTTGTGAATGATTAATGTGATATCTGTAACCTGAATGATGGAATAACTCAAAACATTATAACGCGCATCAGAAAAAATGAATTTTAAAACATGTTGATTCAATTTGAATTGGGAATTTAGAAATTATTTAAAAATAATAGATTTATTATGGGTAGAGTTAGCTTTCCCTTGATATTTCCTATTTGGTAATCCTAGCTATATTTTTATAAATATTACAAATAAATGATCGGAAGTTTTTGTCTAACTATTTAGTTTGCATTAAAGGCATTATTGTGGGTGCTTCTGACTTAATGGATAAAATAAAAACTAAAAAAAAACTAAATTTATCTCTATTTAATGCAAAGTAATGAGAAAAGAAAGTAATTGCAAATAGATACGTTCTTTGTAGCTTTCTATATTACATCTTTTATTTATATCGTATTATTATTACGTCTTATATAATTTACCTAACAATCCTAGAGAAATGCATAAGAAACGTATTAGTTTGAAAATTGTTGAAGATTTGTTGCCAAAGAAAATATTATATAATCTAATATATATATTTATATATATATATATATATATATATATATATATATATATATATATATATATATATATATATATATATATATATATATATATATATATATATATATATATATATATATATATATGTATATATATATATATTAACGGTGGCACTTGAGGTGGTGCCCTATGCCACAACAAGGCCAGAAACTGCTACTCATTTGTCATTACCCAGCGGGCACCTGTGAACAAAGTCACGGAGGCGAGTAGCGTTACTCGCGTCATACCACCACAAACCCGTTTATAGGGTGGGCCACATTCATACATCATCACAGAAGAGAGGATAGAGAAACACAGAGAGAACAGAGAAAGAAAGTAACATCCATGCCAGAACCGGGATTCAAACCCAGGACCCACAGCTCAGGAGTCATATCAGCTAACCACTCAGCCATCGGTCGGCATATCTATCTATCTATCTATCTATCTATCTATCTATCTATATATATATATATATATATATATATATATATATATATATATATATATATATATATATATATATATATATATATAAAATTCTGGTAATAGTGAAACAAATTTAAAATTTCTTCTTAATGTTTTTTTGATTCTTCTCCCAAGTTATTGCTAATATTCAAATGTACAATGTGCTAGAGACATAATAATGTACAAACTAAACATTTTCTGAAAATATAAGTGATGAGGAAGTGCAATTTATTTTTAATAATTATAAACAACTCTAACTATTAAAAGTATAATATAACATCGTTGGATTTTTATGCGCACATAAAGGAAAAATGTTGAAAATCTTAAAAAAAAATAGAAATCAGCATTAGTTTATATACATGTATATACATATACAGCCACAGATTAATTAATTCCTTAATACTCTATACAAGGAAATTAGCCTGTTATTACATATGTTTATAAAAGTGTCTTTGCAATACTTTCAATAGACATATGCAAAATCACTCTGATTCTATTCAGTGTAGATTAATAACGGCACGTTTTTATATTTCAACATTGTTCTTCTATTCAAGAGAAAATAAAATACGGTATAATTTTATTTCTAAAGAAATACGGATGACAAGAAGCTTCAGTTTAACATATCTCCCAGAAAATCTGTCTACTTCTGCCAGAAATTTGATTTAGCAATTACTATTGATGGAGAAGCTCCTTGAAGTATCTTTAGGCATAAAATGAAAGTGAGAGGGACGTAAATAAAAGAAGGGAATTCGGTATCATTTGATAAGCCAATGAAAAGGCCTTTTTTAAAGCCAAAGAAGTATGAAATTACCTTCTTTCGTGCTGCCGATCCTCCACGGAATTCAACATCAAGTGGCTGGAATCTGAAGATGACATCAAAGGATGAAGTGAAACTATATCGCGAAATATTGGTTCAGAAAGAAATTTTGGAATTCTTTAAAGGTTACACCCACTATGCTGACCCTTTCATGTTCCGCATTCTTAGAAATAGAAATATTTTAATGGAGTTCTTGAGTCTGCATGATATGTACCCTTTATAAAATAAATACAAAATTGAAACTGAAATTTGAATACTTATGATGAAATTATTTTTCATTTCTATAGAATCATCTGGATTGATGGGTATAGATTATATTTTGCTATTTATAAACAAAAGATCTGTCCCAAAGGATTTTGAATTGAATTTGCTGCTTTGAAGAGGGTATTTATGTTCTTAAAGGAAATTTAAAGGATGTTATAATATTCAGGTAGGATTGTTTACAGAAAAATTAAATATTCCTAAGAAATTAAAATATTCCTATGATATTGCTACATACTCCTCAGATATGCTTCATAATATTATGATTTACTACAAAATTTAAAGTACTTAACCAAAATGAAGAAATTTTCAATTCAGGGAAGAATCTCAGTTAATTGTTGTTGTTGTTACTAATGGAACTTGAACACGCCAAGCTCGCTATGCCTTGGCTATGCGAATTTAAGTCCATTGGGAGCGTCTTTCGTTTTAATCAGAGCACCATGAAGGTGAAAGTACGACTTTGCTCTACACACATGCCATAGGGAACCGTTTATAGAGTAGGCAACCATTCACACCTCATTCATACAAGGAAAGGACAAAGACAGGATAGATAGATAGAGAGAAAGAACATAGATGTCCGAACCGGGATTCGAACCCAGAACCTCTTTATTCGCAGTCAGGCACGCCAACCACTAGACAAGTTGGGCGACATAGTTAATTGTAATTTTAAATTTTAGTTTATGGTGATTTAATATTTAATTTAAATAATTCATTGTATTATTGAAAAATGAGGGTAAAACTTTCTCTAAAATCGTAACATTAGATGTAAAAAGTTATAACACATCCTAGTGACTAAGACGATAATAATTATATTTGAATAATAAGCAAATTATAGATCTCAAATATATATTTTCTGGAATTAATTTATTTTACTGTAAATTTGGTGTTTCAGTTCATTATTGTACTTCAGCATTAGTCTTGTGCTTTCTTTTCAATTTATTTACTAATTTAATTGAATTGTGCTAAATTTTTAAAAATGCCTTCTACATCATATTAGGGAGATATTTTCGCCATTGATTTAAATGTTACACAACTCAAATGAGCTTTTAAATAAATATCTTTCTTTACGTTTATTAACTTGTTAAATCCAAAATATATTTGTTTTCAATACCTCACAATATTCGTGAAATACATTGATTTCAGAATTACAATTGAATTGATCTTCAAATCCTTTGGCATTGCAAAAACTAACAAACACATTTCAAGGACAAAACTTCATATTTAGAAACATCATCGTAAACAAAATAACCGTTAAAGTTGTTGTTAGTTTTCTTTGAGCATCTATTGCATATTTTAATTTCCAAAACGGATTTTCATGTCACGGAGGAATGTCGGAAAATTCCCAAGCATGCACAGGACAAACAAGTATAGAAGAGGCAGAACAAATGTAGAGGTGCGCCACACCTCTACATTTGTTTTATGGATTTAATTGGAACAAAATTTGTTTTCTAAGTACAAAATTTATAGAAAAAAAGTTTTAAAAAATATTATGTTTACACAGTACACCATTTATTTATATTTGAAAACAAAACTGTGATTATATCATATTAGTTTTCGTTATATAATTTCAAAAAAAGCTTAAGAAAAAATATCTTGAATATTTATTAATTTATTTCACAAATTTAACTGAAACATAAGAAATTATGAATTGATGAACTTTGAATTCTTCAAAAATTGTCGTTTTACTGATAATAAAATTGAAATTTTTTAAATATGTTTCATATAATACTATAACTAAATTTTCAGCCTTTAGGTTTAATTCTAACAGATTCAAAAGGTAATGCATTGTATATTAATTTTATGAAACTAATTTAATTTATTAATCATTATTAAAAATGCCAACAAACCCATATAGTTTTCAAATATTTTTACACCAGTTGAAATAAAACTTACAGATCTGGGTTAACATCTAACAAATGTGAAAACAATATAAATTTAATTGCTACGTCAAGCATATTTTAATGAACTAAATATAACATTTTTCCTGAAACATAACCAAATTGAAAAATTTTAAATTTGATACACAATATGATTTACATTGTTCTTTGTAACAATAAAAGTACAGATTAAATACTTAATTGTTTGCAATCAGTTCTTTCATCTTCACCAAACAATGGTCCATTTTAGGATTTTAATAGAATATGATAGGATAAAATGTCATTTGTTGAGACAGAGAGACTGCTTTGAGGGAAACAGAATTGGAAAGCAGCCCCTGTCCTTTAGATGTACAATTTTAATAAATTATCCATTTCAAACATGCAAGGGATGCAGTTGGAATTACTCCAACATTTTCTAAAAAAAGTTAGAGCTATCAATCCATTTTCAGTTCACGCATTCAATGCATTTCAATTCTTTCTCTAAATACGTCTTTCGATAAATTGATGTCTTTTGACTATCGTTTTCTAAATTAGCAACTTGCTTTTTATTTTGTTTTCAATCTTAACATTTTTTAAAGAACTTTGTCTTTTTTATATCTTCAAAGAATAATGTTACTGTTTGCTTAAATATGTATAAATTTATAATAATTAAATGTACATATATATATATATATATATATATATATATATATATACACACACACACACACACACATATATATATATATATATATATATACTTTGCTGTAGCTGAGATATATATCAAATAAAAATTAATATTTTCAAATTGAAATCAAGATCAATTGAACCAAGTATTCATTATTCATTTTATGTTTAATTAAATATTTAAGTATATTTCAGGATAAAATGGAAACTTCTATATTATTTATATATTTCAGCAGAGATTTGGTATGATAGTTCCATTTCACGAGTCTCTTGGCCTACTTTATGAAAACTCCTTCTTTGTCACGTGTGATACTCTCGGATAAATAGGTTGATTCATTGAGTTTATTTCTGTGGCGCCAATATTTAAAAGGAACTAATGATGAGTTGAGTGGTTACTTCGCTGTCAAAGCAGCTTATCAAGATTTAGTTGGCATTGGGGTGTTCTGATGATAAAGCCAATATCAGTGACGTGATCTGAACGCGATAAAATTGGGTGGAGTGCAATAACGGAAAGTCTGCTTATGATTTTCTTGATAACAAATAGGAAATCGTCAAGAGCAGTACTTCCTGAATTTCATCTCCTTACACTAATTTCCACTCCTTGCATTATTTTAAATTAATTAGCATTGTATAATAAAATGGCGTAATCATAATCTCAACTGGAATGAAAGAAACAACTACATTTTTGTTAATAAAAAAGAATAATCATTGAAATTTTTTAAAATTTTTCTTTACTAAATTTTAAATGTAATTGGTATATACTGTATGCTGAGCTTATTGTATGGATCCTTATGGAAACAAAGAACTTATATATAATAATTCAGTAAAATTTCAACCATATATACTTTTTAAATAGCTGAATATTTAAATAAAATCATTATATGATCATTCCATTAAATTGTATGATTTACTAAAAATAGTTGTTGTTACTAATGACACTTGGACAAGCCAAGCTCGCTATGCTATGCGAATTAAGTCGACTGGGAGCGTCTTTCGTTTCTATCAGAGCACTATGATGGTGAAAGTACGACTTTGCTCTACACACATGCCATAGGTACCCGTTTATAGGGTAGGCAACCATTCACATTTCATTCATACATGGAAAGGACAAAGACAGGATAGATAGAGAGAGAAAGTTACATCCATGCCGGAACCGGGATTAGAACCCAGGACTTTCTTATCCGTAGTCAGGCACGCTGACCACTAGACTAGTTGGTCGGCTCTAAAGATAGTAAACATTAAAATTTTATAATCTTAGTATAGTACTAAATAAGGTTAATCAAAAATAATATATATTTTACAACGTTATTGAAAGTTTTGCAGAATAAAATCAAGTGCATAAAGTATTATCTTTAGGAGGAGTTTGATTAGTTATATATTACAGGCATTATTTTCATATGTGTTAATTTAAATTAATTTATTATAATTCAAATTACAAAATAAATCATTTAACAATTTTCTTTCGTATATTAGAACAGCCGTTGTAACCTTCAGGTGGATATTCCGTTAGATTAAAAATGTATAAAATATTGTTAATTATAATCTGACAATATTTTTAGTGTCAAATATTTAAATTTTAGGAAATTTTTTATACCAATAAAATTTTCTTGTATTCAAAAACTATAAGAAAATTGCAATAATAGATATCGTGTTGTTTCATTAAAATTAATAATCGATATTTCGAATCCCCTTGTACCTTAATTTTTACAGAATTTTCATTTTTAGAACCTACAGTACTAATCAGTGTTTCATATTTTACCTCTCTTTTTAGATAAATTAATACTTAATTATTTTCGAAAATCTATGAGATAAAATACTAAAGCTTTATTTTATTATATTTTAAAAGATATTTTTGCATAAAATATCTTTTAATATATAGTTGTAAAATAATAGTGATAAAAATTATTTTTCTGCATACAATATTCAAAGTAAGTAAGGAAATTTAATAACTATATGTTTCTGCGATTAATAGTGAATGTAAAAACTGTTTGTGTTTCTTGAATTTAATGTCGGTTTATGTGTTGTGCTCTTATTTTGCTTCATAATTGTGAATGTTGCTTTTCACAAACTAAATGTTTGGATCATAAGTTTATATTCCGTTATGTATTTAATAAACAAATATTAAGATTCCTAAACTATCGCTGACCTTTTTAAAAACCATTAAATACCAAGTCTTATTATTCAAGATATATCTTAATTTATATATTAGATGTATATTATTCAAAATATTGAAAGGAAAATATAGTTAGCTTTTTGTACTGTTTCTATATTTATAAAATATTTTCAAATTTTTTTCTCATTTTATAGAACAAATACTCAAAAAATATATACAGTAGTGAAAATATAGCGAATATCTTTCTTACAATTAAAGAAAGCCAATTTTTCGGTCTTACTATTTAAAAAAATTCATAAGAATTCAATAATGAATGCTTGTTATATTTAATTAGTAAAAGTTTTATGGGAGGTTTAAAATGATAGGAAGTTTTTTTATGCTTTTATTATCTTTAAAAAAATTAAAGTAGCTTAATTAATTTAGACACATATATATTTTATTATTTCAATGCATAGTATTTTAAGAGTAGGACATTATTTCACTAACATAAACAGAAAAAGTTATCTATATAGAGGAAAACTTATAGTTTAATCTTGAAAATTATTGACTAATTAAATTATGAATGTTTGTTTAATGATTGTAATAAAATTTGTATTGGAAAATTTTAAATTATTTTATTTAAAAGAAATTCTACTAACAATACCTAATATTTTTAATTATTTCTGCCGTAAAATACAGAATATGACAATTTTCCTAGATAAATAAAATATAAGATAAAGTATAAAACAAACAAAAATGTTTTAAAAAATCATATACAAATAAATAAATATAATTTAAAAATATTATAGATTAAGAATTATGTTAATTAAACATTATTAAATTTACATATATTTAATGTAATATGTAATCAAAAATATAATATTTAATTTAATCACAGATAGTTAAAACATAAGTTATTTAAAATTTTTTGCAATAAGATAAAAACTTAATGTCTCCATTTTTAATAATGTAGGCATCATGTAATTTAAATAGATTTATTCTTCATTACTTTAAGAAAGAATATTTACGTCATTTGAACATACATAAATCATTAAAATTCTTACACTAAAATATAGACTTTCCTTCGCCTTTCTACGCACATTGATAAAATTAATGAATGTTTTTATAAGGAAACTAAACATGTTTGCAAATTTGAATATGCTATAAATTTAAATTATGTATTTTAATAGTGATGAAGAATATTCAAGTTTAAAAAAATTATTGTATCAGTAGAAAAATCTGATTCAATGAATTTTATTTATTTCGACTTTTGATAACCTGAATTTACTTTGTAACCAATATATATATTTTGTTTACATTATGTATTTACAATACATAATATGTGTTTTTGTATATGATAGCAATATTTTTTATTGAAAAGCAGCGCCAAATTCATAGAAATTTTTTTTTTAATTTTCTGAACGAATTTGGCAATAATCCAATAATACTTTAAAAAATAATTTTTATAAGATACATATAAAATAAATTATGAAAACTTGTCTAAAATAAAAAACATAATGAATGATTATACTCCATATAATTCCATGGCTTTAAATAAAAATATTGATTAATCATATTGTCATCATATACAAATATTGATTAATCATTGATTTATACGTAAACAAACGATTAAAAATTTAGTATTTGATCTATATATAAACCAGATTAAATTAAAGTTTCCTAATAAAAACAAATTTGTATAAAAAGAATATACCTTAATGTGATTAAAATTATGTTTTAATTTTATGAGATCATTTGAATATATCATAAATAGAAAAATCGAAAAAAACAAAATATTTAATTTTCAGTACTAAAAAGAACATAAGGACAAATACATATTTAAAAATATCATTTAAATAAACTAATGAGAAATATTTTATGAAATAATTTTCGCCACATTTAATAATTCTTTAGTAAAGAAAAATAAGCAATTTAAGAATAATATTTAGAGGTATATCACAATTCTCGAAGATAATTTAAGTATCTTGTCTTTTAATTCTTCTCCTTTTTAATTTCTTATTTCTTTTGAATCATTCATTAAGAAAGTAGTTGATGAAGTTAATGAATAACCTCACCTTAAAATAAATTTTATCATACATTTGCAATGTTATGTGTTTGAAATTTATAAAGTTTGTTATAATTTAATTCAATTCTTTTTAGTATTATGAATTCTTTCAAAATTTTAGCTGTTAAATTTAAATTTTCATGCTACTGAAAGAAAAACATTGTAGTGGCAAGTTTATTTTTTTTTAGTATTATTGTTCCATTTATCCAAACTAGATTTTTATATATTTCAATTTTATTATCTTTAATAAGGTGTTAAATATCTTCTCCTGGGTGTAGGTCATCATGCTTATAAGATTTTATATAATTTATTAAACGCAATGTTAAACATTCTTTTAAAACAATTTTTTAGAGTTATCTAAAGTTGGAAATATAAAATTTAAAGAATATAAGGTGTATTTTACTTTAAATCTTTGAATAAGCTTTTGCTTATAACAAAAATGCATTAAGTAATTGTTTGATTTGTAAACACAATTCTTACTATAACACTCCACAGTCAATACATATTTGTATCAAAATGTATTCAGTTGTCAGGAATAGCAGTATTCTCTTTAATTAAATATTATCAAAATGCATTTATATCAATTCATTTATGGAGTTTCTTTTCATCTCTTTATCAAAAATAGACTTAAGAAGGCAACATTCAAAATCTTTAACGGATATAGAAAAATGGGTCGAGTGGAATGATATAAAAATTGACACCGATTAGTACCCAAAATGATAGATTTATCAAAATATAATGGAGAACTGTATTTAGATATCAAGAGTGCAAAAAGAAACAAGACAATGATCCCGTTATTCATTAATAAAATGGCACAGCTAAAATCTTCTTCGGTATGTAAATATGTAGCATGATTCTTTAAAAAGTAAATTTTTAGTATTTTTAAATATGCGAGTTGTTTCCTTTTTTAGTAATTTAATTGAAAAAAAATTTTAAACATTGGCTAAATAATTTTGTTAGTTGATAGTAATGTGTTAAGTGATATATATTTTTGGAAATAAATTTTCATAAGTAAGAATAATTGTAAGTAAATTAAAGAGGCTTATGTATGTTAAAAAAATATTAAAAGAAACGTTTTGTTCCTATTTGCATTTATTAGATCAATATAATGAAGCACTAAAGCTGTTTTTTTAGTATATTTAACTTTACATATGTATGTATATGTGTATATATATTTGTGTATATATATATATATATATATATATATATATATATATATATATATATATATATATATATATTGTACCGAGCTTCAAGGGTTCGTGTCGATTGAGAGTTGAATAAAGCAACCACTTAATGTGAACACAAAATTTTTATTCGTAAATATTTCACTAGATATAAGAAATTCCCGCTATAACAATGACAAATATACAGCTACAATTCGTCAGATATAACAAGAAACAGCTTCCAATCACAAGTCTCATAGTACCTCAGACAGAGAACAACTAGCAGTCGCAACTATTCGTCTTCACTCACTGACTGTCTTCACAAAACTTCCCTGTCTTCATCAACACCGACCTCTTCCATGTCGGGCTGCGGTATTTATACCTGACTTGGCGGCGAAATATACCAGTTTCGCCAAATGTTCTGGAAGCTTCTAGGCTATCTCTATATTGGTCCTAGAGCTTAGTTGATGGATGAAATATCTATTTCTCGCTAAAGCGCCAAGAATCTCGCCAACACTTGCCAAGTCGCCAAATTGTTAGGAAACCCGCTTTTAAACTACAACACTTCGAAATGCGGCAATTTTTTGCACAAAATGTGAGTATTTCAGATCTGTCTGAGATATTTTAAGACTAATACAATATTTATAAATTTGTAACAATAAATGCATATATATATATATATATATATATATATATATATATATATATATATATATATATATATATATATATATATATATATATATATATATATATATATATATATATATATATATATATATATATATATATATATATATGCATATATCTCAATAACAATTTAATCAATATAAATATTGATATTTTTGTAAATGTAGAACATTGTCTATGAATGGTGTAGAAATGAATCTCGCGTATGCTCCCTTGAATTTAATTACATCAAAGTTTACTTATTTCAAGTAAAAATGATTTTTGCTAATGAAAATATGGAGATGCATCATATTTAGCCAAATTTTGTTAAAAAAAAATTTCTTCCAAAAATTATAGCATGCAATGAATGATTCAAAAACGTGCTTTTAAAGGAAATTCAACAATGCTGATTTTCTTTGAGCCCTCTGTAACAGGGAGGTTTCGCGAGTAATCAAGAGAGCTAATTTAATTGCTTTCAGATATTTTGGCTTCGTCCCTTTATTTGTAAATAAGGAAATTACTTCTCTTTATCATAATCATGTTAAGTTGGTCATGGTTGTATCAATGTTTCCTTTCTGCTTTCGTAGAATGAATGTAGATGATTTATTTACTTCTTGAATACGAGGAACAAATTTAGTATATCTTGTGAGAACAAAATCCCTTCTATGTATTTTTATTTGAACGTGACTTCTTTTGTAGTTTTTCCAGAATGATAAATAGCCTTTCCTAAAATAAATGAGTCGACGCGTGGTTGAAGCGTGTCTAAGTGCTATTTCCGAATTTTCTTCCCATACTTTTGATTTATTGAAAAAAAAATAATGGCGAATTTAATAAAAAAAACTTGCTTTCTTTGATTTTGTAGGTTTTATTAAATATATCAAGCTTTGCCAAGAAGCTAGAAATGTTTAATAACATGTATATGATAAATAACTATTTTAAATTGAAAGATCATCTTTAATGAAGGAATATTTTTAGGAAGTATATGTTAAAAATTTTTATATTATATTTTGATTTAAATATAATCTGCAGATTATTTTTCTATAATGTATATTATGCATCAAAAAAGTAAATTGGATATCACAAAGTGCATAAATATTTTATTTTTTTGTCACTACATATATATTTTACTATACCATTTTCTTGTTTTGCAACCATTGATTTGATAAATATTTTGTAATATTTAGTTTTTCTGAGTAAAAATATTAAGTAACGCCTACTAGTCATATGATACAGGAATAAACATTGAGAATCTTCTGCAAATTTGCAATAGTTTTAATCACCTATGCTTTAAAAAATCATCAAGGTAAATAAAAATAGTTTTAAGCTATGTAGTTAAAAAACTGTACTTAATTAAAACGGACAGTAATAATGATACAATTCTTCCTATGCATATTTCGAAAAAATTAATTTCAATAAATATCAACATTTTATTCTTTTTTCTAAAAGGTAGAAATAGTAGCGTCATTACATACAAATAAATATATCAACTGCATAAAGTTTGGTAAATGATGTCTTCTTTTATTTCTTCGATTCCCGAAAAATATCTAATTTAAATCATTTTTTAAAATATTCATAGAAAAGTTTTCGTTTAGAGAAAATAATGCTACAATATGTAAAATATTTGAAAGAAAAAACTTTAAAATAAATATATATAGATATGATTCTTATATGTTAAATTCTTAACATTAACAATATTGCCTTAAGCTAGTTAAGCATCATGAGGTAAATGTGAAATATTGACAGCATTTTATTAGGAATAACATTCAAAGAATATTAGAATTGAGAGATTTTTAAAGGATTTTGAACAGACTTATCATCAACTTTCACAAATTGTAAGTTGCATTTTTTCATCCAATAAGTTTCATACTTGATGTATTAACAGCGTATATTCATAAGTGATCTGGCAATTGAAATGCCAGTGCTCAGGCTTTTAGTTCATCCGTTTGTATGAGTTCAATTCCCACTTCAGTGTTTGAATGCACGTAATAGATCGGAATCCAATTTAAACTGTATATTCCGAATGAACTAGACATCATGCACGAAAATGAATTTTGGCTTATAAGCTAACATTATTCAGTCGAATAATCTGCTTTTAAGCGCGGAGCTAATAAGTCTCTTAATATTCCCGTTTCTAAAACATATATTAAATTGTAATAAACATCCTTAAATGAACCCTGAAAGAAAAAAAAAGATTCTTGTTACGATTTCTGCTTTTTTAAGAAGCCCGGTGGCTTAGTGGCAGCGTTTCACGCTCCCATGACACAGTCCGAGGTTCGATCCTCGGGCTGGGCAAGATTGACTCAGCATTTCATCCCTTCAGTGAGTCGATTAACTGAGTACCAAGCATGCTTGGGAACTAAACACTGGGGGTCTCACGTTAGGCCGACCACCTAACTGGGACACATGCTTCGGTCATGAAAACAGTTATGGGCACTGTAGGCCTTGGCCCACATGAGCTGTCCTGCCATGGAGTTTAGTTTAGTGCTTTTGTACACCAAACTTCTACACAATTACTTCCAAATTATTATTTCTAAGTCATTATAAATTCATTGTTATAGGAGTAATTTATAGTAAATATTTAAATCAATAAACGGTACAAATTCATGTTTTTGAATGATATTCATGCAATAAACAAGCAGTCAGCTGATGATAATCGGAATTGACCTGTATCGATGCAGGACACTTATTTATACTCGTGTCCATAAATTAAGGATAATGCAAGTTCAGGTAATGGAACTGACAGAAGCAAAACCAATGTGATTTCTTTGTAAAGTCTATTTACTAAACAAAAGGTAAAGAGCTAAAGAGATTTTATATGTTTGACATCATTAATAAAAATTGCGACTTTTACTCCCTGGAGCAAATTTCAAAAACGAACCTATTTACAAAAACCAATATAATATGGTTGGTATGATGATTAATGCATAGGATGCCTACCAGATGATGCAATACTGGTAGCGTAGTCATGCTGAGTATCAACTTATCGATCTGATCTTGGGGAATATTACACCACTCATCAAGCAATGCTCTCCGAATTTCCGGTAGACATGTGAGAGGTGGTTGTCAGGCTGGAATTCGTCGGCCAAGCATGTACCACACATGTTCTATTAGATTCAAGTCCGGTGAGTATGCTGGCCAATCCAAACGGATGATATCCTCCAATTCAAGGCATTCCTCTACAATGTTTGCATGGTGAGGACGGACGTTGTCATACATAAACAGAAATTCTGCAGCCATAGCGCTAAGAAACAAACATAGATGTTGTTCCAGTATGACATCCCGATAGATGTCGTCTGTCATGGTTACATTCTGAACATGCAGATTAGTCCTGGAACCCAAAATAATTCCTCCCCAAACGAGCAATCCTGCACCACTGTAACGGTGTCGTTCAATAGTGTTCCCTGGGTGGCAACGCATACCTGGCCCTCTACGTATGAAAGTCCGGTGGGAATCAGACTGAAAGCTAAACCTGGTCTCGCCGGAATGCATTACACAAGACCACAGTTGCGGTGTCCACAATATATATATATATATATATATATATATATATATATATATATATATATATATATATATATATATTTATTTATTTATTTATTTATTTATTTATACCACGTAAAACATCATTCAAATGCTTCCTTTGTGCCATAACTATGCGGTTATTGCACTAAAAAGCTTTTAAAGCGCTTGTAAACAATTTTACTTCTCTGCAACCATTCCTGATATACCCCTCTCTTACACTCTCATCATTATGACGTACAATTGGCGCCATCTGGTGGTTTCTTGTAATTTGCATATTATTCTTCAAGATGTGTGTGAGAGGATTCTACTTGTGAAATATTTATTTTAGAGTTCAATTTCTGTGTGATTCTGAATTATCCTTAATTTATGGACATGAGTGTTATTTACTCATGTAACATGACCATATTATTTTATATAAAACATTAAATTATAAATATAACATTAAAGTTATATTAAAACATTAAATTCTCTCCCTCTTTTAATTTTAACAACTTATTTAGAAGTTTAAATATAGAAATAACAAAATTTTAGTTTAATTTTTAAAATATTTTTTATTTTTTCATTTTAAATATCTAATTTCTATCCATTATTTAAATGTATTACCTACATTATAGAAAATGTATTCACATTGATATAATTTAGATGAAAAGTGGATTTATACATCATGGATATTAAAAGATTGCAAGTTAATTTTGCCAGTTAATGACGCAAAGAATGGATTACATATTAAACGTTATGTATCAAGAAATTAAAATGAAAGACTCAACTTTTATCCTCACTCCTGTTCCATAAGGGAAGAGGTATTCATTTTTACACATCTGCTGGCCGGGGGATCGAGAACACTCCGTGCGATAACGATTACGATTCAATGTAAGACTGTATTTCCGGAATACAAAATGTTAAGTTTTCAACCAGTTACATTCGTTATTACATTATCTATTTAGAAGTGTCAATGCAAAAGAATTTTCAGAAACTGCAGCTTAACGCAGAAGATAATTAAGCTGTGAAAATATTTTATGTGGTATTTTGCTGGGCTGTTATTTAAAGGATTGACGCTCTGACGTTTATTTTTAACAGTTCATGGTTCGAGTACAACCGTTAATCAGCATGTTTTAAAATGATCCATCCACTTTAATCTGTAGATTCCAATCAAGCAATTTTTGGTTCCCGAAAAATGCCCATAAAGTAAAAAATAATAACATAAAAGTAACATTTTAATGTTTAATTGATAATCATTAGTGCAAAATGAGTATTTATAACTACTAAGTGATTAATTTTTAACATTTGGTAAATATTTCGGATTATTATGAATATCATTTGAGCTTGATAAGGCAATGATTATGATAAATGTCTATCATACTCATTTATAATATCATTGTGCATTGTGTTTGATGCTTCAAATAAAACAATAATTCACTCTAAATTAGAAGATTTGTTCTGCGTAAATAATGGAGAAAATATTTGCAGATAATAAAAAGAAATTTTTGGTCACTTAAAAATTGTAAAATTTATGTAATTAAACATGATAACATTTAAACGTAAGAATATCTATTATAATATATTCTCGATGTTCACTTTTACCTTTCACCATTGTTGTTGTTGTCGTGTGCCATCTAGGCTGGCAATATGGGGTGCGCTGCTCCACTTTTCCAACTGAGCCATTTTAGGTGTGGAGTCCGACTTCCTCAGTACACACATGCCATAGGGACCCGTTTATAGGGTAGGCAACAACATATTCATACACAGAAAGGACAAAGACAGGATAGAGAGAGAGAGATAGTACATCCCTGCCCGAACTAGGATTCGAACCCAGTACCTCGCTATCCGTAGTCAGGGACTCTGACCACTAGACAGGGTGGGCGGCACCTTTCACCGTGTGTTTTCAAATATTGTTTAATACGATATTTATTTTACAAAGCTTTTCTTCTCTAGAAAAAAATCTTGAAACCAAATTACCACATAAGATTAAAATATATGATAACAATTCGTTGAATGTCACCAATTTTTTTTCTTTTGAATGAAGTTAACATCTGTTTCCCCGTTTTGTGTATAGAGCCAAACCAAAAACTTTTATTGTCCATTTATTGAAGACGGCGCTGTTCATGGCTATTACTCCTGCGGTGTCCGCAAAAGGTTATCATGATTTTTCAGACTTAAATTGCTTTTCAGGGATGCAATGTTAAGGGTCAAGGAATTTAACTTCTCGATTCACATCGAACACTTGTAATAAAATTTTTTAAAAAAACGCTTCACTTGCTAAAAATATATAAAATTATAAAATTGCATGTGATAAAAACTTTGGTACTTTTCCATTTCGCCGGCGCAGGAGATGAAGTCGCTAAAAATGATACAACCGGCGCTAGAGGGAATATCTCCGCTGGTAACCTTCTACTGCTACGTTTCCAAAACATGTGACCGCCTTTCACTATCTCAACGACTTTATTTCGACTCTTTTTTGTTTTACATTTTATAATTTTATGCTATGTTGCTATATATACAAATTTAATAATTTCATTATATCTCTCTAGGAAAAATCGAATTTTAAAAATATATCTTAAAAAATAATAATCGTAACAAATTCACATAAAAAATATTTAAAAAATTATAAATAAGATTTTGAAATATGCATCACCCGATAAATTGTAATTTAATATAATAAGTAAATAGATTGAGGCTCTGGCACCCATCATTCCACACATAACGTGGACACGAGTACCACAATTAAATAAATAAATTAAAACAATTTTTATGTGAAACAACATTATTTAAAAATTTTATGTGTACACTGTGTGTTATGGCCAACTGGAGATTTAGTTTTCACTTGGCGAGATTTGCGCAGGCAAAATGGAAAAGTACCAAAAGTTTTTACCGAGAGGTAAAACCATAGAACTTTTTGGGACGAATAACTCGAACAGCAAAAGCATTGAAGAATAGCATCGGAAAAGAAAAGTGAAACGGCCAATAGTAGCTGTCAGAGTATAGAAAACAAACAGAAATTCTATAGAGGGTCATTATTCATGGTAAATGAGAAACTGTCATCAAGTTTATTGGTAACTATTCTTGATGAATATACAGGGTAAAAATCCTTGAAGCGATAGACTTTTCTGCATTACAATAAAATTATTTTATGTTCTGACGTAGAATTAATTCGCTAATGAATTTCTCCTATATTTCGTAAAAAATCATACGAAGATTCCATTTGCAAGAAAGAATTCAAGAATTCTCTTGGGAGAAATCAACGCGAAATCAGAATCTCAATTACATCTTATGTCCTCCTCAGACACTTTTGTGATCCCATGGGTGAGTTAAATTTTTCAGTTTTCTTCCCAAAGAACAAAACGTCATCTGATGAGGAGGAAATACATGCAGAATTTTTAAAATATCATGTTGCCAACGCTCTATTGATAAGTTTTAAATTTTTTTAATTAATCTTGAAGAACATTTCTTTTGCCTTCACAATGTGGAAAAGCATTAGTAATCTTTAATTTAAAAAAGCGCCATGACCCAAATGACTTGAAAAACTATCATCTGATTTCATTAACAAGCGTTTTGGTTAAAAGAATATAGGAAGAATATATTTAATAGATTTAACTAGTACTTTGAAAATAGAATGTTGGGCACAGGTGCCGCATAATCCATGCGCCAAATTCTGAGATTGGCGATTTTTTGGCGGATTTTCTTATGTATCTGGCAACTTTGTTTTTGTTACGTCATACATATGGATACTTATAAAATTATGCGGAAAATTCTATTTTGGTAACCCTAGTACTTACCTAATCGGGCACGTCACGATATGTCATCTTGGCAACATTTCTTCATCGCCAAAAAAATTCAGAATTCGGAATCATGGATTATACGGCACCTGTGCCAGAATGTTGCTTCATTTTGCTATTTTAAGCTGGTTTTAGAGTAAAACAAGTGGTATTATTAAAGCAGGATGTTAAACATGAACTGTACTGAAGCAAATACTTGACTTTAATTTTTGTTTACTTTAGATCTGCATACGGCTTGTTTTGGAAGGAAAAGTTACATATAAAATTAAAAATGTTTGATATCCATCCAAATATGTTCAACTAGTTACTCTTTTTCATTAATCAACTTATGTGTAAAGTAATTTATGATATGGATAAAATGTAAAACTAACCTTCATAAAGAATAGAGAGAATAAACGTGATAAAGCTCTGTAGATATATTGTCCAATTATTGAGAACTATGATATTATATTTACAATTGCTTCAATGACAGTTGCTTTGAAGTTTTCACTTCAACTAAGAAGATTAATCTTCTGAGGAAATAAAACTTCAAAGAGAAAATTCTTACCCAAACCGAAATACATGATTATTTGTGTGTTATTTTCAATATTAAGCTTAACTGAAAAATGCACGTTTTAAAGACTGTTGAAATATTTTGCAAACGTTTAAACATGTTAAAACTTATTCCATGCTGCAAATGGAGCTGCAGGCATGAATCACTATAAATTACGTACAGGACGTTTGTCTCTGCTCTAATAAATTAATTCTACGACGTTTTAGATACTGCAACATATAATGATTTCGATATTCCCAAAACTACACATAACCAAGCAATCCGGTTTATAACAGGAGCGGTGAAATCAACAACATTGAGCGCGCTGTATTTTTTAATATTATTAAAACGATGAAACCATACCTGGAGAAGAAATTCTACATTTTGAAAAAAATAGCTCAGAACATCCTTCAATAAATCATGGTAACTTGTAGAATTGTTGCTGTTGCTAATCCCAGATGATCAAGAAATGCTAGACCATCTCCATAAAACGCATTATTTCCAACAAGTCCAAAAACAATGTAGGACCTTTAAGAATGTCACTTTTGGTAAAATCCAAGCAGTTTAGAATATGGGTAGAGGAGGCCTGCACGGCTCCACACCAGTGGCCATCCGAGTACTTCTTCTGTCCTTGATGAAAAACGAGAGCTTTAATAAGTCCACTAATAAAGCGAGAAAGAACTGTTTGTTGCTTTCTGGTACCTTGGTTTGACTTCTGATACCCGGACTTGAAGAGCACTAAAGATTGCTCAAAACACAGAGACGGTTTATGCAATTTGGCCTTGTGACAAAGGCTGTACATGGCATCGATTGCAGTCAACAGTCTTTTTTGCCACTAAATCCCTGGGAATATTTAACAATTGAATATAATTTAAATTTACTGCAGCTTGTATCAAAGAAGAAATAATTATATATATATATATATATATATATATATATTACAATAATAACTTTGGTAATAACATTACCAAAGAGCACTGTCCCACCCGAAGGTATACGGTGGAGAACGTCGTCGGACAGTAATCCTAGAGGGAACCCAGTCTCAGCACTTAGCCAGGGGCGTGTGAGTAGAGCTCCTTAAGGAGTGGACTGTCCAAACCGAGTATATATATATATATATATATATATATATATATATATATATATATATATATATATATATATATATCCAGAGAGAATATTTTCTAAATAACCTGAAAGTGAATAATCAGATATTTATACTGACAGGTCAAGAGTAGAAAACTTTGTAAATGCTGGTGAAGGTGTATTCAGCAATTTTTTACGTCTTATATTCGTGTTAAAAACTATGCATCTGCATTTAATTGAAAGTTGAGGATTATATACGTGGCGTTATCTCAACTTAAATACCATAAATGTAATTTTAAAGGATGTATTATCTTCTCTGATTCTCAAGTGGCTATTTAAGCTATAGCATTGATGAAGAACTGTAAGTCTCATGAAATTTTTGAATGCCACAGTTTAAAAGATAATTTGATACAGAAGAATACAAAAATGCCTTTGCAGTGAATCGCAGCACATTGTGAGATTAAGGAAAATGATCTGGAATGTAATCTGGCAACGAAAGGATCTGCAGCTCTACAAGTATCAGAAAAGTCAATTTTGTTTCATTTTATGCAATGCACTAATAAGTTAAAAAGAAATCAAGATACATTCTTTGAAGAAGCTTGAAATTTAGATGCTATGATAAATTGTGGTTTGTGAACCGTAATTTTATACCACTGTCGCCCAAGTCCAATTTCGTGGCTATATTGAAACTCTTAACTAACCATGATAGCTTGTCCAAACATTTGCATCAGTTGAAAATTCTCCACAGTCCCAACTATCCCCTATGCAGTTCATATCAAGAAATAAACATTTGACATTTGGAGATTTGTACAGCTCACACCTGTCTCTGCTAAAGATATTGAGAAACTAGAGAATGTTTGCGCAGCTGATTGTATTTTTGTTTGCGATCCTTATTTTATTCTGTCTGTCTTTTTTTGCTGTCAGACTTTGCAAATAAATAAGTTGTCTTTCACGAATGTACGACTCAAGATCCAAATATAATTTCTTAATCGGGTTACATCTTCTAAATATGCATGCTTGTCTTAGAAAACCGAAGGTGTTTTGTGTTTGCCGAGCCGAGAAGGGATACACAACTAACCCGATATAAAATAAGATTACAACAAAGGCTTGTTCATCGATCAATTCATAAAATGTCAAACTTGATTTTATATGATATTCTGCTATCACTTTTGTTTTCAATTTGAAGTTTCCTTAAGCAAAACTACAAGCGAAAGCAAATATTTTGAAGAGTATCTCCTGACCCTATCAAGTAATAATGAAGTCCTAAGTGAAAAAAAGCATTGTCTTGTATATAAAATTCTGATACCAGCATCACCAGTAGTAAAATTAAATGTGTTAATTTACCAAATTATAAAAGGAAGAGGGTAGTTTTCCGACTCATTAGACATTTACATTGAATAAACATACTGGTTTAAAATACAAGTGAGAAATATAATATTAAAATGAACATTCTTTGTGACTGTTCTAAAATTCTCAAAATCACAAAACAACTCCTCATTTTAGGAGCCGTACATGTTCTAATTCGCTAATTACAATAGCATTATGATGAAAAAGCTTAGAAAGGAACTTAAATTACTAGTTTATAATAATTTTGGCAAATAGAGAGTATCAATGCTCCAAAATGATTATTGACTTTCCATAAAGATACTTTATTTCTTACGCTCTGCAGACTTTAATTTGTGGCATTTGTGGAATTTAAACCTCTGCAAGTCTCCTCACTTGAAGCAGAAATTGAACCAATAATCTGTGAATAAAGAGCTGCAGATCTAATTTTCAACTACCAGCTGAGTTTTTGTTGTTGTTGTGTAACAGCCAGGCTGGCAAAATGGGGTGCGCTGCTCGTTGTTTTTTCAACTGAACCATATTTTGGTGTGGAGTCCGACTTCCTCAGTACACACATGCCATAGGGACCCGTTTATAGGGCTATTCACACCTCATTCATACAAGGAAAGGACAAAGACACGATCGATAGAAAGAGATAGTACACCCATACCCGAACTGGAATTCGAACCCAGGACCTCCCTATCTGTAGTCAGGGACTCTGACCACTAGACAGGGTGGGCGGCAGCTTAGCTTTTAACTGAGATATATATGCTTTAAATTTTACTGCTTTATTGAAGTGTTGTTTTTATTAAATGTTGAAATGCTGTGAACAAATATTTTCTTGGAATTAGCAAAACAGAAAAATATTGACTAAAATAACACAAAACAAACTCTTTACTCAAAATTGTGTAAAAGCCTAAAATATATTTTGTAAGAATTTTTTGATAGTATTTTGAAATGTTTTGACTTTTTGAAGAATATAGACTGAAATTATGTGGTATCAAAGTATATTTCAGTCTTGCTACCTAAAGCTGTATTTAGTTATCTTTTGTCACCATAGATTAGATTAAAATTAGGTGATGACATAAAAAAGTTTTTACAACAAGAAACAATATCAAATCATCAAAGTAAAATTCAACGTTTGTAAAGATAATTCATCCTGGGGGTCATTAATTAAAGGATTTAACATATTATATAGCATTTAAGTGAAACTGTATTATAGCTACTGAAATTTGATTTTAATAAGCATTTTTGTGAAAAAAAATGTATGTGTTGTTAAAATGTATGATTAATTTTGTGAGATAAAATATATTATGCTCAATTTTAAATTTTAAAATTTTTAAATGTGTATTTAAACAAAGTAAGTTCATCGATACAGTATAATAATATTAAATTTATGATTGAGATATATTGTGACAATTTCAAGATATATACATATTTATTTTTAAGATATATTCATATATTAACTATTTCAAAATATAAATTTATAATGAAAATATATTTGAATTATTTTATAATAAATTGTCAAGAAAATGAATGAAGATTTCGTAGTAAGAAATAATCTTCCAAATTAAACAAGAAAATCATGTAATAGTGAAACAGAAACCATATTAAATCCACGAGCCCTGTTGTTTGAAAAATCCCTAGTCTTTGTCGACGTCACAGGAAAAGCGATCACAAAATGGAAAACAATTTAAAGAATTGGTGTTCTCTGAAAAGAATGTTGTTTATAACAAGATGTAAGGCACTGTGCCAAAAAGAGAAAAACACAATATTTAGAAATATCAGAAGGTCACTTTAAGAAAAGTTCAAGAGTTGAGTAAGAAATGTTTTACATGAGATTAAAAATGGAGTAGACGGTTTATAAATATTTTCTTTTACAATCTTCAAATATATTTTGTAACTCAAAATTGTAAACACAAATTGTGTAAATATGTTGTTGTAAGTATTTTAAAAAAAAAAAAAAAAAAAAAATATATATATATATATATATATATATATATATATATATGTATGTATGTATGTATATATATATATATATATATATATATATATATATATATATATATATATATATATATATATATATATATATATATATATATATATATATATATATATATATATATATATATGTATGTATGTATATATATATATATATATATATATATGTATGTATATATATGTATATATATATATATATATATATATATATATATATATATATATATATATATATATATATATATATATATATATATATATATATATATATATATATATATATATATATATATATATATATATATATATATATATATATATATATATATATATATATATATATATATATATATGTATGTATATATATATATATATATATATATATATATATATATATATATATATATATATATATATATATATATATATATATATATATATATATATATATATATATATATATATATATATATATATATATATATATATATATATATATATATCGTAAACCTAATTTCAGTGAATGCGGATTTTAAATCAGTGTTAAGATTTGTTGTTACTTATGACAATTGGACAAGTCAAGCTCGCTATGCCTTGGCAATGCGAATTTAAGTCAACTGGGAGCGTCTTTCGTTTAATCAGAGCACCATGAAGGTGAAAGTACGTCATTTGCTCTTTTTTAAATCCTCCGATAGATAGCCACCACCAGAGAATCCACTCCCTCAATTTTGACATTGATCTGAAGGGAGAGGAAATTTTCTCCAGACCATTGCACCCATGGTAACTGCTGAACGACCGACCACAGGACTTTTGATTCCCCAGATTTATAACGAGCACGTATATCGCATGTACTCATTGTGTCTTTGGCGGCTTTGGGAATCGAACCCCGTCCTTCCAGATGGAAGGCCAGTACCCTAATCACTTGGTTACCACGGCCCAAGATTTTCTAATTCCGATGGTAAAATTGAAGTTTATTCCCGATTATATTTTAGGACTTTAAATAGTATGAAATTTGGTCAGACTTCCTCCCTTTCATAAACAAATATATGAAACAATTTTCAAAAAAACAATTTCAAGCAGCTTTTTCTTTATGTGTTTTTTCCTATTTTCTAAAATTTTTGTAAGAATATTTTTACATAATTAACATGGTATAAATATTGCATAGAAATAAATCCTAATTAAAAAAAAGTGTAATAATTTTCTTTTGAAATATTTTAGATAAACCTACATTTTGTGAAGTTCTATTAATTATGAAATAATTAAGTGCAATTATAGAATTTTCATAAAAAATAGTTGTTAAAACTATAAGTGTTCATTTTACATTACTATCACTCGAAATATTCTTATATTTTTAAATTACAATATCCACAATCTTGTCAAACATAAATGCGAAAATCTAATTTCATTTGAAATATTGCTTAAAATAAAATATATTTATCATACATAAAAATAAGTTAAATACGAATTTTATATGAAATGTAATTTTTCTGATGCTTCATTAAACATTTGTTTAGAGAAATATATGTAAATGTTATCTTTTTCTTGTATCTTCTCACAAAACTGTGCTATAATTTGAATTCCCTCGGTTCCAAAGGATTAAGAAAAATAATTATTTTATATATTTATTCCAAATGATATGTATTATGCAAACAATATAAATAACTTCATCATCTATGATTTAGTTTAAATTGAAGTAAATTATAAAATCAATTTCCTTAGAATGCTATGTTTCAAGTTTGACAAACACCCCTTCACTGAATTCCTTTTACAAATCATCGTGAATTTTTGAAAAACGAAATTAATCATTACCGATCACTTACACAATTAATCACTTGCGATTATACATGAAATTAAATTGTTTTGATACTGTTTGAGAGCAATGTATTTTTCCAACTGTAATTCTATTTTAGAATGATTAATAATTTTACATTTTATTATTTAAATTGTTTTCTCATCATTGCCCCATGTTTTCATTTATCATGTTATAAAGTGAGTTTAAATTACTTAAACTATATATTCAAGGTTATAAATTCACAATTTCATGAATTGTCAGTTTTTTAATACAGCATTCCTAGAAATTTTCATATGATGTGAATTTAAATTCATCTTGAATGTAAATTCAATTCAATCAGAAAATCATTTTTATTTACCAATTATGAACATTACTTTATATTAAAAATATGATTCATAGTAAAGTATTTTATTTTAATTAATTTAAAATAATTTAAATAATTAATTCTTCCTGCATGAGTTGATATTTAAAAGCATATAATCACTTGATTTGGATCATTAAAACAAATTTTAGTTAAATTCAATTCTCTCTTTATATATTCCTAAACGTCATCAATATAATCTAATTGCATCAGCAACACATTTTTTTTTATTTCTTGAGAAAAACATTAAAACTTTTTATGGATCTTAATGCCGCCCAACTTGTCTAGGGGTCAGCGTACCCGACAAGGAGGTCCTGGGTTCATAACCCGGTAGGGTATGGATGAAGTTTCTCTCTGATTGTCTTTTCATTGTCTTTTCCTTGTATGAATTGGTTGTGAATGGTTACCTACCCTATAAACGGGTCCCTATGGCATGTGTTACAGTGGAAGTCGGACTCCACACCAAAATAGGGTTTAGTGGGAAAATTGGAGCAGCGAACCCCATGTTGCCAGCCTAGCTGGCACACGACAACAACAAAAACAGGGATCCTAAATAACTATTTGTATTTACTGAATGAAAACCTTAATAGATACTTTGAATCATTATTACAATATCAAGAAATCAACAAATACAGCTTATGAAACTAAAATATCATAAAATGGTGTAAGAAATTACATAAATTTTGTAATTCTTCCAAAATACATTTATTGACTTTTAGCTGATGGTTTGAATTAGAAACAATACATTCGCAACTATAACACCATGCGTTGGATATCACAGTAAACAGTCATTCTCTGTATAAAATCAATTATGTGAACTGAGCATAAACTATAAAATTTCACTATTAATTTTTATTCGACCGTGAAAATTAACCACATTAAATGCCTGGCTTAATTTAACTTAATAAATGAAAATGCTTAATGTATAAATATATTTCAGTTCTCTTATTTAAGAAATGAGGTTCACACATATTCAGATTTTTTTTTTCCATAATTTAAGCTGTTCAAAAGTAATGTGAAAATTTATTTCCTACTTAATAATGGTTTAATAACATGCTTAACATTAAAGCAAGGTTTAAATTTTATTACTTTTTTAAAAGAATTAAATTTAAAACATTCGTTTTACTTTAATTACTTTTTATAATATTTTCACTTTATGAAAACACTATTTTGTTGCTTAGTTTTGTTTACATTGTAAAATTTTTCTTTCCATGTATTTATTATTATACTCATAAGTTATATTAAAGTAATTGATTCTAAATTTCTTGGAAAGATTTTGCAGAAATTGAGTGTTCTTCCTTTCATTTTTTAATTAATTATTGTCATTCAAGCTTTGTTTATGGACTTTATAAATTTTAATATATATGTCTATAAATAAAGCTTGCTATTTATACAGTCGAGTATGTAGCACAACATATTTATATGGATATTTTGGTCACGTAAAATGAAATTTAATCAGATAAATATGCAATAGTTATCGGTTTGTATTTTAATTATTATTACTATTTATTAATTTTTCAAAAATGTCGCAGTCATTCAAGAAATTGACAGGTAATTCATCAGCTCTGATAACTTACAGTTCAAATGTATTGCAGCTGTACCATAGAAATATGTTTTAAATTATATTGCATCAAATAAAATGCTGACCAACTTGTCTAGTGGTCAACGTGTCTGACTGCCGATAGGGAAGTCTTGGGTTCGAATACCGGTTCGGGCATGGATGTGCTTTCTCTCTCTATATCTATCCTGTCTTTGTCCTTTCCTTGTATGAATGAGGTGTGAATGGTTGCCTACCCTATAAGCGGATCCCTATGGCATGTGTACTGAAGAAGTCGGACTCCACACCAAAATAGGGTTCAGTTGGAAGAGTGGAGTAGCGCACCCCATATTGCCAGCCTAGCTGGCACACGAAAATGAATGAATGAATAAAATAAAAGCAATGTGTAATTAAACAACACTATTATTTTTTTAAAAATTTTAATAACGGGAAATTACTTTTTGTCTTCTACTTTCCTACCATATGACGAATATATTTCAACCATGCTATGGGCCATTTTAAATGTTTTGGAGCTTTGAGAAACGTTTCGTGTTAAAAAAATAAGTGCTCATTTGATTGTTAAGCATTCGAAACGACGCTCTTGAATTAACATACGGATATATTTCTGCACATTGTTATCAGCTGAAAAGTCACGCGAGCTCCGGGCAAGCAGAGAGCGACGCGGAAACCCAATTTCCATCAGAATAAATCACTCGGCAGCCCTCATAAAGCAGCCTTCGTGTGAGCTAAATTCTGACACATCTCCGGTCTAGAAGGAGATAAAAGGAGCGCAAGGGTAGACCTTAAATCAAAAACACTAAAGATCGCCAAGCTGGGACTTTTGTTGATGGCACTTATTTCTAGGTGCCACGTGGCCCTAAAGGCAAGTGCAGTTTTTGTTTTGGTGGAGACAGTTTTCGCATCACTTAGAATTGCACTTGACGTGGCGGGTGGAATATATCGTTCGCGCATTTTTTTGGAGCAATCTCCGTAAGGGAAAAATATATCTGCGCTGACACAGCTTATAAAATGTGACAGGAACTGCTCTTTCAGTTCTTAAGCAGTCCGCTGTCATCACTGCAATTAAAAGATGATTATATAATTTTGAAATTTGTTAATGATTTTTTAATAAATTATCCAAAAATAATTAATAAATATATGTATTTTTTACTATCTGTTTTCTTTTTAATATTTCTTTAGATTGTAATAGTTAAATTGAATTTTGGTAATTAAAACACGTATCGCCGACCAACTTGTCTAGTGGTCGGCGTGTCTGACTGCGAATAAAGAGGTTCTGGGTTCGAATCCCGGTTCGGACATCTATGTACTTTCTCTCTATCTATCTATCCTGTCTTTGTCCTTTCCTTGTATGAATGAGGTGTGAATGGTTGCCTACCCTATAAACGGGTTCCTATGGCATGTGTGTAGAGCAAAGTCATACTTTCACCTTCATGGTGCTCTGATTAAAACGAAAGACGCTCCCAATAGACTTAATTCGCATAGCATAGCGAGCTTGGCTTGTCCAAGTGTCATTTGTTAACAACAACAAAACACGTATCAAATGTATTTTGAAATACATTAAAATTATAAGCTTAAAAGAAAAATTAGCAAACAGGTTTATTATATTTACTTTATTATACAACTTTGTTAACTAAAAATAATTTGACTATTATTATAAGCTTATTGTAAAATACATTTATAATTTATTTGAAATTAATTTATTTCTGGAAAACTATTATTTATAATTAACCTGATTTAAAAATAAGAAAGTTTACGTTTACTGTAATAAATTAAACTGTTTTTATCTCTTTGATACCATTTACAAATTTATACAAAAGTACACATTTTTGAATAACGCAGAATAATAAAGTATTTAATTGTAATATCAATGCATTAAACCTTATTAAAATGTGATATGAACCCAGGTTAAATTATATCCTGATAATATTTAAAAGAATTTGTTTTTATTTTGTTAATGTGTATTTCTTTTTTCAATTACAAAAACAGATTTCATATACTTCAGGTTTCTCTTTTATATTTCACAAATTTACTAAGCATTTGTATCCTAAACTTTCGTTCCAAATTTATACGAGTCTTATTTTAAATTAAATTTATTAATTTAAGTGAAATAAATTTTAAATTATTTTATAAGAAATTGTTTTAATATTAATTCACTTAACTTAATAAATTTTAATTTAAAATAACATTCAAATAAACTATCGTGTTTTGGATGTCAAAATTATTTGCAGTTTATTTAAAAAGAAATATTGCGAAGTACAACTAAAAATATTAGTAAAATTAATTAACGAATAATTTATGCATTTTGAATTAAGTTGTTTTTTTTAAAAAACTTTGTACGCGTTACTTATAAAATGCACACCCATTAATATGAAACTGAAACACAACACGTACCAAATTTTGTGTTTCAAATCAATTTCTATGTTACTATTGGTATTGATAAGAACAAGACCGTTTTTCTCCTGGGCTTTGGTGTGCTAAACTAACTCAATATCCGATAATTCTGTTGTCTTTGTGCTATTTTGGTCTCGCAGGAAATGAATCAACAGTTGATGCATGCATCTGTAACCTGCATTGTGCACATGCAATGAAGGAAAGTTGAGCTATTAATCATGTTGGACGGAAAGTGTTTGACAGTTACCTGCATTTTGCGTTTTCCATGTTATTGATCCAAGAAAAGTCATTACCCGTTACAGGAAGTATCATAAATAAAATTTGCATACATTTCGCCAAAGCATTCGTAATTAAGTGATATGCATTCGAATTAAGTGAACTTACTTTCATTCCAGGGAACAATTTCTTTAGCATATTGGTGGAACGGAAATTTAATTTACAAGCTTTAGAAACAATAGTCTGAATAATTTTTTGTGATTAGTAAAAGAAACAACCTTTGATATTTTTCAGACGAAATTTTGTCATTTAGGGTTTTAAGGATTTATTATAAAAGTTGTAATGTAATATTTAATCAATTACTGATTTATTAAAATTTAATTGGATGAATTTTAAGTTTTATCTGAACGATTACTACTGGACAGGAATTTTCTTAGTCCTTTATTAAATGAACATATCATGATAAATGACAAAAAATATAAAGCCGACCGATGTCTGAGTGGTTAGCGCCCCTGACTCCTGAGCTGTTGGTCCCGGGTTCGATACCCGGTTTGGGCATGGATGTTTCTTTCTTTCTCTGTTCTCTCTGTGTTTCTCTGTCCTTTCTTCTGTGATGTTGTATGAATGTTGTTGTTGTTGTTCCTTATTCAACTTGATCTAGTACAATCTAGACCAAGTTCAGTAGGTTGTTCGCCCAGAGAAAGCCCCGAACCAGCGCAGGGTTATCAAAAAGATCTCTCTTCTCCAAACCCAGACAGGAGAGCAGATAGTCCGAAGAATGTATGAATGTGGCCCACCCTATAAACGGGTTTATGGTGGTATGACGCTAGTAATAGAATAGCAGTTTTTGGCCTTGTTGTGGCATAGGATTTGTCACACAAGTGTGTACCAGCCGTTGAAAAAAATATTAAATGACCTGTTATTGTGATGCCATTAAATAATTTGATACCAACTGCTTAGTGAAGTAAAGTAAATGATTATATTTTTTAAATAATTTCAATTTGTATGTCATTTCATTACATTTTCAAAAATTTTTATACTTTTATAAATATTTGTTTTTGAAAAAAATTGGAAATTATGTAAATTATATTTTCATATTATAAATATTATATTACTCTTTATATTAAATATAACATAGCTTTAAAAATAAACTGTTATTGAAAACATATAAGCCTTACTTCAGAACAGATAGGATGTGCATAAATGTGTGGGTAGTTATGAAATAAAAATATAATCTCTTTAATTGATTGATGATAATAAAACTTAAATATTTCAGAGACCTTAGATATTATTTATAAGACGGAAATATTTCAAGTTTTATAAAATGTATTTCTTTTGTTTTTTAAATCTTCTAAGTATATCTCATTTTATGAAATATTTTTCATTTAAATTTGTCTTTAATACGTCTTATTTTAACGATGTGTCTCTGATATAAATGTATAACTTCAATAATCCTTGTTATACATTTAATCAATCAGCTCACTCCTGTGGTTTAATCAAAACTTATATAATTTTGTTTTTAGTTAATTTTCTTAAAACATATCTATAAGTTAGTATGTTTTTATTTATTATTTGCCAGAATAAGACAATTAACATTTCTAATTATATGCTTGGAAAGAATAGTAAGTAAAACCATTGCTGGTAAAGAATTAGATTAACATTAGTGAGATGCATTAAATATCATTTCATAATTGCAGTTTATACTATAAATAAAATATCCCATTATTTTAAATAAATTTTAGATAAACGTTAGATTGTAATAATCATTTGTTTTAACTCATGCATGCTCAATCATAAAATTAAAAATTTTAAATATTTGATTACAAACTGATTAATTTGCATATTTTAAAATTACATTGAGATTAAGAAGGCATTTCTAATTGAGAATTTGTGTTTTATATAAAATGTTTTGAACAACTTCAGCAACGGAGGCTATATATATATATATATATATATATATATATATATATATATATATATATATATATATATATATATAAATTATCAAAGTATAATAGGATAATATATATTTTTTATATTAATTACTGCATTGAAATTGGGAAATTTTATTATTTGAAACTTAAAAGAAAATGTATATCTAAAAGTATATATGCATGCATATACATTTTCTTACAAACAAGCATACATACAAACAACATACACACAAATATATACATATATATGTATGTATCTATGTATGTATGTATATATATATATATATATATATATATATATATATATATATATATATATATATATATATATATATATATATATATATATATATATATATATACTATTTTATAATTCATTAAAAAATTTGCAAAATGTAATTGTATTTTATTAGAAACTTAAAATGCTTTAAAAATGTAGTTTCATTTTTCTATCTTTCAGTGTTAATGTTGTGTCTATTATTCGTATCTATATTCATCATTTTAAAAAGAAGTACTGATAACGTAAATTATTAAATTTCATATTACTCAGTAATCTAGATATATAATAAAAATATTAATTTTATAAACATTGAAATTCTTCAGCCCCAGGAAAAAATCTTTAGTTAATATGATTGGATAATTAATAACAAAAATATATTATTATGTTTCGATAGCTTTAATCCAACTTACTTGATTTAACTCTTTTCTTTTGGAATTAATGAAATTATATTTTTAAACTTATCTTCACCAGTAAATTTCTATTGTATTATTTCATTATATATACATAGAAATTTTAAATAATGGCTTGCATTATTTAGTTTTAATATTTAATTAAGATTATCTTGGAATAATTTATTTTAATAATAAGTTTCCTAATACAGACAATTAAATTTATTCATATCATTTGAAATGTATAACATTTACACCATTTATTAGAAAGCAACAATTTAAAATTTTCCTGATAGCACACTACTTCAAATAAATTTGAATAACTAAAAAGAAATGTTAGTAACATAAAATGTTGATTAATACTGCATAGAAGAAAATTTAGAAGCACTTCTTATGCAATAATTTTATTATTTAAGGCAAGACAAAAGTCTTCAACACCATAAAAACTCAAAAAAGAAAACGCAATTACATGCATTTTTAATACTTCCTAAGAATAAAATCTGTCTTTCATATTAAGAATATCTGACATGCAACAATATGAACTGCAAAAGTAATTGCGAAAAGTAATTAAACCATCTTATACTTTGATGCAAGAGCATCGCAAAAAGTTGGTTTACAAGATAACATAGTTGCAGAGAATTGTTTGACTACATGCATTAAGGGAGAAAAGGCATTTAAAAATTCTCTAATTTGCGAATTTCCTCTTCAGAACTAGAAACTTGCAGAATTAAAGTCTCATAAAATTACTGTCATCTCACCAAAACAAATACTTTATAACATTGAATCACTGTTTTGTTTTAATCATTTTTACACATTACAATTATTATATTTTTAAAAAAAATTCCACTTCAATAAAAATAGAAATTTGAATAGTAAATGTTAGAAATGTGATTATTGTTGCATGATTATAACTTTAGGAATAATCGTAATGCAAAAGAACTTTTTTTAAAGTAATAGTTATTGAAACTCAAACTCATAATTAGCTAAGCAATGAAACTCATAGTTTAAAAAACAGAAAATTTTCCATGAAGGACTTCCACTGATAATCTTTGGTATATCGGATTCTTAGTACAGTTTTATTACAATTATCGAAATTGAAAAGATTAATTCAAATATATCATAAACAAAGCTGGCAAAAGCAGCAAAAGATTTAGCATGGTCAAGTAAAATGTTTAATAGTAAATTTTAATTAATATTACAAATTAATGATCAGATTAATTACATTTATTGAAATTGAGCAGCTGTCGTTCAAATTCTCAATTAACGTAGCAGAATTTTGATTTTTGTTTTCGGATAAATGGTGAATTTAAAAATATTCTTCAGTTATTTTTTACACATTTTTCTTATATGAAGGCAAATTAGAAAAAACTAATCAGTCAATAATTTGAAAGATTTACTATCGAAATAGCTGTTGTTTATGATTTAATATTCCACTGTTGTTGTTGTCGTGTGTCAGCTAGGCTAGCACAATATGGGTTGCGCTGCTCCACTTTTCCAACTGAACCCTATTTTGGTGATGGCTCAGACTTCCTGAGTACACATATGCTATAAGAACCCGTTTATAGGGTAGGCAACCATTCAAACCACATTCATACAAGGAAAAGACAAAAACAGGATAGATAGAGAGAGAAAGTACATCCATGCCCGAACCGGGATTCGAACCCAGGACCTCCCTATCCGCAGTCAGACACGCTGACCCCTAGAAAAGTTCGGTGGCACACATAATAATAAATATATATTTACTAAACTAAACAAAAAGTAACTGAATGTTAATAAAAAATAAAAACCCAAATTCAAGAACTAAATATAATTGCAGACTAATAATACTTATAATTTCTTATAATAACATTAATGAAGTTTTAAGCTTTCTCTGCAACTCCTGCTAATTTTACAAAATAATAAATATTACAGTAGGATGCTTAATTTAAGGAAAGTAAAATAAACAGACAGATAAAATAATACAGACTGATAAGAATTGTTAGATAAAATGAACAAATTTCTTTCTGATGATTTTATTCGTTCTGACTCTCAAGTTATATTTTCACACTTTAAAAATTGCAATTTTATTGCTATACACAAAAATTTTTATATTTAAGCAATAACCTACAACAATATTAAAAATCCTACAACAATATATATTTTTAAATAACCATTAAGATTTAATTTATTTATTGGTTCCAATTTAAAATATAATCAAAATTATTTTTTTATTACTAGGATTCAATATAATGGTGCATTTTAAAACGATAAAATTACAAACAGTTTAATTTATCCTTTTAAAAAATATTTCTCTAATGTATTGTGAAGCGTTTTAATCTTTAGGCAATTCAATTACTTGTTGAAGTTAAAATCATTAAGACATATATTTTAAGGTACAATGCATTTATTTCTTTGCACAATAGCTGAATTAGAATATTCTTGATGTAGAAATTAAAAACAGTTAAAAACTTCTTCTAAAAAGTGATATGAATAATGTAAAAGATATAAGCCACATAAATCAGCGTGTTTTTTCAGAAGCAATTAACTTTTATTCTGCTCTAAATTTAGATTTCTGAGTATTCTAGTCTCGCGTTCTTATTTTATGAAAAATTATATCTGAATGTAAAGCACGCGATTTAAAATATATACGTATTAGAATTGTAATTTGGATATTATTTTTTAACTTTTTAATATTTAATCACAAATCTAATTAAGGGTTTATTTTTACAAAATTTATGTCTCTCATATTAAATATTTTCTTAAATTTTTGAATTTTTCGAGAAATATATTTTATGAAATTAAAAAAAAACTTGAATAAAAGAAATAGTGCAAAAAATGCTATTTATTTCTAGATTTCATCTTAGTAAGCATTTGTTGGCTTAGCTTTTAAATTAATAATTAACAATTATAGTTAGAAAATTTGTTATTTTACTAACGTGAATAATTAATAAATTCTTGAATTTATTAAGAGTAATGGTATACAACTTGAATAAGCTAAAAGAATATTTCTTCACCTTTCAAATATCACAGGAGAACATTTACATGAAAAAACAGTTAAACATCATTTTTGTATTTCAATTAATGTCAGTAATTAATCTATTTCATACGTTAAATAAGCTAAATGATTGTGTGATAAGTTTTTCTTAATTTTCTAAAATTAGGTTTTTTTGCATTCGTGAAAGTGATTGAAAACACACACATTTGCGATCAATAAAATAGTAGTTACAGACACGTATTAGAAAAGAGCTAATAAAAGTCTCAATAAATTTGCACAGAAATTGATGGGAAAAAGAAAGGTGATTCGATTAAAGTTAATTAAAATCTGTAGAAAATTAATTTCTTGGACATGTGACCATTTATTTAAAAAACAAACTAGCAGTATTATGACAACTTCAGCTAAAGTCATAAATCAACATAATTATAAACTTAACAACGCAATTTAAAGAAATTTAAAGCTGTTAAATATTAACAAAAATGATGCAATAATTATATGGCAGTTAAATTTTAGAATTTAGTTAGAAAAAGGAAGTAATTACTCCAGAAAAAGAATGTGGAGAGTGTGATTTTAGAGAAACTTTTATTTTTTGAACATATCTAAAAAACTGGGTGCGCAAATTTTAGATAACCATTAATAACTGAGAAAACTGTACTAACGAAAAAAATTTTTAGCTCATAATAATGAAAGTACAATAATAGTTTCTATCCAATATTCAAAAATATGGAATCTCAAAATATATTATAAGTATATTTATTGTAAATTTAGTCTTTCGAATAATATATCAACAATGATTACTATAAATTACGAAAAAAACATTTATTCTTATTATTGAAAACAGAGAATATTCTTGTAACTATTTTCTCCACGTCTATCAATATAATTTTATTCATTTTCTGGCATATTTAAAATACAAAGAATTTGAGATTTTTCCATACAAAATATTTTAATTATTTATTTTTTATTTAAAATAGTTAAATAAGATATAGTTAGCATTTTTTTATTTGTTATTCACGCAAAAGCATTTTTATTACAGTTTAATTTTAAACCATGTATTATTTTCAACATTTTTAGTAAAGCTCTTATAACAGGAAATTTATGATCAATGTTTAGACAATTCAGAATAAAGATTGAGATTTTTTGTAAAGCTTTGCTTATTATTCTGAATTATTATGCATATCTATCAACAGATGTTTTCTAAATAAAAAGTTACTAATTAGATGTTATTGGCTTATTTTAGAGACAACTTTAGCCGTACGTAATAAATGTATTAGATAATAATAATTGAAAAGGAATTGGGATATTGTAATGTAATATTTTTATTCTGATATATTTTCAAACATCTAAATACAAGTTTTTTTCCATGAAAATGATCCCATGAGTTGTAAGATTTTACGAAAGTCTCTTACTTCAAAAGATTTGTTTCAAATGATTGGATGCGTGTGTTGTTTAAAGATGAAAATTCTTAAAAATGTCTAAAATTCATTAAATGTATTTCGTATGTAAATAATGTTAAAATATTCTGAAACAATATTTTAGAATTTTTATAAAATAATAGTCAAATTTACATTTGAAAAGCTTAAAAGTGAGAATAAATTTCTCTTAATTATTTTTGTCATTTAACAATAAAGAATGAGTAACATTCTGCATTCATTTATTTATTTTGTGAAAATTATAGCTAATACATTTGAAACATAAGTCTAATTGTTATCACAAACTAAATAAAAATGATTGAAAAGTTTGATAAATACAAGAACCAAAACTTCTTTTTTTAAAAAGCAGAAGATAAGACAAGAACATAATCGTTACTGAGTGGAGTGAATCACTGTTTAAAAAATTATTTATTTATTGTAATTTTTAAATTTACTTTGCTGCAAATTAAGATTGATTGAATTATAAAGAGCAAAATTTAAATTTATGTTAGCTTTTCCAAAATTAATTATATTAAGTCTATTTCAAAATGAATGTTAAGGAATTTAGGTATCATGAAAAGCATGTTTCGGTTAAAAAATAATTGATGCAAACTGTGCAACCTATAACTTTGAGTTAAAAATATCAGCAAAATCCCATGTATTGAATAAAGTATTCCGTAATATTCTCCGAGATATTTTGTATTAATTAAATTCTGTTCATTTTAGCATAATTCATTAATTTTTCTTCATACATTTACATTACATTTTTGTATTAAGATAAAGAAAAGGATTTTTAAGGACTATTTAAGTAATATTACATTGAATATATATATATATATATATATATATATATATATATATATATATATATATATATATATATATATATATATATATATATATATATATATATATATATATATATAATTGCTTAGGTGATCTGTAATAATGAAAGCAGAGAACTTGCTATCATTAGATTTTAGCAGACTAAAATAGATATTTTTGCACATTGACATTTTAATTGATGAAGAAATATGTTTTAGTTTGTTAAACAACTGATAGATTTAGACGAATCTTTTGTTTCCTCGCGTCACATTGTCTTACTTCCTCTTTAAATTCTTTCTCCTCAGAGCACAGAAATTAATTGGTGGCATTTATCTTCTTGCTCCAATTGCTAAAATACTTTTGGTCATTTGTCTCAATGTTTTTACTGTTTCAACTGGTTTCTCTAATATTAAACGGAAGTTTTACTTAGTTATTATGGCATTATTCAAAGTTTATATAAAATATTATTTTACATTTTTCATGAAAAAATATTAATCTTATTAAGAATAAATTATTATAGTCCATAACATTAAAAATGTTTCTGATAAAATGAATTACTTAAATAAATCTATGTAATAAGAAATTGCCATTTATTAAAAATTGAGCTCTTACCACTTTTTATGATTGAAGAAATAAGGATTTTATTGAAAACTTTTTAATTTAAATTTTATCAGTTTGTGCTTATTTTTACAAATATTTTTTAAAATGAGTTTATTTGTATTGACATTTTAAGGAATGTTTTTCATGATGAATTATAATTTCTTCCCTTTTATTGAAGAATGGTAGATTCCATCTATTAAACTATTGACATAAATAATAAAATAATCATGGGATTCCGATATCTGAAATATTAGTGAATTATAAATCATTATTTTTCTCCACAAAGTTACATTTTATGCTTAAATATAAGCTTTATAATCATTACTGATGATAAGACATTTCCGTGTTTTTAAGAAATATCTTTACTATCAATTAATTCAAAACTAAATTGAATTCAAATATATGAGGGATAAGATTGATTACCAGATAATTTTAAAATTTAATCGTAAAAATAAAAGTTTAAAACGAAATTTATGATATGCTATTGCCTATTTAAGATTTAAACATAGATTGAGTACATTTTTTAGCAGTCATTTATTTATTTATTTATTTTGTTTGAAATTTCGAGAGTGTCCAAGTTTGATGTTGATATAAAATTGAATGTATTTTGTGAATATAACGTACCTTGAATTTAAATTCTTGTATTATTTTATGAAAACTGATATTATGCTTAAGATGAAGTATTTTTTTTCGATTTTTTGAAATTAATACATTGTATTACATTCGTAGCAAAATGCTATCATAAAGAATTCATTTTAATTTTGAGTATAATCTTTAATAAAATTCATTTAACTTAAATTTATTAGTTCTTACATAAATTTTGTAAAGCTACTGTAAGAATTTTGTCCTGGATTTTTTCTATACATGATTTAAAATTTTTGATACGTATACAAGTTGATTCCTTTAAAAATATTATATTTGGCAACATTTAAGGTTTATCTTACTTTTTGAAATTGTGATTTTTAGTGAATAATTTATGATTTTGATTCTTGTGAATCATATATTTATTTTTCATGTGCTTATGATATTTAGTAATTGTAAATAACATCACACTATTAATATTTCAATGTTTCAAAGGCAATCTTTTTTAATTAAAATAAATTTTTCAATTAATAAGAATTTATAAAAAATGTGATCATATTTTAGTTAATGTAGCTGAAACATTTGTATTTTAAAACATTTTGTTCTTATTTTGCATTTCATTATCTAAATTATACTAGAACATTAAATTAAAAATTGAAGGCTTCAATATTTTCATTGTCTCGATATATATATATATATATATATATATATATATATATATATATATATATATATATACTATATATATATAAATATATATATATATGATATATATCATATATATATATATATAGATAGATAGATAGATAGAATGTTAATAGCGTATATAAATAGAATGTTTTCTAGTTTGAAAATGCTGATTTCAATTGTAGTACAATTTTGCACTGCTTCAGTTTTGCTGGTATTTACTCGTATCTTCACTAATTAGGTGACAATAATGGTTACAACTTCATTATCGCCTTCTGCTTCACTGCTATAGCTTTTCATAAGTAATACTTCAATGTTACAAAAATTCATACTTTTCACATTCACTTTCCCTTTCTTGCAGTGTAAGTAGAAACATGCTGAAATTGCAATTATCTAACTCTTAAGTTTCGAAAGAAAAATAGGTTATCCTAGCCTATTCACTTGGTTTCAAGATGTGAAATATTATATGATTTGTAACATAATAATGTTCGCTGTTGGGAGAGAAAAATCATTTAATATAAACCAAAGTATCATATGAAAATAAAACAAAAATTATTTGAAATCGGTAAAATTATAAATGGCAACTTATAATAATTTTATAAAACATCTACACTTTTTATTTAAGTTAATTTAGTTTTCCTTACATTGAATTTAAAACAGAAAATTTAAATCTTTGTCGGTCAAATATATTAATAAATAAGCATTTATTTTATCAAGTTTGAATTCTCGGAGAGCTTAAACTATGCTCATTCACAATAACAATCGTTAGATTCAAAATATTAAGAACTTTTTTATAGAAATCCTTAAAATACATCATAAAAATAAAATAACCATAAAAATGTTTAAGAATAATTAGTTGAGTTTAATATCGCTAATTTAATGAAAAAACATATAGTGTAAATATTATTTCTACAATGTTATTCGTTTATCATTTATACATGCTTTTAAGTTATCTACTAATTTTATCAATTAATGTCTCATCAAATTAATGAATATATTTTAATGTCTTTATTTTTTAAATATCCACCCTATATTTCTTTTTAATTTAATGTTTACTGTATGTCTACAAATAATATAATAATTGTCTTATTATTATATTAATATAAAAGTTATAACAATTAGTAAATTATTTTCTGCATTACAAGGTGACTATTAATGTATTACCTTCTTTGTGAGACATTAATTTCTATGAAACTGATATAAATTTTAATTAAAATAATAATTATTGTTCTCAATTAATCTAAAAACTACAAACTAGTCCAATGGATCCACGTAAGTCTAACGTCGCCATTGTAAATTTTTATCTGTCGAGAATATACTTTTAGATGTATGTTTTCATTTCGGTCTTAATAGTTAATAGTTAACTTAAGAGTTAAAATAGTTAAGTCTTAATAGTTAACAATAATTTTTAAATTTGTTCCACAAGCAAAATTTGCTATATGAATAAACCTTGAATTTTATTATCCCTTGAAACTAAGCGCTTCTTATTTTCTTCAATAAAATGAACAAAAACATTAACTTTGTAGTGAAATTAAAATAAATTAATTATTTTAGAATAATTAAGAATACATTTTAAAGCATAAATTAATTTTTTGATAAAAACACACAATTATTGAATTCAAAGAGTTTTTATCTGCATTCATCTTTTCATTACTCAGTGGAATTATGTTTCCAACGAATATTTTATGACTTAACTTTTATTGGTGAATTTCAAAGCCAGCGAATAAAATTACGTACGCTTTCTCATGAACTTTTATGATTGGCTACAAGGAATATTTCGAACAAAATTTAACTATCTGGGAAGCAACGTCACATAAAATACATCGAATTGCTGACAGAGAAAGTAGATAAATTAATTCAGTTAAAAATACTTTGAACTAAATTTATGCAATTATCTTATTTGTGAAATAAAATTTTATAGTAATATTTAATGTTACAAGAATATATTAACTATTTAAATAAACCATGCATCTTAAATTTAACACTTAGGGTAGATTTAATTAACAAGTTTCAAATTTAAGCTATCTACATATAAATATTAAAAAAGTAAAAATGTAACAATTGTTCTAAATCATAGAAAAAATTTAGGAAATTTGGTTAAATACTATAAATTATGAGAACATTAAACCAAAATTCTTAACTTCAATTGTTTTATTTTCTTGATTAAAAGGTATTTTTTGAAGAGTTGGTAATTGCTAAGAACTGTATCATTTTGAAATAATTTTTAATGTGTATATTTTTTGTAAAAATATTTTTTATATAATGTTTTCAGAAACTAGGCAGAAAAACATGTATATAGAAATGTTTAACTTATAATTTTAAAATAATGTATATGTGAGAGTTTCTCTACATTCAGTTATACATAATTCTGATATTAATTTTGTGTCATAAAAAGTAGCAAAATGCATGCCATATATTTCTAATTTATATGTATTTCTTTATGGGAAAGATGTTACATTAAAAGAATTTTTTTAAATACATCATAGTTAATCTAAAATAATGTTAATGACAATTTAGATTATATTTTGGTTTTTAAATTGATAAATATTTATTTCAAGAAATAATCAAAATCATTGCTGTTTGTCATTTTCTTCATGATTTTGCTTAAAGTAATGATCTTGTAAGCAAGTATAAGAGAACTTCATAATAATTTTTAATAACGTAAGCTACTAATCATATTTACATGATTGCTAAATAGTTTTTTTTAATATACAGTTTTTAGTTTGTTTATAAAACTTAAAATTCATCCGGAAAACATTTATATCATTTCTACAATGAATTAAAAATGTTCTGTAATTTTTATATAGGTTGCTACTACGAGAAGAGAATAAATAAATGAAATATTTATGAAAACATTATGTGACTCTTATTATAAATTGTTTATTATTGTAAATTTTCGTTAAATGCGTTTATGCAAAAATATATTTTGACAAACATGTAATTGACTCTTAAAAAAATCAAAAGCATATCTTTTGGTGGATTTTAAATTTTTCTGGAAAATAAAATAAAAATTTCACAAAATAAATAGTTGCGTATGTGTTTAAACTATATTCACACAACGGTAGTTAACTATTAGTCAATTACTGCAATATTTACCTAATTTTTGTATTTTAAATTAATATTATTTCTATGAATTATTTTGCCGATTAGAATTCATTTCAAGTAATCAAAAGATTTAGAAAATAAGAAATAACACTTTGTTTTGGTAAAAAATAAATTCAAAACAAAAACTAAATAGATCTACTTTTATAGCATAATTTTAAAATTATTCAAATTCTTATAGCAATTTGTACTTAAAATCCATTATATTTAAAAAAAACTCAGACTTTATTTAATATCACAGCTTTAAAAAAATAAATAAACCTATCTAAAATTAAATTATGAGAGATAAGGAAATGAAATTTTAGAGGTCACAATCAATACAGAGAATGTCACGAATATTTTATCAATACAGATGAATGGAAACAAACTTAATTTTAGCGTTAGAGACAGTTTCCGATTTTGTGTTTTGAGAAAACAGTTTAATTTAAACAAATGGACTCAACATTTTTTTAAGTATATTTTTTTCAAAAGAACAGTTTTTGTTTTTGAATTATGTGATCAACGTTAATTTTTTTTACAAAATAAGTTTTGACATTTTTTGGTCAGCAATTCATTTTTGACCAACTATCATTTTAGTAGTGGAAACATTTCTTTTTCAAATATTGTATGGAAAGAACATATACAAAACAAAAATTGGATTTCTGTTTTTGAAAGCTATTCCGTACCAACAATTGAAATTGAGAAAAGCTACATTGGCAACCATGAGAGTTTTTTCCTGCAAACCAAATGGCACAGTTTATCGATGGTATTGTTGAGATAAAATTGTGTACAATTTATTTTCGATCTTAATGGTCCTATTTTGGAACGGAAAGTGAAATAAATATTTGTTTCAAGAACATAGTATGCCTAAAGAAAGTGCTATGGAAATTTCTGTTTTGTGACAAAATATTTATTTTAGAATCTTTAACCTGACTTTAATAAAAAGGTTAGGCAACTAAGAAATGTGTTTACGAGATTCAAAGATTGATGTTGGTTACAAAGTCTGGGAATAAGCTCTTACATGAAGTCATTTGAAATTTTGTGTAATAGATTTTTTACGTTTTTAATTATGACTTGAAATATATATCTGAGAGTATATGCAATTTTAATCATCATTTATGAATGATTTAATTTTATCAAATAATTGACAGTAATTATATTTAATAGTTATTTAATTTAGAAAAATAGTTTTGTGTAACAATTATAGTAAATATATACAAATTTCTGTTAAATATCTATATTTTTCCTCTGCAGAATAATTTAATTTAGTATTTAAAAATAGTTTTTTGATAATTCATGCAATGCTAACCATATTATGCTCAATTAGTAAGTATATACCGTATAATTACTTACATTTAGCACTTACAATAAAAGTTTCATTTACACTTAAGAGATAACAATAAGCAAATTAAGTATTTTTTGTACGAAATAGATAATATTTCAACCACTGTCTTGCTAAAATATGAGGCATTTGCTTTTGAATAAAAATTATCTATCATGTAAGATTTGAAATATTTATGTAATTTATACAAAATTTCAGTTTTTGAATCTACTTATTTACATTAAATCAGAAACAAATTTACATATTTTCTTTTTAAAAACTATTTTATATGCGACTATCATTGAAAGAAAAGTAAATCATACAGTTGCGTTGGTTTCTAAAGAAAAATTTATAATTAAAGTATATATTTGACAATTTAGAAAAACCAGTTTAAATATCATGAGAGTTTTTGAAATAATAACAAAGTAATCGTAAAATATCCATTTCATGTTTTTTCCACATCATGAGTGTTTTTGTATTTATATATTTTGGTGATTTAAAATATATGTTTTCAATTATTTGGGCCCTCATTTTCTTATTACCGCAAATTAATGGAGCTAAAAATCATATTAATAAAAACTGTACTTTTGTTAATCAGAAATGCATTTTATATTCTGTTAATTGCTTTTAAAAGTAATTTGCTCTTTAGATTTTCTACAATAAAATAAGCATTGGTGTATCCATGTTTAATATAATTAGAAAAAATACCAGGAATAGTCAAACACATCTATTTTTTCTTATGTTAGGGAAAAACTCTTAGCAGATTACTCTCATAAAAATTTATATAAGACTTTAATGAGATTTTCAATCTATTATGCTGTTCATGCAACAATAATACACGGTAATATTTAAACTATTTTAGCTTATAGTTATCTTATTTTTTAAAAAAAGTAAAGTTTATTTTGAAATAGTAACGTTATGTTACATGTAAGGCTATGACAAATTATCCTCAACGTCTGTCAACTATAGTCAATTAAATATTTATTTACATATGAGCATATTATTTAATAAAGTGTGTCGGTCTTACGAAAATTTCATGTTTTGTTTTGATTCTAAATCCAATCTGGATGGAAGTAACGTTACCAGTAAACCTCAACAGTGTATGATGAATGAATGATTTTGCTGATTTTAGTACTTTTAAATCATTATCTAAGCCGCCCAACTTGTCTAGTGGTCAGCGTGTCTGATTGCGGATAGGGAGGTCCTGGTTTCGAATCCCGGTTCGAGCATGGAAGTAGTTTCTCTATCTATCTATCCTGTCTTTGTCCCTTCCTTGCATGAATGAGGTGTGAATGGTTGCCTACCCTATAAACGGGTCCCTATGGCTATGTGTGTACTGAGGAAGTCGGACTCCACACCAAAATAGGGTTCAGTTGAAAAAATGGAGCAGCGCACCCTCTGTTGCCAGCCTGGCTGGCACACAACAATGACTGACTGAATGAATTATTTAAATGATAAACTGCTATGATTACGTTAATTTATTAATAGACTTTATTATAGATTTTAAAACATTATTTTTGTCATTCCATTTTTATATTTTCGATGTATATCTTATGAATTTGTGCTCTTTTACAGTTGCTGTCGTTATAGCTTTTTTCATTTGCTGGGCTCCTTTCCATGCACAGCGTCTGATGGCCGTCTACATTCAAGAACCGACAGATTATGATTTCCAAGTCTTCAGCTTCCTCACCAACATTTCAGGAATTCTGTACTATGTCAGCGCCACCATCAACCCCATCCTCTACAGTATACTCTCGTTGAAGTTCAGACACGCTTTCAGAGACACATTGGGTCGCTGCCTCGGACGAGGCGTGGGTCGCAAGAATCGCTGCAGGAGCCGGACCATGAGCTACTTCAACAGCACTCTCAAGTCTGGATTAGAATTCACCGAGGATTTTACCATTGTCTCTGAAATGCCCGGAGGACACGAGCACATCAGTATGAATCTCAACGGAGGACATTCATCCAGCCGGAAGTCATCGCGTTTCGTTGCCCCTTCTAATGGAAGCAATCGACAAAGTAACGGAAGTAACCGTCAAAGCGGAAGTGAGACCAGGCAGTATAGGAAAAAAACCAGTACCACCATCAGCAATGCGTCCTTGAAGATGGACGCTTTCGATGACTCCAGTGTCTCAGAGTTCATCGATCAAATTAAAGATACTCATGGACAAGGCTGAGTTTTAAATAATATTAGATATTATTAACATATCTTCTGTCTTTATTGTCACAATCGTGATATTTACTTTCTATTTATTGCATGCAGCTTCAATTATCATGTGTTATATAGATTAAAATCTTCTCAAAAGTAGCTATGATGTCAAAAAAAAGAAAACTTGGTGTTTTTCTATTTCGCCGGTGCAAATCTCGCCAAGTGAAAACTAAGTCGCCAATTGGCGATAACACACAGTATGCACATAAAATTTTTAAATAATTTTGTTTTACATAATATTTTTCATATTAATTTATTTAACTGTTGTTCTCGTGTTCACGCTATGCGTGGAATGATGGGTGCCGGAGCTTCAATTTATTTACTTATTATAATAGATAACAATTTACGGGTAATGCATATTTCAAAATCTTGTTTTTTTTTTTTTTAATATTTTTATGTGAATTTGTTACTATTATTATTTTTTAAGCTATATTTTTAAAATCCGATTTTTTCAAGAGAGATTATTAAATTTGTATACATAACAAATTAGCATAAAATTATGAAATGTAAAAAAAAAAGAGTTGAAAAATTTGTTGATAGTAAAAGGCCGTCACATGTTTTGGGAACGTAGCAGTAAAAGGTTACCAGCGGAGATATTCCCTCTAGCTCCGGTTGTATCATTTTGGCGACTTTATCGCCTGCGACGGCGAAATAGAAAAGTACCAAAAACTCTTTATCGTTGAATTAAATTATTTTATTATTGATGTTACATTTATTTTAATGTTTTTTTTTAATATTTGTATTTTTATAAGTGTATGTTTATTGCATGAACAAAATTAAAAGAAATATTTAGTAACATGTATTATAATAAATATTTACTTTTCTATATGAAAACCAAATATATATTATTTTTCTGTGAAAAAAAATAGATCAATACAAGAAATTAAAATTTAGAAAATCAGTATGATAATATCATTGGTATTTCTTACATCAAGCAACTTCTTCAATCAACTTAAAAATTAAATGCTTTATATTAACTCTCTTTGAAGTTATTAAAATTATTATTTAAATTAAACACATTTTTCTCATTAAAATGTATTTGAGAAGTGGTTTTTAAATCAAACCTGTTGATGAAGAAAGCATTGTGTACATTCTTTACATAGTTATTCAGTAAATTATGGGAAATAATTCTTACAATAAATAGCCATGGATTCATTTACAGGTGTGTTTTATTATTTCTAGAATTTAAAAATTATTTGCAATAATTTTTTAAACAAAAAAAAGTGAAAAAATGAAACTAAAGCAAAAATTGTAAATGTCTTAAAATATCATTTTATTTATTTTTTAGAAAAAAGTTTTTAAAATTATAAGGCTTATATGACAATTACAATATAAAATCAGAACAATACTATCTAAAATATTTTATTTATTATGGGTCTAACTTTCTAAAATTAATTATATAAAATAAAAAGTTAAGCATTAAAAATGAAAAAGAACCAATAAATACATTTTTTCAAAAAAAAAAAAAAAGGATTTCCAGAAAAACAATATACTGCAAAATTATTATTTGTTCAATTCTTTTCTTCACTAAAAAATATAAATAATCTATAACACAAAAATTATAATTTATTTTTATCTCCATATACAATGTACATTTATAAAATTATGAGCTTATTTTAATATAGATTTCACATTTATTATTTTATATTTATTATATGATTGAGCAACAATACATGTTTTGATTAAAATATTACACAAATAAATTTGAATTCTCAATTTTAGTTGATGTATATAAAAATTACAAAGAACTCCTTATAAAAATGTAGACATTTATTTAAAGTTATTTAAGTTTTGTACTAGAATTAATATTTGTTGAATTCTGCATGAAATTGTTTTCAAATTTCCTACTAAATATTAAATTTTGTTGAAACAAAAATTTTTCGTTGAATTACATTATGTAAATTATTCTGGAAAAATTTTCAGTTATAATTTTTTTCTACTTAAATTTTCAACTGAATCATTTGGTAATTTATTGTTGCTTCTTTGTTGTAAAGTAGTCAGTGTACGAATTAATTAATCTTTGTATTTGATGTTACTTGAAAATAAATGGTGCATTTTCTGTCGAATGTGATTGATTTTTTCTTTAAAACTCCCCTCTCTCATTTTATATAACTATTTTCAATATTCATCGGCATATAAAAATGATGTGATATAAATTTTTTCAAATTAAACTGTTTCATTTCATAATCAAATTAACAAAAAAATTTAAACGTTTCTAATAATTACCATTAATATTTTCTGGTATCAACGTATAATAAGGCAATATAAGTTTATGAAGTTTTTAAATTAAAAAATAAATTAAAATTTTCAAAATGTTTGAATATTACAAATAATTGAATACTTTCCTTTAATTTTGGTATGTGCACTTTTGCCATTGTGACAATTGTAAATACTTAAGCATTCACTTACAAATGCATTTTTTTTTATTTTTAATTCAAACACAATCAATAATGTATTAAAAATATATAAATTTATGTGAACTAGAAAATTAGGTTACTAAGTAACTATAAAAATGTACATTACTTAAAACAATAAAAGAAAATTTATTATATTAACATACTATTCGAAGACTCATTAAGGAAAAGAAATTGGTGGAATAATTCTTATTTATATTTCATTATTTAAGTTATTTAATATTTTTATCTCAATTTAAAATAATAAAATTTTATCTTCAAATGTTGAACATAATTATACTCCATAAACTTTTGCTCTTATTATTATTATAATCCATTTAAATGTATATATTTATTTAATCCATAGAGTTGTGGCTTTTAATGCCGTAAATAATTAATGACTGAATTACAGAGTCTATTCGAGGGAATATATATGGATGTCATTTCTCTCTAAAGCCACCCGGCTTGTCTAGTGGTCAGCGTGCCTGACTATGGATAAGGAGGTCCTGGGTTCGAAACCCGGTTCGGGCATAGATGTACTTTCTCTCTCTATCTATTCTGTCTTTGTCCTTTCCTTCCATGAATGAGGTATGAATAGTTGCCTACCCTATAAATGGGTCCCTATGGCATGTGTGTACTGAAGAAGTCGGACTCCACACCAAAATATGGTTCAGTTGGAAAAGTGCAGCAGCGCACCCCACGTTACCAGCCCAGCTGGCACACGACAATGAATGAATGAATGAATTTCTCTCTAAGAAATAGAATAATATAAAGCATCAATAAAAGCATATGATGTGTTTAATTTATTTATGATCCTAAATGAATCGATTCAGAAATTTAATTGAATGAAAATGATTTGATTCAGATTATATATTTATTCAGTCCTTTATATGATTGGTTGAGATTTAACTAGTAAAAGAATGGACATTCGCTATTTTTAATTAACTTGCAACTCGATATTTTTAAAAGTGTAGTTTGGCAAAAGAGATGTAACCAAATTGAGTCATTAATAAAAATAATAAACGTCAATTAAAACATTTTCACTGAAAATTAAAAAAACAAACAAAATAAATATTAAAGAAATATTTTAAAGCAAATTTATCCAGGACAACAGAAACTTTAAATTTTAAGCTTCTGGACTAGGAAATGCACATTTTATTTACAAAATACATCTTTTACACAATATTCAATCTGGCAAATTCCACCAACACACCAATGGTACTCTGGAACATTTCCTGGAACTCTTCTGGATACAAAATATGACCGAATATCTCAGACTGCCCTGGCCAGATTCTCAAGTGGACATCTAAGTTGTTTATCTTTTGAACGTGGTACAAAAATGTATCACACCTGTAAAAAATGCTGTGAACATCCAGCCTCACCGAAACATATTCTAGATTGCTTCGGACTTTCCCGGGAGGATTTATCCTCAAATCCCTTGCTAGTAATTGACTTTCTAACTGTCAACAATTTATTGGAGTTGATCTGACAAATGTCAGATGATTAAAGAGGATAAGCCAACAACAACAACAACAAAATATTATCCGATCACATTATAGTCATATCGATCATGGGCTTCAAAATGTGCTAAGATATTCTTATTCTAAGTATTTAAGTGAAAGTTTTTTCATTCTTCAAGAATAATTAGCACCTAAATCCATAGAATAAATTTCATACCAAAAACAGCAAACTAAATTATAGACTTTGAAATTCTCACATTTCTGTTGTTACTCATAAAATGTTAAAGATTAAAACGACTCAAGATTAGAAAATTGAGCATCTTAAAATAATGGGATTAATGTGATGAAGTAAAATGTTTTGTTTTAAGACATTGTACTAGCTTGAGTAATACTGTGTTAGTTATTACAATATCATATATTACTATATTAATTTTGAATACTTCAAAAATATTTTTTATACTTACAATAAAAAAAAAACAATATTATTAGACATAATGAATTATACTTACAAGACTTACGAAAATTTAAAAACCTGTAAATATAATTAAATTGCATGAAAATTAAATTCTTCAAAAATTATAAAATACATATTAATTACGAAAAGGAAAATACGAAATACACTACAAGATTAGAAACAAATGAAACAGGAAAAGAATATATAATAAATATAGGAAGAAAACTAAATGTTTTAATATTAACAAAAATTACTTTTAAAAAGAGAAAAATTGGAAAAAAGTTTTTATAAATGTGGGAAAAATGTGTCTTTTTTCCTTTTCTTGAAAAGTTTAAAACAGGTATTCAAAATAGGAAACATTCAATCGATCTGAGAAGGAACAATTTGTTAAACATGAATCTTTAGGCTAACTAAATAGAAATCCAAACATTTTATTGCAGTACAATGGTATATAGGGCCAATGTTTCACAGTTCAAAACTTGAAAAACTGAACATCTAAGCATCTGTAATGGTGAAACACTAACACAATATACCTCAATGAAATAAAAATAATAATGAAGAAAATGAAACGTATAAATTTTTTTTTTTGATATTTGTATTAAGTAAATTAAAAATGATGATACTGATAACAGTTGATAAATTAAAGTGTCATTTTAATAGCAAAGAATATATGTTAGAGAATAAATCTATAAGTTAAAGGCTATAGTGTTCGATGTTTTTATTGTTGTTTTTATTTAGTGATAATAATATACTGCATAAAAAATAATAAGAAGCACATTTGGGGATATTTGGTCTACATCTTTTACTGAACAAAATAATTTTGCTTAATAAAAATAAAATTCGTTGCCAAACTTGAAGACAACAATAGATTCTGATTCGACATCACGTAGCGGATAGTCTTATAGGATGCCGGATTTATATAGAATGAAGTATAGTGGAAGATTTTGTGAAATGTTTATTAACTTAGAAATAATAATTGCTAACAGAATAATTATCATCAGCGTTTTCTTCTTCAATGACAATGAGTTAAATTTGTTAATTTACCAATACAAATAATTAAGTAGTTAATTTATACTGAAAACTATGTTATTTCAAAAGAATTTCCTATTAATTTCAGTTAAATAGATGCATAGATTGAAAAATAAAATATGAATATTAATATGAAAATAGAAAGTTTAATGTAGCATAAAATGAAAAGTGTTTTTTAAAATCGAAACTTTATTGTAATAGTTTTAATGTATGACAAAATTTGAGGCCTGATTATTAAAAATAAGATATTTTATTAACACAACCTCGCAAAATTTAATTTTTGTTTTAAAAATTAAATACAATCCTAGTAATTATAATACAGTTAATTACTTCGTAAGACTGCTAAAACTACTACTGAAAAATCTAGTTTTTCTTTGATGTAAGCATTAAAAATATTTATAATAGATGACTTATAAATCTTTATATTTTCAACAAAATTTTTAACAATATATTTCATTAAATTTTAATTAACTTATTTTTACACTCTCATTAAAATTCTGGAGTATGAATTTACTTCTTAATATAATCTTAAGTTACTTATCAAGTATATATTTTATTATTTTATTTTATCTATCTTAAAAATTACATTTTATAAACACACAGTAGTTTAAACTTTATAATTTAAAATTATTTAATGCTCATTGTAGGATACAGACTTGAATTTATGATGTCCTTAAGAAAAGTTTATATTAATTTTTCACTCTGCTTGCACGTTTTTCCACATAACTATTTAGAAATTCTCTAATTCTAAGAACCTATGCTGACAGACAAATATCTATAATAAACCTTTCCGTTAGCAAAATGTTGTGGATATTCAAAAATTTTTCCTAAAAGTCCATTTTTAGACTATTATTTCCTGGGTATTAAATTATGGTATTGTGTTAGCGACAAAAAAATTATAAAATTATTTATTATTAATGAAAAAATTCTCGAGCTTTTTAATATACAGGTAACCCTCCTATAACACAGTAGTTAGATTCCTAGAAAATGCCGTGTTGTGTGAAATCGTGTTGTATGAGACCCAGAACTAGTACAAAAAGAGGGGTTACGTTCCAAAAACTTATTAAAAACAATTTTTTTTAATTCGACATAAACAATTTAATTTTTATTAAATAATAAATTATATCCAACACAAAGTAAGAAAAAATTTTTAATCTAACGCAACCCTAATTTAATGAATTTATTCGTCGTCACTGCTCAGTACAATCAACCGAGAACGTTTTTGGGCGGAACGATATCGCCTTCCCTTTCAGAACTTTTTTGTCTATTTAAAGTTTTTGTATGTTTTCCCCTCTTAAAAAAATCTGTAATCGAACTTTGCTGACTAGTTCTTACTAGGTCATTGTAAATTTCGCGGTATGGAGTTAAACAGTTTTGCAGTTCCCTTTTGAATTTTCGACTTCTTTCCGTGGAAGGGTCTGTTTTCAAGAAAAATGACTCGAGATTTTCCGCTAAGCATAGGCCTTCTTGTAATTCTTTTAATGCTAAATTCTTAACTGCACAATCTTCATCAGAGCTAGCGTCCTCAAAATCTATTTGATTTGCATCCAGGGATGCCATTTCCATCAAATCCGCTTCGTCAACTTCTTCTTCCAATAATAATTCTTGAATGTCTTCAGTAGCCATATCCACAAAACCTTTGCCTCCGATTGATTTAGCGACTTTTAATATGGCACCAATTTCGTTTTCTGATGTTTCACGCATGTTTTCTGTTTCAACTGAAGAGGGCCATATCTTCTTCCAACACGCATTTAAGGTTGATGTTTTTATTTCTTTCAGCGACAAAGATAGGATTTCGATACAGTGCTTGATTGAAAATTTCTTCCAAGCTTCCATTACGCTAATTGATTCCGAATCGTTTGCGTCTAAAATCCAGTAAGGATCTTCTTATATAATACGTTTTAAAGGTATAAATAATGCCTTGATCCAATGGTTGGAGCAAGGAAGACCGATAACAAGCTCTAACATTGGAACAAAACCGTGTTATAGGATGACGTGTTGTAGGAATTTTCCCGCAATTTATGAATCGTGTTATAGCGAAACCGTGTTATAGGAGGGTTACCTGTATAAGAAATATTGTAACATTTATTTCAATAAAAAAGTGCCTTTTGAAGGCATTACTTCATTGGATACCCAAAATACGTATTACTATTCTCAATATATTTACATTTAAGATCTTGTATGAATAAAAATAAAAAGATAAACTAAAATATATTAAACAAATGAAAAAGGCTGTTATAAGCAATTGAAAAATATATTGACGCAAATTACAGGAAGCATATCAAAGCATATTTATAATGTTTATATATAAAGATATGAATGTAAATCAGTAGTAATTCACACAACAATGTTCTGTAAAGAATTTACAATACATCGATTAATACCACTCTCAAAGCATTAATTTTAGTAAGTAACTTAGTAGATTATATTTAGTAGAGAAGGAGAGAGGAAAGTGATGTGTTTAAAGTCTAATTATAATTGCAGATCATTGCAAGTTAAAAACACATGGAAATATGGGTTAAAAAATTGTAAGACATTATTTGATATGATTAAGATTTTGATTTATAAGATATTATAAACAATGTAGACATAAAGCTGTGTTTTAACTTTAATTTCATGTTATGCACATTTATGCTGCGCATGTTTATATTCTGCGCATATGTGTTATTGCTACTAATTGTAAGGCATCAGAAATACAAGTTTAGAAAGTTAGTGATGCTATTCTACTAATAATTTTTTTAAGATCATATTTTTTACAAGTATACACACTCACATAATATGTGTATTTAATTCTCGAATTGCTCTGTTTTATCTGAGAAACATAAAATAAAACGGATAAAAAGATGAAAACAATTCGTAATATCAAGTGTAAAAAGTCACGACAAAAAATATTGGAAATACATTTCTCAAAGTTCTTGCAAATTACCCTCATTTGGAAATATAACTCATTTTGTTGCCACTCTAATCACAAACACATTAATTAAATTCATTATATACTTCTATAAAATAATGTATAATGCTTTTTCATAAGGTAAATCAATTACAAAAATGTCTTGCAATTTATTTTAATTATATTTAATGATATTTTGTTTAATTTAATAGTCAAGTATGTAAAATTCAGAAGGAAGTTTGAAAAATAAAATCTTATCTCATTACACATAAACATTTCTATATACTAAATCTGCTGTGTAGTACCATTTAACTTTGAAATTTGATCAAAATACTTATACACTTAATTTATTTATCTTAATTTTCTCATATATATATATATATATATATATATATATATATATATATATATATATATATATATATATATATATATATATATATATATATATATATATATATATATATATATATATATAATATTATATATATAAATGTATATAAATATATATATATATATATATATATATATATATATATATATATATATATATATATATATATATATATAAATATATATATATATATATATATATATTATATATATATATATATATATATATATAAATATATATATATATATATATATATATTTATATATATATATATATATATATATATATATACTATATATATATATATATATATATATATATATATATATATATATATATATATATATATATATATAAATATATATATATATTTATATATATATATATATATATAAATATATATATATATTTATATATATATATATATATAAATATATATATATATACATGTATAAATATATATATATATATATATATATATATATATATATATATATATATATATATATATATATATATATATATATACATATATATATAAATATATATACATACATATATATATATATATATATATATATATATATATATATATATATATATATATATATATATATATATATATATATATATATATATATATATATATATATATATATATATATATGTATACATATTTATATAGATAGATATAGATATATGTATATAATCTAGCTTTTGAGTGATGAGGAAAAGTAATATCGTGATGCAACGTATTTGAAATCTCTCTCATTCATATCAAAACGAACAGAATGGACAGAATCTCAGACAGAAGACGCTACGCAGCCGTGAAGGAAGTTCCTCGCTTTCCCATTTTTACGCCAGAATCATCTTCGGGAGTACACGACAAGATAAAAGCAAATCCATCATCAGCTTTTTCGAGAGACGTCACCATACTAACAGGTCATACTTTATGCGAGATACATTCGGAACATAGAGGAACGATTATAGTCCAGCTCACGCACGCGCCTAGGCGAGGGAAAAAAATGGGAAGAACAAACCGTGCTGAGCGTGAAAACAAGCAGAATTGTGAGATGCCTAAAGACTCACTTGGGATAGAGCCTTTTCAAAAAATAACTGATGACCCAGCCCAGAGGGGGGGAAAGTGGGTGGGCGAGAATCTGCTGGATAAGTGGCGAGAGTAAAGGATAAAGTTGCCACATTTTTATAAACAAACTCACACTTCATACTGAATAGGCTATTCTTGTTCGAAAGAAAAAAACTTAAATTATTGTATACATTGTATAAGAGGGTAAGAAATTATTGTGTTAGATGCTTCAGATTCAAGTATGTTTTAATTTAAATTAAGAAGACCTTTTTGGAAACATTTATATATTAATTGCTGAAAGACTCTGCTATTTTAATACCATATATTTTTAATCATGGGGAAAATAAATATTAATTTTTATTATATAATTTATATATTTAGGAAAATTATATTTCCTTTCATTCCAACAATTATGATTATAAAGAATTCCTTTTATAGTTTGCATTAAAATTATTATTTCATTTTATAAAATATTTCAGCAACATTTTATGGAAACTAGTACGAAAAATGATTAATCTAGAAATCTTATAAAAGAACAAAAAATAAATGAATATATATATATATATATATATATATATATATATATATATATATATATATATATATATATATATATATATATATATATATATATATATATATATATATATATATATATATAAGAAACTCTTAAGTAATTCACATATTTAAATTTCCTTAATATCTAATTTAATTATTTAAAAATATTCCTGTGACATTATATCAGGATAAATCCAGTTAACGTAAGTAAATAAAATACTAACCTTTCAATAAAAAGGATTTTTTTGCTCTACGTTTCAGGGTATTTGACTTCATGTATCCCTGTAGTGTATTTGATTAACTTTTGTTGACATGTTAAGATTTTTGATTCGAAGTAAATTGCATATTTAAATTAAGTTGGTTGTTAAAATTCGTCAATATAACATCTAAATGAATAATTCTGAAAACACGAATGACAGTCATGTGTTTCTCTTTTTAGGTTTTGTACGAGACTGTTGATAACTGTTATGAAAACAAAATTGTTTTCATATATTAATTTAAAATTACATTAAATATTTGACTTAATATACGAGAATATTTAAGCAGAACACAACACTTATAGAGTTTATTTTGTTTTCCGAATATATTAATGTGTATAAAATTTCTCTTTACAAGGTAAAAATGCATAACAATATTTAAAGAATTACAATCGAATGGATACTTATGTATAAGAAAATTTACCATTATAATTCATAAAAGCAATGTAATGCACAAAAGCAAATAATATTTCAGTCACGTTTTCTTTTTAATTTTGCATATCTAAATATATTTGTATTCATTATAAAATGTAAAGAATAAAACATAAATATATTTTAACATTTTTAAGTAAATTTTAAATTAAAAATATAAATTAAGCTTACTTTATACAATGATGATGGCCATATCTAAAATTGCCTGATGTTCTATCATACTATATATTGAAAATTTAACAAATTACGTACAAAAAAATTTATATTTTTTATTTTTCTAAATAAAGGAATTTTTCCTATTTTTGAAAATTAATATACTCCTATAAAATTTTGTCAAATAAAATGAAGTTTACTGGTTTTCGTTCATTTAAAATCTTATTTTATCAAAAATTAACATTTATCTCATTAACTATTATAACATAATTATAACTAAGTGAGACTTAGATTGAAAGATAATCTATGAAATATCTTTTCTTAATTTAAGCAAAAGTATTTCAATCGATGGAGTTTTCATCTTATAAGGAAGTGTGCATTACTTGAAGTCTATGTTTAGGAAGTTAATTATAGTCAATAATATAGTGCACATTTACTAAAATTCCTTTCACTGAAGTTGCAAATGTCAGTTGGTCACATGCGTGAGATATTCCCATTTTAATCATGATGAATTTAAGAAACTTCTGCACGCAATCAAAGCACGAAACTGTATCTCCTTTCAAAATAATAATCATGAATAAAGTAAATACTTAACTTCATTCAGATTCTTAAGGTAATCAATTCAAACATTTAGTAATTGCAACTGATTTTCATCTTTACAAAAATTATTTGGAATAGACTCGATCAGCTTAAAAATTTACTTTTTGACATTAAAATAAAGAAGAAATCGAAGAAAAACCGTATGATGCTAATTTCTTTTTTTATATAGATCAAAATATTTTCTACTAATTTAAATCATCAAAAATAGTAAAAAAATAAAATAAATTATGTAGAGTAATTTATCAAAATTTCGGTAACTTCAATTTTTTAACCGATTTGTGTTTAATAATGTGAAATATGTCTTTTCAAAGTCTTAAATTTTAAAAACGCACCTGCAACTTAATATGATCATATACTTATAGTTTCTTTAGAAAACTATGCAATCTTTTATTTTAATTAATCTTTTAGATAATAAAATAAAAATACATTACTGTTTTACTTTATTTTCTCATTTCATAGGAATATGTTAGGGATAAAAATTTTCAACAAATCAATCTCAAAATTATAATTTTTCTCTTTCTCGAATAATAGATTTCAAATTTAAAGGCTGTTAACCTATGAACTTTAATACTTACCTCTCTATTTGAATCAATAATAATTGTTCTTAAAATGTAGGGATGTATAGATAATCATTTCCAGATATCTTAATGCCATTGATGAAGTTTCAAACAACTAAATTACACTAACACATTTCCTTATTTAACTGATAAGGCATCAACAGTAACTGCTCTATGGATTTCATGTAAAATCACGGGTACTCTTGTCAATTGGAAGCCATGCTATTGATTTGTATTCAATAGTTTGTGGGTACTTGGTTTTTGGGGACTGAGATGAATGCATTGTTGAAGTGTCAGCAACATAGTACCATATGGTCTACGCATGTCATTGATCAAATTTCATTAGGTACACCAAATCATGAAAACACTAGAAACAGTCTTTTATGAATGCCAATTAGCTTTAATATATAGATATAGTTGTTTATATCTCTCTCGATGTATGTAGAGTTAGAGACAAGTTGTGAATGTAAATAACTGTCTTTATGTCACTTTTTAGATAAAATCCTATATTAAAAATGATAGAAATATTTTATTTTATGAAGTATCGCTGTAAATTTTATCTGATATTGATAAATTTGCTAGTGAGTATCAATAAAGTTGGTAAACACACTTAAACAATTTAATGAATTTTAAACTTTAATAAAATATTTGTAAGATAGGTTTAAATATTTTTGCTATAAACTTTTGATTTTGTATAGTGAGATTTTTGGTTAGATTGATTTTCTTTATAATTGAATGTTTTAATTTTCCTAAGTTTTTCAAGAAATAGCTTGTCTAAAATATTTTAGCAAAAGCTCTTTACAGAAACAGGAATAGTTAGTTTATAATTTTCTATATTCATTAAATTCATAGTTTTTTGTATGCAATGTGAATTAAAACCTTTAAACACTGTCTTTAAAATCGATTTTAACTTTTTGTTATTATTTAAACAATAAAAATTAATATTTATTCAAAACGCTGCACAAAAAGTACTTTGTTTAATGCAATATGCCTTAATCTATAAGTAGATAATGTTTGTTCTAAATTTAAAAAAACTAATACTGATAACTTTTTGAAAATTAAAAAATGACAAAACTCATTTATTATACGACGTAAAATATATTTGCTAGATTAATGGTTTGACCTTAAAAGATGAAATAATTTTCTTGATATTAAATAGGAAACATAATAATTGGGATAAAATGTCTCTTCTCAAAATAAATCAAAAGGAAATTTTTATCGCATTTATCATTCCTAATCCAGAATATTACATGAAAGTAATGTATTCATTAGTTTACAATAGTTTACAATAATCAAATTATTGCAAATTAATAATGCAAAAATGTTTTTCAATACGAAAGCAAATATATTTTGAATTTTATTTTAATCAAAGTACGTTATAATTAATTACAGTACGATAATCTTAAGTTATTTGCTTAACATTTAAATTTGCGATACTATTTTTTTATTAAAGCATCTTTTAATTATATTAGCTAAAAGAGCTTTTATAAAAGTGAAAGGCTTATTAATAGTTTTACCATTTAAACTTTTTTTCCTGCAATTAATTACTATAACAAGAAGCACTAATTTATATGCAATGCAAATTTTTAGTCTTGAATTATTGAACTATTTACATGTTTCAATGTTTTCTTTCAATTAGAAAACAGTTTCTCTCATTTGAAATGCAAATATATTGATTTATTGCGTACTAAAATATTGTATTTACTCTGTTCAGATAATAATATTGACTAATTGTTTGATTTAAGGATATAGTATAAAAAGAAATTATTTTTATATTTGTATAAATTTCGGATATATAACCTGAGTAATATTATATTATAAATATAACAATATTACCTGAAATTTTAACTAATTATTAAATTTTTATCTCATTTTTTTATTTCCATTGTAAACAATATCTGGTACTTTTCCGTTTCGCCAGCGCAAATATCGCCAAGGGAAAATTAAGTCGCCAATTGGTGACAACACACAGTACACACTTAAATATTTTTTAAATAAAGTTGTTTTACACAAAAGTTTTTAAATTTATTTATTTAACTGTTGTTCTCGTGTTCACGCTTTGCATGAAATGATGGATGCCAGAGCCTCAATTTATTTACTTATTATATTAGATTACAATTTATCGGGTGATGCATATTTCAAAATCTTATTTTTTTTAAAATATTTTTTATGTGAATTTGTTACGATTATTATTTTTTAAGATATATTTTTAAAATCCAATATTTTCTAGAGAGATTTTATGAAATTATTAAATTTGTATATATATTAACATGCATAAAATTATGAAATGGAAAAAAAGAGTCGAAATAAAGTCGTTGACAGTAAAAGGCCGTCACATGTTTCGGAAACGTAGCAGTAAAAGGTTACCCGCGGAGATATTCCCTCTAGCGCCGGTTGTTCCATTTTTGGCGACTTTATCGCCTGCGCCAGCGAAACGGAAAAGTACCCAATATTTCGTAATGATGTAAAATGTAGTGGGCAGCAATATTATAATCTGAAGTGTTTCCAAGTCTAAATCTCAAACCAATTATTGATTCACGATAAACGGTTTTCTGGAACAAATATTAATAATTTATTGGAATCAAAATATCCCTCTTAACAATTATTGATGAAAACTTTGTTTTTATATTACATCATATAGCAAGAGTCATTTATTTATTCCATGCTGTCGATAATTCCGGACAGAATAATATACCTCATTTAAAAACAAATTTTTCAACAATATAATTTAAGAAAATACATATTTATGGTTTTGAAATGATATAATAGTTAGATATTTTAATAACAATGTGTAACATTAAATACTGCTACAAAATAATGCAAGTCAGTTAGTGGTGCTATATTAGTAGATAGTTTAGTGTAAAAATAACGATATACATTTTACAGAAGTTATTTTTATATATCGATAAAAAATAATACATTAAACAAAAAATAATAAAAATAATACAAAAAATAATACAAAAGTTAAATAATTATTCCTTCAAAAAAACTTACATTAAAGTTGTCTTAATCTTTTAGAAAATAACATTTTCGTAAGAGATCCAAAATATCCCATTCAGCTGTGGTAATTTTTTCAATAAATTCGCAGAAGCTGAAACTTTGTAAGGAGAGCCGGAAGAAAATTATGATTGATTATATGAAGATCAGTTCACACTCCTAATTTCAATTGACGCAGCAATTCTTTGCGATAAAGTATCGGTAATTTTTCTACCTGAATGCATAAATACCTAGAAATATTAAATGATATGTGATTCCAATAATTATCAATAAAAAGACAAAATTTAATAAAAAACTAATTAGCTCCGATTATAAAAAATTGCAGGTCAGAAATGCATTCATTTTATAATAATTCCGAGATATTTATTATTTGAGTGATAATGAAACAATTAAATTCTTTTTCAAGTCTATTAAAAATTAATTTTTTTAACCTAATATGTTTTAAAAAGAATGTAATTTTTAGATAATAGAAATAGGAACAAACCGGAAAATTGACTGAAAAAAACTAAAAAAGTAAACAAGTAAATATATATAAAATGTAAACATTAGAAAATGAATATCAAATACGTGTAACTGGAAATAAATTAAATTTGAATAATTATTAAGTCAGAAAAGGAATATTTAAATGAATGAGATAAAAAATTCGAAAGTATTTTATTTCTAAGTAAAATTTTTGCCGTGATCAAGACTACGAAATTATAAATAATATTGAAATAAAAATACTTCATAGTTTAAATATGAACTAAGCCATTATTAATCAGGAAACATAGGTAACATATATTACACATTTATTAAAAATAATTTACAATCAATATAAATTTTAAAGAAAAAAATTCAATATATTTTGTGACAAATTATTAATTTTTCAATCATCTTCAATAAATATTACTGAATATTACCATTAGGCTAACTGCTCATATTATATGTCTATATCAGTTTCCATTTCATGATGTTTAAAAGATTTTTCTCAGCCATACAGGAAATATCTATAAGATTCTTATATAATGGATGCAGATTTGAACTTTTATTTGACCTACGTGAATGCAAATACACACTGCTGGCAACCATAAATGCAACACCCTGAAGGAAGCATACAAATAAGATGAAATTTGCAACATGTATTTGCGGAGGTGAGATATGCAAATGATTATAATTTCAGCCCTGACGCACATCACGCGTGCCCATGGCGCCATTTCAAAGCGCAATTTTAGGATTGGAGATTTCGAAGATTTCTAGTTCGATAGTTGCAGTTTCCTAGTAGGTTTTTTTCCTTGAAAAAACGATTAATTATGACTCGTAAAAGAAGTGATTATTTTTAATCGATATTCGAGTTCGACAGATGAAGGATAGTGGCCTATTAAGATTGTGGATTACCTTTCAGAGAAATCGGTAGTCGTGTTAGACGAAACCAAACAGCTTCAATGCGGATATGTGATAGTTGGATGCAGGAAAGTACGATGGACCGACGAGTTCAATAGCTTGCACCTAACTGCATCACATTGCGTTATTGTGCGCATGGCAGTGACGGATCGCTCAGCCACATCACGAACCATACTACAGCACATTCAGTGTGTAACGCTTCATTCTGTGTCTATGCGTACCATTCGACGCTGTTTATAGAAGAGTGGTCTGTCCAAGACTTCCATTGCTTCGTCTGTGAACGACAGAATGCCATAAAATTGACATGTCATGTTTCTGACTTTCTAAACAACACTATGGTTACATTCAAGTCTGGTTATCATGGAGAGAAATGCTGAAGAGCTGCCTTCTGCATCGCCATGCTGCTACTGTACTGGGTATTATGCTATGGTGCGATACCACTCTCACACTATTCTAGTACGCATTGCCAATACTTTAAGCAGCCAGCCCTACATTCCCAAGGGGTTTTAGCCAATTGTCCTTCCTTACATTCAGGACATGCCACAGCCATACTTCAACAGGTTAATGTGTGGCCACAAGTTGCACACCACATTGTCCAAGGGTTCTTCGTCAATTGCCTGCTTGAATTACTTCCCTGGCCGGCTTGGTCTCCCGATCTTTCGCCGATAGAAAACATGTTGCTCTCTCAATTTTTTGTCTAAGAGCCTCACCGTGGCGAGGGGGCGACTCTGGATGGAATGGGCGAAGCATGTCGGGAGTGTATACTCCTGGTAGGGCCACCGAAGACGTGAAAGCCATTCCACTGTATCCAGCTAATGTTAGACAGGTGAACGAGTAAAGTCGGACTTCTGCCTTTCTTAGGTGCTCAGGGTAGCTACTACCATCAGAAGACGTACCCCTTTCTCTTTCATGTTCATGACGCCTTTGGCTTCACATACCGCATCGTCCGTCGCGTGGGTTACCAAGGGACGCGTTCGGGGCTTGGGCGCCAGTCCCGAACACATACTGAACTGCATTGGCTTTTCAAAGCGTGAACTTTCATACAGACCTGGTGCTGTCCTCGATTCTTTGAAGACGAGGGATGTCACGGACCTGGTCTCATTCAGACCAGGGAATAAGAAGAAGAAGAAGAAAACATGTAGTCCATGGTTGCTTAACAATTGACCCAGATTACAACCCCAGCTGCCACACCAGAACAAATTTGGCTACGTATGGAAGCTACATGCTCTGCTGTACCCAAGAATACATACAAAGTCCCTTCGAATCATTGCCTAGCCGTGTGACAGAGGTGGCTTCCAACAATGGCAGCTACTCTGGCTGCTGACTTTGCCAGAAACCAGTCCTCACAAGTCTATAAATTTAATCATTTGATACTTGGTCAACGTTATCTACAAAATAAATTTTATTGTGATATCTCTTGTATTTCTTGGTGTTGCAATTTGGGTGGAGAAGAGGGTATATGTGATTTTAGATAAAATTTCTTCTCGAAGAAAAAAATTCCCATTAGAGTGTTATACATTTTTACACTTCATATTAGACAAGTAATAACTTAAAGATAATTATAATAAATTTTTCTGTAAAAAATAAATATCAAAATTAATATTCTATTTTATAATAAAATGGTTTATATTGCTCTATATAGTGTTCTTTCAGTAAAATCAATTTCATAATAAAAAAAACGTTAAATAATTTATTTAAATAATAAATAAATTAATAAATGTGATATTTTGAATAAAATATTAGTTCGAAAATTTAGTTAATAATAAGAGTTTAGATTTAACATTTCATATTGTAGAGATATAATGTTCTTTGACGAGATATAATTATTACTGTGTTATGTTAGAGTTAAAAATTACATTTGATTCAAGAATTTTAACGTTTGCAAGGGACTGGTTAAATTTCCTTAAATTTCTCTGAGGAAAAAATTTATACCTATACTTAGGAAATAGCTATACATTTTTGGTATATATTCCACATAGGTATATATTCCTCATTTGAAAAAGAGAAGTTAATTATTAAATGAATGCAATGAAAATTAAAAGAAAAGCATAAGTATGTATTTTTATATGACATGTTGAAAAATCAAAAATCCAGAATTTTAAAAAATCTCTCCCAAGGGAAGTCTAATTTAATAATGAAAATTGAATGAAAAACATTTTTTAGTATATAAAACTTCTTCTTCTTCATTGGCCTGACAGCCCAGGGTGGGCCTTTACCTTCCTCAGAAGTGCATACCAGGTTCCCCTAATTTTGGATAAGGTCATCCAGTTTGTCACTTTTTGTGTTTTTGGTCGTTTTCAAGGCAGTCACGCCAGCGGACTTTCGGTCGTCCTCTTCTTCTGGTGCCAATGGGGCGAGCCAAGAAAATTTTCTTCCTCGCCCGATTGTTGTTCATCCGGCTCAAATGTCCTGACCATTTTAATCTCTGTATTGCTATAACTTTAACGATATCTGGTTCTTTATATAGTTTATAGAGCTCAGAATTAGTTCTTCTCTTCGCCATGTATTCTCACATTTTATTCCACCAAAGATGCTTCTTAAAGTTTTTCTTTCGAAAATGGAGATGGATTCTTTGTCCTTCTCAGTCAATGTCCACGTTTCAGAGTAAGTAAAAATAAGCCGAATCAAGTATTAATACATCAAAATTTTTGTTTTTCGACTGACGAAAGTAGATTTTAGATACTTTTTTAAGCCGAAAAAGCATTGGTTAGCAGCTGTAACCTTGCTGTGGATCTCAGGTGCGATGTTGTTGGATGCATTCAATTCAGACCCCAAATACTTAAAATTGCGAACAGATTCAAATTTTTAGTATCCTACCTATAGATAGGGAGTGTTATATTTTTCGATGGAGTACATAAAACACATTGAAATAATTTAATAAAAAATCATTAAAAAACAGTTTTTTGCTACATGAAATTTGTTTAATGAAATGAACCAACTGAGGTGGTTTTTGCACGAAAATTAGTTTTATTGATGAATTAATTAAATATTAAATTCTGCTATCTGCTCCTCTCCACATTCTAGTGCATTTACGATAGATATCTCCAATATCATGTAAAAATAGCTTTCTTATTTCTAATGGCAGATTAAAAAGCAATTTAGAATAGCAAACATCAAAACTAGAAAAGAAAGTATTATGAACTCAAATGACAAAACTGAAGTGGCATTAAACCTATAAATCTTTGTGCCGAGATCTCCAACATCTTTGCTGCAAAAGGCCCAGGACAATGACTCAATTGCACTCCTTCCCGCACGTTGCACATCTGACAAAAAGGGCCAGACAGTGTTTTAATATGACATGCATCTTTAGAGAGATAATCATGGTCTCTAGCGATGCGAAATATTGCAACTAATCTGAACCTTCGTTAAAGGAAAATATTTGCCACTTCATCTATCCATTTCATTTTTTATGTTCTAAAAGACTTTTTAATTAACTATTTAGCTGTATAAAAATGATTTAGTTTTCGTGTTATATCTACAATTTTGGATGATTTCTTTGCCAGAAAATCAGCATAAAATAGTAATTATCGTTATTTTTGCAAAATATACTTAATATGAAAAAATATAGAAAAAAGGGAGATAATGTATAGCTATTTCTATTCCTTGTGATAATGTATTGATAACAATTTTAAAAAAAGGACAAGAAGAAGAAGAAAAAATTATAACATTTTTTACTGTTGTATGGAAAGTTCTGGGAAATAATATTACATTGCAAAATAAATAACTTTACAGAAAGTTCAAATCTATGTTAGTTAAATTTTAAGTTAATGATATTTTCATTAATCATAAGCTTGATATGATAAATAGCTCTTATTCTAAGTTAACCACAGAACAATACTATATTATTTCCATTTAATAATGCCATTCTTAATTCAACTCGCATAAGAATTCGATGGATAAACAAAATAAAGTTTTATATGGATACAATATTAATGATACTAATAACAAAACACTGAAAACAAATTGTGTATAATTAAAGTTACAATTTGCTATGATAATGAAACAATGAAGAGAATATTGGATGAAAACTTCTAATCTAATATGTATGTATATAAAAAATATTAGAATTCCAAAATATTAATTAACTTACTTTAAAATTATATGTTTTTGGTTTGTTATAAACATCAATGTAAGTCACTTCATCCTTAATATCAATTTCCAAATCTAATAAATTCAGAATTATGGATGTTAATGTTAGTTTTTATAAGAATAAACTCCTTAGGATAAATATATTTAATATATTTTTCAAATTCAGAACTATTAGAAATAATAAAATCATTAATTAAGCGAAATAAACAGAAGGAAATTGAAATTCTTTTTCATAATGAAGCTAAAATGCATTGGCAAGTAAACTGGATAACTTTGAACCCTGTGATATACCAAAATTTTGAACGAAAAAGTTTTCCTTATTGTAAAAAAAAGTTATTAAAATGCAGAGTTTGAGTCAATTGTTCCCCAATAATCACATACAATGTTAAGCATATGCTTATATTCACAATAATAAATACTTAAAATATCATTCAGTTTATTTAAAGGTATACTTGTAAATAAATCTTATAGTAGGTATTGTATATAAACACTGGTGGGCAAAAATTATGGACGAAATGGAAAAATTAGCTTAACTGCGGAACAAACATGTAGATCGGTCTGAAAGACCAATCAGAAGATCGACTACGGTCAGGTACGCAAGGGTATACTCAAAATACGCAACATGACGTAAAGAGGGAATGTCGGAGGGGTATGAAGCAGGCTGGCGGTGAACGCTCAGCGTTTTTGTTGCATGGTCTGTTGCATGGTGCTGTTTAATCAGTGTGAAATTATGTGCAGGCAACCTCGTAGACGACATCTAGATGACCTTACGCGAGTTCAAATCATTGGGAAGATTGAGGAAGGTCGAAGTTTGACAAGTGTGGCTGCGGAATTTGAATCGCTCACATCCTCGTTTCACGAATCTGGAGAGCATTTCAAACTACAGGAACAGCTGTCCGAAGGTTCAGCAGTGGTCGTCCACTACGGCAGTCGACGACCGGTATATGGTCCTACAGGCAAGAAAGAACAGGCGGCATACGACTGGAGAAATCTGTTGCACGGCGTATATCAGTTTAAACGACGTAGAGCTGTTTTAATCAGTGTGAAATAAAGAACATGCAACCTCGTAGACGACATCTAGATGACCTTCCGTGAGGTCGCATCATTGCGAAGATTGAGGAAGGTCGAAGTGTGACAAGTGTGGCTGCGGAGTTTGGAATCGCTCACAGCATCGTTTCACGAATCTGGAGAGCATTTCAAACTACAGGAACAGCTGTCCGAAGGTTCAGCAGTGGTCGTCCACTACCACGGCAGTCGACGACTGGTATATGGTCCTAATGGCAAGAAAGAACAGGCGGCATACGACTGGAGAAATCGCAAGACACCTCCAACAGACAACTGGAGGACCGATATCACGGTTTACAGTCGCCAGGAGGCTGCACAATGGTGGCCTATTCGTTGTGTATCATTAATGTCTGCCCACCGGAGAAAGTGCTTTGTGTGATGCTGGGAACACCAGAACTGGACGGATAAGCAATGGGGTCGAGTACTTTTTACGGGCGAGAGCAGATTAGTCTGATTCTGGACTCATGCACATCTGGAGAGAGCGGAGAACACGCAATAACCCCTCCAATATCATCAAAAGGGACCGGTTTCGATGTTGCGGTGTTCTCGCTTGGGGAGGCATCATGCTTGGTACTCGTACTGACCTTCATGTCGTCCAAGGAGATTCACTCACCGGGTCCCGTTATTGTAATGATATTCTCCTTCCATATGTGCGTCTTTCAGAGGTACTATGGGTCCTCAGTTCCTATTCACGGACGACAATGCTCCACCTCATCGTACAGGGGCTATCGAAGAGCTGTTTGAAAGTGAGGATATTGAACCCATGGACTGACCGGCAATGTCCCCGGATCAAAATCCAATTGAACACGTGTGGGAATTTCTAGGGAGACGCTTAGCTGCACGTCACCAATCACTAGTAACGATTCTTGAGCTGCGATTGGCGCTACAAGAAGAATGGGCAGCAGTACCTCAACAACTTATTGACAAACTCATACTCAGTATGGACAGACGATGTTAATCCTGCAGAGCAGTCAGGGGAGATCATATCCCATACTAAAAGCTGGATGTTTCTTACTAGAGAGCTGTCTCATGGATGTTTAGGTCATCCATGTCATTCTGCTCCATACTCATTTTTCAATAAAGTTAATTTTTAATCATTTGGAATTTTTTGGAAGAGTATTTTTTTACTTTTTCCATATTCTTACAGGTGGAGTATGTTCTGGTACGATTTTTATCGATTTAGAATACTGCTGTGCGACGCTGCGCTAGAAAAACCGTTTCTTCTTTAATTTTTGGTCATCAGTGTATATATATATAATTTTTAAAGATGAAGAACAATAAAAGCAAAACAAAGGGTACGAAAAAAGTTGAAAAATTCACTGAGAAGAAGAATAAAGCAAAACTATAAAAAGAATGAGCGGAAAACACAAGGACTACGTCTTCGTCATGAGGAAAATATTGCGCTACGCTAATTAAACACTCGTTTCTGACATGCACGAAGGACAAATGCCTAAAAATCTTTGAGAAATTCCCTCAAAAAATTTTTGTATTAAAGCAAAAAAGCATAAATATATTTATATAAAAAATCAAAGTAAGCAGTATGTCAAGGCAAATTAAATAAATTCATACTAGAAGGAAGTAAAATATACATTAAAATTACCACTAGCAAATTAAAAACTTTGAATAATTAGGATAAAGATACAATTGCCAAAACTAATTTGAAAAAATACGAGTTAAATTCAGGTAGTTGAAGTTGTTTAGAAACCAGGAAGTATATATAAAGTTTAAATTATTCTTAAAGCGATTTAAAGTAAACTAAAGTGAATTAAATGTTTTTGGGATTCTTGTAAGAACTTCAAGGCTCTAGTTGCACTTCAGTAGTTGGGGAAACTACGCATTACTTCAATCTTATAGATGATTCTCGACTTCCCACATATTTTAAAATAAAATTGAAAGAAATATATTAGTCCTTAAGATCTTAAGATGATTTATTAAACGTTTTATTTAATTTTTATTGAATTTATAATTATTTCAAATATTGTAGATATGATTTAATTCATAAAATAACATATTTCTATAAATTTTTAACGAACTATTAAACTTCTAAAATATCAATTTGTTAACTTTTAAATTAAACTAGTTAGTTTTATTAAAAATGTCATTATACGTAATTGAGTTTTCAATATTAATAAACAAATCTAAAAAAGTTTATTAGGATAAATAAATTTAGAATTATTTCCAAAATTTGAATCATTGCAAATGTAAAAGTCACCATTTTAACGAAAATTAAAAACTGATAAATAAATCTTCTTTCAAAATAATGTAAAAATATATTTGATATATATTTGCAAGTATACTTGAAAAATTAAATATTTTCAGAATATCACAATCCTGAATAAAACTATTTTCAACTTTTTTTACATATAATTATATGTAAATACATAATTTACCAAAGCTGTTCCAGAATTCAAAATGCAAATTGACTGTAACTAAGATTTTATGTTTTATTTTTTTAATTTACATTATTGAATTACAAATTTCACAACTTTGGATAAAAAAGTACTAATATGACAATTATTAAATAAATTATAATTTTATTTAATAATAAAATAAATTTGAATAGTAAAATAATAGCATATTTTACTATTCAAAAATATAGGAGAGCTAAACAGAAGCATATGTGAAAAGTCAAACAATCTTTATAATTGTAATAATATTTATACATAAATCTAAGTACATTCGTCAATTGTAAACTAATAAATGAAGTCTTAGATTCATAAAAAAGATTCCAATTAATCGATGTAAAAATAGGGAGTGTTTAATAGTATGATTACAGATTAGTCTATTAAATCCATTGGGACAAATGTGTGATGAAATTCATAATGCATATATTGTTCAAAAGGGTATTGAAATTCGTAATGTATTTTGTCCTAAGGACTTCAAAAGAGCAATTTTTAATTACATTATCTGAATGGAACATAGTACGGTTTAATTTAATTCTTCTCATATCACGGCAAAATAACTCAGTAAGTAATTACTTCAAAATGGCTAATGAGGGAATGAAATTCACTTAATTCAAATTCACTTGGGTAGCTCCTACATTTATCCATTTAAAATAAGTCGCATTTAAATTTATATGAAGCTAAGTTGATTAAATGGATAAGAGACATTTATTTACATCAGCCTTTAGCCCACTTTGAAACTTAACTAAATTTTGGCGTTTGTAACCTATTCTATAATGCATTTTAATATTCATTTTTAACTTATTGTTTGTGTTTAGTATACAGTACAATTTAGTATTATTATGCAGGAATTTGCAAAATAATCACTATTTAATATTACAAAACTCATGAAGTACAAATAAATATTTCTAAATATTTTGAAATGTATTTATCCTAATAAATTTTGCGTATGAAATAACTGTTTACTATCGGGAATAAATGCAAATTACATACAAAATGTGTTAACATTTGCTGGTGTGTGTAGGGAGAATTTAATAGGTATGTTTCAAAAACTTATAATGTATGAAATAAAATTTTGTCTTATTTTTGCTTGATATTTCTTTTCTATTCTGAGAATATTGTTAACATTTTCAAGGTTATCCTAAGCTTCTTATTTATAGAGGAATTTTAAGGTAGAATTAAATAAATCAAAGTTGCATTTTCTTTTTATCCAGTGTATAATATATTCCTACAAATTTTATTTTGAGTAAAAAGGATTTTCTTTTTAACTAATTGAGTCAGAAATTTAAAAAACACTTTTTACTAGTATTACATCAAAATATTGAAATATAATATCGAAACAGTAATTTTAAGTACACAAATCTGGGTTTATTTATATAATAATTACAAATGCATACATTAAATTGTATTTCCGAAAATTATCAAAATACTCTCTTTCTTTAAAACATAACACTCTTTTCATAATTACAGATCTAAATACAATAAAAGTATTTAGTTTTTTTAAAATAAAATGGCAATTTTTTTCTTTCAAATATTTGAACGTAAATTCAAAAATTTCTCAAAATATAATACAATATGCAGGCATAGTTCACACAATTTTCAGACAGTTTCATAAAAGTATTTCAAAACTATAAATTTAAATACCTAACTTATAATACAAGATTTATTTTTATTTCGAGATGTCACTCATAAAAAAGTGTTTTTACTGGAATATTTGAGATTTATTTTACAAAGTAAGAGCAATATATTGTTTCGGAAGAGCTTAAATAATTTCACTGAAATATAATTCATTTATTATGTATAAGAATTTCATTATGAACAATTAAAGCTGAAATCTCAAACATAAGCTTTATAGTAAAACAATAAATTTACTTAAAATTACCCGGTACATTACTTATTAATGGATTTATTCTTTGTATATTTCAAACAGAATAAAGAGATATCAAATTTTCTAAAAAATTTCTGTGAAGTTAGTGAAACTGAAAAACAAAAATAATTTTTTAATTTTAATGATTACGAATTTCATTAAAATTGATGATATAGTGTAGAGGGTGATCTTTTTAAAATAAACAGTGTTTGGAGCGTCCTGTAGCGTGATCTAATATCCGAAATGACACCAAACTTGGTATTTAGACTAATCAAAACATGGGAAAAAGGATTCCGTAAAAAAAATATTTAGTTCCAAAAGTCACCGTTAGGGCATTATGTAGCACTGCTTCAGTTTACAATAATCAGAATTAGCATAAAAAACGGGTTTCAAAGAAAAATGCAAATGTTTTTCAATGACAATGCCAGTTTAATAGGGGCAGTAAACGCAAGTAGTAGATAGCTCCCACAAGTAATCTCAGCTGAATTAAACGAGCTCCAGTGGCCATGCCTCTCACGTTACCGGAACGTGCGTTTATGTTGGTGGAGTATCAAATTTGTCTATTCAAAGGATAATATAACAAAGACAGTGCGGGATATTCCTCGTGATATGTTACGTTCGGCTGTGGGGAATGTTGTGCACAGAATGCACGGAGTTATTTCTGAGAACGGGGCTCACATGGAATGTGGTCTAATTCCTCAACGTGGAAGTTGATGAGAGTAAATAAACATTAATAATTTAACTGTACGATTATATGTGTTAATACTTTCCTTTTCTCACATTTTATACATTGTAAAGCGCCACAAAATGCTCCACAAAAGTCTTTTTTTTCCGTGTCTTGATTAGTCTAAATACCAAGTTCGGCCCCATTTCGGCTATATTAAATCGAGCTACAGGGCACTCCAAACACTGTCACTTTAAAAAATATCACCCTGTATATCATAATTACCTTTTATAAGCTTTTTTATTTTTTCTTCTTTACCTCTTATGATGAAAGAAAATAAAAATTTGAAAAAACTGAATAACGATATGTTAGTTCCCTATTTTTATTATTAACATAATAATAAATATCGAACACTTAAACGTATGTAATTTTATTCTTAACACTTACTGTATACCATTTCGTGTATATTATTCATTACATATTCCTGCATTTAATATTAGTTCATTCTATCAGTAACTATTATAAGATTTCTGTATTTTATGGGCTTCAAACTAAAATATTTTTCCCTTCAGAGAATTCCTTCACTGAAAGTCTTCCAAAATATAGAAACAAGGAAAAAATCTTTTGTTACCCATTGAAAAATATTTGAAAATTAATATGTCAATCTAATCCATGTGACCTGTTTCATGTAACATAAAATCTGATACAGAAAACTAGAGAGAATTTATTGCTGCTATTATTTTTTATAATGACACTACATTTAAATAAGATACATTTTAATATACGTATTTAAATGATCATGCTGAATGCATTTGCTACATTTAGCATGTAATTTAAATGATTAAATTGCAAAGGATTTTAAAGGATTCATATAAAGTTAATTAGGTTGATTATGTTTGGTTGGAAAACTATTGTGTTTCGTCCAAAGTTATGTTGGGAAATTTATGTTTCCATCTTGCAGTAAGATGGAAACTTCAATTTCACACCATTGTTATCTTACTATAAATATTTAAGTATGTGTGTGTTGAATATTATCAAAATAATATGGAAATTTAAAATTTTGCAATGTAAACTAAGAATTTCTTATTATGTTTAGGGAATAATTACTATTGAAGGAACATGGAAATTAAAAATTTGCCACATATAAAGGGATTTCCTTTATGTTTGGGGAATAATACTATTGTAGTAGCATAAAAATTAAAACTTTGCCTCACTAAAACGGTTTTTCTATATTTTTTGAATAATTACTATAGAAATAGCATGGAAATTTACATTTTCTCACAGAAAAATGGGAAAATTTTATAATAAAGGTTTATTACATACATTTTTATCACTTCGTATACCCGATTTGTTGACAGAAAAAAAATAAATTGTAAATTATATAAACATATTTTTCTTTTTAGATTTTTAATAACTTTGTTAAAGTTTTTTAGGGGGTGTCTTTTTTAAACGAAAAAATGACTTCTTTTAGTAAAAAAAGTGCATTTTTTAGATTAAATTCTCTCTCTAGCTGATACAAAAAACTTTCATTCCTAAAATGTGTATATTTTGTTTAAGTAATAGAAACATTTTTCATAAAAGTATAAATAAATAGATAGCACTTGATATTTTTTTAGAAATTGTCACTTAGAAATAATTATTTCAGAATCTCAAGGTAAGTTACCAGTTACACGTCCTTAAATAAAAGTTATTTTATGATAAATTTTTATATAAAATAAAATGCGCTTTAAGTAAAATAATGCTTAACTTCTGAAGCCTAAAAAAAGTTTGTTTAAATAATAATTCTCATTTCAGACAGACCTCAATTGAAAGTCGTGATGATTGTTAATTCATCTTTAAATACATAGATTTAAGCTTTCAGCAGCTGCAATATATTATGAAACAAATATAAGCTTACTGCAAAGGAACCAGTTTTTTTTTCTTTATTCTTAAAAATAGAGTAAAAAAGGGACAACAACAAAGACTCATTTCTTTGCAATTCAATTCCAAAACAAGAAATGGAAAAAATTTCAACTTGACATGCGCTTCCTAGTTTTTTCTTTTAGCATTTCTAATTTTTTTTATAATATTATGACATATCTAAAGATGAAATGAATCTCTTAAATTTAATGCGTTTTAAATTAAACTGCTTATGTTTTTCATGAGATGGATTACAATCAAAAATTAATTGTCTGAAATATTTTGCACATATTATGAAATTTGCAGTCATATTTCACATGTAAATGCTTTGAATATATATCCTAAGTACTCGATATCCTGTACTAAAACTCTAATATAACTCATTTGTTTTCTACATCATCAGTTGATATCTGTTATTAATTCATAAATGTCATTATTTAATCTATTTTCTAATTTAATTTTAATTTCACTCTTTTCGCTTGCTCTTTGATAAATTAGGGCAAGGCTACGCAACCAATGCCACCACAGTTTAAGATATACATGATTTGCCTATAGCTGAGAATTCCTTCTGAGAGATATGTAGTAATTGAATTCTCAAAAAGTTACCATAAATGGACAAGATGAATCAAGCACACAGCCATTTTATTTTCTTGGAAGTTTTAAAATTCACGGTTTTTCCAAAAGTTGACCATGTACAACAAACAAGTAAAATTTATAACTTCAAATTCCTAAACATATGTTTCATTGATATAATATACTTCAATTTCTCAAAAATGATTCTATATCACTCAAGATAATCGTAATAATGCAATATATTTTTAATGCCTTAAGGCTACATTTGCAAAATTTCTTCACTGATTTACAACACCTAAAATTTGATTGGCGGATATATTCGTAATCAGGATGGAATAATATGCTATCAGTTTTTAAATTTGCATGTAAATTGAAAATATTTTAAGTAAATGGAATTGTAAATTTCGTAAACATGAATTCTATTTAAATAATAATATTCAATATTATATATTAATCAGAAATTTATAATTATTCTGAAATTACTTCATTTTTAATATATACATTTAAGAAAAATTTCAAAAACATAAATTTTATTAATAATGTTACAAATAATCTTTATCTTATTTGAAGCTTAACCACGAAACACATTAAAACTAAATGTGTTAATAAATATTCACAACTATATGCAAATTACAAATTGAATGGTTTAATACCTACTGAAATTTAAGCATTTGTAAATAATCAAGAAACATATATTTCTCTTTGAAGAAAACTTTTTCAATGAAATTTGGTGTTTCATATTTAATCTGGATTATTCCGGTTTAAATTTAAAAAAACATAAAATGTTGGTTTTGAAAATATATTGGTTAATAATATTCATACATAAAATTATAGGCAAATTGTAAGCAATAAATTAAATGTCTTGAAATTAGTTCTAAAATGAAGTAGAAATAATAGCTAAATCTTCTATTTCATGTTAGTATTGAATATTTTAGTTTCTTCCAATCATTTCTGGAATGTGATAAAGCTATTTGTACGTATATAAATGATTTAATGTATCAAATAATCAATTAACCATTAGTAATATTCCCGCATTACATGACCATTAACTAACTATTCAGATAGTTATTAATTCCTAAATGCCGGTAGGCGCCTTTTTCTCAGTTCTTAGATGCAAAAACATTCGTGAATCATATCTATTCCCATTGTCTATACAGATATAAGAATAAGAGTAAATAAAATAGTTCCACAAGGGGAAGTATTTTTAAGTTGAAGTATAAATAACTAAATAATTTTAGGGATATAAATCCTGAATATCATTCAGAAAAGTTTTTTTATCAATATTAATATGTGATAGTTGCATAATTCTCATTTAAAATGAAGTGAAGGGTGAAGAAATTTTAACCATTTTTTAAAAATGGTCGATAGAAATTTTGCAAATAAAATATATGCACCCTATTATTTGAAAAATGAAAAAAATATTATTTTTAATTCATACAGTTAATAAAAACAGTTATCTTTTAAAAAAATTAATTTTTATCCTTAAATACATAATAATATGAATATCAAACTCCTTAAATTGGAAAATGTATGAAAATTAGCTTTGAATATTTGTTTCTTAAGTTATTAAAAATAATTTTTAGTCATGATTTTTGAAATTAAATAAAACAACATTTTTTAAATTGTTAATAATCTCATTTCTTATCATCGTATTTGTTGATAATATGTCAAACTGAAAATATTTAAAATGAACAAAATAGTTTTAATTAAAAAATAGTTAAATCTTTTTGTAAATCAAAATAGTTCAAGTTTTGTATACAACAATGAATTAAAATTTATATAAATGAATAAATAAAGGAATTAGGAAGATGAAAAATGCTGTAATTAAAAATTGAAAAGTAAAACAATTTACTTTCCTTCAATCTTACAATTAATTGATTGAGTGTACAATGAGCTCAAATTCCAAAATAATGGTATCAAGTTTAAACCTATGAAGAGTCTAATTGTTTCTTGCAGAAGCCACTTCGGTATTTAAAGAAACAGGAAGAAAAATGGAAATAACTATTTCTTGTATTAAATAAAATTGAATTATATAATTTTATGCAAGTCTCAAGCATAATATTAACATACTCTTTGGATTTTTATTCCTGTCTCTATCAATATAGCGTGAATATTAATATAACTCGAGTATTAGTATTTATGAATTTTTATAAGCCAATAAAGCTTTCATGAGGGCTTTGTGAATTCCTGTTGCCTTTCTTGAGGAAATGTTGGTTGCCTGAAGTAAGAATTTTAATACTTTTTTAGTAATAAAATATTTTATTATAAGAATGATTAATTAGATTAGCAATATCAAAAAATTAGAATTATTACTTTAACCTCTTTAGAATTATTTTTGATTATGAAATAAAACAAATAAACACGGCAAAAACTTTTTACCTTTGCAGAACCCATATATTTCATTTAAAGTAAGCATTTTTTGTAAAAGTATTCCATGACTTCTGAATTGAAATACACATTTTCTGCATAGAAAATGGATTATTAGTTCTCAGAGATGAAGTAAAATATTCAATCGCAAATAATTCCATTCATACTTTTAATGCTTTCAAAATTTGAAACAAATATTTTAACAAATAAAAAAAATTACTTATTCATTCATTTTCATGAATATTTTACTGTGTGTAAGTATTAAATAAACATTATTTCATACTTGTAAGAAGCATGAGTAAAAAACAATTCTTTCTACTAACTTTCAAATAATCAATTTTTAAGTGCAAAAATCAATTTTATTAATGGACTTTAAAGTATGAATCATTTTCCCCTTGAAACGTAAATATAAATAATAATAATATAAAAACAATAGTAAAATACAGATGAATGGTAATAAACTTTTTTCTAATATATATATATATATATATATATATATATATATATATATATATATATATATATATATATATATATATATATATATATATATATATATATATATATATATATATATATATATATATATATATATATATATATATATATAAAAGGTAAGAAATGAAATACTGTTTTCATTTTACAGCATTACACTTATATGTAATTTAATTTATATTGATTTTTAAAATACATTTTTGCCACATTCAAAGAAATAAAATTTGCTTTGTTATTTAATATTGCAGTATAGATTGTATACATTATAAATACTATATATATATATATAAATATCTATCTATCTATCTATATATATATATATATATATATATATATATATATAAATATATATATATATATATATATATATATATATATATATATATATATATATATATATATATATATATATATATATATATATATATATATATATATATATATATATATATATATATATATATATATATTCATTCTACTCATGTGCCTATCTTGCATTAAAAATGCAAGAATTAGTATTGTGAGAATATATATTTTCGAATGATGCAGATTTTATATTTTTGGCAGTCAATTTTATAGGCTTATATTTTGTTCACTGAATTTTAAGGAACTCATTTTTTCCATAGGTTTGGTTGGCGAAGGAAATTTATTTTGAATAAATTTTAAGATTTTATTATTTGAACTGTAACACAAATTTCCTTCTAGCTGATACTGAATAAATTGTAAATATATATTAATTTTAATGCAGAAAATATGAAAACAAAGTATATAATTGCTTATGAACATTGATATGAACATGAACAGTGTATGTCACTTTCTTGCAAAATGTACAGTTTTACATCAGTATATACTTCATGATATATTTTAAATTGTTAGATATCCGAGTCAGTTACTAAGCACTTGGAAATATTGATATTAAAGGAAATACTAAATTCTTCAAGTAATGTTTTATATGAAAATACCTTTGAGTTATTACGTGCAAAGGAATCAAAAGTTTGTTAAAATTTTAAAAATTGTGGCTACTTGCTAGAAATGTAATGGAAAAGAATGGACTATTATATGAAAATACCTAACTTGTGTTATTACGTGCAAAGGAATCAAAAGTTTGTTAAAATTTTAAAAATTGTGGCTACTTGTTAGAAATGTAATGGAAAAGAATGGACTATTATGCTAAAGCAAATTGTTAGCTAAAATTTTTTCTCCAATCGAGAGGACTAGAGATTTAAAATACAAAGAACATGGTAACAGAACATTCTTTTCATTTATTCTTTCACAATGAGCATTCAACATAACCACTGGAACTCGCTCAACACAATAATATTGCAACTCGTAGCACTTCTTATAACAATGAATTACAAGAATTGTACGAATGGCATATGATTTAAATACAGCTCTTTTTGAAGGTGATGAAAAATTATGAACGGGCTCTTGAAAATTCTAAATCTACAAATTGGCAGATTTAAAATCAGATGACATGGTAGCCCTATGATCATCCAGCATTGGCTGATCACTCGGTCATGAACAAAGTTTTTCAAGAGGAGTTGATTTACGAGATTGGAAGAAGGAATGTACAACATTCTGCAAAAATTTACTTACTTACAAGGAACGTGCTATTAAATTTAATGCAGGAACGGTATTCCTGATGTAAAAGTGTAACCTAATCTTCACAAATCACGATTCGTATTTTCAATTTGGTGCATCATGGAAATGCTGCATAATATCTTGATATAGATGCTTAGGAATTACAGGAAGCCACTTATAAATAGATGAATCAAAATTATTTTTCAGAGTATGGCGTCAATCAATTGGAAACCTCCCTTCAGTGGTTTGGTATTCTAGAGAGCCCGTATTGGTTCAATATCTCATGAATCTTTCATTTGTTCATCAGAGATGTTAAAACACATATGGTAGATATGACTTCCAAAGATATTGGGTCATCTTTCACTGGATTTCGAGATAAACTATCAGCGTCCTTGTGTTTTTTTCCGTTTTTATAGACGATCTACAGGTTTTATTTTAGTAGTCACAGGGCCCATTACACAAGTCTTCCAGATGGATCATTTAGATTAGTTAGACAATGCAAAGAATGATATCTTATCACGATGGAAAAGCGTTTTCCATAGAAATAGGGTCTAAATTTGTACACGGCTCAAACTTTGGCAAGGTACTTATTTTCAGTAATTTTCTCGGTTTTTTTTTTTTTTTTTTTTTTTTTTTACAGTCTGTGAAGCATAGACTATGATAGTGTCCTTTCCGTGCTATGGCTGCACCAGGAATGACCCGATACCATAACCACTTGCACCTGTATGTAATTCTGTTGCAGCATTTTCCTCGTAAATTCCTAATACTGGGTTTGATATCAAAAGTCTCCTTTAGTCAGTTGAGATCATCTGCCTGCTCATGACCCTAACAAAATTTAGAGTCCCCATTTCGCAAAATTTGCTAGGGACTGATGACAAAAATTTTTGATGAAACGTGGTTAATAAGATCAGACTCCTAGAAAACATCTGACATTTTTGGAAATTGCAAAACATTTCACAATTTTCACTTTCTCTGGGTATAATCGAAATCTTCTTCCCGATATTAAGTGTCATAGAATCTTAATATGTTGAGCTCCGAAAAGGCATTTTTTTTGTATTCAGATCAAGGCCAACTTCTTGGATGGAATTAAGTACACCCTTCAGGTGCTTTAGATGGTCATCGAAGTTTTTAGAGAACACGGCAATATCGCCAAGATAATAGAGACAAATGTTCCATTTGAGGTACCGGTAGATTGTCACTGATTCTTTCAAGGGTTGCTGGTGCATTACATAGACCAAAAGGCATTACCTTGAACACGTTAAGTTCCTGTGATGCTATAAAAGCCGTCTTTTTACGGTCAGTGTCGTTCACCTCAATTTACCAATAACCAAAATAAATATCTATGGATGAAAAAAACTTGACTCCTTTTAAATTGTCTAAAGTGTCATCAATACGGGTGAGGGAGTAAGCATCTTTCTTGGTAACTTTAGACGGGGATGTCTACGCAAAACCGACAACTGCCATACTTTTTCTTTATAATCACAACTGGTAATAATAGTTCAAGTATTGGATAAACCGTTCACAAACTTTTTGTGGAGGGCTTTCGCGTGTCCAACACACATATCTTCCGGAATAAATTTGGCTTTTGCTTGAGCATTCACGATCTACATCTCGGATTTACAGTCATAAAACGTCAGTACTATAGAGAGAACAACCCTTATTTGTTTAGTAGTAGCAGTTTACTTCCTTCAACTCTCACGCTTGTAGCAGCATTAATCGGTGAATTTATAACAAGTATTTTAGCTATAGATCAAAATGTTTTAAGAGGGGCAATTCAAGAAGGAATAACATTTCACACAAATACTTTATAATTCTTCTTATGTTGTTAAACAGTGTATATGTTATACATTAGTATGACAAAATACTTTACAAATTTACGTCTCAAAATCAAACTAAATATTTATTTAAAGAATTCTACTTTTAAATTTATTTCCCTCAATTTTCCAGAATTTTATTATTACTTTAATAAGGAAAATAAAGTTCAATGAAATGAAATAAAAGTTGTGAGAGCTAAGAACCATTACAGTTTAGAGTTTTAAAAAGGATATTTCCATGAAGTAAAACAATTATTTTAAAATTTACCAAAGATCACTGATGAAATAAACTATGAGTTTGGAAATAAATGTGTTTATTGTTCATGTAAACATAAAATGTTTAAAGTCAATAAATAATATTGACTACGATTGCCTCAATATTACTTTCACATCATTTCCAACAAATTTATCTAAAGTATTCATAAGTGTTTTGAAATATATACTTGTGTTATCATTATGAAGGTTTATTGAATATTAAAAAAACATTTATTTCATACTTCAGTATCACTACAGGCTGTATAAAGTATTTTGATTTTATTTCTTGATTGTGAAAAAAGTAAATTCTTATAAAATGGATTTTTTTATTAAATCTATTTCCATTTATCTAAGAGATTCGCTGAAGTTTAGATGTACGAATTGCAAAAAATACTATAGTATACTAAATATCAAGAAATAGAAAGATGTTGCAACAATAGACTCTAATAGAATATGGATTAGTTATGAGAGCCAGGACATATTTGTTTTCTTTTTGTTCTATATATATATATATATATATATATATATATATATATATATATATATATATATATATATATATGTAGTTTTATAGGCAAATTGTTTACAGAGTACGGAGATTGAAATATCTGCAGTGTATGGGCCAAATTCCATGACATGTCCATTTTTGTGTAATGGCTCTAGCACTACGTAGACAATCGCACAGTCTTAACCGATGCGGAAAGGGAAGGAAGACCAACAAGGGTTAGCACATCAGTTATAATGGAATTCATCGCCATCATGAGTGGAGATTCGTTGTTAGATAACTATGCACAAAATGATTTCCCGGAGGTATGGATCCTTACAGACAGTCGATCCTCGATCCAGCACTTTTTCAATTAGCAATCCATCGGCGACAGTACTATTAAAATATTTCTACTCTTGTTGAAACGACTTTCAGTTCAACACCTAATCCACCTTCAGTCGGTCCCTTCGCTTGTTGGTCTGTCTGGAAATAAAATAATCGACGTCCTTGCAAAGGCTGCCGCCAGTAATCCTTTGAACACGGAAGATCGCATGGCACTAACACCATCACAGATCTCTTCCATTACTATACAACTTAATTCTAAAACCTGGGCTGACTCTCCTGCTCACCCTTGATACTTCCAAAGACATCCTGGAGCCGCCACAACATTTAAGGGCTTTAGAATACATCAGACGACACTGTCTCGACTTTCTACTGGCCACTTGAAGTGTATGATCTTTGAGGACGGTGAAAGAAAATACCCATCATGTCCCAAGTGCGACAATGCTCTGTTTTGCACGCAACACATCTTGAAGTGCTTGGGGTTTTCTCGTGAAGAGGCTGTGAAAAGTCCACATCTGCTTTTGGACTTTTTGGCTATCTATGATCTCATGTATCTGGTCTAGTTCCACTAGACCGGATGGGGATTAGTTCCACCACCCGCAACTACCACATCGGTTATTGTGGAGTGGGTGGAAAGTATTATTCTAATCAATCGCAGAGTGAGTCTTGTGTACTTTGGTCAGCAGTTGAAAGTATTTGTTCGCAGTGCTCATTCTATCATCCGTTACTAACAGGATTATTGCAAATTATGTTCATGATGGGTTCACCATTCTTTGAGTTCCAAACACAAAGAAGCGAAATCTGCTTCTTCCCTGAAATTCATTCACTGTTATTCAGGAAAAGCAATGATTTTTTAAGCCGCATCATTACGAGTGATGAGATGTGGGGGCATCAAATCAGTGAATAAATTAGGAAGCAAGTGTCGATTTAATGCAGGCACACCTGTGAGTGCAAAATCAGATACTAACCCACCAGCAGGTAATTTCATGGCTACTGTTTTTTTTTTTCGTTTTGAAGGAGTTGTCTAAGCCGAATCCATGCGAAAAATCATTAATTAAGAGTCCTAATGAGAAATACTAAGAGGTTTGAGAAAAGCTTTTAGAAATGAGCTAAGTGGAAAGTTAAGTACAGGCATCGTCTTCCTTCATGACAATGAAAGATCTCCCAAGGCATTTATACCAAAGGATTTGATTTTCATTTTTGAATGGAATGCTTAGAAACATCTACAGTACAGTCTCAATCTGGCACCCAGTGACTTTTATATATTCAGAAACTTACTTCTTCTTATGTATTTAATCATTCTTCGATTTTAACTTACTTTTTTAAAACCCCTTATATATATATATATATATATATATATATATATATATATATATATATATATATATATATATATATATATATATATATATATATATATATATATATATATATATATATATATATATATATATATATATATATATATATATATATATATATATATATATATATATATATATATATATATATATATATATATATATATATATATATATATATATATATATATATATATATATATATATATATATATATATATATATATATATATATATATACCCTTTCTAAAATATAATACAATTTAAAAATGAAATATTAATAAAATATCAAAATTGGTAAGTTTCATCTTAATTTAGACAAAATAATAATCATTATAAGGATATTCATTTTATTGTAAAAAATAAATTCATAGCAAAAGACTGTTACGTTATCATTGTGGTTACGCCATATGTGACAGGTACTTACATTCTACGGGAATATTATATTCAATTTCAATATTTTGCTATATATCCGTCGAAACATTCTGACTATATTAAAATGGTTGATTGCACAAAGTATGAAATAAAAGTTTAAAGTTATTCCAGATATTTATTTTATTTATAAAATATAAATTATTGGAGAACAATGTCATTATTTCTATTTCGCTTTATGTCACAAGTGGCTTGCGACTCATTTGAAACATTAAATTATTGAAGAAACCTTTTATTATATGATATAAATAAAATTATTTAAAATTTCATAAATCTAATTGATGAATAAAGCTTAAGAAGTATGAGAATTTTTGTTTCATTGATTTATTATTACAAATTTTGGAATTGCAATAAATGAACAATATTATTTCCAGCTTAAACTTTTTTATTTAGCAAACTATTGTCCAAAAAATATATCATTACATTTCTTTTTTTGCATATGAATCAAAAGTAAATATGATTTTTCTTTACATTATAATATCTTAAAAGATAGAAAAAAATTATAGTCAGTTATTTATAGTTTTATGAAACATCTCAAAATTATTTTTTAATTTAAAAAAAATAGTATACGCAAAATATGTTTGTGACTAATATGAAAAATAAAGTTATATTACTCAAATAAATCTATAAACTTTATTTAAAAAAGATTAGTGTAAGTGAACAAAAGTTTTTAAGAAAAACCTATCATATACTTTTTAATCTAATTATAAGAGTTTATATCAAAAATAACTTACTTTTCACCAACCTTATTGTTGGTGAAATGTTGGTTATGTTAAAATTGAATATAATAAATACACTTAATAATTTAATGCTTGCTATTCTATTTATAAACATCTTAAAAATAAAATAAATATTTGTCTTGAAATTAGTAAAATTAATTTCTTAATAAAATTTTGTTTGTAATTCATTAATGTTTTCACTACAGTCAAGAAAGCTCTAATAATGTTAAATGAAGCTGTTATTTTAGTTAACAATAAATTTTTATTTTGACTCAATAAAAATATATTTCATGCAGTAAAATATAATAAAAAATGTTTTTCTAGCTACTTTAGAAAACTTCGTCTTAGTCGTTTAAGAAAATGTACCTTTTAAGGATATATATCATTCATTTTTTATTATTTCAGATAAAAATGAATCATTAATTCTATTTCATTTTTTTCACTGGTAACTATTCTCTTCAAATCAAAAAACTCTAAGTCTTATTCAAAGAATAGTTTTTTCATCCTCTTTAATTAAAACATTTTAAAATTGGACTTTTTAAGTATACTTACTTAAAATCAGTGAAGTATCGTAGCATCCAGGTTAAAGAAATTTAAAAATTAGATCAATTTTAGAAATTATGAGTTTTTGTTTTAAGTTGAAACTTACATTTCAAAATTCTGTAAATGCTTAATATATACTCTTACAATTCATTATCTGAAAGAATAGCGTTTACTGTTATTTTGAAATATACGTTTTTTTTAAATTCCAGAATTTACTTTTCCTCGTCTTAAGTAGAAATCATCCTATTCATAGTTCAATAAATTTATAATGTAAAATAAATCAATAAATTAAAAAAAAACATAAAATGATTCAAATATTTTTATATCAGGGAGATTTGGATGTGTCAGTATTTTTATAGCCAAATATTAGACTAGTAGGAAAATTCACATTCATTATGTATTCAAAATATTTTTATTGATTTTTAATAGTTACAAAATATAGATGTCGATCGTTCATATCATTATGTTGCTATGTTTACAAGCTCGAGCAAAGTTACGAAGAAACCACAAATTATAATATTGATTCATCCATCTATCCACAATTCATATGTTCCCAAAGTGGTCCAGGTGGACCCCCAGGGGTTCATAGGTGATCACATGGGAGTCCACGTAGATGTGAAAAGGAAACAGGGGTTCACAAGTTGTAAATGGGGGACCACGAAAAATGTTTTGGTTTTCAGCATAAAGAACAAAACTTTTTGCTTGGATTTACCTATCAACGTAGGCAGGTAGCATCATTCACTAGGTACTCAAAAATATTCGAGATTCATTTCAAACACAGAATTGAATAGAACAATAGATAGTAGTACAAGTGTACACCACATGTCGAGACTTGCAAAGTGACGCCCGTGCGCCGTCTCATTAAAAGTATGATTATTATTTATTGTTGATTTACATTTCAGAGTTCATTGTTGATTTTTTTATCAACTGTTGATTGCTTGTATTAATAAATGTTTATAATTTTGTATAACTATAAGCATTATTTTAATAAATAGAACATAAGAAAACGTGCTACTTTTTTCTTCTTAACACCCCCAGTTTAGGGTGATATTTTTAGGAGTTTTTTGAATACAGTAGAAATGAAGCAGCAGGAGGTCTATCGAAAATAGTAAAACTTTGAAAGTGGTCCACGAGAAAAAAAAAAAGCTTGAAAACCCATACTCTACATGTATATCTCATTTGATTTGTGTTCATTCTTTTGGATTAATTCCGTTGTGGAATTTAATATGGATTCTTACCAACTGTGCACAACCACACTCAGAGACACAAGTATTCTTTTCAACTGTTCATCTAAAATTTGAGAGCAAACAACTTGTCACATCCATCTTTCAAACTTCATCTGAAGGGAATGCAGTGCAATGAGACGAAGAGATTATGTTGCAGTTATGAAGGAAAATGTTTTTCTTATAAGAACTGTGATATGATAATAGCAATTTTATTTAGAAGTTTGTTCAAAATATTTTATACTTTTACATAAATAAGTATATTGCAGTGGATGTTAGCAGTATACTAGTTAATAAAATCGAACAATATAAAACGTACATAATTAGTTCATATTTTAATTTTATTTTATAACTATAGATCATCTTGTGAAGCTTCTTTTAGAAATTTACGCATACCAGCAACTTTATACTGCATTACTATTCAGCTAAATGGATGCCTTAACCTTAGAAATAATTTCAATCATGGCATAAGAAAAACATTATACTGTGTTTAACGTAATGAAATCTGATTATAAAATAATACAGATAGTAATAGTCGGATACATAAAACATATTCTTCAGGCATCCTCCATGCTTTGGTGGACAACTCATGTGAATATATTTATCATTATTTGATAACTTCAAATAATATTAGACTCTCAAATGAATGTTATTTTTTTCTTTGCTTAAATAAAACAGCATCAGGTATACATGATAGTGAATAAAAATAACTTATAAATATGAGCACATAATATTAGCCTTGATAGCAAAGGATTGGGCAGTCACTAGTTTAAGCATCAGAGAAATATAATTTTATGCCAAAACTTTATATGTTGTTTTAATAAATGTTACGCCGACTAACTTGTCTAGAGGTCGGCATGCCTAACTACGGATAAGAAGGTCCTAGGTTCAAATCCCGGTTTGGGCAAGGATGTACTTTCTCTCTCTATCTATCCTGTCTTTCTCCTTTCCTTGTATGAATGAGGTGAGAATGGTTGCCTACACTATAAACGGGTCTCTATGGCATGTGTGTACTGTGGAAGTCAGACTCCACACCAAAATAGGGCTCAGTTGGAAAAGTGGAGCAGCGCACCCCATATTGCCAGCCTGACTGGCACACGACAATGAATGAATGATGAATGAATAATTATTACAATATATATCAAATAATATATCATTAATAAGTGACTTTTCATTCACTTATTAGTTATACATACATATAATTGTGGTTGCAATTCATTCGATTTTATTTTTTGTTTTTATTTTATTACCAGAAAACTAAATTTCTTACTCCCTGAGAGCTTCTAATTTCAGATGTTAAATGTTTCCATTTTAATTCTGAAATAAATATATATTTCAGGTCTGTGTTATGGCTACGTTTAGGTATTTATATATCTACTACGTAAATAGCATTCCTGACACATTTTAGTAAATAATGTACTCTATTCAGAAATCACAAGGAATAAATGCCAAAAGATTCTTGTTTTCGGTCAATTTTCGAATTGGAGGCTGCAATTTCAGTACAGATGTACTCAATGTTTTTGAAATCTTGTTCACATAAGTCATTTACTGTGAAGTAGCCTAGTGGTTAGGGTATCGGTCTTCCATCCGGAAGGGTGGGGTTCTTCGATTCCCAATGCCGCCAAAGACCCACCGAGTACATGCGATATACGTGCTCGTTAAATCTTTGAAATCGAAAGTCCTGCGATCGGTCGTTGAACAGTTACCATGGGTGCAATGGTCTGGAGATATTTACTTCCCCTTCAGATCAATACCAAAATTGAGGGAGTAGATCTTTTGGTGCTGCCATCTATCGAAGGAATATAAGAGCATAAGTCGTCATTTCACCTTCATGGTGCTCAGATTAAAATGAAAGACGCTCCCAATTGACTTAAATTCGCATAGCCAAGGCATAGCGAGCTTAGCTTGTCCAAGTGTTATTAGTAACAACAACAATATTTATTATTGTATTGCATCAATTTTCCTGTTGAATCATATTTTCGCAGAATTTGTATAAGATTTTAAATTTCTTGGTTGCTCAAAATAAACAGCTTTCAAACATGAAAATTATTATTTCGTGATCAATTTTGTTACATTTTATAATTCATTGACAATGAAACTAGATAATTTCCTTCTAAATAATAAATAATTCATTCAATGAAAGTATAATGCATTTGCATACGCATTAATACATCTAAGTATATAAATTAATAATTATTATAAAACTAATGCAAAAAAAGTTACAGCATTTCTTTTAATATACAATACTTTAAATGTCAATAAAAACTCAAAGAAACTGAAAATAGTGCCACATTCAAAATGTAAAATTATATATATATATATATATATATATATATATATATATATATATATATATATATATATATATATATATATATATATATATATATATATATATAAATTTTACTTTTTGAACGTGGCATAATTTTCAGTTTTCAAATAATGCATTTTGTATACTAATAATTAAGAATAGATGTTATTAATATAATAATTTTGAAAGTTTTATAAAATTTCTATTCGTCAGATCATAATAATTGCTCTATTACAAGCATTCAGCAATTAGAGACATATTAAGTATTAACATTTTTAAGCCAAAATGCATTTTAAAGTTTGTTGCGATTTGTCTAAATATCCAATATATTAGGCAGGAGGTATAAAAAATATGAAGGAAAACATTCAAAATTTTTATGGCGCTTAAAACTTTCAAAGTTTGATATGCATGAAAAAATGTCCTTTTATCTGAATAAGTAAAAGCTGGTGGGGGGGGAATAATGACGTTTTCACTGACTTTGTGGAAATGCTCTTGAACATCATCAGCTGATGATAGTTTGGGGTGCGGTTTTAATTAGTTTTTAATAATTGCAAGTTTTTAATAAAACACACCACATATTAAAAATTGAACTAAATTTTATTTTTAATTAAAGAAAATGTTAAAGAGAGTTGCAAATACAAAATTCTCTGAGAGGGAAACAAACTGTGAACTAGTCCGTTCACATCGTCGGGGAGAAACGTGAATCTGCCCTCTTGCTCACCATGCGGTATTGTTCCGGAGAAAATTGGTGTTGCCAATGTTCATGTAGAAAGTTTTTCTAGTTGCTGTTGCCAACTTCCGAGCAGAAGTGTTTCACCACATTACTCCCCCCAAGTGCCTAAGGCACGAGGAGTTAGAGATATCGTGGGTTGAAACGAACTCTTCTGCCGGATCGCGTAGTTTGCACAGGGGGTTCTTCGTTTACAGCAGAGTCTTGAATCACAGGAACAGGCATCGCTTTCGGAGAGTTCGGTGGAACTTGGGTAGCAATGGGAACAGGAACTAAAGATTCAGGGGGTCCAGGCACCAAAAATGCTGGTTTAAGACGGTCGACATTGATAACGGCTTCTTTTCCTTTAATGAGGAGAGTGTAAGTTTTATTAAGCCGTTTAAGCACTCGATAAGGACCATCATATGGACGAGTCAACGGAGGTTTTACTGCATCCTGCCTCACAAACACATGAGTGCACGAATCCAAAGCTGGGTGCACGAAATACTTGGGGTTGATATGAGCTGAAGTGGGCACTGGTGCAACATTTCTCATAGACTCGCACAGCTTTTGTAAGAAGGAAGCTGGATCCATGGAAGTAGAGACACTTGTTGTCTGAAAGAAATCAGCAGGCAGCCGAATTGTTGTACCGTAAAGCATCTCAGCACAGGTACCACCAAGGTCTTCCTTGTAGGCTGATCGAAGACCCAGCAATGTAATGGGCAGGCTTGATGTCCACTGGACGTCATTGTGGCACATTAACGATTGTTTTAATGATCGGTGAAACCTCTCGATCAATCCGTTCCCGGCAGGGTTGTATGGAGTTGTGCGAATTCGGTGAATGCCAAGGATTTTGTTGAGATTCGTGAATAAGTTCGACTGGAACTGACGACCTTGATCAGTTGTTATGGTGGTAGGTACTCCAAATCTTGCGATCCAATGAGTAACAAAAGTTCGGGCGATGGTTTCTGCGGAAATGTCCCGTATCGGAATTGCTTCCGGCCAGCGAGAGAATCTGTCCATCATTGTTAAAAGATAAGAATATCCTTCCGATGGGGGTAAAGGTCCGACAATGTCCAGGTGCACATGTTGAAAGCGTTGTAAGGGAACGGAAAAGGCTTGCAAAGGGCTATGGTTGTGTCTGGAAACTTTTGACTTCTGGCAATCAATGCATGCGCGAGTCCATGCAACACAGTCTTTTGAAATTGAAGGCCAGACGAAACGAGAGAGAATCAGTCTTTTAGTCGCTCGTACTCCTGGGTGGGAAAGTCCATGGAGGGAGTCAAACAGAGTTTTTCGGAGAGGAAAGGGAACAAAAGGACGGATTCGATCGTTGGTTACATCACAAAATAATTTAAGTCCTGGGGACAGTTCCATCTTCTGTAGCTTTAAGGAACTACCTGAAGTTGACAGTAATTGAGTGAGTTCTGCATCATTTTCCTGGATTTCAGCTAAACGTGCGAAATCGATGGCGTTATTACTATTAATGGCAAAAATTCTCGATAAGGCGTCGGCAACTGGGTTGTTTGATCCAGAAACGTGTTGAATGTCAGTGCTAAATTGAGCGATAAAATTCATATGCCGAATTTGTCTAGGAGATGCAGAATTTGAATTTTTTTAAACAAAAATGTAAGTGGACGATGATCAGTAAATATAGAAAATGTTTGTCCCTCAAGGTTGTGCTGAAAATGTTTTACAGCAGAATAGATAGCCAATAATTCTCTATCATATGTGCTGTATTTGGTTTCAGCTGGCGTCAGTTTCTTGGAGTAAAAAGCTAAAGGTTGTAAACCTTTGGTACTTTGGGAGTGCAATACTGCTCCTATGGCGATATCGGAAGCATCTACCATTAATGATAGCTGCTGATCAGGGGAATGGAAACCAAGGGTGACTGAATTCATTAAATCGCTTTTGCATTTTTCAAACGCGGCAGTTGTTTCCTCTGTCCAAAGAACAGGGCGTTTGTCATTCTTTTTAGAGTTTTTTAGAAGTGAATGGAGTGGGGCTTGAGTAGCTGCGGCCATAGGCAAGAAACGACGATAAAAGTTTAGCATAGCTAAAAATCTTTTAAGTTCAGACAGTGTTTCAGGCTTAGGAAAATTAGAGATTACTGCTGACTTTTCGGGAAGAGGGCTTACACCAGTGGGAGTTATTAAGCAACCAAGAAATGAGACTGATGTTTTTCCAAGAACACATTTAGAGGGGTTCAATTTTAGTCCGTATTCGCGGAGTCTATCAAAAATGATGCGAAGGTGTTTAATATGTTCGTCTTCGGTTGTCGATGCTATAAGGAGATCATCGAAGTAGGGGACGCAAAAATCCAATCCGTGAAGCACTTGATGTATGAATCTTTGGAAAGTTTGACCGGCGTTACGAAGTCCAAATGGCATTTTCAGGTATTCGAACAAACCAAATGGGGTGGTTACAGCAGTTTTCGGTACGTCCTCAGGATTGACGGGAATCTGATGATACGCTCTTGCCAGGTCGAGGGTAGAAAAAATATTTTTGCCGAAAAAAACCTGTGTACAATCCTGAATATGGGGTACAGGATACCTGTCAGGAGTTGTCACAGCGTTCAAGCGACGGTAGTCGCCACAAGGGCGCCAATCACCGTTAGATTTGCGTACCATGTGGAGGGGACTGGCCCAAGGGCTTTTGGACGGTCGAATAATTCCCTGAGACATTAGGTATTCGAACTCTAAACGCGCTGCTTTGAGTAATTCTGGGGCCAAACGGCGGGGTCTGGAAAATACAGGGGGTCCCTTAGTTTCAATGTGATGAAAAATTTCATAAGTTTTAATGTCATTTGTTACTAAAGAAGGGTTTGTAAGCTCAGGATACTCAGCGAGTAGTTTTTCAAATTTGGAATCGCCGATAAGTACGGATATGTTGGAATCCAGGGAAAAATTATTGAAAGATATGCCGTTTGATGAGAGAGACGTTCGAGAGTCGATCAGACGGTTATTTTTGACATCGACAAGTAATTCAAAATGTTTAAGAAAATCAACACCTATAATTGGTTGGTTTACGTCAGCAATGACGAATAACCACGAAAATTTTCGGCGGAGATTTAAATCAATAATGAGGCGTTTATTGCCAAATGTAGAAATTTTAGTGCCATTTGCTGCATATAAGGCTAAATTTTCAGAGGGTGTGGTTTTTGGAGCGTATTTTTTAGGCAAAACAGATATGTCTGCTCCTGTGTCAATTAGGAAATTTAATTTTGAAGACGGGTCGGCCAGAAGAATACGATTCACTTGGCGGTCGCTAGATTGGCCAGTGAGCGATCGCCGGTTTAGTTTCCCGACTGACGAAAAGAGCATGGAGCTTGGCACTTTCGCGCTTGATCACCGAAATTGACATGGTAAAAACAAAGCTCATTCGTACGTTCCTTGTAGTGACTGAGGTTAGTGCGAGAGCGGGAACTATCGCGAGATCTGCTGCGTTGAAATGATCGGCGGAAATTACGCCTAGGGCTACGGGAACTGCGTTCCAGGGCGGTGCTTAATTCGCTAACCCGTTGAGTTAACTGCGCTACTTGGAGTTCCAAGCGAGCCGTGACAGCATCATGAGAGTTAGGGGTGATAGAATTTACATACGAAGGGATAGCTAGATCGCTTATTTTGTCAGCAACTGCGGCTATTTTATTCAAATCGTCCTCGCTGAAAGCGGCTAAAATAGTCTGCGTGTTATATGGCAGCCTCGTTAGCCATAACGAGCGTAAAAGCGCTTCACCCACGGTATCCCCAGCTAATGAACGCATGCGATTTAGTAATTGGGAGGGTCTTTGGTCACCGATTTCTACTCCTTGCAATAAGGTTCGAATTCTAGATGTTTCACTTTCGGAATGAACAGAAATTAGGCGTTTTTTTAAGGCATCGTATTTCTCGGTAGTAGGTGGTCTCTCTAAAATGTCGTGTACCGAATTTAGTATATCGGGATCTAAGCAGGAGACAACATGATTGAATTTTGTTAGATCGGACGTTATATTCGCCAGGAAAAACTGCGATTCCAACCTAATAAACCACAGGGAAGGGTTAGTTTTCCAGAAAGGTGGTATTTTTACCGAAACGTGTGCAACCTGCGAAGCTGTGTCTTCGGAGGGAGGGTTTTGAGTAACGGAAAAATCATCAGATAAAGGCATGGTCAAAATTTATCAGAAAAAAATTACAAAGTATACAAATCAATAATAGGGAAGTGCGTATAGTTTTCAATACCAAGATATATAAATAAAAAATACAATAAACACAAAAAATATTAGCTATGAATTATAAAAGAATCAATGAATATTCATATAATGCAATACATTAAATTAAATAATAAAAACACAGCATGATGCGAAAGGATCGCTAAAATTGTAGAGTAGTGAACGGAGTGTAGCTCATGGGGAAAAAATATGTACTAATAATAATTTAACTAAGAAAAACTTTGTGTTAAAATATATATGCACAATTTTCCAAGAAACCGACCCCAGTGAACAACCAAAGAGCACATAACGCTACGTTTAAGAAAATTATAGAAAGATCCTACCTGCATCCTAGAAGTTATGAATGATTACCAATCAGCACTGACATTTACTCATGACATCTCATGGCGCTGGAGTTACTTCCAAATCCTAGTAGGGCTTGAAGAATAGCGTGTTCACGTAGTGGTCACCAGATATGGGGTGCTGTTTTAATTAGTTTTTAATAATTGCAAGTTTTTAATAAAACACACCACATATTAAAAATTGAACTAAATTTTATTTTTAATTAAAGAAAATGTTAAAGAGAGTTGCAAATACAAAATTCTCTGAGAGGGAAACAAACTGTGAACTAGTACGTTCACATCGTCGGGGAGAAACGTGAATCTGCCCTCTTGCTCACCATGCGGTATTGTTCCGGAGAAAATTGGTGTTGCCAATGTTCATGTAGAAAGTTTTTCTAGTTGCTGTTGCCAACTTCCGAGCAGAAGTGTTTCACCACAATAGTATGACGGTTTTCGTTGAAGTAGATCTTTATAACGATTACATTTCTCCGGTCGGCTTCAGTCATTCACTTTACATAATGAAGTAAAATTTTTGAAAATGCTTTGTAAAGTAAACGCAAGATAACTGTCATTTATTTCAAATTTCTAAAAAGAGTAAAATTACTATTTACAATTTATAAAAATCGGCATTTCCATCGCAAAGAAAAATATAGAAAAGTATACGCTTTTAGAATACAATTTAAATTTATGACTTAGTTAATTTGGGAAACTTATAATTTAATTAAAATATAGATTTTTAAATGACAATTCGTATTTCCCATTTCTCCAGTTACTAACATTCATTTATTAACACAATATAATTAAAAAATAATTCCATTTTACGGTAATTTCACTGTATATTTATTAAAATAAACTTTATTAAGTAAATAAACATAGAAAATTCTCATTCACTCAACACCGAAGATGTTTTAGTACACTACAAAAACGCAACAGACATCTTGTGTTGCTCAAAAAAAGTTGAGATTTAGCTTGGACTTTCACCTTAAAGAGCACTGTCTTACATCGTGTTGTTTCTTTTATCTCCGTGACCAGTAATGCTAAATCAATGAGTTCATTCACTCTGAAGAAAGGGAGAACTGAAAGTGGGTCTGTTGTTGTTGCTTATGACACTTGGACAAGCCAAGCTCGCTATGCCTTTGGCTGTGCGAATTAAGTCAACAGGGATCGTTTTTCGTTTGGATCAGAGCACCATGAAGGTGAAAGTACGACTTTGCTGTTTTTAAGGTGTCTCGTCATTTTGAACCACGGTCAGGTGACGAAGCTACAGCTGATCTGGCACCTTCCTCTCCACATCCACGCCACTCCAGCGGAAGGACTTTGAACGTCACAGATTAACGTGGACACGTCCCCAACCCACGGAGCTACAGCAGCCCAGTGAAGTAGCAACCCACCGTGGTCACTCTACTTTACTGTGTTGCTGAAAAGGGGTCCTCAAGGGTGTGGCTAGAGCAGCCTCCATGGTCAGTCAGAGACCTGGAGCATTGGCGGTAGAAGACTGACTTGGCTCGGGAGCCTACAGACTTTAGCTGGACATTCCGAGTGGTCTTCACGCCTTGAGTGTCCCTATCAGAAGAATAAACTCCCGATATACTTCGCCCACTCTGTCCAGTGACACCCAATTTCTCTCTCTCTCTCTCTCCACGGAGGACCTGATATGTAAATTACATCATAAATTTCAATGCAGCGAATTTTGCTGAATTGAAATTTACGGATTTTCTAAGCAATATATGTCACAAAAATACATACTTTAAACGTAGAACTAAAAAGTAAGAGACACTGTAAATTTTCACTGAAAAATTAACAGCTACTGCAAATTGTTTTCGCGATATTTCCTTACATTGAGATAATACTTGATTCAATATAAAATTAACTAATTATTGATTACTTTTCAAAAATCACCTCATCAGTTTATTTTCCTGCAAATTGCAAATTTATTTATTTTAAGAGCACGAATTCACTACTAATATGCGTAGTGAACACAAAAATAATTTAATTGCTTCATAAGCAAAAATTTTCAAGGATTTTTTTTTTTTTAATCGATTATATTATTGTTATGTTCCTCAAACCAGAAAAGTTTTGTTAGAAAAGGATCATTAAATACCTCACGAAAATTAATAACAATAAATAAAATAAGGTAATCAATTATTTTTTTTTCAAATACTGAGAACACGAAAAGAAATTATTTTGCTATCTGAATGCTTTTTCACAATTGTAGGTGTAAATGTAACTAATTACATCATTTTTAAATTTGTAATGCAACACTCGTTAGAATATATTCTATTTCAATTAAAAATGCTCTCAATTCAGTATTATTTTTTATCAGGCAAAGATAGTTAATTTAAAGTTGAATGATTAATAATTAATTAATTGAGTATATTTAAGTAAATGAGCACACTGGTTTAAAAGTTTGTTCATTAAATTTAAATTAAATAATTGCTTCTGGTGCTATATTTTTTGTGATTTCAATTAATGACACCTGAGTTTCTTTTTCTTTAGCTTCACTATTTTTCTCCTTTTCAATAACTCTATAAATGGAATACAATTAAATAATAAAATGCTTAAAAGGACAGATATTTTAAGATAATGGGGAGTTATAAGCATTTCAGTTAAGATTTAATGACAAAATGCATCTTGTTATATAAGTATCCATTTTAAATTATCTGAAAATATTATAGACCTATTGCAATGTTTAAAATATGTCAAATCTTAATATTTTAATTTTTTTTAATTAAAATAGATTTCTTAAATTTTGAAATGTATTTTTTAAAATTAAACTTCAATTGATTCATGTCATATAAAAATCAAATTTGAAAAATGTCATAATTGTGTTATGTATTTATATATATATATATATATATATATATATATATATATATATATATATATATATATATGCATGCTTACTACACTGTTGGAAAAAAGTAGAACAGTACCTGCAAAATTATTCTCAGTTTGAAATCTGAAATCTGTACAAGTTTTAATATGTTGAAAGCATTGCTCTTTTAATCTTTTTCTTCTGCTCTTTTATTCTTTTTTTAAAAAGATATATTTTGTTGGAAAAATCATCAATTTTTGTACAGGTAAAATGCCTAAAGGGAAACCTTTAAATGAATTTCAAAAGGACCAAATTGAGGCATGTAAATATGTAAGCAAACATCTTTCGTCTAAGAGACGACTAAGAGAAAAAGGACGTCTAAAAGAAATTTCAAAGCACTTACACTTCCTTCCAAACGTTGCAAAAGAGTCAGAGGAAAGCGAATATTGGCAGACTTAAGAAATTGACTCTACGTAATCAAGGAAAAATCTTTAAAGAACTTAAGAAAACGCGTGGAAGCATTGGAAAAGCACAAGACCCATCTGGATTCACACATGTTACTAGAAGAACACTTTTCAACTACATAAAAAAGATCAGATACGTTCATTTTCAAGAACAGAAAGCAGGATCTGATATGGAACCAAAGGCACATTGAGCAATGGCTACAGTGGGTCAAAGAACACATGTCTTGGAACTTCAAATGGACACTTCAGTTAATTTTCGAATGAAAAATATTCAATTTAGAGGCTCCTGACTTTTGTCAATATTATTAGTATTATCTCGGTACAAAAGAAGAAACTTATTTTACCTGACAAACTGGAGAAGGCTGTTTAATGGTTTGGATATTAGTTGGCTACATTTGAAAGACCAATCTAGTTTTTCTGTTTGAAAGACAGAGACACACAGAGTACATTCAAATTTTAAATTCAGAGCTTCTTCCTAATGGCGCTGTGATACGCGTTAATAATTGGATATTTCAGCAATATGGAACATCAATTCGCTTGGCCAATGGCATTAAAATTGGTTTGAAACAAATTATATTCGGGTTTTACCATAACAGGCTAAAAGTACAGACCTCAATAATGTTTAAAATATATTATGAGTAGCTGCTTGGAGTGTCTTTGAATTAGTTAAAGCAAATGACAGAAGAATTCCTTAATAACAAGACTTTTAATTTCATTATTTAGAACTGTCCTACTTTTTTCACACAATATGATTTGAATAAAATTTATTTTTAACTATAATAAGTAAATAGTTTTTTTTTATTTCATGTTACAAATATAGTTTTCTGATTGTAAATAAGTTTTTAAAAGTGCAGTGATAAAATTATTTTGCAAAAATTCAAAGTTTTTCTTTTATTTGAAAAAACCAAGCGTTCTTTTATTTTTTTCCAGCAGTGTGTGAGTATTGTATGTATTTAGAAAAATGCTGCTTTTTTGCTTAGTTTGTAAGCAACAGCTATAAATAAATGTTTTTGTTCATTGAATAAGAATAACAATTTATAAGGCTAAAATCTTATAGAATTCTCAAATAACTTTAATTTAATGCAACAAGTTAATACATTTAACGAATTACAGGCGGAAACATATTCTTATTAATCAAATTCGTTGATTAAAAATCAAATGATAATTATCTAATGAAATGTGTTAAAATGCATCAAAATTAAATTTTAATAACAATGCTCAGAATATTAGAGTGAAATCACTTATTTTTTCTTCATTAAAAATTCAACAAAATCTGGAATAATCTAATTTGTGCATCAATTTTTAAATATTATATTAACATTTTTGATTTAAAAATACTAAGCATCTATTTTTGTATACTTGACATTACTTGTATACTTTATTTTTTTTTTTTAATTTCAAGGAAAATGCTATTTTGTTTTCGATTTTTAAGGATTTTGTCTCAAGATGTATTAAAATCACATATTATTCTAAAGGAAATACCATAAGTAAGAATATTTCGAATAGCAAGCGTAATTTTTTCCTCATAATCCCCTAAGTCATTAGACACATAACCTTGTTTGAGAACTTTTGGCTCTTCAGGGAAAACTTACAATTTAACTATGCGAAGTATTCTAATATTTAAGTTAGTGAGATTTCTGAGTTAAATATTATTATGATATCAGAAAACATAGATTTATTTTAAGTGTGCATAAAATTGCACTGATTATCACAACTTATAAGAAATTTTTACTGTAGAGGAATATTTACACTATTTATTCAGTTAACACCGTTTAATTTGAGAGGCCGCGGTGGCAATCCCCTTTGTTTAGCAGGGCTAAACTAGGTCCATGACGTCGTGAACTGCCAGAAAGTCTATGACTAGCAAAGGTGATTCGAAGATGTCCTCTTTATTAAGTCCCAGGCAAAAGATAATATATTCCAGAGACGCACTCGCCGAGTTGCATTTGGGACAAGGCACGTAGCATTTACGTCCTTCGCAGAATGAAATGGAACGAAGATGTCCACTTCGGAAGCGGGTGAATGGTAGTCTGGCTCCGCCTGTCGCATTTAAGAGTGAGGGAGCCTCCCGGTGAGCAGCTTTGGTACTAATGGTGCAAGGGTGAAAGTGACCAAACAGCTTGGTTGACCCTCTTGGCACGGGAGTGGGGTTCCAGGAAGGTAAGTGGGCCAGATGGAGCCAAGGTCTCACTAGTACCTGTCTTTGCAAGAAAGTCAGCTGCTTCGTTGCCTTGCAGGTTAACGTGGAATGGAATCCATTGAAGAAAAATAAGCCGAAGGGCTTCCTTCTTGGAAGGTACTAAGTTCGAATGCCAGCTTAACCAAAGATATATCCTGTTTGCTAAAGCTGGCTGAGACACGTTAAAACTGGGTATAGTAGCAATGTCCTCCAAGTGAAATGATCCCTTTGGGGGAGGCAGATCAAGCATTGAGGGTCCTTGCTTCAAAATCACTAAGACTGCCTGGCTGCTTTTATCTAATTGGCTGAGCTGAGATCAGGGCTAGGAACAAGGAAGCATGTTGATGCAACAGCAAAAGTTAAATTAGACAAAAATTTCATAAATTTCTTACTCATAATTTTTATATTTACTTAATTTTTTACATAAATTCTACTAAATATACTTTGATACTGTAGAGTTTTCTTTTCTATCAACAAAAATCCATATATAAATGTATCCGAATTTAATAATCAAACTAAAATTCAATCATTTTATTCTATTTCTTTATCAATAAGCCACTCAACATTTTTATTCAAATAAATGATCAATTCAAAAATTTTACTTTTATTGATATTATATCATAACTGTTAAATATCTAAATATAAAATAATAAATAAATAAATATATATATATATATATATATATATATATATATATATATATATATATATATATATATATATATATATATAACATTGTTTAAAGTTGTTTCAATGGAATGACATAGAAGGCCCGTGATCCAGATATGATATTTTATAAATACAGAGAGTGAATCATCATTCCTATTATTACTAGAATTTTATGGGAAAGTTGTGGTACTAAGCGACTTTGATAGAGAACAGAATGTGTGAGTATTTAAAATCTTTATGGAATATATATATATATATATATATATATATATATATATATATATATATATATATATATATATATAGATAGATAGATAGATAGATAGATAGATATAGATATATTATAAAAATTTTATTAGAAAGCTAAAACAGGTGGCTAACTACCCTTGATATATCAATGTGGATATCTACCATAAATGGTCAAATAACAATGAGATCAACTGCAGATGCAGCTGGGACTCGCAGCCAGTAAGTCTTTTTTGATAAAAGTCGTTGGATGCGTCTTCATCTGGAAAAAAAATATCTTTTGTCGATTGTAGCACGGATTGATAACACGGAATAAGGTGCAGATCTAAATTGATGTGCTTTTAAACTTGTAATTCTGCAGCGTATATCATTGACCTGTAACTAATTTATATCATATCCCAACTATACACTTAATTCACTGTCTTTTTTTCAGTCTCAGAGAGATTTTTTGTTTTCCTTATTCATTATTTCCTTTCCCAATATCATAATTAGATTAGAGAAATAAATGGTTTTCTTTCTTATAATATAATTTGCTTATTATTTAATTGCTTCAGATTCCTTTCATATTCAGTATTTTTATTTTGTCTATTTTAAACCTTTTCTACCAAATTTAATAAGCAATGAGTATTAGCAGGGCAGATTATATTCATGTAGCTGTCTACAAATATATAGCATTAAATATGGAATTTTAATTATTGTACTTTTATCAGTAGTAAGTAAAATATATTAAAATCATATTTAACGAAATTTGCCAAAAATATTAAATATTATCGTAGTTTACAATGGAACTTGCTAAATCTTCATTTCATTAATAAATACAAATTCTACGCTTTAAAGTACTTGATTCTATGTGCACTTCACAATATTGAAAATGCAACACCAAGAAGGGTTGCCAGAAAGTGGGAAACTTGATAAACAGAGAGTGACAGCAATAAAAATTAAATGATCTGAATTTCGTATCATATACATAATATTTTGCAAGAACACAATCGGGTCAGTTTGTAATAACATTAACTTCGATAGCGATACACGAAGCAATGCATCTAGACAAAGAGTCAATGTGAGTACATATGGCGTACTGAGGAATGCCTCTCCATTCCCTGTCAACCATTTGCCAATGTGCGTCTTCTGAAGGAGGCATTGGTAGGATCTGCAAATGGCATCTAATCATATCATATTTAATCCTTGTGGGAGATCTAATAAGCACGGTGGTTAGAGAAGCAACTGTATACCTGAAAGATCATCTTGGCTGATACGAGCAATGTGCGGTCGGGCGTTTTTCTGCTGATAAAGGACAATGGGTACTCTCTGAAGGTAGGGGATTGTCACCGGCTGCAGCACATCAGCCATGTATCCTTTGGAGTAACAGTATCGTGAATATGAACTAGAGGTGTCTTGGAATCCTACACAATGGTGCCCCAAACCATGATGCCGCAATGTCGTGCAATGGGGCGATTCAGAATTGTACATGTCTCCACGTTGACATAGATGCTATACTAGTACGCGATGACTATCACTGAAGAAACTGAAGTGTGATTCATCTAAAAGACAATCCTTTGCCGTATTGTCGTTCATATTGCTCTAATCCGTCAACATTCCAAACATTAGCATCGATGCTGTAAGGTCAATGGCAGTCCTCTAATCAGACGCCATTTGTGCAGTTCTCTCGCAACAATTGGGTCTACTCGATATTGGCGCATTCAGGGGGTCTTGCTTATGCTGCAAAATTCCGGTAGATGTGCTTTCCGAGTCCACCAACGCATTTTGGTGGATGCGTTGGTCGTTCCACGCTTGCTGTTGTTATTTTGCCTGTGCACGCCGCAAAGGTTCCACAGTTCCTTGTACCAACCATCTTCTCCGCGGCTAGTGCACGTGGATGCACCCAGGTGTCTGGCAGCTATTATTTGTCGTAAGGGCAAAACTATCCTTCTTAGTCTGATCATCATGATCCTCGTAAATTCGTCCGTCTTCTGAATTAGACTCCATTGATGATTGCAGGCATTCTCTACAATTAAAGGCGTACTTTGCTACAAGAACAAACATTCAACGATTATTTTCCAAGCAGCAATAACGGTGCCAATATTGACCACACTTCCGTTCACCCTATATTTTATTCTATGTGCTCTGGAGACTCCGCATTTTACATCATTTACATAATTCGACAAATTGAGTCTACCCTGAAATTTACATATTTTTCTTGGTGTTACATTTTCAATGTCGGGTAGTGTAATAAAATTTCTAATTTAGCTTTTTTTATTGCTTGTGTGCATCAAAGAATGTAAAAAGAGCATTAATATAATGTGTATAAGTAGATTTAAATTTATTGTTATAAATATTTTAGTTATTATTTATGAAATACTTTCTTAGATTTTGGATTACTTGAAAAGAACTTCGCAATTCTTTCGAAAGAATGCCATGGAAAATTGTTAGTTGTGATAAATGCACTGAATATTCAAAAATAATTCTCAAAACTCAAAATTTAATGAAAATTTTAATGAATTTAAATAACATTTACTAAATACAGTAATTAGAAATACATTAGTTTGATTAGTATTTGCTTTCAGTGTATTAAAATAGGTAATTTTATCAGCTAAATTGAATATGTTAAACTGTTTCGTAAATTTCTGAAATGCATAGAGTTATTTGCGAAATATATTGTGATTTTCGTTTGGTTATTGCCAATTAAATTAGTTATGTACAGTCTTTGAACATCAGTTGAGTGAAAGTGACACATTTTATGTAGCTAGAAATTGCCAGGATTAACATGTTATCAACTACTTGCGTTAAAATAGGTCTTTTGAAAGTTGATCTGCTATTTATATATTTTGGGAATTTTATATGAAGTCCGTCCCACACTTCTTGCAAAAATAAAGTTAGAAAAGTTATTCTCATAATTCATACTTTAACATCCCTATGCGTATGACATGAAAATTAGAAAGTAGTACCTATTCTTATGAATGAGACTAAGCCAAAGATTCGGAGTAAAATTTGGTAATCATTCACTAACTTCTCTGTGTTAAGATTTTATAAGAATTCAGATGACTAGTAATATTCTGGCATAGTGAAACTTTTATTTTAAGCATTGAATTCTGTGGAAAAAGTTTTTTTAAGAATCAAAAAGTTGAATTTCAGGCAAGATTGTTCGAAGAAATACAAGTCGGCAAGAGAAAAATTTATAAAAATGTATTTTCACCAATAAATTGATATGACGAAAGAAAATCAAAATCTGCTTTCATTGTTCTACAGTAAACAGATTGAAACTTGAATATTCCAATCTTGAAAATGCAATATTAGCACGAATATATGAAACTTCTATCAATAGAAAATATTTAAATTTTACAATTTGAGATAACAATAAATTGTTGTAACATATATATAAAAATGAGTTTATTTTCGAATATTTACATAAAATATGAATTTAATATTTTACATTATATTATAAGAATAATAATCATTAACTCTATAATAATCTGTCGTACACGTTTCAACTTTGAAATTATTCTCTCATAGATTTCACGTAGGAAACCATATTACAGAATGAGGTCCACAAATTTCGCTTAATAAACTATGCATTCATTGACCTTTTGAAAAATATATATAAATATTTTAGTCGAAAGTATTTATATAATCATAAATATATTGAAGCAATGTAAGTCTTACCAAGTCATCACTATAGTCAATCTTCACAATTATCATACACATTGTACCTTAAAATAACGGAATTAATTCATAATCATTTGAGATTTGATCATTCATTGCAATTGAAGTACATTATTAATAAAATTCTCAATTCCTTTATGCAATAATCTTTAGGCTTAGATCAATTAAACTAGAATAATGTCACAATCAATCAAGGAAGCCCAAACTACGAGTAAAACAAAATGAGAGTAAGTGATCAAGATCTGCTTTCAGGAGTGAGAGTTTACATTTGTTAACCAAAGTTAAATTTTAAATCAACTCATACTAATGTTCATGAATTATCATTGAAATACTATATGAAAACAGAAAGTTCTTAAACACTTACCAATATATTAGTCTTCGAAGCATGTGAACGTCTTTAAGTAAAATCGTTGCTTATTTTTTAGGCTTATGAATAAGCATACATTTATTTTATTATTTGGGAAAAATATATTGCAGATTTTGTTGAGAAAATGTTGTTGTTGTTACTAATGACACTTGGACGAGCCAAGCTCGCTATGCCTTAGCTATGTGAATTTAAGTCAATTGGGAGCGCATTTCGTTTTAATCAGAGGACCATGAAGGTAAAAGTACGACTTTGCTCTACACACATGCCATAGGTACCCGTTTATAGGGTAGGCAATCATTCACATCTCATTTATACAAGGAAAGGACAAAGACAGGATAGATAGAGAGAGAAAGTACTTCCATGCCCGAACCGGGATTCAAACCAGGACCTCCTTATCCACAGTCAGAGACGCTGACCACTAGACAAGTTGGGCGGCGAGAAAATGTATCGCACATTCTATTGAAAAAATATTGCGCAATAAATAAATTATTCAACATTTATTAGAATTCAATGTTTCCCCTTTGTAAGAATTATGATATAAATTGTATATAACTCTTAATATTTGCATACCGTATTATATTTATTGAGAATGAAAAACGATAAATTTGAATAAAGCAAAAAATGCATTTTAACTAAAAGGAACTCAGTTTTAAACCATTATTATAAAAAATCAGTGTAAAAGAAGGAAGAAATTTGAATACAAATATATTTGGGTTAAATTATTCAAATGGAAACGAAAAACTCGTGAAATGGACGCGACATTTATTATAAGGGTGATTTCTGACGCAGTAATAGTTTCAGTTCTCTTCAACCCACATGTTATTTTACGGAAATAGTTTCACAATGCACCGATTTATGACAACCTGCTGGCATTTCTAGAAGGTAATGCGGCCTCTTTTCAATAAAGGCTCATTTGTCAGATGAAATGACGTGCAATTGACCACTTATTTTAGAAATTTAAGGAAATGAATTTCCAATGCCAATAATGAAATTAATATTTTTTTCACTATAACGAGCGCGTATTAACTACCTTTTATTGACGACAATGTCTCAAAATAATACTTCTACTTGAAGTATAAATGATATACATTTTGTTTTTTTTAAGAAACTGTGTTATTTCTTTTAAACTTTTTATATATTCAAAATATTTATTTTATATATAAAACTTTTTTACAACATTTTTCATTTTTTATTAATTTTAAAAATAAATTTATGTGTATATATATATATAAATAATGCAATTTGAATTATTTTTATATCTATTAACTTTTATGTGCACCAAAGACATTTGCTTAATTTATACAACTATCTTTCATATTAAAATCGTTGCAAGAATTAAATTCTAATTTTAGCATTAAAAATAAAAACTAATCTACTTATAACTTTATTGAAAAATAATACTCAAAATTTAACTAAACCCTGAAAAAATTAAACTGTATGTTCCAAATAAAAATATAATGATATGACATTATTATTAATCGATTAGATTTTGAAAACTATAAATTTCAATATATTAAAATTAAAAACAAATATACAGATTATATAATTGAAATTGCATGGGTCAGGGAATTTAATTATTTTTTCAACGATTAGTTTTTAACATTAGAGCCAGTTAGATTGAATTTTTGGCAAAAATTTGTATGCTGCCCAGATGAGAATTGAACCCATGAACTGTAATATATATTTGACAAATAGGTCAGTTTCACTATACAGACATCAAAACAGAAACAATTCAAGGAATTCAGATTATAATAAAAGGCTAAATTTTTGCACTTTATTTAATATAAAAAGAGAAAAATAATGAAAAAATTTCTGTTATATTTAGAATATATGCTTACTATTTACATGCATTATTATTTCACAATATATTCATAACTTGTACAATTATTTATATAATACATTATTGCAGTTAGTTCAATTGTAATCTACGTAGAGACCTGTTAAAAATTATTGAAAATGTAGATAAATAGATAGGAAACTAAACATTTCATCCTAAGATTTTCATTAAAAATTTAAAAAATGATCACATTTAATAGTATCTATAAAAGGAAATTATTATGTAAGATACTGAGAAATTTATCTGCATTAATACATCAAGAGTTAAATTCCTTTTCTGTTAACATTTCAAAAAATGCTTTTCAAATGCAATGAAAATAATTTTTAAAACTGATATCTCTGGTTTTCCATGAATACTTAATTAAACAGAAAGATCAAAACATTATCTTGAAGTAAATCAAATCGTCAGTGTAAGCACAATTTTGTTTTCAGTAAAACATTTATATAACATGATTAAATTTGAAAAAAGTACATGGTTTGTTCCCGCTAAAATTTTTGTTCTTAATGAAACACAAATCGAAGCACAACATTAAACAAAATAATCTAAAGTTTTTGTAATGTGTTATTAATTTGCAATACTTTTACATGCAAAAATTATATCTTAAATAAATGATTATGTTTGTAGTTTTATCGAACCACAAAAATTGACTATTTCTCTCGCTAGGACTGTGAGTTTTAAACCCCATTGCATGTTTAATACAACAAAGACAGCACACTTAAAACACCGTATGCGGAGTCTTGGTAAATTTACGTGATGTATATACCAAGCTTATACATTTGAAGTCTAAACCTTGAAATAACGATGAATTTTTTAATATTATGAAATATAATTATAAAAGTATAATTTTTAATTAAAATTTCATTTGGCATTTTTTAATTTTTATTCTATTTTTTTATATAATACGAAATGTAAGTCACGAAAATTTTGTATTTATCAGTTCTTCTTAATTTTTACACTTAAATGGCACCAAAATACGAATAATTTACAAACAAATTTTAATAAATTCATAATAATGATAAAATTTTTTAAATAAATAGAGTTTTTTTTCCTTAAAACTTTGTATAAACTAAGCATATTTGAAATTTAAAATTACAACATACTTTCTCAATCTCATCTTCTTGTAGGTTCCTTGGAGAAATCTCTGCAGAATCATTTGTAAAGTTTCCAAATTTCAAGTGCATTTTGCGTTATAATAATAATTAGATTAAAAAGCAGAATACATTAAAATAATTTAGTTTACTAATTTGTTACTCATATCTGCGACACTGAAACTTTAATGTAATTCTCAAAGGAGTTGTTATTTTGAGAAAATCTTGATAATTCTGCAAACAAGGAACTTTTCAGGCACTTAAATCTTGCTTACAAAATGTAAAGTTAAAATTAAAAATGTATAACCTATATGGCTAAAACGCCTAAGTTTTTTCAGTAATCTGGTTTTCTTGGAAAGATAAAATTGTTGAATGAATATTAAAATAAATGTGAAAAAATATCCACTTTGAAGCTGAAAAGTAAGTTAGAATTATTATTGTTAACAATGAACGTCAAAAATAAAATATCTAAAAGAAAAATATATAAATTAGAAATATAATTACATATTTTACATGTTGCAATTATTAAGTACTTACGATTCCTTTAATTACCTTCATTAGAATGGATTAAGATAAACCCATGACAAATCCTAATTATTTACCTGGTATTTTTATTTCATAAAATATTTAATTAAAAATAAAGTATATTTCTACACAAAAACCTACAAATTTATTGAAGTTTTCTTTTAATCATTTAGTTATCAGTTTAGTTTTTATTAAGTTTAGGATGATTTAGTAAAAATATTACACTTTTGTTTTTACAAGATGTATTTTGATTAATTTAATTTAACTTTATTTCAAAATGCATTCAAAATCATAATGATAATGTTAATAATAATAATTATTTCACCTTTTATGTATAGTATATAGAATACTCTCATATGTTTTACTTATCATTTCTTTAGTAATTGAAGTGAAAAGGTTAGAGAGATACTTAAGCAATTTGTTTAGTAATCAAATTACTTTATTAACTATAGTAAGCCAATTATATTTTGAAATAGTATTGTGCTTGTAGTACAACGTTCATTTCTATAAGAATCTGCACCGATATAAATTATTGAATAATTTTATTTTAGTAATAATAAAAAAATAGTTAAACTTTGATAATATGCAATACATCGTAGTAAAGCGTATTTATTAAAGAGAAAAGAATTATTGAATTCTTATTACATTATTAACCCTTTACAATTTTCTATAGCATGCTTTAATGCACCAAACATCAAAATAAATACGATCATACCAAGTAAATTTTCCGGAAACTGACTATTCAGTTAAAAATAATTGTATTCATTTCTCCAATCTTGCTTTACTTTATTTTTCATATTAGGTCTACCGGAAAGTTGTGTCCATTGATCGATGAAGATGCTGTTAAAATCATATTAGAGAAAAAAATTATGACAGTATCGGAGATCGCAGAGAGCTTAATTTAGCAAACCATTTCGGACCATATTGGGAAGATAGGATTGGTGTGAAAATATTAAAAATGGGTGCCATATGAAAAAGTCATAAGAATTTTGATGATTAAGTCATGTTATGCAGATCCCTGTTATTGTCGTTGCTTATGACACTTGGACAAGCCAAGCTCGCTGTGCCTTTGGCAATAGAGAGCGTCTTTCATTTGGATCAGAACACCACGAAGCTGAAAGTTACTTTGCTCTTTTTAAGGTGTTTCACGCAATTTTGAGCCATGGTCAGGTGACGAGGCCACACCTGAGCTGGTACACTCCTCTCCACATCCACGCCACACTTTGGACGTCACATATTAACGGGGACACGTCCCCAACCCACAGAGCTAAAGCCACCCAGTGAAGGAGAGTACACCGTGGTCACCCTCCCAACCACTGACCGCGGCAGATGATGCTTCACTTTGCTGAGCTTACGGGAAGCGGCGTGAAGCTACTGAGCCACTGGAGCTCTACATATCCCTGCTTGCTAGGAACAAAATCGAATTCTTTTTGAACAATATGATAACTGGGGGAGAAAAGTGGATTGATTACCTACGGAAACATCGTAAGGAAAAGGGTACATTGTTCGAGAAGCTGAGCCTTTGTAATCTAAAACAAATTTGACTCTTAATAAGAGAATGTTGTGCATATGGTAGGATATTTGAGGAAGTATAAATAATGAGCATAAAAAATCGAATGAAAAGCTCAACTCTGAAAAGTATTGTCAGCAACTGGATATTGTAAACTGATACGTCCAAGGAAAACGTCCGGCAATCTCTAAGAAAGATCAGTTCAAGAAAGAGGCCAAGAAAACAATTCGTCAAAAAAATTGCAGATCTAGGCTGGGAAAATTTAGCCCCATACCGGAATTATCACCCTTAAATTATCACTTGTTTTACAAAATTTTTTAAGAATAAAAAATTTAAAAAATGAAGAAGATATCTATCAAACACTGTTTCAATTTTTCGCATGTAATGATAAAACGTTTTTTAAATGTGAGGTATGCAAATTACCCTCACGCTGTCAATAAGTCTTTAATATTAATTACAATGGCATATTATTTAATAAAATGTGTTGGCCTTACGAAAAATTTCTGTTTTGTTTTATTCAAAAAATGGATGGAGAACTTACTAGTAAACCTAATAGTTTATGTGAATGAAAGATCTTTAATTACTTTTAAACATTATTAGGCCGCCCAACTTGTCTAGTGGTCAGCGCGTCTGACTGCGGATAGGGAGGTCCTGGTTTCGAATCCCGGTTCGAGCATGGAAGTACTTTCTCTCTCTACCTATCCTGTCTTTGTCCTTTCCTTGTATGAATGAGGTGTGAAGGGTTGCCTACCCTATAAACGGGTCCATATGGCATGTGTGTACTGTGGAAGTCGGACTCCACACCAAAATAGGGTTCAGTTGGAAAGGTGGAGCAGCGCACTGCCAGCCTGGCTGGCACACGACAACAACAACAACAAACATTATTACACATCACTCGTCATCTTAATGAAATTTAACTCTAGGATTATGATAAATATGTTTGGCAAATTTTATACTATTTATACTCCTTCATATACTTCCTATCAATGAAGTTTTGAATTAAGCAATTAAACTGCTATATATTATTATTTTTTAAATCATTCCTCCAATTATAGGTATGTGTGTAACAGAGCTATTTTATCCGACAGAGTAGAAACAAATTTAGCTGTGTCAAATGGCAACAATTAGAAAAAACAAATCGAAATCCATCTCACATGAGATGAACAGCTAAAATACTATCAAATTCTTTTGAAAAGTATCCTAAAGTGTAATTTCTTATAAATTTCTTATATATTGTATATATATTTTTACATATTGTAATGTAATTTCTTATAATTCTTATGTAAAATAATTATATTTTATAAATGCTTTTGTGTTTTACTATTTTCTTGTAAATGTTTTAAAAAAGAAGTTTGAAATCTAGACGGTCATGTTTTTATCCCGATAACGATTATATGAGTAAATAGAGGAAGATGAAAAGATAATTTTTCTGTTTAGTTATCAACGTTCTACAATAGATCCAATTATTCAAAATTAACAGCTCCTGATATGTAAATATTAATTTGAAATATTATAAGTCTTTTCATTTTATTGAGTTAGGAATCAGCGATCATTTTTATACATGTTGATTATTTATAGGGATTTCATATAATATTAAATATTATATTATATAAATAGAATAAATTATTTATAATTTAAAAATATTCATTAAGCTTTATTTACTTATTTTAAATGCAGGAAGAAAATTTCATAAAAAATGAAAACAATATAACTTTTCTGACTTAGCAATTTGACTTTCATCAACCAGTATCTTTAATACAATTTCTGTATCAATAATTTAATCTTTGTTATTAGCTAAGTTCGATAAATAACATTATTTTCACCCCAGCATAATTTAAATTTATGTACATTTCCAAAAGAAATTATTTAAATTCTTTCAAAATATTTTAAATGGCTTATATGATATACATAGTTAAATTTAACGAAAATATATGCATAACCTTATACGATAATTATTCTGGAATAGTACATTGGGTCTGCTTGCTAAAGAAATATAATTAAAAGACGTAAATAGCATTTTTATAACAGTTAGATAATAATATAAGCAATATTCATATTGATTAGACATTATTTATGTGGGTGTATTAAATTATAATTTCAATTAGAATTTTATTTAAATAAGAAGAGAAATCAAATGATACCATTTAAAAAAGTGTGATATTTATCTATCTCTCTCTCAAAAATAAAGTGACAGAGTGATATTTGATTTCTAGACTGATTTTCAGAAGTGTATTTTTTAATTTTTTAAATACTTTTTAGTACTTTCAACAATAACATTTAGCTTTCTTGCTTCCCCTATTTTTAGGATTTTTATTAAAATGAGGATTTTCTTATTTTTACTGGAGTAATGTGAAACAATATTTAACGAAGCATTTCACGATGTTTCAGTTTCCAAACAAATATATTTTGTTAATATTAAATAGCATAGAAAGATTTAATATGATCATTAATTTCCATGATCATTAAAGTTTTAAGTTATTTTTTAACTATATATGGTAAAATGCAATTCAAAAATTACACTTAACAGTTTTTTAAATATATCAATACAAATTAGGAAAACTACAATATATAGCCTTGTTTAACTAAAAGAAATTTCGTGAATTCGGCCAAAAAAAAGTTACACTATTCCAATTAATTACATAAATAAAGTGTGTAATATTTATGATCACAAAAGAATTTTTAAAAATTTCACATAAAATTTTGATACTATTGTACTTCTTTCAGTCCCTCTTAAAAAGCAATGGCCAGTTTTTATCTACCTAAAATTAAAACGAGATAAGAAATGTAAAAATCAATCTAGTAATCATTTCTTTTAGTTAATCAATCATTTTTATTTTTCTTATATAACATCAGCAATACTTCTGTTATAAGAGTATTTTTAACTACTATATATATATATATATATATATATATATATATATATGATTGAGTTCAAAATGCGTTGTTACTAAACATGAAACAAGTAATCATTTATTTAATTTATAATTACACATTTTAAAAATATTTTGTTGTAATAAAACATTTATTTATTCATAACATACAATATAAATAAAATAACTTTTATTTATCAATTTGTACCAAAAACTTGTCTCATTTCAGTTTTAACCTTTTTTGTTATAAAATTAAGAATGGGGCATCAAGAAAAAACTCCCATTGGACAGTCTTTTCACTTAATTCAATTTATTTGAATTATTCCCCTCGATTTGTGCCTGGCAAAATATGGTTAACTAGATTGGGTTGATGGATGCTCTACGGATGTTCAATAGACACCTGGGCATCAATTTCGAATTTCAAGCATATGTGGAAAAGAAAGTAACTTCTTTTTTTAGATTGCGTTTTCAGATCCAATTAATGGGAAATTTGTTTTGTATCTATTGATGTAGAAAACTTAGAAGTAAAAATGATTACTAAATTCAATGTATTTTTTCATACGTTTACTTTTGTATAGTTTTATAAATTATAAATTATGTTTTTCTCTAAAATGTAATTCATTACCCTCAGGTAAATTATATTTCACTTTTAATATGTGTATTAAAAGATATTAAGTATTTAAATTTACTGCAGATTGCATTTTTTAGTTTCCATATCTTTGTTATTTTATTTCCCTTTAGAATATTGTAGAACATAAATGTTGTTGTCGTGTGCTAGGTAGGCTAGCAATTTAGGGTGCGCTGCTCCACTTTTCCAAATGAACCCTATTTTGGTGTGGAGTCCGACTTCCTCAGTACACGCATGCCATAGGTACCCGTTTATAGGGTAGGCAACCATTCACAACACATTCATACAAGAAAAAGCAAAGACAGGATAGAAATTGAGAGAAAGTACATTCACACCCGAGCCGGGATTCGAACCCAGGACCTCCTTATCCTCAGTCAGACACGCTGACTACAAGACAGGTGGGGCATGGAACATAAATGAAATATTTATATATCTAAGATTGTGTATTTTATTTCTCATTGATATTAAATTTTGTTATGAGTTTACAAAAAGGGAAAAATAGTTTAATTACTTAAGTAACTGAAATCTGCATACTTGGATTTGGTATTAAATTGAAATTAAAATTAATTCTGCTTAATATATTGCTATTTATGACGTGAATTTAAATTTTTAAGTAATCTTCAGACAATAAAGAGTAATAAAAATTGACATACACATTGGTTTTTGATATTAAAGAACACGAATTTTTTTAAAATTAAGTTCAAGAATTTTTGTAAAGAATAGAGGAAATAATAATTATTCTTTCCCTTCTTTATCAATATAATCAGTATTATAATTATACAGGCATATCCTTCTTTATAATTATAAATATATTTTCCAAGAACTGAATTTTTTTTTAATATTATTAGTAGCATATAGCAAACACAATTTCATCATAGATAAATTGCATTTTTTATAAAAATTCAAAAAATGCGCCTGGAAAATAAATTAATATTTCTGTATCATATTAATGAACAAAAGGTTTAATTAATAGCTTATTAAATATGAAAATGTAATCAAGATCCCAATTCATATGAAATAAAAATTAATATAATTTCATACAAAACAGCTTATATGAAGAAAAATTAACTAAAATTTAAAACTTATTTAATCATAACATTAATTGATTTAGCAAAATTCAGTTTATTTACTTCCATGTATTTGGAGCTTTAGTACGTATAATAAAAATATATCGCATGAAACTAAACTAATTTTCATAATTAAATAAGAGAAAAGAACAGAAAAAATGCCTTGAAACACTTTGCTGTGGTTTTAAGTGGTTTCAGGACCTTTTATATAGCTCAATTTTCCATTCATGTTATTGGGTCAAAGAACACAATAGAAAATTCATATTTTCAACCTGAGTTTTCTTTTATTTTACTTTCTTTTAGATTGGAATCCAATGGATCCATAGATTATCCAACAAATATAAAATCGATTATCAAAGAAGAATTCACTGGGCATATTTTAAAGCTCTAAAAGAAAAAAATCTGCAAAGAAATATTTAATATTTGACTTATCAAAAATATGAATATTATTATAAAGAAATTTCTTAAATTTTAAAATAAAAGGTAAAATTGAGATTTTTACGTTTTTAAGCAGAATACTGGTTAATTTTTTAAATATTGGTTTGGCAAATTAGTTCCCGACATTTTTAATAATATTTGTAAAAAGGCTATTATTTTTAACTAACATATACAAGTAGTTAATCAAGAATGTAAATTCTCATCTGTTATTTACAACATTTTCCCAAAGTTCAACACGTTTTATAATTTCAAATGCTATTCATCCGTTGCCAGAACTAAGTTCGTCTTTGATATCAAAATTCAGTTTTTTTAGCTTTGCATACCAATCACGGTTGTCATTTCAGTTATAGAACCCACTCCATCCCCAGTACAAAAGCGGCGAACAGCTTTTGCGGCCTTAAAACATTAGAATTAAAGGCAAAAAGAAGGAGGTGTCGCAAATGTCCATTCCTCTCAGCTTGACATTCCATGCTAATGATCTGTGAATAACAAGAAATTTTATCTTAGTTACAAAGAAACTTATATTTAGGTAGAACTATGTATTCTCTTTAGAGCGATGTACAAGTTTGTGCCAAGAGCATTTCATGTGATAAAGATTTTTCAATTTAAAAAAATAGCGGGAACTCAGTTGCCAATCCAATATTTTAAGAAATTAGACTTACTTTTTTAGTTGGAAACATCCGTTATTTTTTAAAGTATTATTTTTTCCCAATTTGAATGCTTACAGTTTGAATGCCTTTTCACAATTGCAATTTCACTTTACAACATGAATGTTTTTTTCACAATTTGAATTAATCTAAATACTTCATGAATGTCTTGTACATCTCAATGCAAGTGGTAATCATCGATGACATGATCAACAATTTTGTATTGAGTTTCAAGAAACCTAACAATATTTCATCTTCCAATGATTTGCTTAGCATAAAGCAGCAAATAATTACCATGAAATGATTCTCTTGAATAACTTGAACATCAGACATGAGTTTAATAAGATGCATAATAAAGTTTGTAGCATTACGAACAGAAGGAAAATATTATGTAATATATGGAGATTTATTTTAATTAAAAATATTTTGCACTCTAAATATCTTTAATAACATTTTAAAGATATATGCTGTAATGAAATCTGACTACTGTAAAGACTGAAAATATGTATCACATCCTTTAATATATGCTCATCAATGACTAAAATGAAATCAATTTCAGAAATGCAGTTATAACATTTATTTGAAACTAAACGAGATACCTACTATACCTACTTGTGAAAATCCTAGTGTTAGCACCAGTGCTTTTTGAATTGTTGGCAATTTTTTCTTTTCATCAAACACACCAACAACGGCAAAAAGCCGCAGAATGAAAAAACTTACAAGGTAAACAAGAAAGTTCTTGCCATCTTCATGCTGCCATTGAATAAAGAGAGAATAAGTATGCAAATTAGTGTATGACATGGTTTGCTGCGCACATTTATCAACCAAAACTCGTACAGTAGTGAAGAGAAATGGATGTATAGAAGAAAATTTTTCGATGTTATTTGGAGATTGTTCTGGGTTGTACGACTTCAAAGTAGGCTTAGCAGCTGCATCAAGTTGCTGAATATATTAAGTGTTTGGGGACAGTGCTGTTCATGAATGTACGTCAAGTGGGGGGACACATTCAGGTCATGAGAATTGTACCTCTGTGATGAAGCTCGTGTCTGGTGGACCAGTCATCCAGTGGTTCACTATGAACTGCTAGCAACTGGCCAAACGGTCACTGCAAACTGTATTCACAGCAATTGAAACGTATGTAACTGGAATCGCAGCAGAAGGAGCTCGAACAAGCTAATCTCAAGGGTGTATTGCTCTTGGCCGATAACACGAGATCACATGTCGTGAAGGTGGCCAGGAATGCTTTACAGTTACTTAATTCGGAGATTTGGAGCAAGGTCAGGTGAGAAAGGAGAATAATACCATCAGATTGCTACCTCTTTCATTCCCTGAGCAATAATCTTCGTGGAAAATCCTTCACAAATGAAAGAGACTCGTGCCAAGCGCTCACGGTCTTCTTTGTTTGTAAAACCTAAGAGTTTTATATTAAGGATATTACACAATTGGAGACTTGTTGGCAGAAGGTGCTGACGCCGATGGTGATTACTTCGAGGACAACAGTAGATTACATTTCTGTAGTTCATGCTCTTTTATGTCATTAAAAAAGGCATCAATTTCTTATTTACCATGTAGTTTACATAGTTTTCTTAAGAGTGAGTACCACAGGCTTGAGTTATTTAGTTGAATCATGACTTTATATGAATCAAATAATGATATTACTTTAAGAAAACTTTATATTGCATGTTTTATTTTTTATTTCTATTCTATTCTATTTATTTATACTATTTTTAAGAAAACCATGATAAAGTTCCTTAACAATTGGATTTCTATCAAGGTGAATTATAGTACAATATATTGAGTTTCCTAATCGCCAAATCTATAAACAAATCACGTTCGAATTTGTTTTTTGCTCAAAGTATTTCAACTATATCATGAAGATTAATGTCTCTCGAAAAAGTGACATGAAAATGTTCCATGCAATATTTCAAATAATCGCTCATAAATGATTTTACAGCCAGACTATTTTCTCAGACGTATGACTAATGCAATGCGCTTGAAATTTCTCTGGTGGCTAACACATTAAATCAGATATGTTATAGCTTTTCATCTGCTTATCAGAAATATATTCAGGCTTTAACCGGATGAATAGTACCAATCCCATAGTAAAATTACTCTGATTCCTATAATAAACAATATTTATTAAATAAATTATATTGGTTATTATCATGTATACTACTGACTAGTTTATAACAATAATATTCAACAAAGAATTGCTTAAATTTTAATAGCTAAAAATAATTGTTTAAATCAATAAAATGCATCATTAAGTATTCCCATCTACGATTATTTTTCATTGGGTTTTAATTTTTACTCTTGTATTCCGATATTGTTAATTATCAAATATTTTCCTGCGTAAAAGATAAATTCCAAATATTTCGCTAAAAATAATTTCAAGTTATATTTTAAAAAAGTTCTCATTTTTATTTGTGACAAAACAAAATCACGAATTTAAACATCTTAGACACTTAATACCCTTATATGTTAAACATCTTAGATATATTTTTCTGTCGTAACTGATAATATTTATTTTGAGAAGAGAAAACTCTTAAAATAAATATTATCAGTTACGACGTAATGACGATCATGCACATTGATAATTAGCATATTTTCACAGTTGCCTGAAAGATATATTCGTGAAATGTCCATGTTTTGGACATGATACTCATTGAAATCAATAAAATGTGAAAATTAGAAACAGAATATAAAATATTTTATTTACAACTAACATTTTTCTACTATAACCTGCAAATTTTTCATATTATCATTATGTACACAGATGTATTCAAAATATTTATTATACTACGTATAAAAATGTGAAGCATATTGCTTACATAAACACATTCCTCAGTGTTGATATTATTTGAATAAACTATCCTGCTAAATAACTGGAATTCCATGTTAATAAAGACCATAGGTATCATATTTGGAGAATAACATATTATTTAAACAAGGATCACAAAGGAAAATTACGGTCTTTCATGAAGAGTAAATGATAACTAGATCAATAGTTACTGTAAGGCTATTGTTTGCTATATCTTCTATCAAGCGCACATCCCTATGGAATCAAATGTCTTTGGATCTTTTCTAGTAATATGTGTATTTTTCGGTTTCATAGTAGTCTTGTTGCTTTCATATATTGGCTGCGTTGCTTTGGTGCAGCAGCGGTCTGTGTATTCTGAGACAGTCGTCTAGCATGAATCATGCGTTTTCAAGTAAAGGGAAACTTGTGATGAGGAGAACATAGAGCTCCAATACCTTATAAACTATTCTTCAATTCTCTGATAATGCCTACTTCAGAAATGCTGTAGAAAAATACAACACTACACTGTTAAAAAACGGAAGAAATACAGTAAAAATAACAGTTGTTTAAATAGCTGTCATAAGAATACTAATAATTACAGTAAATTTTACTGTAAAATTCAGCAGCTGAAAATCGTTTGCTATTTGAGCATGCTCATTGAATTGGTGTGCTAAAAGTGTCTTTTGTTCCTGTGACTGGATACACTGTAAAAAATACGGAAGAAATACAGTAAAAATCACTGTTGTTTAAATAGCTGTCATAGGAACACTAATGATTACATTAAATTTTACTGTAAAATTGAGCCGCAGAAAATCGTTTGCTATTGGGCGTGCGCATTGAATTGGTGGAATAAAAGTTTCTTCTGTTCCTATGACAAATGAGTCAAATTAGTTTCGCCATTTAATGCACTTGTTTTCGTTTGGTGAAGTTGGTGATATTTTGAGAGTAATTTTTCCTTTAGTTGAATTTCTATTAAAATTTAATCACCAAATATAAGGTAACGTATACTTTTTTTATTGTTTATTATGCAAGTTGTTAGCTAACTTTGATTATATAAATTCTTATAAATTTGACAACATTTCAAAAAATTCTAAGCTGAATTTAAAAACGATCATATTCACTTGTATTAATTCAGTGTCAATAATTTTTAATTACTTCTTATGAATATTTAAAATATTTTATAGTAGTTTGGTAACATAATTGATTAGTATTTTAATTATCACATTTTCGACGAAATTAGAGTTGTATTTAAGTGCTTCAATTATTATAAAAATTGCTTAGCTATATTTCTTTCGAAATTAAAATTGAATAATCATGAATTGTTATATTTTTAGAAATATATTATTAAATATATTAACGGAATTTCTATTTTATTTCGTTGTTGAAAATTCCTGCTTTTTCTTTCATTGTAAAATGATATAAATTTATTGTATATTAACTAAATATAATATAATTCTTTTATATTTTCTAAATAATTTTTTTGATTAGAATTTTATTAAAAAAATTTTTATTTTTCAATACAGATCGTTAAATTGCATTCTAATTATGATCATTAATTCAGTTCCATTTTGTAACATACATTAAATAATCATTTTTTAGGCATAAATGTTTGTAAATTCTTTCAATAAAATAATATTACAAATAATGATATTTATCATATTAAATGGTCTTGTGTTTAGAATTTGCATGAAATATAAAAATGCATTTCAATGGAAAATGTAACATTTTTTTAAAATATCTATTTTTTAAAATCACCATTTTATAACAAATATATAAGAAATATTCCTTTTTGAAATACATATTAGGAAGTACTATTCGAATTAAGGTCATTTGTTTTGAAAATGTATAGTTTATTATTTTATAACTATGATTAATTTTTTAATTTATATTACTAATTAGAACTTTAATTAAAAGCCTGTTTGAGAAATCATGTTGGTTGTCTGATATTTATAAAACAATATTTCAGGCAACACATTTTTTTGTAAAAAATTACATTATTACTGCAAATTTTACTTTATTTTATTAAAAAATTGCAAAATTTGAGGTGTTATTTATGATTTATTTACATGTTAGTGAAAGAATATGAAATTCATAAAAAGAAAAGCCAATTTAAAATTATAAAATTATAATTAAGAAACAAATACATGAGTGAAAACTTTGTAATTTGTTCTTGGTTAACAAATTTTAAATATATTGTGCTCAAGATTTTTCTAATACTACTGTGCACATTAAGTACTGCCTTCCAATAAGGTCAAACTTTTTAAAAACTTTTTTAAATATATCTATGTTTTGGGAAAATAAGAATTTATGAAGAAAGTGTTTGATTTGTAAAGGAAGTTTTCAAAATAGAATAATTACAAATAACTTTTAGTAGTAAGACTATTCAGAGTAAAGCCACTTCATATCAACTTCAGCCATATTTGAAAGCAGGAATAGAAAGTAGGAGAGAGAGTTTTTAAAAGCACGTGTATTTTTAAAAGTTTTCTATTTTTTTTTCATTGTGATGTCCGACAAGAAACCAAAATGCAGTGTGTTTTTTGATGTTATAATTGAAGAGGTTGTAAAATTAATATGATATGATATTTCAAAGAAAAGATATTAACACACCTAGTGATATTTCCACATTAAAGGAAAGAAGGCCTTGCTTATTTTTAAAGCACAGCATTTTGGACCATTTTAAGTGTTTAACTGCTGTAGATTTAAATGAAAGACTTAAGTTGCATCAGCTTAAGTTTGCATCAACAAAATTAAAAGAATTGTTAATTTCTTAAAAACTTCTCTTCCTGGAGGTTGTAAAATACAATCTTTAACTATTGAGGAATTGGATGGAAAAGACGAAGTTGGAGCGTGTATTGTTCTATTGTTGCATATTTTGGAGAAGACTTAAAAAAATATTTAGAAGTATTGCAGTAAAGTATTCAAAACTTTATTTAAAAAAATTACTGCTTAGTAAATTATAAATTAGAAATTTAGAAATGAATATAAAAATTAATAATAAATAAATTAATTAGGAATTTGCTTATTGGTTTTAAATTTCCACATCTTCTAAGGATGCAGTAGATATTATAGACTTACCTTGTACACCATGTGTATTTATTTGTGGTATGTATTATTTATATATTTCATAAGGTTTGAAATGTTTTAATTCAAAATCAAAAATTTGTTGTTACATTTATTGACCTCTTCAAATACTGTTTACTCTGCTAACATTCTATTTAAAATAAATCATACGAATATATAAAATTCTAAGAAAGTATAAATAAATTGTTTTAGTTAATTATATCTTTTTTTATACAACTTCAATTGTATTCTCTTTTATTTATCTTTAATGCCGTAACACATATATAATGCCGTAAATATGCAGAGTTATTGAACAGCAAATTTTTTTTATATTTCCTAATTTTAAACTATTTTATGTAATTTCTTATTGAAATTAAAGTTTTCTTAGAGGGAAATACAACTTTGATCTCACTCTAAGACAACTTATATTTCAATTTTGAGGTAACTATTTACGAGTTAAAGAAATTCAGTTTTAAGTAAATGTTTTATAAAATGTTATTTCATAAATTATTGTTACTTTGACACAGTATAGCATTTTAATTTTTCTGTTTACTTTAGATGGAAATATTTTTAAATTGTGTATATATGTATGCAAAAGAAATGTTTCCATATTCTCTACAAAATTAATTTTTTTAACTTAAAATCGGCTTTTGTAAGTTATCTTTAAAATGTGGACATAAGGTTCATGTTTTGCACTTTATTTTTAAAAATTTGTAATTCACAGTTCCCATTGGAAATGTTATGATTAGCTTCTCAGAGGATATAATTTTTGATAACATAAATGAATCCTTGTAAAACAAATTCTATATTCTCTTTTAATTAAATCAATTACAAATTAGTTTTTCAAGATAGAAAACATCAGTTAGAATGATTTAATTGAAATACAGATTTTATCATCTTCATAAGAAGTGAGACCTTCATTACCAAAGAATCGTATCACGAAATTGCTAAAATCCCTTGAAATAATTTTTATCATCAAAATGATTGTGATTGCATGAATGTAATAACCATTTGTTGACTATTAAAAGAAGCATATTTTGGGGAAATTCAATCAATTATATGAAACAATTAAAAGTTCGAATTATTTTATTGAACTATTAAACAACTATTCCTCTTCAATAATCATCTCTTGAAATTTCAAATTAGTTATTCATGTGTCTGATTTCTATTTTTTATTCTTCTTAGTTTTTCAGGTGCTTGTTCAACTTTAATCCCTCACGGGGAACGAATTCTAAAAAATATGTCAAGGAAGGAATCCAAGAACGTGTTTTTGTCACTTTTAAATAATTTATCCAACTTTAAATGGCTATAATTTTTAAAATGTAAATAAAAAATTCTTTACAATTATTTGTGCATTGTCAACTATATTGCTTTTTTTACTCAGAATCTTTATTAGCTTTTATTATAATGGAAAAAAATCAATTACTTTAAACAATATCAAAAAGAAAACTTTTATTTTCTTTATATCTTCACAGTATTATTAAAATACTATATAATTAACTAATTCCCCTTTGGTATTTTTAATAAAATGGAATGTTTTAAAAGGTTTCTTTTTATCCTAAATCTGTAGAATCACATATATATTAAAACACAATTTTATGTTTAGCTTTGTATCGTATAAAATATAACTGTTATTTCTTAATTTAAAAAAATATGCAATAAAAAAATTCAAATTTCTGTTAAAGTTACGATTATGAAATAAGAAAGTTAAACAATCTCGTTGGGTATTGAAAGTTAAATTCTTGATCACAAAATGTTCTGAAAATGGCATCTTCTGCAATATAACATAAGTTGTTTTTGTACTTTGTATACTGTATAAAAAATTGCTTAATAATAGTTGGGCCATAATTAGAAAACTAGCCATTGTGTATTCAAAATTGATTTATTTATTCTACTATTATCTTTACAAAGCATGATGATAGCTATAAATAGCTATTGCAATAGGGTTTGTAGAATATGCAGCAAAATGCATAGTAAAATGTGCTGTAAAAATAACAATAAAAAGTGCTGTAAAAATTACAGTAAAAAGAACTGTAAAACTTTTACGAATATGCTGTAAAATTTACAGCATATTGTACTGGCTCCCAAAACGCCAGCACATTTTGCTGAAAAATTACAGTGCTTTTTTTTAGAGTGTACGACAACATTTATTTGTACTTGTTTTCGCTAAGTGAAGTTGGTGATATTTTGAGAATTTTTCCTTTAGTTGAATTTCTATTGCAATTTAATCACCAAATAAAAGGTAACGTATACTTTTCTGAATGTTTATTATTCAAATTGTTAGCTAACTTTGATCTATATACATTATTATAAATTTGACTGAACATTTCAAAAAAAAAAATTACGAATATGCTGTAAAATTTACAGCATATTGTACTGGCGCCCAAGACGCCTGCACATTTTGCTGTAAAATTACAGTACTTTTTTTAGAGTGTAACCCAAACTATGATGCACAATGAAAGAGCAAAGTATCAGTACATAACGCAATCAGATGTAGTTCACCACGGCAGCCCTAGATTCAAACCCGATTATCATAGTGTTGCAGACAGAAGAATTTATCAACAAGGAAAATTCCGTTGTCCATGTCCATCGTTCATTAAAGTATGGAAGAGCAAGAAATGATTTTGATTGGAGGGTAAACAAAACACTGCACGCTTTACAGACTTACCAACCTGTTGCAAACGACGTCGATGGTGTGAGATACAGTGTGAATAGACAGAATCTGTTGAACTATTGCAGTGATGATATTAAGGGACCCATTACCACCATGCCTGTCAGCATTTGCAATGGTTCTGCGAGGTGAGAGTGATCGGTCCATTTCATTTGAACACTTTCTTTTTTGATAATGAACGATTACAGATCCCCGCACACTTGCTTGGTTTCTTATAACACGATCACCAATTTCTCCGACGGATAATTCTCAATCATTATAACATACTCAATAGAATTCAGGTCTAGTGGTCAATATGCCTGACTACGGATAAGGAGATCCTGGGTTCGAAAACCGGTTCGGGCATGGATGTCCTTTCTCTCTCTCTCTCTCTATCTATCTATTCTCTCTTTGTCCTTTCCTTATATGAATGAGGTGTGAATGGTTGCCTACCCAATAAACGGGTCCCTATGGCATGTGTGTACTGAGGAAGTGGGACTCCACACCAAAATAGGGTTCAGTTTAAAAAGTGGAGCAAAGCATCCCATATTGCCAGCCTAGCTGGCACTCGACAACAACAGCAATACAATTCAGAAATTTTCTAGAAGGACTCTCATAATAAGATCCGCCGCTAAACAACCAACACAAAAGTAAAACATATATACACAGAAATATAGCCACCATCTTTCAAAACGTCAAACGCTTCTCCGTGTATATAGCACTTTCAGGTTTCACTACAGTCCCCGTGGTGTGCTACAATGTAAGTTATATATATCTTATTTCTGCAAATATACGATACACATTTCACGAGATTGCCAACCTGCTGCTGAGTGGTTAGCGCTTCTGATTCCTGAGCTGTGGGTCCCGGGTTCGAATCCCGGTTACTTTCTTTCTCTGTTCTCTCTGTGTTTTTCTGTCCTTTCTTCTGTGATGTTGTATGAATGAGGCCACCCTATAAACGGGTTTGTGGTGGTATGGCGCGGGTAACGCTACTCGCCTCCGTGTCTTGGTTCACAGGTGCCCGCTGGGTAACGACAAATGTTAGCAGTTTCTGTCCTTGTTAGGACATAGGGTTCAACCCTCAAGTGCTTGCCGTTGGAAAAAAAATTTCATGAGATTAGTAGGCTTCCTTAAGGCAGATGGAATTTGGGTGATTAACAATGTGTGTTGTGATGTGGGTTTTGTAGACCGTATCGGCGTGGCCCTACTGTACCATGTGTCCTTCAGGAGCTTTTATAAACTTAATTCATTTGAGAAGCTGTCCTGCGCTTTCTCTTTTGAACTGTTTACCCAAAAACTTCCACAATAAGGCTCATTTTTATTGGGCTGCCAGATGTCTCATGGCCGATAAGGGCGCTGTTCCGACGTAGGATAAAAAAAAAAGGTTTTGTTGACAATTGTTCAAAATCTCATTTTTCACATAAACAACTAATGTTTGTAGCATATAATTACACTTTTTTAAAGTTATATTTAATCTATATATGTTTCTTGAATTATTTCTTAAGAAGAAAAAATGATATTAATATAAGTCCTTCAGTAAACTCCACAAAAATAGAAGCTGTTTAATATTTATTTTGATTTAAATAATTTAAATTTTTGTTTGTGGATTACTGTAAATAAAGTGTGAAAGTATTTATATACCACACTTTTTAAAATTGCTTTATGAGATACAGCTTAACTATTATTTATTATATGTGAGTTCGTTTTTACGCACACACACATGTACATAAAATTTGTATAATTACCTTAAATTTGATATCTTAAACAAAAACTAATCTTATTATTATGAAAAGAGACTGTGTGTTTGTATTTTCATAGATATTTATATATATATTCTTGGAAATCGGATTGCAGAGCATGTGTTTGATATACTTTATTATAAATAAATTAATGATAAAAGACTTCCATAATTATTATCGTATTTTAAATCTTAAATAAAATTAATGAAAAAAATTATTTTGGCAAACACATAAAATCCATTAAGTGGATTGAATTTTATGGCTTTTTAAATATAAATGATAAATTGCTCTTCCTTTCAAAAAAAAAATTTGAATTTAAAAGTATTAACTTTCAATAAAAATACATAAAAACTAACATTTTTAATGGCAATTTTTTCATTATCATAAGCAACACATGATCGATGCTCATATATTTAATTACTTGCTTAGCAAATTTTGAGGATTTCTTTCGAAATTCTTCCAGAAATCTAATGTTAAGACATATCAGCTTAAAAAAATTAAAATTCAAGTTAAAATTTCATATTTTGAAATAAATTTATTATATATTTTTGAGAGAATATTTAAATTTTAAAAAAATTACACACACAGTTTAGATAGTTTTGAGTCACTGTTCATATATTAAAAAAGTATTGAAATGATTTTAAAAGATATGAGGAAGTAATGAATACGAAAATCATTTTTTTCTGAGATGTCATAGAATTGTAATCAATCAATGTACCCTTTAAACACACATATTATTTAAATTTTATAAATTGCTAAATAAATCTATTAAATAATTCCTAATTCGTAAATTATATTCTCTACAAAATTATTTTTATAAATCAATATTTTTGAACATTTTATTTCATTTAGATATTGCATTACATTTTTATTGTGTATATCAGTGGCGTGCGGTAGGTTTTCATGCAGGTTGTGCGGAGAACAACAAAAATAATAATAAAACCATAAAAATGTACATTAAGCACTTCTTTATCTTTTTATTTTTCATTTGTATGTAAAATCCATACGTCTATTCGTATTACTAACAAAATCATCAATTACATGACCAAAAAACTCTGGTTTTGACTGTAATAAGTGTAACATTTCTTTTTCTCTTTTGTTATTAGAAATAAATTGCTTAATCCATCCTGGCTCATTGTATTGCGTGCATAACTTTTTACTCTTATTAATACTGAAAATGATCTCTCCACCGAAGCAGTTGAAAATGGAATAAATGTGCTAATTTATTTACTTCACTTAGGGCATCTGTCAAATCATTCAGCATTATATGCCGAATAAGTTTCGATAGATTCATTTCGTGGTATGACTCACTACGATAAAGAACGCATAATTCATTGTATAGCTTTACAAAATCGAAATGTTTTGCATAAGCATTTTTTAACGAATAAAGGCATTCATCTGGAAATTTACTTTGATATTTCTTAAAAAAAAAGGGAAATTGAATAGTTCAAAAAGTTTGAGAGAATTTAACTTTTTAAATAAGCTTTTTCTAACTAACAATAAATAGTGTCCAATATTTCATAATATTAATTTTTTAAAAGTTGGTCAAACTTGAGTTTTGTAAATTTATACACGACGATTTTATAAATTTGGGGGACCCACTACAGAAATAGTCTCTTCATAAACTTCATCAAATGCAATAGAAGTTTGCATATTTTAAATTACGCTTTTTACTTCCTCTACTTTTTGACTATAATTTGCTATGTCTAAGTTCGTTTTTTGTAAAATATCAAATAAAACATCAGTATAACTAAGCACTTTGGAAAAATTATTTTGGACAAATTACCGTTAAATTTTTCAAAAAACATGTGATAACTCTTTGCAATAATAATTGTATCGTTATCCCAGCCTTCTGGATTCTCAATAATATTTTCAAATAAACCAGATAGGCTTTGCTTTTCGCTTTTTATGGTATTTACCAAACGAGATAAATAATTCCAACGTGTTTCAGCTAATTTTGGAAATTTTCTTTTAATAACTTTCTTTAAGACAAGATTTCTTTTTGCAGACACCAAAAAAAATGAGGCTATGTCATAAGTTTTTGCAAAAAAAAATAACTTACAATCTTTAATAAACAATACAGATTGCGACAGAACTAAATTAAGTACATGTGCGCAACAATGAATGCCATAAACATAGTTTCTGGGAAACTGTCTTTTACTTTTTCTGCGTCCCATTCAATGCTCCTGCCATGACTGCCGTCCCATCGTACGTTTGAGCAATCAGTTTGTTCTCACACATAAAATTCAAAATCGTTTCTACGCCAAGTTTCTGCTGAACGATCACCACTAACATCTTTAAAAAAAATCTTTCCACTGGCGAACTACAATTATTAACATATTGTAGCACAACCGATAATTGCAATTTGTGAGATATGTCAGATGTTTCATCCAGTATAATAACAACGAATGGTGTTTCTTTTATCTCATTTCTAATTTCTAAAATTACAATATTTTGTATCGATAGAATAATATAATTTTGTATCGTATTAGAGTTTCCAGAAAATACAGTTGCAGTTCTTAGATGTGGGTTGCTAAAAGATCATCATATTTACTAATTAAAGTTATTGATTCTATATAATTTCAGTGTTTAAGGGAATTTATATCCTCATTGTGTCCACGAAATGCATCTTCTTGTTTTGATAAGTAACAAACTACATCATTAATCTCCTGACAATATTTCTATTTCTTGTAACTTTTTCATTGTGATGAACAATCAATGAAGCCTTTTGTTGCTATAACATTAAATCTATCCTGCCTATACCAAATGTTTTTAATAATATTACCGCATTTATATGAGATTGTGCTTTTTCATGTTTCTTTAGAGCTTCGTGGAGATGATTTCAATCACTGTCGCCTTGTTTTATCCAAATATTCTTATGCTTTTCAATTACTACAAAAATTAAACATGGTCAACAGTACAACTTATTCAATTCACTACAACTTGCAATTAACATATTCCACTACAACAACAATTTTTCATACATAGATTTTTGAAAATGTCGTACACATTGCTGTCCTTTAATCTTAATATTTTGCGATAAAATAATATCCCGCATCGGTCTACTTCATTTAACTATCTCGTTTCTTGCAGTAACGTCTTGTCTCGAAAATGAATTTTCCAATATATCTTTAATTATTGATATACCTTAAATCTCCTTTCTGAAATGGGTTATTTATTATGAATATAAATTTAAAGAATACACTAAATAAAATATTTACCTACGAGTAGTCGAGGTGTAATTATAAAAACAACTAAACTTAGGAGAATTCTACTATCAATGAAGCAAAAATCATGTCTTGTGCTGTATGGTGTCATATCGGTGGTGAAAAAGCAACGCTTCAGGCTTCCAAGATAAACTTATATTTTCAACAAACGTAGCACCACACGGCGCCGGTCGCTGCGGTGCCTCATCGGAATGCTCATAGGTGCCGACACACCCAACGTCTATTCCACGTGTGCAGAGGATTTCACTGCACGCTGGCACAGTAGAACGAACTGTTTCTTGTTCGTTCAGTGGACTACGTTATATTTATTAAATTAATGAATATAATTTAATCCACAGATATAGATCTCCATCTACAATTAATAATATTACGTATTTTTTAACATTTGGAAATAATATATTCTGTGAAAAACATCTTGATAATTTTTAAAAACAAAACCAGACACATAGTGTTACAGATAAAACTTATATACTGTCTGTAAACACAATGGATGGTAAAATTTGGACTGTTCAGTTAAAATTCGTTTTTTTTTTATGTCTAACAAAACAAAATTGTTTTTCACCGAATTATTTTTATCAATGTAATACATCACTGAAATTACTTTACCATACTAAAATATTTTACTTTACATTGATTAAATACTTTTATATTTCCATGAAAACAAAATCTTACAATATAAAAATTTAAATACTAACCATCTGCAAAATCATATAGCCTGTTCATCAGCAAGCAATGCCGCCTACCCTGTCTAGTGGTCAGAATGCCTGACTGCGGATAGGGAGGTCCTGAGTTTGAATCCAAGTTCGCGTATGGATGTATTTTCTCTCTCTGTCTATCCTGTCTTTGTCCTTTCTTTGTATGAATGTGTTGTGAATGGTTGCCTACCCTATAAACGAGTTCCTATGGTATGTATATACTGAGGAAGTCGGACTCCAGACCAAAATAGAGTTCAGTTGGAAAAGTGGAGCAGCGCACCCCATATTGTCAACCTAGCTGGCACAAGACAACAACAACATCGACAAGCAATCAATCAGTTAAGCAGAAATACAAGCAAGCAAATCAACATAATATTTGAATAGATTATAATTAATATCTATTACATATAAAGATAGGTAGACATAGGTGCAGAAAATTACAGTCCCTCATAATTTTTTGCAGGTTGTGCGCTGCACACCCTACACATATTGGCCACACTGGTATATATATATATATATATATATATATATATATATATATATATATATATATATATATATATATATATATATATATATATATATATATATATATATATATATATATATATATATATATATATATATATATATATATATATATATATATATATATATATATATCTATATATATATATATATATATATATATATATATATATAGGGTGACTACTGAAACACCTCCTACCTTATAATGAACAATTTGTGAGTCGATTTACTTAAAGAAAGAAAAATTATAAGCATTTATTTCCTTCCAAGTCTTCATATTTTTACTGATATGTCAAAAAACAGTAGGTTTAAGTTAAGCATGACATTTAAAATTGATATATAAAACAATTATTATATCCTTTATTCATTTTTGTAACATGGTAATTTTCTCCATTTGTTCAAAAGTGATTGTAATGTATCTCGGACATATTTTACTCTAATGTGTAGATCAAGTCACTAATGGGTAGGAAAAATCCGATCTTTGAGGTTATCATGAGGCATCAATACAGACGCATGACATAATCAATATAGTTTAGATTGTATTTTGTGATAAGTAACTTTCATTACCATTTATTGAACAAAGGCTGGATTTAAAACCGAGAATTTTCCCTCTAGATCTGCACGGTCGTGATCAATAGCTGGAAAAAATCAATTAATTAACATGATTTAAGAATAATTATGTTACTGTGTAATTTTATACTGATTTTTTTTTTGTTTTGTGACCCATGAGGTGAAACTCTGGTGTAGTGCTAGGATACTTCTCATTCTATTCACATGATGGCGCTGTCGTCATTGAGAGAGAAGAGAGGAGGGAGTCCGTTCCGGCGAGAGAGATTGTCTTTGACCAGCGAACGAGGAGGTTTAGCTGGCTCTCGGTCCTTGGGTATTTGTGTTGCTTACCGTGTAGGGCCATAATCAAATTTTTATTAATTATAATTTTAATATACAATACTATTAAAAATTCATTTTAATTTTTAAATAAATGTTTGTATTTGTTCGAGTTGTGCTTTCTTCTGCAGAACAGATACTACACTGTCGCATCCGACAGGATTACGAGCTGATGTTACTGACATAATCTGAAACGGAACTGTGAATTTGTTTATTTGACTGTTTGTGTTTTACAAGTAATTGAAATGGCTTTTCTCGCAAAAGGAAAGAAAGAAGATTTACGAATTATTGCGGTGGAATTAGGCATTGAGAATGCTGCGGATCTAAAACTTTACGAACTAAAAAAATTGATAACAGAACGCGAAAACTACGACGTAGATTTCATTAAAGAATTCTTAAATTCGTTGATTGAAGAACGAGAAAGAAATGAAGAAATTGAAGAGCGGAAAAGATTGCAAGAAACTGAAATTGAAGAACGAAAAAGAAATAAAATTGAAGAGCGAAAAAAGACTGCAATAAATTGAAGAACACAAATGGAATATGGGAATGGAAAACCGAAAACAAGAAATTGAGTTCGAGCTACAAAAACTAACTTTAATGTAAAAGGAATGAACAGGAGAAGATAACTTATGAAATACTGGAATACTCTCATAGAGAAGAGCTCGGCTGAAATAGCACATCCGGTGGTATGTGTAAAAGAAAAGGAAGGAGGAATTAGGATGTGTATTGACTACAGATCTCTTAATGCTGTGACAAAAACGGATGATTTTCCTATGCAAGATTCAATGCAATTAATTCATTGTATTGGAAAGGCTAATAATATTTCCACATTGGATATACTGAAGGGTTACTGGGCTATTCCAGTAGAGGAAGCTAGTCGTGATTTCACCTCTTTCAAAACCCATAGATCTCAATATCGTTTCAAAGTCAGGGCGTTTGGATTGAAAAATGCCACCGCTACATTTCAAAGGGTGATGAATAAAGCGTTATCTTCCTTTAAGGAATTTTCACGTGCTTACATTGATGATCTAGCTATATTTTCGAATAATTTAGAAGAACATTTATTGCATCTAAATATTATTTTAGGGAAATTGAAGGAGCTCAACTTGACTGTCAATATAAACAAGTGTGATTTTGCATAGCCTCGTATTAAGTTCTTAGGACATATTATTGGCTCTGGTGAATATCAACCTGATCATGAAAAAGTGCAAGTTATACATCAACATAAAAGACCAACAACCAAAAAGGATCTCAGAAGTTTGTAACTTCTAACGTGAGTACATTCCTAAATATTCTGAATCAGTATATCCATTTACTAAGCTTACTAAGAAACGTGTGCCTGACAATATTCCCTGGACTGAAGTGCACGACACAGTGTTTATATTTCTAAAGTAAAAGCCCTATTTAAGGCACCTTCACTTCACACTCCATCATTAGGTAAGCCTTTCATAATTTACTCTGATGCTTCTCAGGTAGGAGTTGGTACTTTCCTGTCTCAGCGTGCCAATGATAAGATTTATCCAGTTTTATATGCTAGTCAAATATTAACGAAAACTCAACAGTCCTGGTCTACAATTGAACGTGAGGCTTATGCAATAGTGTGGTTGTTAAAAAGGTTTGAATCAATAATTTTTGGTTCAGAATTTGAGTTTTATACAGACCACAATCCTTTACCATACTTGACCAAATGTGCACCTCGTCTTCAGAGGTGGGATGTTTACTCTTCAGAGTTATAATATAAACTATCAGACATTGTGCTGGAGCTAAGATGCCTCATGCAGATGCTTTATCTAGAGTTTTTCCAGATAAAAACTGACTCTAATGCTCAGTGTAAAAACTCTCTATATGTAAATATATTTCAGTGAAAATATTTTATATTTGTACTAGGATGTATTTCTTTACATCAATTGTATTGGTATATTCTTAGTTTACATTATTTGTATTGGTATATTGTTTGTTTACATTAATTTCAATTTATATATATTTAGTGGATTTATTTTATAATTGTTTTATATCCTTTATATACATATTATTAATATTGATTATTCTATACAAACTTGTGAATTTTAAGTAATTCCTTTGTAAATAACTTTTTCTATATACCTATAATTATTTCCTAATTCTAAATTCATATTTACTTTAAGTTTAATATTTCTTTAATTGTTTGCCAAAATATTATTAAGTCTGTGTTATTCTTTTGTATCCTAACATATTAAATTCAGTTATGTGTTTATGTGGAACATAAAACCAAACTTGCGGGAAGGGTGTAGTGTTAGGATACTTCTCATTCTCTTCACATGATGGCGCTGTAGTCATTGGGAGAGAGGAGAGGAGGGAGCTCTCTCCGGCGAGAGAGATTGTCTGACCAGGGAACGAGGAGGTTTAACTGGCTCTCCTTGGATGTTTGTTCTGTTTACCATATAGGGCCATAATCAAATTTGTATTAATTTTATTTTTAATATACAATACTATTAATTTTTTAATTTTTAAATACATTTTTGTATTTGTTCGAGTTGTGCTTTATTCTGCAGAACAGACACTACATCTGGGATCATGGAAAAAGGAATAACTGTGAATGCATATGGTAAAAAAAAATTTATTTACCTCAACACAGAAGTTAGAGGTTATACAATGATCAACTAACTCCCAACACTGGCGATATTTCAGGACCATCGGTAATCCAGTTAGCCTACGAAAGGGCCTGTAAGGTCGTTTCCAGAAAGGGACAATATTTATTTTTCTGTCCAACTATGGATATAAATCTGAAGTTTAACTGATAGTATAAAGACAACTTTAAAATTAAGTGCTTTTCTTAATCCTCAACGAATGGTTGAGGACAAAAATAAATTTTAAAAAATAGCTGTGTAGTTTAATTCAATATCCCATAAAAAGTTAAAATGCATTTTTTGAAACATTTCTCATTGTTATATTAATGTTATAAAATTGAATAATTTATTTTGAATGAATGTTTTTAATTGTTCAACCATGCAGAATCATATTTTATATTTATTTATATTTTGAGCAATAATTTGCTGCATGATATACTCAGATGTAAAGTTTTATAGTTAATAATAATATATATATGTTAAATTAAAATAATAATGAGTAATAATTTAAATAAAATATCTTAACCGATTTTTATATATTCATTCTCACTATTCTTATATTTACTCATGCAATATGTAAAAATTTCTAAATGTTGCTTTAATTTTTAATTTAGATGATGATTATTCTGAGCAAAAAGTTAAATATTTGTCTTCTTGAATCAATATTAATATCAAATAATTAAATAAGGTTAATTTTTTCATATTTATGTAGCTTACGGTTTAATAAAAGCATTTTTTTCTTCCAGTTTCTTTTTCTTAAGTTTGATTTTTAAGGACTTTATAAATTGCCTAATTAAACAAATATATTTTCAAACAGCCATTATCTATAAGAAAGATTTTGAAATATAAAAGCAAACACTCTCCTACATAAATAAAACAAAATTATGTAGAATATTGGACTCTATTTCAGGGATTCAAAATGGAAATAACAAATTCACTTTTATTCAAAAACAGTATATAAGAATATATAACATGTAGCCAAACTTTTTTATAATAGCTTTATAACAATTATAACTATTAAAAACGAAATTTCATCATGCATTTAAAAACGTTGTTGTTGTTGCTTATCCCCGACTGGCTTGACAATACCATCACACCAGCCCTATGAATCCAAAAATATTCAGTCTCTCAAGCACCACCTCCGGTCTCAACCCCATGTCTCTTCTCTCACACCCAATTCACTGAAAAATATGAGATGGGGAGGCCTGAACCACTCGACCTTTGGTACAGAGACGGTAGACCATGATACCAGAGACATGTCTCTGAGCAAGCAGGTGGCCACTTCGTAGTCTTGTCAGAGCCGTTTGGCTGCATCTCTTGTGTTTACCCACTAGTGCGGAACCAGGATGTTTGCATGTGTACCATTCGTGGGTAGGAAGGGAATCCCTAAAAATAGCATTGATAGCCCTCCTAACTCTAGAAGTCAGCTCTGAGGACGACTAGCAATCTCCAATGATGATATTCTGTAGGCTTCCATCCTTGGCTAACTGAACAGCAGCTTCGTTCCCATACACATTAACATGAGATGGCACCCACTGGAAGACTATGGTACTGACTTTCAAATCAGTAAGATGTACTATTTTAGTTGTTGTTATGACACCATGTCGCCACCACTGGGCCAGATGTTGCATGGAGCTTCGGCTATCACTGAGGATATAGATATCAGAGACTATACCCTAAATAACACAGAAATTTAAAATTAACACAGAAATTTACACAGTAGTAACACAGAAATTTAAATTTAAGAACGTAAAAAAATGCAATAGAACGTGTTTCATATGGCTTTATTTTGAAATCAAATCATATAAATAAAACAATTCACCACATCAGTGCCCTTTATGAGACTTGCCTTCTTTGGTTGAGAACGCATGTCCCAATTCCTATGTATCCAGGGATCTATATTCTCCCGCTATGTTTTTCCACTCTTCTCCTTCTAATATTTTCCTTATTCTTTTTATTCCTCGTCCGAAAGAGTGAGTTTTTATGAGTAGCTGTAGCCGCTCTGTTTGCTTCTTGCTTCTCACTGACCGTCAAGGTCCCCACGTTCTGGCCCTGCATGGCAACCATTTGTTCGGGTATTACTCTGTGGTACCACGTACATCAAACGGCGGTGATCTAGCTACAATCGTGGCTAATCTGCTAAGTTTACGTTTGCACCTACAAAGTCCACTATGCCTAACCCAAGAAGGGTTCTAACAGTTTGGGTAGGAGTTGCTGGAAGGAAGAAACAATAGGAGGACAGTGTGGACGAATGGAGGAGACAGTTGAGTACGTTGGGCAATTTAGAAAACAAGATTAATGAGTACAAGTAGGAAAAGGGTAAGCAGGATTGCGGAGTAAAGACAATAAAAACATAATACAATGTGATAAAATTAACATATAAGGAGAAGAGAATACAGGTGAAAGTCTAGATTAAATAAGAGCAGTAGATGTACTGCGGGCAAATGTCCTGTGAGTGGGAAAATAAGCTATGAAGAATACAAGCGAGTATGTACAGGTGAAAGTCTTGATTAAATAAGAGCAGTAGATGTACTGTGGGCAAATGTTCTATGAGTGGAAAAATAAGCTATGATAATGTACAAGTGATACAGTCCTAGTAGTCATGAGAAAAGTACGAATGAGGTTGAGCACTGGTGAGATAGGTGTTGAGGGAGAGTGGCTCCTAATACTCCGTATCCGAGTCAAACAGGTCCCCTTGGCTATCGTCATCATCTCCATTCTCGTTTGGTATGATTAAGTCTCTATGATTGAGAAAGAATGAAATGAGGGCGATTAGCTTTGGTCTGGCATTGTGGTTGCTAACGATGTTCCGAATCCATTCTAGACGGAGATGTTCACTTGGTCTGTTAAAGTGCCGTGAGCTAGTAAGTGGGCAGGTGGTCTAATCTGCTAAGTATCAGGCGAAGGAGTCACATCTTTGGGCTTGGTGTTCAAGGTGATTACTGACTTTGGGAGTGACTACCAGTGTCTAGCAGCTATGTTAATCGCCGAAGCTGGAAATGTCCAGAGCTGGTGGCTCTCATCTCATGTAGGGCCTCGTACTGAGAGTCGCCGTCCATACTCAGTCTTTACAAATATCCTATGAATTCTAATTCTAGTGTTGTTGATTCGAATTCCTTTCGTAGTTTCATGTAAATAACTACTTCAAGTAATTTTCAGCAGTTCTAGTACAAGAATTTCTCATATTTTATATTGGTATCATACAAAATGTTTAAAAAATTACAATTGGAAGACATTCTTGTTAAATTGACATGAATCACGCATTGGTAATTAGTAATTTATAAAATTGGGTTCATTTCCAGTCGAAACATCATTTTATAAGAATTTAAATTGAGTGTCATGTTGTTTTCTTTCGTTGTTGTTTTTCCTAACTCTGATTTCATACAGGTTACATAAGCAGGATTTTTGGAAGAATTTCGTGTTCAAGGAGTTTGTGCTGCTCGTCATATAAACATTCAATATAATGATGTACTTATTCTCACCCAAAATGTTATTTGAACTGTTCAAACACCAGTATTATTAAAATCTATAAAAACAGATTACATACGTTGCAAATTCCATCCATACTATCCTAAGCCTTTTTGGAGTTTTGAATGTCAGAAATAAGATCATTCTAAACACGCATGTAGGAATAGTAATCCTATGTGTAGAAAATGTGCATAATCTGGTGATGAAACTAATGCTTGTAATTCAGAAATTTTCAAGTGCTGTAACCGTTCTGGTTAACATGTTGCATTTGCAAAGCTTTCCCTGTGTGATTCTTAGAAAAAGATGTAACAATAACCAAGATAAAATAAAATATAATTGAAGCTAGACAAATAGTGAGAAATAGAACACCAAAAGGTGCAGTTTATTATTCATCTGCTTAACAAACAGATGCAAAAATTAATCAACAATTCAGCAAAGAAGAGTAGTTTAACAATATATACTCTACTTTTAATTTTGTCATCTAAATCCATTAACTTCTAATAGCACAAAGAAATCTATTCGATAACCAATAAATCTAAGACCAATGTTACAAAAAAATGAAATCTCGGGAAAAAAGTATTAAAAGAACAATTGATATATCTTCGTTTGAAACAAGTATGAAAATGAATTTATTTACTACATCTCAGACAGTTTCAAAATGTAGAAAAGACCAGTACAAAAACAAACAAATGAAACCTGCTCAGAATCACATACATTTCACGAAACTGTTGTGGTTCTCGAAAAACATTGGTTTTTTTATAACACTATCTGCCTCAGCTTTCTGGCTTTCATTTAAATGTGTTTAAATCACTTTATTTTTCAGAGTGATTCAATTCAACATTCTCGATTAGTTCTTATCCAATGATTTATTCAAGCATTTAACTATCAAACATAAGCCATGGTAACCTATAGGTTAGGACATCGGCCTTCCATCCGGAATTGTGGTGTTCGATTGACAACTCCGCCAAAGACCCAGCGAATACATACGATGTATCTTCTCATTAAATTTGTGGAAAAGAAAGTCCTGTGGTCGGTCGTTCAGCAGTTAACATTGGTGTAATGGTCTGGAGAAAGATTCCTCCCTCTGAAGAACAAAGATAAAATTGAGAGCGTAGATGTGCCATCTGTCTGATGAGACTTAGAGCACAGTCGAACTTTCGTGTTCATTGTGCTCTGATTAAATGAAAGACGCACCCTTCTGACTTAATTTTGTAACTATCGGCTAACCAAATTGGCTTGTCCAAGTGTCATATTTAACATAAAAAAAACTATCAAACATTATTTTGCTTTCAGTGCAGCTTATCCCATCTGAAGATCTTGTTCCAGTAAAGTAAAACCAAATCAACGCATCCTTGAAACTCCTTAATTCACACCTGCCAGTTCTGTGTTGCTAAATCAGTAATGCCGCTCAACTTGTCTAGTGGTCAGCGTGACTGACTGCAGATAAGGAGGTCCTGGGTTTGAAACCCGGTTTGGGCATGGATGTACTTTCTCTCTATCCTGTCTTTGTCCTTTCCTTGTATGAATGAGGTGTGAAGGGTTGCCTACCCTATAAACGCGTACCTGTGGCATGTGTGTGAGCAAAGTCGTACTTTCACCTTCTTAATTAAAACAAAAGACGCTCCCAATTGACATAAATTCGCATAGCCAAGGCATAGCGAGCTTGACTTGTCCAAGTGTCATTAGTAACAACACAACAACAAACCAGTAATAATTTTGCTAAAGCAATGGAGAGGGAAAATTGAGAAGAAAACAATGAAGTGCCATTAAAATAAAAGTTTGGATACGAAACATTTAAATGTAACATTAAACATTATGATAAAACATCTCTACAGAGATTCAAAATTATTCCGTCTTCAATATACTGTCTGTGCAGCTCTGAAGAGGTGATGGACTCCGTGCATCTATCGTGCTTCTAACGTAGCAAGACACTACTCAGATTAACAAACTCTGTTTTAGCTGTTTTTTTTTTGTATGTTGTATGCTGTGTTTTGCGATATTTACTCTAATCTTTTTTGCTGTAGTTGCTCATAAAAAATATGTCAAAAAAATCAATAAAAAATGCCACTGTCAAAAAAAACCAATATGGAGATATCATATATGAATTCATTAGAAAAATCTTCTTAAAAACATTAAAAAGTAATTTTAGAGGTAAACATCTTTTCAGATATTAAATTTAAGGTACCCGAACACGTTCGGAGCACTTTTTTTGAAATACACTGCATATATTTATTGTAACCATTTTTTCTTATTTAGTTTTAGAAAACATTAATATTGAGCTGCTAACATTTGATTTATGCCAATATTATTTTTCAGAAATGTTAAATATGTATACAATTTTAAGCATTTTTTTAAAAAATTTTAAAAAGTGCTACCTCAAATTTGTTAAACATATTTGAAAAAAAAATTATATCAAATAATCTATTTGTTGTTATCTAGAGCATGTACTAAAATTTTAAGTTTTTTTAAAAAATAAAAAAATTAGGGCCAGTTGAATATTTATACTGAAATTTCAGCCAATTTTTTTATGCTATTATTCGAATAACAGGCCATAATTTAGGAAATATTTAAGTGATTAAAATTCTTTTAGTACATTCTCTAGAAAACAATATACAGATTAAGCTTATCAAATTTCATAGTGATATTATGAAATTATTTGGAGTTATTTTTGAAGCATGCAAATTATATGCAAAACCTGTTCTAAGAAAATCGTATTTAAAGATTAAAGTTTTGTGTCTTCATAAGAAATTCTCATATTTGCTGATTAATTTTTTCATTTAATTTGCTGATTGATTTCCGGAAAAGTAATTATTTTATGTATCTTTTAAAAGCTTATTAAAGTTATATTTTAAAATTAAACACTATTTAAACTAATTTTTATCATCATAATGGCCCTTTAAACGCCCACATATTATGCTTTAAATGTTCACTGCTGGTTTCCTAATCTTTACGAAATCCTTCATATCTCGGAATCAAATGAACGTAGAGCGAAAAACAAATATGTTTTGGAAAGCTATTTAAATTCCTTATTTACCTACAGAATAAAATAAATTTATCATTTTTGGACGAAATTGACGTTTTTGCAACGTGTACGGGTACCTTAAATTAACCAACAACTAAATTTAATTATTAAACTCCAGAATTCTACTTGAATTTTCATATAATATTTACGGATTCACAATTTTGAAATGAGCAATCATTTATGTATGCGAAGCATTTTTTTTAATTTCATGATAAAATACTTTTAACGCTTAAGATCTTCTCTTAATAAGAAATTATATTGTGTATAAAGCATTATATTTACTGATATTACTAACATGGTAACATTTCAGGAAATGATATATACTCTCTTCTGCTTTATAATATATCTAAATATATTTGCATACAAATTTTGAGAAATTTCTCAGTTGAAAAAATAGTTAAACACTTAAATATAGAAACATTTCTTTATATATATATATATATATATATATATATATATATATATATATATATATATATATATATATATATATATATATTAAGCTTTTAAAACCAGTGTTAAAGTTATCTCAGAAAAACTAGGACTATTTTAGACAATATCCTCCCCCCCCCCATTTATGGGATAAAATATTTTTTTCTGGAATAATTATTTTAATTTAGTGGTTTTAATTTAGCATAAGACGTAATAGTTGTTACTTAATGATTGTCTTAGTTATCATCAATTACATATTAACGAATGACTTTGTCTGTTCCTTTTGAATTAAATGACAATTATGCAAAATTTTATTCAAAATTTTTGTGTTGCATTTATTTGTAATAATACTTACTTCGAATAATCCGTTAATTTATATCTTATTCAAAACTTGTTGAATTTTGGATAAGTAAGGGTAATCTTTGATGTCTAAGCATTGAAATTGAAATTAATTTTAATTTTCATTGAATAATCTTAACAAATGGAAATTAAATCAGTTTTTAAATGTCTTACATATAAAATTTTAAATGAGGTTTGCAACTTTGAGAAAATAAATGTGTAAGAAAAGTTGACTAATCGATACAAATCACACAACAGACTTTTTGGTATTAATTAAAATTTTTTGGCATTCAATTAATAACACAGAAAAATAAGTCAGAGGAATACGATGCTAATGCTATTTTAATTAAATTTCTTACTTTTGTTTTTCTAACTCTTGTCAAAATTAATAATTAGTTTTCTTAAAAACAAATAAATTTGCTTGCAGATAATTAAGATTTTAATTATAGAATTTGATGAAAAATTTAATTTTTTTACGAATAATATAAAAGTTAAGTCGTTTTATAAATTTCTTGATTTGCAGAAAATTTTCATAATGTAAAAAAACATTCTTGAATTCAGGTATTTATAACATTACTTTATTTATTTATTAATTTATAACATTACTTTATTTATTAATTTATAACATTACATTATTTATTAAAAAAACTTAATAATTACAAATTTAATTAAGAGAGAAAAAATGTGTGTATTAAAAACAATTAAATAGGAAAGAGATTTATACGCCAAATGATTTTTCCCTTTTGTATTCTCTGTTTAATTTGCTTTCCTCGGTAATCAGAGGAAAACGCTAGAATGCTAATTGTTATTGCATTTCCTTCCTCTGAAATTTTCTTTGATTCTTTAAAATTGAAATATACTATATCACTGATGTCTATAGAAAAACTAAAGAATTAAAATATAATTATCGAAAAGTAAACACTAATCATTTAAAATGAAGAAACCCATATTTAAATTCAGATATTCTCTACATAAAGAGATATTTATCCGAGCTCCAGTGGCTCAGTAGCTTCACGCCGCTTCCCGTAAACTCAGCAAAGTGAAGCATCATTTGCCGCGGGCAGTGGTTGGGAGGGTGACCACGGTGTACTCTCCTTCACTGGGTTGCTGGAACTCCGTCGGTTGGGGACGTGTCCACGTTAATCTGTGATGTCCAAAGTCCTTCCGCTGGCGTGGCGTGGATGTGGAGAGGAGGGTGCCAGCTCAGGTGTGGCCTCGTCACCTGACCATGGTTCAAAATTACGTGGCACCTTAAAATGAGCAAAATCATACTTTCACCTTCGTGGTGCTCTGATCCAAGCGAAAGACGCTCTCTATTGACTTAATTCGCATTGCCAAAGGCATAAGCAAGCTTGGCTTGTCCAAGTGTCATAAGCAACAACAGATATTTATCCAATCGTGATTGAGCTATGAATTTATGATGAGACTCGGATATGAAATGCACCATTCTTAATATCAATTTTATTTGTTTCTCACTCTATGGTAAATTTTTGCAATTGAGCTTGAATTTAAGGTGATTTTAAACCTCCGTAAGCCAGCATGTCAAGTTGAGATTTGAACCCAGATATTGTTGAACTGAAGACCAATATGTTTGGCTGAGAGCTCGACGTTCTTATTTTCAGAAGGTAACGAGTTTTCTACCGACCCATCGAAGAGTCACGATGTAAAATAACGGAAACTAATGCACATAAAATGAGCGTTGGTCCTGATGTCCTCTAAAGGAAATAATGCTTCTAAAGATGGTAAAACTATTCTGAATTTCCTGTAATTGGTCCCTAATACTGAATTACGAGGTCTCTACCATATTTGGAGCAACGATTACGGAATCAAACCACGAGATGCGTCCAATTCCACATCTTGTTCTGCCAGAAAAATCTAAATACACCACGGAAACTGGAAAATGAAACTAAACAATGATTTTTTTATTGACTTTAAATCCTATAAAAAAAAGTTAGATATATTCCATAGAGGAATAATCAAAAAATATTTTTTAGAAAATACTTGAATTGTTATTTCAGCATTTAAATTGTTTGGCAATGGATGATGTTTTAAAAAATCATGAAAAACATAACTGTCAAAGATAATAAAAGGTAAATATGTTACTTTCAACGCTGAAATTAACCAAAAACATTATGATCTAACAAACCTAATTAAAATATTCAAACAATTAAAACAAACACACAGGTGTTGTTAAATGAGTTAGAAGTAAACCTTTTCAAATTTTCTAACTTTGACTGATTTTGGGGTAACAATCCTACTTCCAATAAAAAATATAATTAAAGATGAAGAGGAGAAAACAGTTTTGATATTTGAGAAGTTTGCATTTTGGAAATCCCCTGAATAAATAATATTGCTTTGTGTCGCGAACTTCAAATTTCCAAATAACCTCCTTAACTTACATGAAAAATAATAAAACTCAATAAGTTAGGATTTAGAGCAAATCAATTTCCAGTTAAATGAAAGATGTAGAAAAGGGAACGTGAGCAGAGTTTAAATAAATTCAGGAAGATAAATGAATGCATACTAAGAACTTAGAGCAAAATATTTGAAATTTTTCATATAAATATTCCAAATTTTGTTTTGAGTTATATAAATGCAGTATGAATACATTTTTAAGAATATATATTATTTGTACTAAATTCTATTTTAAAGAAATAAATGTGTACCAAGACAAACATGGAACAAATTCTTTTGAATCGTCGGGAAACATCACACAGGACCACTGTTGCGGTGTCCACAATGCATGCTCTCTACTCCAGGCTGACCGCATGTGACAGTGAGTTGGGTAAATGGAACACATGTGACAGGCCTACAAGCATATAGACGAATGTGCCCTAAGCGTCTGTACATGGTCTGCTTTGAATCTGTCGTACTACTTCGGCTGGGCTCAGCCTGGTTGACGAGGTACCTGGGTCCTAGGACCCTCACCCACAACTGGAATTGGAGTGGTAAGCTATAACTGTTACTGACTGGCATATGATTGGTTGTTAGATCTTAAGTGGGCGGGGCTTATTTAAGAACTTTGGTTGTTTAAAGATTTAGTTTATTTTTCTTTTTTAAATTTAAATATTAGTGATGATAGATTTTATTAATAGTATGGTAATATTAGTGAAGTAATATTATATTTAGATAGAAGGTATTTTTAAAGTTTAGAAAAATATTAGAGAGTTATTATTCAGTATCTTGAAAGTATTGGGTGAGCTTAAGTAATTTGTCCATAGGGGACTTAATTTCTTTGAGTTCTTTAATGAGGTTTTTGATGGGAATTCCTTTAAACATAAATTTAATTTCATTCATTAACTGAAATAAGTCAGAAAAATCTTCCTTTAATTCTGTATTGCTCGTCAGAGGAGTTGGCTCTATTTCTTGAAGGGGGTGGGGGAGGCAACTCTCGCGTACGAGATGCCAGGTCTTACAACGCTGGTTTTTACACTGTTTTTATTAGCAGTATTAGCTTTAGTTATTTTTGCCGTTTTTGGCTTGGGGAACTTGGGGCAGCCCTTGTAATTTGCCGCTTGATCCCCCTGGCAGTTAGTACATTTGGGTTTTTCCACTTTAACATGGGGACAGTCCATGTTAACACTGGTGTTATGTGCTCCTGCACATTTAACGCATTTCGGTTTTATATGACATGTGTCAGCCGTATGGAAGAATTGCTGACAGTTGAAACATTGCATCACCGATTTGGATCCTCTGTAATGTTCAACTGTCACTCCAGGTATGTGGCATAGTTTGTCTATTCTGTACATTGAAGCTCCTTCGGGTTCAGAATAGATTGCGATTAGGAAGAGAGGCATAGGTTTACTGGTTCTGGGATTGAGCATTTGGCTTACTTTGGCCACTTGAAATCCCCTCCCAAGTCCTACTGTTTGCCTCATCGTGGCGGGAGGGTGACCCTGGGCGGAGTACGTCGGGAGTTTACTCCTGGTAGGGCCAACCAAGGCGTGAAGGCCATTCCATTATGCCCAGCTAAATATCAGTAGGCGAAGGAGCCAAGACAGACTTCTACCTCCTGGTGCTCCGGGCCTTGGTCTAACAGAAGCTGCACATTCCCTCTCCACTTACAGTCAACGAACTCGTGGATCTAGTCTGGCTCCGTCAGACATGGAGGATAAGCAACAACAACAACAACTTGAAATCCTATTAAATTTAGGTTGTTTTCAATATCTTGCGGTGTAGTTTTAATGGGGAGACCCCGAATTACATATTTTTTTGGTTTTTAATTGCTGCTTTTAATGAGTATGTACTCAATTGCTTTGTCATCGAATAATTTTGTGAGCTCCCTGTGAGCATCTGTAGTTTTAACTGAAATTTTGAGATTTCTCCCTGCAGTTTTAGTTACAAATTCGTGTTTAAAATGTTCTTTTAATTTACGAATGAATTCGATTGGATCTTCTCCGTATCTCGCGAGCACCGGCGGAATTTTCTCTTCTATTGAGGGGATGGCTGTGGTGGAGGTTGCTCGATCTCCTGGGCGGAGTCAGTCGGGTCTAATTAGCCCTCGTGTGCAAAAAATGACAGTTGAGCGACAAACAAACAAACCAAACCTGGGCAGAGTCAAGTTGAGCGTATTGGTTAGCTGTAGTTACGGGAACTGGTGGTTCCGGCAATGTAACTTTAGCTGTTTTTGAGGGGTGAACAAACTCCTCCGATGGCTTTTTTAAAGTTCTCTTTTTCTTTTTATTACTGTTAGATTTACCAGCAACATTAGCTGTATTAACTTCATCATTAATACTAGAATTATCCTGATCATTAACAGAAAGAGGGGGGAATGCCAGATCAGAAACAGTATAGCTACTTGAGCTGGTTGTCTTTTGAGTTTCTCTGGAGTTGTCACGTAGCTTGTCTACTTCAATGTTTAGGTATCGAATCACTTCGTTCCAGAAGTTGGCTTGATTGACATTCACATTGTCAGTTTCCGCGTCAGGAGCGGTTCTTGCTTTGAATCTGTCGTACCGGTAGCTGAGGAGAGCTGACCTTATATACCCCTCTCTTACACTCTCGTCATTGTGACATACTATCGGCGCCATCTGGTGGCTCCTTGTAATTTGCATATTATTCTTCAAAATGTGTGGGATAATTCTACTTGTGAACTTTTTATTTTAGAGTTCAATTTCTGTGTGATTCTGAATTATCTTTAATTTATGGACATGAATGTGTTTTGTTGGGTAATGATATCTAAATTCGAAAAAAATAAATATTTTTTTAAGTATTAAACTTTTTGTCCTTAAGAATTTGAAGACCATCATGATCTTAAGGACAAAATATCTTGGAATAAGACTTTCAATGATAAATTTCATTTAAAAATTTTAAATACAATTGACCTTTTTTATTTTATTTTCTATCTATATCGTGAAACAGATATAGTAGATAATAGTATACATAATATATTTAGTTGAATATGTTGAAAAATGATCGAAATAAATGGAAAATTAAAGCTTAGCTTGTTATTTCAGTTAATAATTTACTTTTATCTCAGCGAAACAGAATTTAAAATAAAATTATACCAACTATTTCAAGATAGATTTTATATGTAATGCTAACTAAAAGACGTGGATAAAGAAAACAATTAGATTATTAAAATAGATACAAAATACTTCCGTGGCAAAAAAATTAAATTTGTATCTGGAAAAATACACATTTATTTATATCTGTTTATTTAGATATACTTGAATATTATAAGATTAATAATCTAAAGTTCCAATGTTTTCCAGATATTTTTCACTTGCATTGATTAGAGATTTGCATTTTCTCTTCTAAACACAATTTTAATAAAGCTGATTCTTAGAAATTTGATTTTATAATACGATCTCGAAATTATATTTCTTAAGCTGAAATTTCTTTAAGCTAAGCTAATTTTCCTTCACAAATTGTGAAATGATTTCAATTGTACCATTGATAAAATATTTTCCTTCTACTCTTCCTAAAACTTAAATGTCTCCGTTTTGAACGTCTAATATAATTTCTAATAAATTTCATGCCGCCCATCTTTTCTAGTGGTCAGCGTGTCTGACTGCGGATAGGCAGATCTTGGGTTCGAATCCCGGTTCAGGCATGGATGTACTTTCTCTCTTTATCTATCCTGTCTTTGTCCTTTCCTTGTATGACTGAGGTGTGAATGGCTGCCTACCCTATAAACGGGTACCTATGGCATGTGTGTACTGAGGAAGTCCACACCAAAATATAGTTTATTTGGAAAAGTGGAGCAGCACACCCCATTTTGCCATCATGGCTCGCACACGACAACAGCAACAACAATAAATTTCTTGGATCACATCTTGTTCTGTGTCTAGATCCAGAACTCGTAGTTTTCCTGTGTCACCAATACTGTCAGAAAAAAATTTAAGATTTAAAACTTCCAGCCTATCTGTGATTCTGAGTCTAAATTTCTATAAAACTATAATTATATGTTTAATTACTTGTTCTTACTAGAAAAAATATCTGCCTGTTTAAAATAGTCAATATTTGTCTGCTTAAAATCATTCCAAATCAAAAAATTAATTGCAGGTAAAAATAATTTAGCAATAGATCTTTTTAATTATCTTATATCTTGCTGTTGGTTTCATCAAAAGCTCTTTAACTGTTTCCTGTAAGGCATTATTTTCTTTTGTTATAGTATATTTTATAAAATCATTTGGAAAAGATGTTTTCATATCAACTTTTCAAAGTATCCCAAACACGGCTTCATAAGGAGTATATTGGATATTTTCATTAAATACAATGTTTTCCATGTGTTGTACAAAATGAAATCTAGTTTTTAAGCTAGAAAGCTAGTAAAAAGTTTTAAGGATTTCTAACCAAGAACTTAGCATGCTTTCAATACTGTATTTGTACCATCTACAATACCGTAATCAATATAAGCCGAACTTTGAGTCTGGCTGTGTCTAGGTTTTCTCTATACACAATATTTAAATCAAACCAATTAGCAAAAGCTTATTATTCAATATTGAATAATGAACTAAAATCCATGGTCCATTTGAAATATACTAAGGGCCTTTTATATAGAAAAAACGCAAGTTAAACAATAGGCAACTTCTGCATGTTTGCTTGTTTAGAAAGCGAAAGTTTAAGAATTTCGTAAAGTAATCTTGTTATTCGAATACAAAATTGAAATCATAATTTGGTTACACATGCATGCCAATTAAATAGAACAGCATTTTGAGTTCATCTCTTTCTGAAAACTATTTGTCCGCAACATGATTTATTTTGGGTACTTTAGATTCTTTTGACAATTATCATACAAGCTTAAGGAAAATATCCCTGCTTTGCAAGTACCATGTTTGTACTTTCTAAACTTCTTTTATCATTCTTTTTTTTCCAGAATGGCATATTGATAAATCAGCCTGCTTCATGAATTATGGTAAAAATATCCCTTAGAAGTAATACTGAAGTCACTTGTCTCTGACATCCTAACGGGCCTCTATAATAAAACTCTAAGAATTCATGTTGCTTAGCAATGGTGTACATCCTGACAGAATCTATTCAACTAAATACCAGAATGCATTTCGGAATATTTATAGATTTATATTACACTCCGTATTATGCGATTGGAGATTTTATAAGTTAAGAAGCTCATACGATAAATATTCAATAAGTTTTCACATTTACCAATTTTAGTGAAGGTTATGAAAAATCCCATGTAATTACGAATAATCTTGACTTTATTGTATTTGCAGTAACATGTTTCTTATGAAGCAATGAATTAGAATGCCTTTAAATTTATGTATGAATACATGTTCTTCCCCAAATGACTGTATCAACCATCTTTGAATAAAATAAATTCAGGCCTTCATTGAAACAAATATTTCTAATAAAACCAACAGTGCAATAGAAGATGATTGTTCTAATGTGAAAATGAATAATCTGTCGCTAAATGACTGTTTACCTGCAGCTAATTGTGATTAAGAATGCGAATGAAGAGATCCATTTTAAACAGACAGATTTTTAAACTAAGCAAAAACACAGAATTAGTTCTAAACAAAATTTGGAATCAGAAGCAAAACTTTGTTGAAAGTTTTAAATCTTAAATTTTTTTTTCGAAAATTTTGTTGTCACCGAGAAACTGTTCATACTAGAATTTTACTTATTAATTAATAATAGAATAATACTAATTAATATTAGAATTTATCCACAAAATTTATTAGAGTTTATTATTAAAAGTTCAAACCGGAGACATTTATCCTTTAAGCACAAAACGAGGAAAATTTTTACAATGGTATAGTAAAATCTTTTCACAATTTGTGAAGAAGAGTTTGTTTTGCTGAAAGATTTGTCAGATCAAGCAATATCACTTCAAGATTGTTTCAGAAAATCATCTCTTTCTTAAGTGTAGCCATATTGACGATGTGACTGCTTGCAAGTGCAAGTGTGAAATGTCTGGAAATTTATGTTACTCCCCTAATCTTATAAATTTTACAATGTATCTAAATCAGTAAAATTGCAAGTAAATATAAATAAGTATGTTTTTTGAAAAAAGATACGGGCTTAGTTTGTTTCTGACACATAATAGTTTGGTATAAGTTCTAATAATCAAGATTGCTCATTTCATCCAGGTCTTTTAGTGAATGAGACAAAAATTATTTAGAAAAATGTTTTATTAAATTTAGAAAAAATACTTTCTTTAATTTAAGTACTGTATCGTTTGGATAAAAGTAAAGTATTTAATTAAATAACAATATAAAAGTTATATTTTACTTTCAGAGTAATTTTCATCATTTTGTATTTTTCAATATTTTTTACAACATATATGATGAGACTAATGCATTTATTTACTATATCTGTTTTAAGATATCTACGAAAAGTAAACTACAAAAAGGTTTCTTTTCCTGAAATCTTTAAATTGAAATATTATACGTTTTATTCTAAGTTATCATGATGATCTTCAGATTCTTAAGAAAGAAACATTTAATGTAAATTGAAAATATTTAATTTTTTGATTTAAAATATCATCACTCTTCAAAATAATCGGCATTTCTTTTATTTTCCCCAACAGATGTTAGGAATTTTATAAATTAACTCGTAAATATAATAAATATGTTCAATAGTTTATCCCATTTACCAAGTTAAGTGCTGATTATGAATACTATACATGATCATAGTATAAATTGCATTCATCATTATATATCATATATATATATATATATATATATATATATATATATATATATATATATATATATATATATATATATATATATATATATATATATATATATATATATATATATATATACATATATATATATATATATACATATGATAACCACCTTAAATGCAACACCCTGAAAGAAGCATGCAAATAACATGAAATTTACAACATGCATCAGCGGAGGTGAGGTATGCAAATAGTTAGAATATCAGCGCAGATGAACATCTAGCGCGTCTTTGGCGCCACTTCAAAACGCTGTTTAATGTTTGCAGATTTCGACGACTTCATGTTCGGACAACTGTGTTTCTCTTGTGTCTTTTACAAAAAAACGATCAATTATGCAAACGGCAATATATATAGCAGTATAAATTGCTGTTTTCTATATGTTATGTTTATATATATATATGCAGTGATTTTCCTCAGCATGATAGCATCTACCGACAAGACAATGCGAGATGTCATACAGCAAATACTGTACGCGCGTGGTTCAAAGAACATCAGAAGGAGTTTACCATTCTGCCCTGGCCACAAATTCACCTGATTTAAATCCAATCGAGAATCTGTGGGACCATCTGTATCGGGTTATTCGCGGCACTTTTGGGGCAGCTGGCCATATCACTGGTGTCAGAATGGCTGAACATCCCAGAAAAGAGCTTGAAGAATTTTATTTAATCTTTTCCTGTACGTCAACAGCAGTCATCTCTGCAAAAGATGGTTATTCGGGCTTTTGTCAAATGGTCAAATCAATTTAATGGATTTTGTATATATTTTTTAATATAAGGGCATCATGTGAACATCATATTAATTACAAAGTGCGAAAAATAAGCTATTGTAATATCACAATTAACATAGTAAAATGTTAATTCTAATATTATCAAAACATATATTTTCTACAAATTTCTGTTACTTACGATGTTGTTTTCTGTGTGAGTTATTGCATTTTTCATAAAGCTATGATAGAGTTTTAATGCCTCTTTCACTTCAATTTCTATCTTAAGTATCCTATTAACCTCAGATAAAAAGAGATTTCTTATTTATTAGAAAATATAGAAACAATAATATTTAAATATAACAAATTTGCAATTTTAAATTCGGTAATTAACAGAATTTTCTTTTAACTAAGTCATCTGTGTGTACGATAAATAATCTACGTTCTGTTAGCTGCATGCTAATTTTATTTATATGATTAATTGAATGTTCTTAACCTTGAAGAATTTTGTTCTTACAATATTATTAAAACTTCACTCTACATTATTTGAAGTCAATTTCTTTTCTTTTTTCTTTTTATTTTTTGCTCATTACTAAAAGAGTATTAATACACACACACAGTCTTCGATCTTGATAAATCTTTTAAGTATGTATTTTTCTGAGCTAAAAACTCCGTTCAAAACTAATGCACTAGTAGTGGGGATGGTTAAAAGCTTTTTACGAAAAGAAATTTCAATTAACAATAAAGATGTAACTTTTCTTCTGTTAAGAATTTAATTAATGCTTATTGAGATATTTCAGAGAAAAAAATTTTCAGAAATATATTTATTAAATCTCATTTATGAACTGAAATGTAAATTAAAATATTTTAAAATATGTAACTATAAAATACTTTTCAATATATTTTTGAATTATGTATTGATAGATAATATGAAACATTTTAGGTCCCTGAAATAAAATTTTGAAATTTAGGAATTCTCTGATATAACAACTTTTTTATTAATAATTGTTTTGAAATCTTGTATTTTACACTTTTTATACATGTATTAAAAACATAAAGTGAATTAAAAAATACATTTAATACTGTAGTGTTAAATTAATTGTTAAATTTATCTGATATGTTGCAATTTATCCTGTTACATCAATTAAACTTTCATTTTCTTCATGATAAAGATATTAATTATATTTCTTTGTGGTGTCCATTGAATTTTAAAATCAAAATAAATACATTAATTGTTCTCTCGGCTGACACATATTTTCCTATGTAACTATTAAAGCAAGAATATATATAATTAAATAAAAATAATTAAATTTATAGATTTTATTCTTTATCTTATAAAATAAATACAAATATTGAACAACAAAGATTGAATATTTTTTCTCTAAAATCAATATAGTGCTAAAATATTACTATTGTTAAATTAGTAGTTAAGTATATTTTAATTATAACCAACTGCATTTAAACTGTGCATTCAATTATAATAATATATTTGAACCCACAATGAAAAGGATACCAATTTTAATGTTGCTAATTTTTAAAATATTTGAACACTTATGTAAAAATTCGACTTTCACTACAGGAAGTGTTCAAGAAAATGTTATTGGATTTTTAAAATTAAAGTTTATATTATTTTCCAGTAACAAGTCAAACTATAATGATATTAAAGTAATTTAAAATAATGAATTTCTTAATTGTAATTAACAATTAAAATATAGAATAACACATTTGCTATTATTTCATTTCTGTTTTATTTTTATTTTAATTCAATTTTATTATTTCTAATATTTTTAAATATTCATATTTTCATTAGGAAATATGCTTAAAACACGTAGAAATATTAAATGTCCAAAATTTGTACGATATTTTGTAAAGTCGATGGAAAGATTGCTTCGTTATTTAATTCACCAGACATATTTACCATTTATTGAAATAATTTTTAAAGCCAAAAAATATTCATTTCAATGATTCAATATGTTAATTATCTATTTAAAAGTTTTTCCTTGGATATTAAAATATCTGAATTTCATCAGAAAATCAAACAAATACTTTTTAATAATTTTATTAAATGTTTATTAAGTTTTGAATGTCTTTTCATGTAGCACATCGATAACTATTAAATAACAAAGCCTTAGTTTCGATAAAGAAGAAATATCTATTTAACTGCAAAGAATGGATAAATAAAGATAATGTTGCTGTTGTCGTATGATATATATATAAAATAAACGTAAACAAATTAAAACTTTGTTACACCATAATGTAAAGTTAAATAAAATTGAATACAACTGCGTTTCAGTAAAAAAAATACCTCTTTATTATCGTTTCTTTTGTTGTTGTGTGCCAGCTAGGCTGGCAACATGGGGTGCGCTGCTCCACTTTTCCAACTGAACCCTATTTTGGTGTGGAGTCCGACTTCCTCAGTACACACATGCCATAGGGAACCGTTTATAGGGTAGGCAACCATTCACACCTCATTCATACAAGGAAAGGACAAAGACAGGATAGATAGAGAGAGAAAGTACATCCATGCCCGAACCGGGATTCGAACCAGGACCTCCTTATCCGCAATCAGGCACACTGACCACTAGACAAGATGGGCGGCAAATAAAGATAATAAATCCATAAACTTAAAAAGGATTTCCTAATTTAATTTAATACTAAAAAAAATTTTCTTTGATAAATAATAAATATATTATAATATAGAAAATAAATAATAAATGTTATTAGTTAAGATAAATTTAAAGTAGCTTCAGAATTTTTTAGCAAGCTTCTGTAAGCCAAATTAGAGATTGAAAAAGACAAAATGATGAAACACTGAACTTTTAAACCTATGAATTTCTCCACAACTGAATACATTATCACAGCGGCGAACAGAATGTTAAATGAGACATGACCTCTGGAGTATAAATTGCATTTATCTCCAGTCCACTGAATCCTCCTGCTTAAATAACGCATCATTAACAAATTTAAATATTGAAAATATTTTCACAACTTCGGTTGACTTTCAGATTTGATATAACAGTGGTATAATAAGAGAGACTGTACATGTTCTCTCGGTTATTACTTTTTTAACTGTAATTATTTAAAACATCTTTTATTGTTAATAGTGGAGCATCATTAATCTTATTATATTAAATAAATACTTATGAAAAAATATTAAGAGAAATATTAAAAATATATTAGTGTGCTGTACGTATCTATGCATATTATAACTTTAATAAAAAAGTTATATTTCATATCCATAACTCCAAACATTGTGAAAATTAAGAGTTACTTGCTCATCTGCACTTCTTAGTATGAGATTTTTCACTTATTAATCAGTATTTATTCATTATAATTATATAATTCGCACATAAATGTTTTGAGTATTTATCATTAGTATTGAAATATAAAGTTTGAGCAGATGCATACATTTATATTAAATAAATTGAATTCCCAAAAACTATATACATTTTCATTGATAATTCATTATTATCAAAAGAAATTGGGATAATAGCAATTATTTTTAAAAAGTAAGATAAGTACACAATCGGACAAAATTCAAGAATTTGAATGAATAAAAAGAAATAAATCAAGGAAATATACTTAGTTGTTAAGTTAAAATATGTTTCCCTGCTCAAATTTACACTCATTCGAAATGATCAATCAATCATTTTCCGTTTATTTAACCGTTTCGCGATGAGTTTTTATTTTTTTTTTACTCTAGGACAATTGACTGAATTAATTTGTGCCTAAATTAAAAATAATAAGTAACGATTTCAAAAGTAATCGAAAATAGAATATCAAGCTACTTGATCACATAGGACAGTTGGGACAACGTGTTCACTATCCAAGACGAGAGGGACACATACGTCCTGACAATAAAAACTGAGATAAAATTTTCTTACTTACCAGTTCATTCGAGATAATTCGCTTTGTTAACAACATACCTAACCTTAGATTTATGTTTAATCAAAATTTAATCGAATATATGCGATATTTTCCAAAAGAGAAAGCATTTATGTTCCCAGAATACGAAATGAGCCGATGCAATGCTTCCAAAAGGCGGGAATATGATTGCGTACGGTAGTGCCATCTACCCGCTGTGGATGAAAACACATTCAAAAATGTTGGCAGGACTGATGGGAATGCCTCCCATAAGACAAAGAAGAGATTCTGTCCCAACAGATTTTTTTGAATTTTGAAAGGGACGTATGTGTTTAGTTAGTCGCGAAAGGGTTAAATGGCGTTTAGATTGGTCTATGAGAATATAAATACTATATTAATTAAACAATAACATTTTTGTGTATGCCTTATAGTGTTATCAAACACTCTTGGTATCCAATACTTATGAATGTTTCGTTTTTAATGAATCATTCGTAAGTTTTTGACCTCACATTGTCGAAAATCTGACAACAAAAGGCTGAAGTGCGACTTTTTTCTGGCACTAAACATAGAAAAGTCAACAACCTTCTGCATGCAGATCTATTAGGTCAAATTATTAGTATATGGTGCTTACAAAATGTCTGGTGTTAGACATGCAGCATTCATTTGATAGTCAGGGGATACCTTCTACTCTGAAAAGTGTGGCTCGATTGCTTGATTAAATTGCGGACACTTCATTTCAAAGATTGGAAACTATGATTAAAATTATTTAATTTATTTACTGTTTTAATTTTCTCTACAGTTTATTTTAATGCTTCTTCCTATCATAGAATTTTTTCACAAATGTTAGGCTCTTCATCTAGCAAAATTTGATTTTCAAAATGTATCTAAGTATTATTTTGTTTCATAAATCAACACTTCGTTTATATGTACATTAAAAATAGAATATTTTAATAAAAAATCAGTTTTTAAAAAAATTAAATTATTTTAATTTTGACATTTTGCCAAAAATAAGGAAATTTATTAGCATATTTAATTGTATACTATCAAAATATCAACGTTATACACGAAAAAAATTGAGAAACTAATATATTGAAAAAAGAGTAAATATAAGTTATAATGTGTGGTTTTTAGTATTAAAGTTTTTATCTTTCTTATTCATCAACTCTTATACATTCCTTCACATGGATAAAAAAAAACTAAGAATTTTTGCATTTTACAACCATTATTAAACGTTATTAATTATTTGTCTTGCGACAATCTTTTATGAAATACATGAAAATTGCAGCCTCAGGAGAGCAAAAATAGGTATTCATCATACAAACTGAATAGCATGAAGACAAAATCATATTAAAAGTTTTGGAGATTTACAGGGAGAAGAAATTATCGGAAAGAATGTACACACTTTTGGCACAAATCAAAAGTTACTTACCCGGTCAGACATAAATCGGGTACTGAATCGGTTTCGATCACAGAAACAAATAATTCATTCCATAAAATACAGGGTGATCTTCTTTAAAGTGACAGTGTTTGGAACACCCTGTAGCGCGATAGCTAAAATGGCATCAAATTTGGTATTTAGACTAATCAAAACATGGGAAAAAGGACTCCGTAAAAAAATTAGTTCCAAAACTCACCTCAAGGCCATTTTGTGGCGCTATACAGTGTATAAAACGTAAGAAAATAAAATTACAAACACATACAATCGTACAGTAAAATTATTAATGTTTATTTACTTCATTAACTTCCCCGGTAACAAATTTGACCACATTCAGTGTGATAACCGTTCTCAGAAATAACATCATGCATTCTGTGCACAACGTTCTCTACAACCGTACGTAACATATCACGAGAAATATTCCGCACTGTCTTTGTTATGTTGTCCTTTAGAATAGACAAATTTAATACTCCACCAACATAAGCGAAAGTTCCGGTAACGTGAGAGGTATGGCCACTGGAGCTCGTTTACTTCAGCGGAGATTATTGGTCGGAACTGTCTACTACTTGCTTTTATAGCCCCAATTACAGGCACTGTCATTGCACAGTATTTTAATTTTTCATTGATACCTATGTTTTATGCTAATTCTCGTTACTGTAAAACTACAACAGCGCCACAAAATGGTGTCATTTCGGCAATTAGATCGCGCTACAAGACACTACAAACACTGTCACTTTAAAAAAGATCACCCTGTATATATACCCCATGTCCTGATTTATTATATAGCTGTAGGTGGAAGACGGGCCAGGCATTCCACCACACAAGACCAGATGTTTTGAATCGGAGAGAAGTCTGGTAATGACACTGTATATGACAATAAGAAAATACCTTGCATATCGAGGAAAATTAGAATAGAATGTGCAACATGTGCTCTTTTATTACTTGGCTGATGGATGCCAGTTTTCAGGCCTTAAATATGGGACTAAAACATTGCCCTTAAAATATCAGAAATAGCAGTTCAATAACAGTCGAACGGATATAGAGGTCGTGTACGCAGTGGACTTCCGTACTTTGACATCAAGTTATTGCAACACCCTGTTTCTAAACATTATGCAACTTTTTCTTAAAATAAAATTATTTTTCACAAATATTCTTTTTAGCAACAAAATTCTTATTTGAAAAAAAATGTACTTATTAAAAGAGTGTTTTCATTCAGCAGGAATTCAAATAAATTTTACTTACTAGCAATTAGAAATGAAGCATTAATAAAAATATTTATGAAGATAAAACTTGCTTTTCATCTGTAAAGTAAAAATTAAATATTACTTAACGAATATTAAGTACTGAATTTTGAATAGCAATAATTATGTTTAATAATTCATTATTATTCTATATTACATTAATAAGTAACATTGAATATTCAAAAATACATTACAGTGTATTAACTGCATGTAGTCTTAAATTGTACAGTAAGATTAATTATTACAATGACGAAACACGTTTTGAAAGTAAAATTAAAATTTTTTATCAGTTAATGAGTATTAAAATGCATAATATATAAAATACACGATGCAACAAAAAACACTGCTTATATTATATTGTGTTACAAGCAACCATTTTTCTAAGCCATTGTTTACCAAATTCTTTTCTATAGACTAGTTTAAGATAAAACACTTTTCTTGAATAGCCAAGCAGACTTTACATGTCTTAAATTCCATGCATTAATTTCCTTAGTACAAGAATTTTCATTTTAACTTGTTTTTCTTTCTTTATAAACGCACACATAATTAGGTATAAAACAATTAAAATTAAACTTTTTATTTTCTTTCTGGATTTTTCTGCCATTTTAATAAAAGATTTTTTTACAAAATGTCATTGAAAGCTTATGTAAAATTTTTATAAGTATTTTTTTTAAATTTTTATATAAAAATTACTCTTTCTTAAGTTAATGTTTGAAAAATATGATATTTACTTTATAAAAACTCATATACTTTATAGAGAAGAAAAATATGAAGGATTATTTTTCTGAAAAATAAAACATTTCAAAAAATGTAGAGGATTGAGTTCTTCAGAAAAAAGAATATCAATACAAATACATATATAAAATGGAAACAAGTTCAGATGCTGATAAAATAAGAAATTGGAATTGAATAAAAATAAAAAAGTTTAATAGCAGTAATGAGCTATATATGGACTTCTTTCTGACAGTATAAAAGAATTTCAATGGGAAAAATGCATAAAAAGGAGAGAAAAAAATTGCTTATAGATTAAAATGCAGATACTGAATAGGAATTTTCATGAGGGCTAAGACTATAGAAGAATAAGAAATGAGTGGTATTACTGATTTCTTAGTCTATAAAAGATAACGAACACAAAAACATATATAATAGAGAAAAAATGAAATTGTTTATAAAGTAAAAAAAACGAAGAACAACAAAAGCTTAAATTCTACCCAAGTATTTATATATAAGAAATTATTATCAACGTGAAAAACATATTTAATAAAGAATAATTGAAATAAAAATAAAAAAACGTATATAATAGAGAAAAATTCTCAATTGCTATGAGAACATTGAAACTTAAGAAGTGTATAATAGGTACTCACTCCTTCGTAAAAATTCACTATCAAAGTAAAAAATATGTATTGTAGACGAAACATTCAGTTGAAAACAGTGTTTTGAAGTGTATCAAATGCTAACAGAATTAAGAAAGGTCAAGAACATTAATGAGCTAAATATCTACTCATTCTTTGTAAATGAAACTATCAATGTGAGAAAAATATGAATTTGAGAAAAAAAGTTCAGTTGCTAACAAAATAAGAATGAAAAAGTTCAAGAACATGGTAATGAGCTAAATATTAACTCCTTCCTTAGTAAAAAAAGAGAGAGAAACGGGAAAGAATAGAAAAAAATATGTTGCTAACAAAACAAGAAAGCTCATGAACTGTAATAGGAAAAGTGTATATGATAGAGAAAAAAATTCAGTTGCTAATAGAACAAGAATAAGAAATCCCAAAAATATTCATGGGCTAAATACTGACTCATTTCTTATCATAAAAATTATATTAATGTAAGAAATGTTCTTGAAAGAGAAGCATTCAATTGCTACAAATTTTCTCAATATTATTTTTGTAGATATATTTTAAGTAACGTAGCTTATTGGCAAATGTTACATACAATTAACTTTTAAACTAAAAGCTATCAGGTTATTTTATAATTCAATTAATACAATTCAAATTTGTAGACAATCATTGTTTTAAGATTAAACCATGCATAAAGTGAAACTCCAAAACAGATTTTGAAAAATCATTCTAGCTATTAAATTCAATATTTTATCTCAAACATTTTAAAACATTTAAGTGTTCAATTAATTCTATTCTAGAATGAAAAAAATTTGCTGCAGTTAAATAAATAATTCTGCGGAATAATGACATTCATAAAAGCATTTTAGAAATAAGAAAAACGCAAGAAAGTTGAAGAAAGTAAATTATTATTTGATTAAATTCTTTATTCCAAATCTTTAATCTCACATCATTTAGAAAATATTTAGATGGATTTACAAAACTGGGTACAGAAATTCCAAGAGAACAATACATTTTTGTGTATGAAATAATTTGCATTAATTTAGTAAACGTATTTTGAACTACATAATTTAGAGTTTAAATAATTAATATTATTTTGAAAGCTGAACTGGAGATTTAATAAAAATACAGCAAAAAGCTTAATTTAAACTATTAAATGATAACAGCAAATATTAAAAACATTCTTCGAAATGATTTCTTCACAAATATTTTGTTACCTTCTAAAACTTATAAGCAAATGTTCTAGTTTCCACAAATTCTCTACTTTTATTTAACTAACTAAGCAAGTAATTTATGGAAATTGCACACTAACTGAATTGCGAATAATTTAGAATCTGAAACGTAAATATTTTTCTTAAAACATAATCTTACTCCAAGATAATTTGGTATGATTTGAAATTTAATTTATAAATTAGGAATAAATCTTTTCTACATACAAACAGATGTGGAAAAATATTTATATTTAAAGTACTCTAAGTTTTTATACTTAATAATACATTTTTTAATGCGCTCATTTTTAATGATATAGGTGTAATAGATTTTTCGCGATTGAGTAGGGATTACTTAATTATGAACCATTTAAGAAGAAATTTTCAAACTTATTAACTAAGTTGGATTTATAGGTTTATCTCAATGACTCATTTTATTTACCAAAAGGTTTAGCATTTTAGTTATTTTCCCCTGTTTGCCAATGTTTAAGAAAGTAACAGCATTGTAATTCAATCATTTTGATATATATATATATATATATATATATATATATATATATATATATATATATATATATATATATATATATATATATATATATATATATATATATGTATATATATATATGTATATATATATATATATATATATATATATATATATATATATATATATATATATATATATATATATATATATATATATATATATATATATATATATATATATATATATATATATATATGAAAACATCAACCAATATTCAAAAAAGAAGTTAGCCACGTTTGCTAAGGCTGTAAGAAGGATTCATCTTAGTTTTTCTTCTTAGCAAATGAGAATAATGGTTAGAAAAATAAATTTAAAATTGATACTTAATAAAAATTAAACAAAATTTTAGCTTGGTATACTGTTTCTTTCTGAAACAATTAACAATGATGAAACATTTCTAAAACAGGATAGTAATCTATTTTTTCTGTCAATGGAACATAAAGAAGCATTGAAATTTCAATTAATAAATTAATTACTGGTAAATTATTTATAAATTGAAAGTAACATAATCATTATCTTGGTCTATAAATTTAAAATATCATCATGGATATCTGAATAATTAAATCTTAAATTAAAATTACTGATCATTGACTTAAAAATATTATTAAAATACCATCTAATTTAAATAGTTAAAGATGAAATCTCAAAGAAAAATCAATAAATTTAAATAAGTTTTTAGAGAATTTTTGGTGGATTCAATAGTAAGTAAATAAATATTTTAAATAATGCTATTATAATTGTTAGTTATAAGGAGTTAACTTAAATATAAAAATAATATAAATAGATATTATGTTGTGTTGTAAGAATTTTAGTTTTTTTTACAGAATTCGGCTAATGTTTATCAAGCTAAAATTTGTTTTATTTTTATAGATATTGTTTTCTAAGAATTATTTACTTGTAACAAAATTTGAAGTTCAGAATCATATAAAAGCGTCATTTAATGCATGAATATAAAAATTTAAAGAATTTTTATCAATTTAAATTTTTGAATGTAATATTTTATTTAAATTATTCATTAAAATTTAATATACTCATTAAAATTTTAAGGGAAATATACTTTTAATAAAAATGGAATAAATATGAAAATATACTATTCTACTTTTTAAAACATGTACAAATTATTGTTAATGTAATAATAATCATAAAAATGTTAGTAAAATTTCACGTTTGAGAATTATTATAAGTGGAAATGATTTTTTTAATATTAACAATGCATTGATCAACAATCTGCAATAAAATGTAATAAAAGGACTACCTTTTATACCTCTTGTTATATTGATGTGGCTGGTACGATTAGAATAAAAAAGAAAAGCAGAAACAAATTGTTTTTCGAGCTGCTATGTTTGATGAAACGACAATTAGATCATAGTTGGCAAATAAGATAGTTTGGCCCAGGAAAATGTTTTCTTTCTCCCATTATTGCTTGAAAAAGTTTTTTTTTGTTGCTGGAACAATTGTTTTACACTAATTGTTTATCAGAAAAAGTCGTTTTATTTCCAGATTATTAGCTTCTCAAGAAAAGTTTATTGGAAGAAGTAAGTGTTACTCGCATGAAGAAAGATTTTGAACAACCGCAATGGAAGATGTCATTTTTATTATTTTCCGAAACCTGTGACCAATATACTAAAATTTTGTACATACCTGCAAATAAAATTTTTGAATGTACAGAAGTAAGTAATATATATTTAAACACTTACACTTATTAGAACTGTTGTTAATAAATACAGAAAAGTTTAATTATTCTTTAAAATTAAACGAGAAATTTCTTAAACTGTATTAACATTGATATTCTATAGAAACTTTAGCAATGATGAAATGCTATATATCAGTATCGGTATAAAACACCTCCATATAAAAAATCTTATTTACCTTGGATAAGATGTTTTTAAATTAATCTTTGCCTAAATTAGAGCAGCTGGAAAAGACATCAGAATCCAAATTTTAATAGATGAAATACATTGGATTTTTCTTGATGCACATTCCATGTATTATCTCTCATTCCTCAGCTGCAACGTATATTTTTTACTATATATATTAACATTACATTAGCTGCAACATATATATTGTCATTCTATAATATAAATTTTTTTTATTATAAGAAATTACATATCCTAGTTAAGAACTTGTTCAGGAAACATGCAATTCTACTGCGATTTTTTACAACATTATAGTGTGATTCGCTCTGCTACATTGACTCATCTCTCTCCTAGGCACGCATGAGGCCAAGGTTTTCTACTTTTCCCTGATCAATGACCCTGGAGTTCGAAGCATATGTCCTGGTTATATTGTCAGCTTAATGTGTAACGTTCACTGTTTATTTCTCAAACATGCTCAGTATTCAGTTTTATCGACCCACTGAAGTTATAACAACTAAGTCGGACTTACTCAACCTGAACGTGCAACATTGGACCTTTGCCTGGGGAGCGCTAACCGAAGACCTTGGGATATAACACTGATTAAATATTCATTCTAACAGAAATGAAAACACACTGCTGGCTACCATAAATGCAAAACCATTAAAGAAGCATGCAAATAACGTAAAATTTACAACATGCATTAGCTGAGGTTAGATATGCAAATGATAAGAATTTCAGAGCAGACGCACATCACGTTCGCCTATGGCGCCACTTCAAAGCGCTATTTAATGCTTGGAGATTGATTTCAAGTTCGGCAATTGTATTTTTTTTCTGGTTTTTTCATAAAAATGATCAATAATGCCGCTTAGAAAACCATGATAATTTTTTCATCAAGTATCCGAGTTCAACAGAGGAAGGATAGTGACCTTTCAGATTATGTATTATCTATCAGGGAATCTGGTAGTTGTGTTGGATGAAACCAAACAACTGTAATGAAGCTATGTGATAATTTGATGCAGGAGGGTACGACGGACCAACGCGTGTTCGATCTCATACACCTCAGTAAACCAATTCACGTGATGACAGGCAAATTGTGGACATGGCAGTGATGGATCGCTCAACCTCATTACGAACCATAGCACAGCACATTCAGTCTGAAACACATTATCCAGTGTCTGCGCGTACCGTTCGATGCCGTTTACAGCAGAGTGGTCTGACCGCAAGACGTCCATTGCTTCGTCTACCCTTGATGCAGAACCACAGATGTCACCACCGCCAATGGTGCGATGAAAGAAGAATGCGCATTTGTGTCTGGAGACACCGTGGAGAGAGGATATATATATATATATGAAAATATATATATATATATATATATATATATATATATATATATATATATATATATATATATATATATATATATATATATATATATATATATATATATATATATATATATATATATATATATATATATATATATATATATATATATATATATATATATATATATATATATATATATAATATATACAGGGTGATTATAAAAAAACTTTGCCAACATCTGCACTTCTAGCGTCCATTCTATTTAACCGATCAAGATGATATTTCAAATATAGTTCTTTTGAGATATGCGCTCGAGATTCTGTGAATGGCAACACAGTGGCCCTCGCGGTTACAGTTATAGTGACAGAAACTCGAAATTTTCGAATGGCAACGTCTACTTTTTACCACCGCAAAATGTTCAGCACATGCGAAAACCCTAAATAGCGTTGAAACGGTACCGATATGTCTAAAAACGGACGTGTTCTGCAAACACAAAAAAGAGTTCTGAAAACCGGCCAATAAAACACGATCTGGGCGCACGCAATAAATTTGCATGTGACAGAGTCAAGAAACCAATCACAGAACGCCGGTCGCCAGATATTCAGCGTAGGAAACCTATAAAATACCAAGCGGGTATGCGAAGTCGTCATTCGGGAACTCGCACATGCCGACGATATGAGTCTTCCTATGAAAGTTCGCGGTGAATTGATCAAACTCTATTACCAAAATGGGATGAACGCTGCGGAAGCCTTGCGTGTGTATCGCCGCAATCATCGACAACGACGCCGCCCATGTACTCTGCAAGCTCTGCGTGATTTAGTGCGGAAATTCGAAGATACAGGCTGCACCTGTGACAAACAGCGCTCCGGACGGCCAACTGTTTCTGAGGACGTTGTCATAGAAGTGCACCATACAGTGACTGCAGGACACACAGAAACCGCAAGAGGCATAGCGCGCGTGTTGGATATTCCGAACTCAACGGTCCGCAAGCTCTTGCGCTCGGTACTTCACATGTTTCCCTATCGGTTCCAGCGCGTCCAGATGTTGGAGCCGGGTGACCCACAACAACGTCTGGACTTCGCAAATGCATTTTTGTTACGATATGATGCGGGTAACGACTGGCCACTTCGCATACTATGGACGGACGAGGCGCATTTCACCTTAAATGGCAGCATTAACACAAAGAATTGTGTGCACTGGGGAGAGACGAATCCTCATGCTGTGGCGCCAGTACCATTATTTGACGCCAAAGTGACTGCGTGGTGCGGCATTACAGCTACATTTGTTCTGGGCCCGTTCTTCTTTGAGGAAACGACCCCGACTGGCCCTGCAACATGTTCTGTAACGGGCCCTCGGTATGCAGCCATGCTGAAAAATTATGTCTTACCGGAGTTGCGTCGGCTGAATGCACTAAATGACATTGTTTGGATGCAAGATGGCGCACCTCCACATATAGCGAGGTCAGTTAAAAGGCTCCTGGATCAGCATTTTGATGATCGCATCATCTCACGCTATTATCCTTTTCCGTGGCCTGCGTGATCCCCAGATCTGACGCCTATGGATTTCTGGTTTTGGGGCTATCTCAAATCCAGAATTTATCTGTGCAATCCTCAAGCATTGTCGGACTTAAAGGATTCTATACGGCGTGAGATTGGAAACATCCCTCGTGCCATGTTGCTTGCAGCGACATCGTCCACCGTCTCCCGCATGCAATGCGTAATTGCCTGTGATGGCACTCATGTGGAAAATGTTTGAAATTAATAAAGATTTTTTTCTCTATGTGTTCTCATCATTGATCAGTGTCTTGTCTCTGTCGTATGCATTATTCCTCCGTGCGCCTTGAAGAACTGTTTGTATGTGTATAACACGTCGGTTTTCGGACATATCGGTACCGTTTTAACGCTATTTAGGGTTTTCGCATGTGCTGAACATTTTGCGATGGTAAAAAGTAGGCGTTGCCATTCGAAAATTTCGAGTTTCTGTCACTATAACTGTAACCGCGAGGACCACTGTGTTGCCATTCACAGAATCTCGAGCGCATATCTCAAAAGAACTATATTTGAAGTATCATCTTGATCGGTTAAATTGAATGGACGCTAGAAGTGCAGATGTTGGCAAAGTTTTTTTATAATCACCCTGTATATATATATATATATATATATATATATATATATATATATATATATATATATATATATATATATATATATATATATATATATATATATATATATATATATTTCTTAAATAATAAAATAATGAATCAAAAAATATTGATGTTTTAATAATTTATTGATTTATTATTGATTGAATCAATAAATTATTGAAATTATAGATGTATGTGAGTATGACATTTTCATTATTATAATGTATAAAGGAATCTTTTGGAAACATTACAAACAATATGTAGATGCCTTTCGATTTTTCAAATTGTCTAGGGAAAAATCTGTGACAGAATTCTAGTAAAAATTACTTCTATATGTCCTCTGACTTTTTATTACCAGAAAATTTCACTGGTAATAAAAAGTCTTTCAAAAAGTGAATCTGTACTTATTATCCATTTTTAAATGATGAAAAAAAAGTTCATAGCACTTTTGTGTCCAGCAAACGAGATTTAATTTTCCTTAGGAAAAAATAACTTTTATTAACCAAACAAAAAAACTATATAAATACATTTAAGAACAAAGTTTAAGCATTTTAATAACCAGAAATTATGAAGTGAAATTTTAAAAAAAACATCTTGGGTTTTCTTAAACACTTTTGAACACCAAAAGAAATTTTTTGAAAATTTTTCGATCAATTTCGTTTGAAATGATGTTATTAACTATGTTGTTCTTATATTAATTATGATGACTACGTAGTAACGTATAAGCTGTGTAAATTTCATATCAAAATTTGAAAATCTGTTTTGTTCCCCAGGAAATTGATGGAATCAAATATCAGTGTCGCAGCATCGCTTAGAATTGGGTAAGACTGCTCTGTAATTCCCTGTGTAATATTTTGTTTACATGATTTTATAAGCCTATTTATGGTATTGCTGCACTTTTCTATGCTGGTATATTTATCTATTGTAAAAACCCTCGACAAAGCAATCATGTATATAATGTTTATATATTACTTTTTAGAGTCTGTTCCTCAGTTCCCTTTACTACCAAGTCAGAGCACATCAGTATTCTCCTATATAAATGCTGATTTTTCTCCAAGTTTGGTAGTTTTTGGTAACCCATCGGGGTATTATTTGATTTACTGGTAATAATTCTTTCAAAATTTTCAATTTTCCATTTTATTTTAAAATATTTTCTGCCGGTCTAAGGGTAATTTCATCTGCCGATCTTAGGGTGATCAATCCGGCATCTAAACACTATCATTTTCAGGCATTATGTATATACATATATAGGCTCGTATACACACCATTTTGTTCAATAGCCGTGGGTAGTCTATCAGAAATTTCAATATATGCTCATGCTTCTTCTTTAAATTACATTATTTTGATTTCTGAACATCAATTATCTTAAGACATTTTTTAATATTCGAATTTTAAAAAAGAAAAGATAATAAAAAGGTGTTTTTTTACTGAAACGCGCAATTGTATTCAATTTTATTTGTTGTTGTTGTCGTGTACCAACCAGGCTGGCAATATGGGGTGCGCTGCTCCACTTTTCCAACTGAACCCTATTTTAGTGTGGAGTCCGACTTCCTCAGTACACACATACCCAAGGGACCCGTTTATAGGGTGGGCAACCATTCACACCTCATTCATACAAGGAAGGGACAAAGACTAGATAGATAGAGAGAGAAAGAACATCCATGCCCAAACCGGGATTCGAACCCAGGACCTCCTTATCTGTAGTCAAGCACACTGACCACCAGACAAGCTGGGCGGCATTCAATTTTATTTAACTTTACATTATAGTGTAACAAAGGAATAATTTGTATGCGTTTATTTTACTTTTGATATTGTGTATTTTATGTCCTAACATCCGAAATCTGTTGGAAGGTTTCTTTTTTAATAAACACTAATTATTGCTTCTCAGAAGAACTTATAGAGAGTGGACCATGCTGACGCGTTGTCGGAGTTGAAGACTCCCAAGCATCCTCTCGAATAGAGGTGCTTGCTTGAGGGAAAAATGCAACATTCACTTTCTTTCGTTCAACAGTAGCTGGGATCGGACACAATACCTCATGATCCGAGGAGCAGTGCCTCTTCTACTGCACGTCAAAGAGTTGAATTAGCTAGAAATCACAGAATTATTCTCAATTTTCTTTGCATTTTTACTTAATTTAAATTTTCCTTACATATTTTTCCACTTATTCTTCTTAAGCTGTATTGGTCAAAATAATTAATTAAAAAAACATTTAAATTGTAATATTTAACGATATTTCGTGAATAAATTCTTAAAAGACATATCCTAAACCGACCTGTACAGCTTTTTATGCAGCAAAATTTTTATTCCCACATATCACGCTTGTGTGAGTTGGCACACGGCACAAAGTAGAAATATTTTAGCGCAAGAGCAATTTTTTGAAAGGAATTTCCTGATCAGTGTAATATAATATTAATGCAATATTTTTAATTATGAATTTGTTACTTTGAAATATTTTATAACATTACATTCTTGTAACTTTTAACATTTTTTTCAACTGCGGGCACTGAGGAATGAACCCTATGCCACAACAAGGACAGAAACTGCTACTCATTTGCCGTTACCCAGCGGGCACCTGTGAATCAAGTCACGGAGGTGAGTAGCGTTACCCGCGCCATACCACCACAAACTCGCTTATAAGGTGGCCAACATTCATACATCATCACGGAAGAAAGGATAGAGAAACACAGAGAGAACAGAGAAAGAAAGTAACATCCGTGCCCGATCCGGGATTCAAACCCAGGACCCACAGCTCAAGAGTCAGGAGCGCTAACCACTCAGCCATCGGTCAGCCTGTAACTTATAACATGAATTCAGTGAATATATTCTGCTTTTAATGTATTTTATATGAAAATGGTATTTATAAATTTAAAAAGAAGGCTTTCTATCTTTCAGTTATACAGTACTTTGATATTTAAATTTACTGAATAAAACTGTTGAGTGCTTGAAGTTTTATCAAGTTCTGTAATTTTTTTCATAACATTAAAATTTGGCAATTATATGCATTAATTAATGTACATATGTTAATAATCATTGTATATATTATTATTTGAAGTAATAGATATTATTGACTTAAGAAATATGATTTAAAATGAATGATAAAAATAATTTATATATGACTTAACAATTTCATTAAAAAATACTTTACAAAAAAGGAGTAATGTAAAGATAAAAGTTATAGCAAAATTTTTAAAGGCGTTAAAAATAAAATTATGCTCTGGAGTTAAAATATATCACCTCCTAAAATGATAATGATAAATTAATATACTTAAGAAAATTATTTCTTAATTTCATGGAATAAGTGCAGTCAACGTGTATGCCAAATTTAACAATTTTTGCTATTGAATTTAGTAAATCTTCATTAATTCAAGAGGAAATAAGTAAATGCACATTTGCTAATTATTTAGTAAATAATAAATGTCAATATGACAAAATATGAAATAAATTTCCTTTCTTAAGTCACAAAATAATTAATTACTTCATCAAAATTTCAGTTTAATTAGTATGATGGAAGGTATGACAATGTGGATTATTAATGGAATCAGAATAGTTAAGAAGTGAGCATAAATCAACATTTATCATAAAAGATTTTAAGGTTAAAGTTAATGCGTCGTATATGTCAGAAGGTGCTAAAATCAACAAAATTGCTAATTAAAATGTTTCATGCATTGGAAATCGATTTTATCATATCTTCTAAGCAATATCATGTTATGATATATATCTGTATATGCTAAAAATGTCTGTTAACGTTTTGAATATGACAAAATATTTCGCGAATATTTGTAGAGTAGATATAATTTTAAATTTAAAATAACTTTTATACTTGACAAACCATTATTCTGAAATTATATGTGCAACACAGTGCTAAAAATTACAGTACCATTTTTTCAAAGCTGAGATCTTTTATGTTGAAAAAAAAGAGTCTATGAATGTGAATTCTAATATTCTGTCTCTTAAGAAATTTTATTTCAAAATTTAGATCAACTATCAAGTACTCTATTTGCTGGAAAATGAATCGTTGTATTAATTTAAAGTATTTGCTTCCTCATGTCAAAAATATTGTGACGAAAGGTAAGTTCTTCACAGAGAATAACCTTTAAAGTTTATTTTTTCCGACTCACTTACGTCCATGCTGAAAAATTTCGTTTATCAGATACTTTGTGATTTCGCTTTTTTCTTGTTATGATGTATATTTTAAAGAAAACCACTTTTCCTTTTCATCTTTTAGAGACTGTTTGAGTTTTGGTGGTGCAATAGGGAGTTTTTTTTTTGTGCTACAAATAAAAAAATACTACATTGGGAAATACCACTGCTATAGAAATTCAGGAAAACCTAATTTAAATTATTTTTCCGAAGTAAATACAATCTTCTAAAAAGTTCATATCTGATACTTGATACTTTCCTAATAAAATCTAAACTAAGTCAGCTCATCTTAAGTCAATTGCCAACTATGAATTCAGTAAACAAGATTACACATATATACCTATAATTTACTTTAGGTAACTATAAAATATTCTAACTAAATTTACTAGAAAAACATAGAGTAAATAAAATAATTTAAAATATTTTTTATTATTATTTTATAATTATTATTATTTAACATAATTATTATTTTAACATTTAGTTTAAAAAAGATTAAATATTATTATACATATAGATTATAAGTTATAGGAAATATTTAGTACATAGTCAGTATAAAATTAGTAAAGTAAGTCAGTGGATATGTAAAACAATAAAAATTTCTTATTATTTATATTTTCAAAATTAATCTCATTAAAAAAGATAAATTTTGTAAAATACCTTTTAGTAAAAATTTTGAAAAATATTTGTTAAATGTTTATATTAATAAAAAAAATTAAAAATGTCTTTTTTTTTACTTTTAATGCAACAATCTTTCGTCAATAAAGTCCTGATGGATATTGTTTCAGTTCGATGTTTCTATGCAAATAATAAAGTAAATAGCTTGATTTTCGCCTGAACCAAGGGATATATTTTTGAATTGCGTCGGGATAACTGCATATAACTGCCGATTAAAATTTTTTTTAAATACTCACGAATACAGTCACAGGATTACATCTTGGATATAACGAATTAAATTTATAAATATATACAGAAAAGTACTATTCTTATTAAATATATAAAAAGGAATGTAAATAAAATGAAAATTCCCACTTTTAAATTATTCTGATGAATAAAGATTTTATCAAATATTTCTTATGTAGTTTACCCTTATAGTTTCTTTAACAAAAATTAACGATTTCTATAGAAAAGAAGAAATAACTGGTTCTTTTAGCCTTTGAGAAATAGAATTGCAATTTTAGGAAAAAATTTCATGAAAAGAATATCCTAATGGTATAAACAGTTCTTGTATAATGTATTGGTTAAGCTGCTGTCTTTCATGAAGTATTCATGTCTCTGTTGCTTCCCCAATATGTAATCTGATTTTATATAGGGGCTCATAGTGAAAATGAACAATATATATTCTTCAGTGGTTTTAATTAAACATTGTTGCCTTGCTTTATCTTACAATAAATAAGTTGGGCACACGAGCAAATAATCCATGAAAAATTCCTGAAAAATAAAATATAGGAGGAGTACGTAATCCATTTCTCCAGTAATTAATAATTTAAATAAATGATGAGATCATCGTTATGTTTGAAAAGTGGGAGCAAATAAATTCCAATTATCACATTGAGATATGCTTTCATTAAAGGGATCCACTGAAAATAATTTCCACGAGTGTAAATAACTTTATATAATGTTTTAAAGAAATGTTGCTTTTAATTGGAAATATCAATTGTTACTCAAGCAGCTCATTTGCGATTTATGATAACAAAAATAATATATTAAATTTGTAGTAAAAAACTATACATTTTACTTTTTTGCTAAAATAGAATTTTTAAGCCAAAAGACATGCAAAATTTTTAATTACTTATTGAAAAATCTCTTATGTTGAAAACAATTTATAATTTTTTTAAAAAAAATAAGTTGAAGGTTAAAGTTTAGTCAAACTTAATAAAATGATAATTAAAACATTCTTAATCATATGTAAAATTGTGGAAAATTATACTTTTGTAGAAAAGTTCATTTTTAATATCAATTTGCGCAGATTTTAAAAAATAAATATTTAAAACACATCTGTGCTATATCTCTCTGTTAAAATATTTCTGTATCTGTTTCCTATATGTTATATAGTTTAGATTTTGACTACAATTCTCTCATTGTCTTTAACAGGATTTTAGTTAAATTCATTAAATTATTGGATAATATTTAAGCTCATTAAAAGTACTGTAGAATCAGTCAGCAATATACTTAAGAGTTTCTAAATTTACAAGTTCATAAGTTATGTCTATCAGCATTTATTGGCTGAGATAGAAAACATGTAATGAATAAATGTAGCCAATAATAAATAAATAACTACATCATGTTTCTGGTATTTGGAAGCAATTTCAGTCGTATACCCAATGAAGAGTTCTTTTTCAAGCAATTTATCAAGCCTTTTGCTGTTTCAACAAGAAATGCAGAAGCATTAAGTGCCGAACAATAATATTTCAATGATAATTGTGATAATATCATCGATTCTTATACATGGGTAAAATCTAATACAGTGTAAGATACATGCTTAAGTAAAATGAATATAATCAAGCAAATGCTGAACAAAAGTGCATTTTATCTGTTGCATTTAGTAATTAAAGCTTATGCAATTGTATTTTTAATTTTTGTAGTTGAAATTGATTGAAAATGTCATTGTATTCAAGAAGAATCTATCAAAGACGATTGTCTTTGATAGATCATATTACGTTTACACATTTTTCTTGGCAAATCAGCTTACATTAATTTGATACTTGAAGGTAATAAGTCTTTCTAAGTGCCAAGAATTTACATATCATAATTAATCTTCAATGAAATCTTTAGATATTTATGAAATTAATTTCATAAATAAAAATGAAGATGGTTATTTGTAAAAAAGTATCTTCAAAAATAATTTTGTTACAATTAAAAATAAATTCTTTTGCAGCAGCAAAATTTTAAAAAATTGTATTATTACTGACAATTTAATTTCCTACTAAAGCCCTCTGATGCTCCAGCGTATTCAATTTGAATTTACATTAAAGTTTTCGCAACAATATTCCATAATCATTATTACATTTTAAAGTTTTCAGTATTCTTTATCTATGCTAAAAGTTTAAACACTTGTATCAATAATCAATCAATCAAAACTTTTATAACAATCAATCAAATAATCAAAACTTATATAACAATCAATAATATTACTCAAAGAAATTCTTTTTCAGTGAAGTATATTTAACAATACACACAAATTTCACTTTTACAAATAATTTCTAAGTGATGTATAAAGAATAATGAAATTGCATTTATGCGAGAGATATTTATGTTTTTGATAATTTAAGTCTAGTATGAGTTATATTTTGTGTACTATAAAAATTGTTGTGTATTACATAAAATATTATATCTAATCTGTATTACATATAATATTTAGATAAGAATTAATATTCCAATAAAAATACTTGTCTTCACTTTCTAAATGTTTCTGGAGACTATCAAATGTAAAAAAAAAAATATTTTTCTAAATAGAAAAAAAAATTCACTTTCCAAATGTTTGTGAAAACTTATGCATCTACAGTTACCAAGATAATATAATTTTCAGTACTCAATCTTTATTATTTCATTTGGAAATAATTCTTCAATTTTTCATTAACTTAAAAGAAAAGATAGTCCTTTTGTAGATGTGATGAAAAAATTCACTTCTTATAGTACATATAAAATTGAAAAGTATTAAAAATATCATTTAGTTCAAGCAAGACGTTATATAATAATGAAGGCAATTTTATTTCAAATAATCAAATTTTATGAAGTAACTTATCTAAACACACATAACATAACTTTTAGCAAAATAATCCACATCTTTACAGAAATGATAAATCACTCAGCATTAGCTTAGTAAAATAAAAATGTAATAAATCATACTACGATTTCGTTTTATATACAGTAATAATTTAAATTTATAATCTTCTAATATTTTAATTTCAATTTCCGTAATATGTAATATTTTATGAATTCAGAAATTCAAATTAATTTTGTATAAATATCAACAAAATTTAATTTTAATTTATTGAAAGTTGACCAGATAGGAAGAAATACAAAAAATGTTTACCAGTTATAAATAACAATAGCAATTTTACCTTCAATGTATGATTTAAGTAAATTAAATATAATTGCAACGTATACTTCTTTAAAATTTCAAACTCTCTTCATAATTAATGAACGAATTGATGACAGTGATATATAAAAACTGTTTTTATTTCTTTTTTAATTTTTATTAAAAATTGCTAAATATCTTATTCGAATTAAGTAGTATTTTCTTTTAATATTTAACATGAGTTTATTTTTGTTTTCGCTTCTATAAAATTATGACTCATCACTTATATTACACGTATTTAACATACAACTTTATTTAACTGAAATAATATTAATTATATTGAACACTATTTTATATGAATACTTTTTTGTTCGAACAAATCAAATAATTATCTTTTTAAATTAATGATGCGGAAATAAATAAAAATTAATCGTACATTAATGAAGCACTTCATTTCAGATTAAAGGATTATATAGCACTAAGTTTAAACTTCACTCACAACTAATTTTAACATTGATTAACTATATTTTAATCAAAATTATAATCAAGTAATGTTATACAAGTTTAATTAAGTAGAGATTTTAATCAAAGTTATATTACGAAATTTCAAATAAAGACATAAAGATAGCTTTTCCTCCTTTAATCAAAATATGTTGTTAAAATAGTTAAAGGATATTGAGGTTGTCGATTGATCTTGCACCTTGAGAATTGTTCGGTTTATTGATACATTATTTACTGACATTTATTTCCGGAATGAGATAAAAATGAAGTTTGTTTGAAAGAAGAATGCGGTTTATTGAGCATTTGGATACAAAAAGAAAAATACAGTACATGCGAAAAATAAAATGGTGTGTCTTAAAATTAATGTCGGTGCAAGTAGAAAGTATGATTTCCCAGGAATGCCTGACGGAATCTCATCAATGAAAGTTGAACAGCTTTGGGGCAAAGAATCAGTGAGGCTGTTGATGAGGGATTCTGCTTTACTTCTCCTGAAGAGAACTTTAAATTTCTTTGGCAGTCTGTGGGGGTGGTAGTCTTTAGCAACTCGTCTGCCTAGAATATTCCAAACATGCTCTATTGGCTCCATATCTAATTGAGTACATACACCGGATATTCCACTATTATGATTCATTTCTTGAAAAGGAAATCATTCTCCAAGTTAGTACCACGTGGTCTGCAAGAATAACTTCCATATTTCAGTGTCTCGAAGCTGTTAGCGTTCAGTAACGTTTTTTATTGGCCATTATTACACGTCTACGGCTTTGCCCTGCACTTCAGCCTGCCTTCACATTCTACAAAACTGTTCCGGAAACTTTCTAATTGCTGATACCACACTTTCTAAATTCCTATGTTTTCTGATTCAGTTAAAAGATTTCATTGATACATCACACTCATCGAAACAACACAATGACTAAACGTAATTCATGTCCGCTTTGCTTTACATTAAGTAGAAAGCCATATCTCATTCACAGCTACTAAATCGTCTCCTTCGATATCAAACTCAAAATTTGATGAATGTGATTTGAAAATGAGAAAAAATTGCATTTGTGATTATCTTCTTGATTTTTATACAAAAAGATTGCTTATATCTTTATTTCATAAGAAAAACTTACAATATTCTTTCATAGTTTTAGCAGTTTCTATTTTTATCAACAGACGATTACTTAATTTAGGTCCTTATTTATAAAAAAAACTAAGTTAATAAATTAATGAGAACAGCTATTTTTTACATATAAATTATTTTTTTATGTCTTTTCCATTGTAACTCTACAATATCATTTATTTAGCCAAAAAAAAAAACGCTTTTCTCTTAAGCCCATTCTCTTACCATTTTCTGATCGATAAATGTATATATTGTCCCTATTTATATTAAAAAATGATTGATAAAAATTGTCTTAATTCTCTGGCAAATAAATTTATTTTAGTTGTTAGAGAATTAAATTGCTAAGCCAATGAGAAAGCGTTCTAACCATATTCTTAAAAACTTTTGTAACTACACTGTCCGATATTGAAAATGCAACACTTAGATGGATTGGCCAGAAAATTATGAAAATTTCAGGATAGACGCACCTTACCTAGTTAAGCAAATGATGTAAAACTCGCAGGTTTCCAGCACACATAGGATAAGATATAAGGTGAAGAACTGGCAGAGTGGGCAATATTCGCTCCATTATTGCTGCTTGGAAAATAATCATTGAAAGTTTGCTCATGTCACGAAAGACACCTGAAATTTCAAAGAATGCCAAGCCATCGTTAATGGAGTCAGTTCCAGCAGAGAGACGAGTATATGGTGATCAGACTGAGAAGGGCAGGTTTGTCCTTACGGCAAATCGCAGCTGACAGACAGCTGGACGCATCCATAGCGGCAAAGATAGTTGGAACTACAAACTGTGGAACGTTTGCGAGATGCCGGTGCAGTCAGTGTGATGTCAGAATGCATGAATCCACGTGTCCGACAAGATTCGGTGACTGCCTACAAAGCACGTCCATCTAAATTTTATGCTCAGCTAAGGTCTGCAGGCATAGGAGCCAAGTCAGACTTCTACCTTAGGTTCTAACATAGGACAAGGTGCTCCAGGTCTCTGGATCAACAGAAGCTATCAAATTTTCCCGTTTACCCCATCAGAGATCCCTTCCATTACTAAGCAACTTACTTCTAAAACCTGGGCTGACCCTCCTGCTCACCCTTGGTACTTTCAAAGACATCCTGGAGCCGACACAACATTTAAGGGCTCCAGAGTACATCAGACGACACTGTCTCGTCTTTCTACTGGCCACTTGAAGTGTATGATCTTTAAGGACGGTGAAAGAAAACACCCATCATGCCCCAAGTTCGACAATGCTCCGTTTTGCCCGCAACACATCTTGAAGTGCTTGGGGTTTTCTCGTGAAGTGGCTGTGAAAAGTTCACATCTGCTTTTGGACTTTTTGGCTATCTATGATCTCATGGATCTGGTCTAGTTCCAGTAGACCAGATGGGGATTAGTCCCACCACCACTGAAATTCTGCAGCATGTGCAAGACACCCTGGGGGGCTACCGAATTGATCTTAACCGTTTGTCGTCGATTTTTTTTGCTAGTTGTCTGCGCTCATGCTATCTGATAAGAGGATTGTTTAACATTATTCAATTTTAAAATTTGTTTTTGTTAAGAATTATAAATTGAAATATTACAATTTATATTTATTTTACAGTCCAAAATTTTTTTTGTAATCACATTTAAATGTATTTCCTGAATTAAAACTAATATCCTGGTAAGTATGGTTACGTAAACATTCCCTTTTCTTTGTGAAATTCAATATTTCTATGCACACAAATTTAATTATTTTTCAGTAAACAAATTTCATCAATATCCTAATTCAAAATAATTTTTAAATAAAAATGTCTCTAATACACCTGAGTTTAAAATGCACTTAGTTATTACTGGATCTACTTTAAGTCCGTGAAAGTATATTGCTTACAAAATGATGTTTTTTATTGATTGTGGAATTATTTAGATTTCATTAAAACATAACTGCTAAGTGTAAAATGTCCCAGATTTTTTCTTATACCTTTCCTAGAACTCAATAATAAGTGAATATTATTTGTACCAAAATATACATTCTAAACTCAAATAATATATATATATATATATATATATATATATATATATATATATATATATATATATATATATATATAATTTGAGTTGTTGGTACTTCGCTCCATTTTCCTTTATTATATTTTCTATGAAATTTTAAACTATATACCCCCTGAAGAAGCTGGCCATTTTTGTACTTCGCTCTATTTCACCCCATTTTGTTCCATTTTCTTTTATTCTATTTTCTTTTAAATTATATATTGAACATTTTTCCTTCTGCTTACTATATTTCATATTTTCAATGTATTATTCTCCATCTAGTATTTGATTATTATTCTCAATTTGGTTTTTAATTAATTTTATAAATATATTACTATTCTCCTTTTGGTTTTTGATTAATTTCATAAAAATCTAATATTAATTATATTTTAGTAATTCTATTTTAGCTGCGTTTGCAATAAATGTATCGCTTAACATAAGTATTGTATTTATTCTTGTATCTTTCAATTTTAATCTTGCTTTATGTATATATATATATATATATATATATATATATATATATATATATATATATATATATATATATATATATATATATATATATATATATATATATATTATGTATTGTATTTGTTCAGGACTCACATTTCTATAACAGAAAAATATCAAAATGATCAGCATTTATTCCTCTAAAATTATGACTCTAGTTATTTTCCCTGAATCCATTTCCTTTATTGAAAGATTCAAATCAACGCGTCTAAATACTCACTCATGGAGTTCAAAATTGGCCCATCTACATTAGATCATGCAATGCTTCACGCACACGATAAAAATACTGCAACACATCGTGGCATGGACTCCACTAATACAGGAGAGTCAGAACGAGACTCGTAAAGTCAATCAAAATATTTCATTCATTGACATTCCAGCGGGATGTTGTTATTCAAACATGCTGCAAACCTTTGTAGTGTGGTTAGTAACAGCACGCGCGATGTTTCTCGGCTAAAAAATCCCCCGTTCAAGATGACCTGTTAAACATTTTGTAAGCTAACTCTTATTGATGCTTCTTTTTTTAAACATATCAATGTTTAAAACACTACCAACATATTTTTTCATTAAGGTTTGCTCTTTGGTAAAAATAACCACATAATTTAGAGATCTTTTTTCGAATATATCGCTAACATCTGAGATTTGAAGTGTTGTTGTTGCATGCCCCCGAGGTCAGCAGCGCTAGACCAGGTCTGTGAGTGCGTACACCTTCAAAACGTCCAGTACCATAAGTGGATTCTCCATCAGATCTCTCCCGGAGTGACGAAGGCATTGAAAAATATATTTATAAGAGGCCTGTTAATTTAAACACTTGGAGCGAATTTCAAATTTCTTCGTACCCTCAACAAATTTATAGTTACTGAGATGGCCACTTCTGAAATGGGCAATAGCCGTTTGTGAGATTTAAAGTTTTATTTTACAGTTTATACTAACTCTGGGCTTATCAAATAGTCAGTATCACTACTTTAATATTTTCATGCTACTTTGGAATGACTGCGTACCTTCTGTGTCTAAGCCGATACTGTAAAACCACGTTTTGAGTCATTAAACTTGACATTTTGCTACTGCAACAAAAATATCAAATCTACCTCTTTTGAATGACACAGCTTTATTAAGATGTTAGAATGTTAGATCTGCCTGAAACAACATACCTTTGATTAGTTACATACCTCAGTTTGAAAGCACATATCAATTTTCCTGATATTTTATTACATATTAATGTGTTTATGGAATTATGAATTATGAATAAGAGAGGTAAATTCTTTAAAAAATAAATAATTTGATTTCTGCAAAAAATAATTTTAAATTCTTAGGAGTAATTTTTTGTAATTAACGTGGAGTTACTTTTCAAATAGGAATAATAATTTTTTCAAGAGTAGATCATTTTTTAGTAAATGATCTACACTCATATCCATAAATTAAAGATAATGCAAGTTCAGGCAAAGAAAAAGAAATTAAGCAAATGTGACTTATTTGTAAAGTCTATTTATTAAACAAAAGGTAAAGAACAAAAAAGATGCTATATGTTTGAAATCATTAATAAATGTTGCGATTTTTACTCCTTGGAACAAATTTAAAAAAAGAACGTATTTACAAAAAACAATATAACATGGTTGGCATGATGATTAATGCATAGTATGCCCCCAGACGATATAATACAGGCCGTTCAACGCCTAGGCATGCTCAGTATAAAATTATCGATCTGATCTTTGGGAAAATTACACCACTCATCAAGCGATGCTCTCCGAAGTTCCGGTAGACATGTGGGAGGGGATTGACGGGCTGCAATTCGTCAGCCAAGCATGTCCCACACATACTCTATTGGATTCGTCCGGTGAGTATGCTGGCCTTACCATATGGGTAATAACCTCCGATTAAAGGCATTGTTTAAACGGTGAGGACGGGTGTTGTCATCCATAAACAGAAATTCTACACCCATTGTGCCCCGAAACAAACGTACCTATTGTTCCAGAATGACATCTCGATAGATGTGGCCTGTCATGGTTACATTCTGAACATGCACGTTAGTTCTGGAACCCAGAATAATGTCTCCCCAAACGAGCAATCTTCCACCACCGTAACGGTGTCATTTAATGGTGTTCTCTTGGTGATAACGGGTACCTGGCTCTTTCCATATGAATCTCCCGCGAGAATCAGACTGAAAGCTAAACCTGGACACATCGGAAAACAACACACAAGACCACTGTTGCGGTGTCCACAATGCATGCTTTTTGCTCCAGACTAACCGCAGGCAAAAGTGAATTGCGGTAAATGGAACACATTTGACAGGCCTACGAGCATATAGACCAATGTACCCTAAGCGTCTGTACACGGTCTGCCTTGAAACTGTCGTACCGGTAGCTGAAGAGAGCTGACGAGACAGGTCTGATGCTGTGCTCCGTCTGTTTCTTTTGGCAATAACTGCCAAATGCCGATCCTTATTCGGTGTTGTAACTCGGGGTTGACCTGTGCTGTAATGTCTACTCACATTACCATCATCTTGAATCAGTTGCCAAAGCCTGGAGATAGCAATCTGGGCGATTCCAAGTTCCTCGGATACTTCCAGCTGGGTTGGTTCACATTCCAGACGGCCGATAATTCTACTGCGTAAAACATCATTCAAATGCTTCTTTTGAGCCATAACTATGCGGTTATTGCACTGAAAGTTTTTTATACCACTTCTGAACAACTATACTTTGCAATCATTGCCGAGCTGGCAGCCGAATGGTTAGCGCTCTTGCCTTCGGTTCAACAGTTCGTGGGGTCGAATCCCACCTTGGGCATGGATGTTTGTAGTGGTTCGGATTCCACTTTAAACCGTAAGTCCTGGTCTAATTAGCCCTCGTGTGCAAAAAATTACCGTTGAGCGACAAACAAACCAAACCAAACCAATCTTTGCAATCATTGCTTACATACCCCTCTCTCATCATTATGACATACTATCGGCACCATCTGGTGGTTTCTTGTAATTTGTATATTATTCTTCAAGATGTGTGTGATAATTCTACAAGTGAAATTTTTATTTTAGAGTTTAATTTCTGTGTGATTCTGAATTATCCTTAATTTATGGACGTGAGTGTATTTAACAATATTCATTATTGAATTACATAACTTTTGTGATATAAATATTTTAATAATTATAATTTTATATTTTTATAATAATTATATTATAAAAAATTTAGTAAAATAGATATAAAATTCATAATAACTAAAAAAGGTTATTTATTATTAATATGTAATATTTAATAATAAATATTTACTATGTATAACTATTAGATGATTTTCAATAATATTAATAATATGTGCCTGTGATAATTTAAAACACTTAGCATGGAAAATAATATAATTTTTCCACATTTTGATTTTCATTACTTAAATTAACATATTTAGATTTCTAACCTATATTTTTGAAATTTGTTAAATTCTGGCATTTATTATTATATTACTCTATATTTTTTATTTACTTTATAGAGAAAAATACCTTGCATGAAAAATACATTAAAACCATTATTGAAAAATTTTCTTTTCTTATATAAATCACTGTAAAACTATCACTATTCATTCAAAGATAATGCTTTCACAAGTGCAATGCAGTATCTAAAATTACACAATTTATCATATTTTCAATTTAAGATAAAATTAAGATATAATTTATGTTATAACAAGATTATATTACATGAAATCAAATACAAAGTTTCCTTAAGCAATGCTTATTATTTGAACAAATAAGTGGAGCACAAAATTTAAGATTACATTCTATTTCACCGAAATCATTTGAAGCAGAATTTATATTTCAAAGACAAAAATTTTATTTTCCATTTTCAATAGACTATAATATAAAATGTATGTTTCCAATGATTTACATTTTTTAAAACTTAACTATTACTATTGAAAATCATAAACACATAAAAAAATTAAAAATATCTAGAAACATTGAATTGTGATTGTTTGAAAACATGCTTACCTAAATACTCTACAAGCGACAGTTTTAAAATTTGAAGTACTTTATCTTAAAAATAATAAATAATATTTTGATAGCTTACGGAATAGTTAATTTTATATTTCCTGCATGTATACCAAATAAGCCATATAATATTTTCAATTTTTTGAAAGAGAACAAGGAAAACATTAAATAACATATGTTTGTGGCCACAGTATAATACTCTTCCTAATAAGTTATAAGATCATACATTCTACGTAACAAAATTAAGTAACATAAAACATGTCAGTTTTGCAGAAAGAAATTAATCAAAATAATAGTTTTCAATGTACAGAAAACCATTAAAATTGGAGCTTATGTATGAAACGAAATTAAATTGATATCCTGAGATTAGTTATGAAATATATCATTTTTAAGACACTCAATCAATTGAATATTCTCTTTTCTATAATGTATGCGTGCAGCTTTCAATATATGTCTGTGTAAAATCCCGATGCTAAAAGAAATTGTATATATATATATATATATATATATATATATATATATATATATATATATATATATATATATATATATATATATATTCTGTATTAAAAAGATATATTATAAAAAAATTTATAAATCTTTTTAATAAAAAAGATATTTTAATTCGAAAAAAATAATTGTTTTTTAGCCATATTAAGCATTTTGTTCTTCCGAATTTGAAGAACATCATGATGACTTAGAATAAAACATACAATATTCTCTCAATTTAAATAATAGTGGTTTTTCGGGATTAGTGGTCAGTGTTCAGACTCCAGTTTAAAAGGAAAATTATTTAGTACTCTATCAACTACATCTCATCGCCGGTAGCGTACCAAGTGGCTGGGTCCTATGAGGATCTCTGGTCAAGTAGACAACTGGAATGTCACGTTCTCCCTCACGCGCTTTCCTCCACCAAGGGGAGAAGGGGGTCGGAAGTGCATTTCCTGCTAGAACAGTGCGTCCGAACTTGGAGCATGCAAATTTGTTTCACCGTTACCAGATGCCAGCGAGGGGAAAATGCTTATTTCCGTTACTAATTAGTACGTGAGAAAAGGGATCACTACAGATTATGCCCCCAGTGACTTGGTTCGCATTACAAAGGAAAACATACAAATATATATACATATAAAACATGTTGATATTTACACAATATGGATCTTTACAATGGTGTGGATTATTTGGTATGCATGTTTTAATCGATCGATAGAAACTATGTAATGTTTGCCATTAATGTGCACAAAACAAAATTTTTACCTGTTCTATATTAATAGCACAGATAAAAATTTTGATTTATTAAACTAAATGTGGTCCAGTATAAGGAAGTGCTAATGGTGCGTTAACTTTATCTGACTTTGAGTGCATTCTTTTAGTGAAGAATTTACATATGTTTGGAATTTACCGTGAATTGTGGTGGTGATTGGATACAATTTCTCTCATCATATAAATTAAGTTTGACACATAAGTTGAATTGACAGTCTGATTATTTAAATTATTTGAGACAAGGTCACATGGTAATCTAAGTGTGGTACCATACACTAGTTGGGCACTAGTTATTTTTATGTCGTTTTTAAGAGCAGTGCGTAAACCTAACTATTCGATTGGTAAAATTTATTTCCAATTTGTTTGGTCACAACCAAACAAATTGGAGATAAATTTTAATGAGGATTTAAGATGTCTAGGCCTTCGATCGTTAATGCCATTAGCTTGAGGATGATAAGGTGAGGTTTGAATACTATTGCAACTTAACATATTTGTGAGTTCGTTAAATAGATGTGTTTCGACTTGATCTGTAGTTATGACAGGTGATCCAAATCTTGAAATCCACCCGTGTAAAAAAATGAGCGAGTGGTTATTTCTGCAGTCATGTCTTCTGTCGGAATGACTTCAGGCCATCTAGTAAATCTGTCAATGATGGTCAAACAATGTTGTTTTCCCTCAGAAGGAGGAAGAGGACCAATAAAATCAGTATGTATGTGTGCGAATCGAGAATCTGGTGTGGCAAAAGTGCCAATATGAGAGTTAGTGTGCTGAGTTATCTTAGCTTTTTGGCATTCAACACAGCTGCGAAGAATATCTTTAATGTGCTTGGGCATGCCAGGCCAAATAAAACGTTTTGTGATTAAATCAATGAAAGTTGAATTACCTGGGTGAGAAAGCAATTTTTGATTATTTTTAAATTTTTAATTTTTAAATTTTTGATTATTTTTCTGCGCATACTTTTAGGAACATCTGGACGAGGGGTATCATGTGAAATGTCGAAATATAAATTAATATTTTCAAGTAATGTTTCTCTTACATTAAGGAAGTATTATCAGTTAAAATTTTTGTAATTCCTCATTTTTTGATTGAGCCGTGGCAAATTCTTTAAAATCAAGTACTGAAGTAGATGTTTTGTCTATCTCAATGCGAGGAAGTGCATCTGCTACAGTGTTGTTAGATACTTTTGTGTAATGAATGTCTGTGGAAAATTGGGAAATGAAATCTAAGTAACGTAATTGTTGGGGACTGCATTTGTCAGGATTTTGTTTAAATACATAGATAAGAGGTTTTTGATCACTAAATATGACAAAAGATCTACCTTCTAACATGTGCTCAAATTTTTTACAAAGGAATGTATAGCATATAACTCGCTATTGTCTGTACCATGGACCTTGGGAATTTGTTTCATCCTCACCAGATGGCAGAGAGGAGAAAATGCTTATTTTTGTTACTAATTAAAACGTGGGAAAAGAGATCAATACCGGCTCTTTTGTGCTCTCATTTCAGTAAATACTTTAAGAATGATGTATTAGATAAAAGCCTAAGGCTTATATCGGACGTAAAGCATCTTGAAAATTAAGAAATAATAAAAATGATTTGAAGTAACTTATCTTTAACATCAATGACTTTCAGAAATTTTCAACGCACAATCTCGAAGATCACTTTATCTGGAAAATTCTAAAGAATAATTAATTTTTTTCTCAATTTGTGAGATGATTTCTGGTATATTACTAGCAAAATCTTCTGTTTTTGTTCCTAAAATGTAAATACCTCAGTTTTGAATTTCTAATATCATCGCTAATAAACTTCGCGGTTGACTTTTAGATCAGTCTGTATCATGGATTCATAGTATCACCCTGTCACTAATATCACCAAAAAACATTTAAGATTTGAAATTTTCAACGTCTGATTTTACCTGCGAATTATTACTCTCACTTTAGTGCTTTGTAACATTTTATCACCCAGTTAAAATATCTCTGTCTGGTTCATCATATTTATCGAGTTAATTGGAATTATGTATAATCACATTATACATAATTACCAATTTATCAAATTTACCGTAATTTATATATATATATATATATATATATATATATATATATATATATATATATATATATATATATATATATATATATATATATATATATATATATATATATATATATATATATATATATATATATATATATATATATATATATATATATATATATATATATATATATATATATATATATATATATATATATATATATATATATATATATATATATATATATATATATATATATATATATATATATATATATATATATATATATATATATATATATATATATATATATATATATATATATATATATATATATATATATATATATATATATATATATATATATATATATATATATATATATATATATACATATATATATTTATATTTGTATATATATATATATATATGTGTATATATATATATATATATATATATATATATATATATATATATATATATATATATATATATATATATATATATATATATATATATATATATATATATATATATATATATATATATATATATATATATATGTATATATATATAATATATATATACATATATATATTTATATTTATATATATATATATATATATATATATATATATATATATATATATATATATATATATATATATATATATATATATATATATAATTTTCTTTTTCATAAATAACACTGAGTAATCCATCACTATCTGAAAGTTACTCCAAATGTATTTCTTCTTTAAAAGTAAAAAGAAAACCTCACAAGTTTTCTTTCGCAGTTTCTCTAAACTAGTAAGTTCAAAGTCACACGAAGAATTTGTGTTTTGGCTAAAGAAATTTAGAGTTGAATTTAATGGATCGTGATTTTGTGTGGATTCTGAGGATAAATAAGAATTTTCTCTATCCACTATTTTTTTGTTTACATCACAAAAATTCTTCTTAAGAAGGAAAATTTCTTTCAATTCGCTCGCGGTTCATGAAATCTTCCATTCTTTTTGAAGGAAATGTTTATTTAAAGTTTAATTTTTGCTACACAATATAAGTTTCTTGCGATTTTCTTCTACCACAGCATTTTTTGATTTTTAAGATTTGGTTACTTTCAAAATAGTACACTTTCTTGTCGTTATTTTAAACTGTTTCATTTTCTACCAAGTATTCTAATTTTATTTTTGGCATATATATAAATAACAATAATATATGGGTTTTTGCATATGAATATTTTTGTTTTCGGTAAAAACATTCAAAAAGTTATTACTTTGATTAATTCATTAATTTACATTTTAATCTTACAGAAATATTCCTAAAGTGTAAATCAATTCAATAGTAAGTTTTATATCACTGCCTAATAAGTGATATATTATTTCAATAAATGAACTGATAAATTCTTCTAAAATAAGGAATGTTGATTAGTTATTTATATTTCAAACATATGTAATTTTACTGTTATTATACATTTATTATTTTATATTACTTTATAAAATATTTTGCATTAATTATTGTAACTAACTTTAAGGTGTGCATTTCAATGCATCACGAGAATATATGATATGATCATCAAGTATGAAAACGTAATATAACAATAAGATTTCAAAATATACAAATGAACTGCAATAGCACTTTTAAGACAACATGATTAAAAAAGTATGCTACAAAAATCAAAAATTTAAAATTACATTTCATAAAGGAACGATACAAAAAAAAGAACTTAAATAAGTTTTTGAATCTTAGGAATGGTAGCCAATTTGTTTTAATCTTTAATACTAAAACTTAGCTAACTTTGAATGTGACAACAATTGCACATATATACGCATTTATTGTACAAACATACAAGAATTATAATGCACATAATAAATAATCATTCAAAGTTACGAATAGCAAAACATTTAAACAATAGGAAACCAAATCAACAAAAAAATTTTCTTTTCAATAGGTGACAACTTAGTAAAAGCAAATTTCAAAAATCATCAATATTTTATATGATTAAGGTCATAAACATGATGAAAAAGATGCGAAAATAATAATCATAAATATACGCTTTAAAGAAAAAAAAGTAACAAGAAAAATAAAAATGTTAAATAGTTTAATATTTATAGATAGGAAAATTTGACGTCAATTAAAAAATGTAAAGGCCATTTAGTGATTTTTATATCAAATATATATTCATACATTATTGCATACATTGTTATAATGACATTGGAAATCTCGTGTGGGATGACTGATTCTCCACAATTAGTTTTATTAAAAAATAAGCTATATATTTACAATATATAATTATTTTCAACAATATTTCATTATAATCAATGAATATACTATTTATTGCAAAAATATACTTCTATTCCTAAAAAAACGTTTTGAATGCTTAAAAAGAATAAAGATTCATCAATTATAGAATTAGAATTGCGTATATGTTTAACGACACTTAATTCACATACTTCTGGTAAACATACGAGGAATTATTTTTCCAATAAAAATTATTACCTTTCATGCAAGAAAGTATAGTTTTAATATCTTTTTATTTTTAACACACACATGTAACACATCAGCCTTTGGCGATTTTGGACTTATTTATATGTATAATCTCTTCCGGATTCATTTATTTTTGACAGAGTTTTCTGAAAAGCATTATTGCCTTTATATATAGCTATATTACAGATAATGCTTTGTTCTTAAAATGTTTTTTTTATTCGTATATGGCTTTGAAAGGGCTCTTTGTTGACATCAGAAAAACCAGCTATTTATTTCTTTCAGGTTCAATGTGAAATGAAATCTTTTGATTTTTTGAGACAGAATATGATGCAAACATTTCCTCTACTGTGTTTACACTTCTTCTCTGTTTCATTATAAAGCTGAATAAATTCTGCTTTTGTTTGTTGTCAGCTTCGTCAAATTTTGAAAATTTGTTTCAAATTTTATATTTAACCTTCCATTATTTCAAACAGTTTAAGCTTTGCTCTCACAAGAATATTTTTCCCTAAATCATATTTTCCTCTTATTTTCATCGCTGTGATCAAATTCACTATCATGAGAAATGCATATTTTTAACAGGGCTTTTCACAATTTTCTGCAGAAGATTTTACTTCACCTAATAGATAGATCTCAACTGTTCCCTCTCCTTTTCATAATATATTTATTTACATTTGTGCGCTGTTGCTTATTAAAAAGACGGAAACCAAAAATCAGGAAGCCCTCCGGAAAACTAACTGAGTTGCTTATGTAAGACAATGCTGTTTGCATGACGATATCATATGAATTCTAGAAAATAATTAGAGCATATGAAGAAAAAAAAGCAGGTGAAAAATAGCAATGACCATTCTATGGAGATTGTCAGATAGAAGGATACTGCAAGGATATATTACAGATAAAGAGATTTCCCATGCTTTCGAATTATAGTGTTAATGTCAGACTTTTATAGGTTAAGTAGATGGCTATAAAAAAGGAAAGGTTTTTGTGATCTGTAGAATGAAAACTCAATTCGGTGGAAAAGTCATGAATATAAAAATGTCAGGAATAACACATAACAATCAACCTGAGCTTATGCAAAATGCCTGAAATTGTCGCAAGCAGCTTAAGATCAATAAATGGAAGAAATGAAACATGATTTTAAAAATATTCACTGCAAGTTCAAGGGATTTATTTCAGGAAATATCGCTAGAAGAAACTATCTGGGGGAATTCTCACATGGAAGAATGATCTCAAAGCAAGAAGAGGCGATTATTGTTACTAGTGTATCAGAATTGTTCAAAATCAATAAAAGCTTATTTTCATGAGGTTTTAAAACCTTCTGAACTATGATTGGTTTGTAAGGTTAATAGTTTTGTATTAATTATGGTAAGGTTAACAGTTTTGTTTTAAGTATTAATTATGGCCGCTTCAGGAAAACAGCAGTGGATGACCAATACATCATCCGGAAAGAGAAAAATCCCGAATCCAGTCAGAAAATATCATTGCTCAGCAACGGTAAACAGCAAAAGAGTGATAATTTATTGTGTCCACAGAATTTCACAAAGATGACCTATTTTCCTGCAGATGCATTTTTTGGGAAAACGGACATGTGTGCCTCTGTTCATAAGAATAGAAGAAACACATGAAAACCGTATATATCATCAATGGAGTTGAGTCTTTTTCACGAATAAGAGTCCCTCCAATGTCTACACAGATTCTCAACACCAGTCGATTTGGAGAGAAATCGATTATGGTGTCATCCCTGTGATATCACGGAATGATTCCGTTATGATGACCTCGAAGTTGTCATCAGGAGAGTGTTTTCTTGAGCACGCAGACTGAGTGTCTACGCTTTCGACACAGTTTTGTAACCGGAAATCGTTACTGTAAGGACTTAATTCTTCCATTTGAGTATCTGTTCCGAGCTGCCATAAGATAAAAAAAAATTATGTACGACAATACTCGACCAAATCTGTCCGTACATTTGCAGCTACAGGAAATATAAGATATGTTGTTGTTGTGTGATGGGAATATGGGGTGCGCTGCTCTTCTTTTTTCAACTGAACCATATTTGGTGTGGAGTCCGAGTACTTCAGCACACACATGCCATAGGTATCCGTTTATAGAGTAGGCAACCATTCATACCTCATTCATACAAGGAAAGGACAAAGACAGGATAGATAGAGAGAGAAAGTACATCCATGCCCGAACCGGGATTCGAACCCAGGACCTCCTTATCCTTAGTCAGGGACCACTAGACAGGGCGGGCGGCAATATAAGATATAACATGAATGAGATGATTGAAGTACTCTCCTGTTATAAATCCCCAAAAACAGTGTTCGTCAATTGCGCCTCAAGAGCCGCATGTGGCTCTTTGGCTGCTTAGGTTTGGTTTGGTTGGTTTGTTTGTCGCTCAATGGTCATTTTTTGCACACGAGGGCTAATTAGACCGGGACCTACGGTTTAAAATGGATTCCGAACCACTACAAATATCCATGCCCAACTTTGGCTGCTTAAGTGCAGCTCCGGTACAAATATCCACGGAAGGCGCAAAAATATATTCTTTTTTTTAAAAAAAAAACTTGGTAAAAAAAATTACATCTTATTTTGATAAATTAAATCTATGATAAATCTAAACATGTATATTTTTTTGTTTAAGTTAAAAGATAGACTGGTAATTAAAATTTTATATTGTTGTAAAAATATGTAAGGAAGTTCGAGTTTAATTTTATTGGTTTTCGTAAACATAAACACAAACCATGTACAAGCTACCGGCTGAAATTATTCGTATGTTTTGGGCGTACTCTGGTGTGATAAAAAGGTACCACAAGCATGCGTAAGCATACTTTTTCTAAAGTAGTGGGGGGGATACAAATTGGCATCACAGACTAGCAGTTGCAATGTGAACAGTGTTTTATTATCTACCGTGTCTGCCGTTGTCCTGTCTTATTAAAAAGTTGTATTTTTCAATCTAGCTGCACATCTTACGGGTATTTTTATACGATTTTATTACACCTGCTATACATATTTATTGTTCTGGTTCAAAATTTGTAATCGATTTTTTGATAATTTCTATTACTTCAAATATTGGAAATTTTCATCTATTTTTGATCATAAATTTTGTTATTCTGATGATGGAAAAAATTTTTTCCTTTTTAATGCAGTTACATTTAATAATAAAATTGTATTTTTTAAGATTTTTTAAAATTCTTATATTTATCAATTTAATAATAATAATTCTGTATTGGTGGCTTTAGAAAAAATATATTTGGAATATTTTAATGGGCATCCCAATTAACATGGCCACCAAATAAGCAAAGAAAACGAGAGATGAAAACCATGAATTTAAAGTTGAGTGGGCCGAGAATTTTGCATTTATTCAAAATTTGAATGGACTTCCGACATGTATTATTTGTAAGGAGAAATTCGTGCTTAACAAGAAGTCAAATATAGCGAGACACTTTACAAGAAAGCACGTGTCATTTAGCACCCTACCAGTGATGCAAGGAAGAAAGCAGTTGAGGAACTTCAGAAGAGTCAAGAGTCGTCAACTTCTGTGTTTGATAACTGGATGCAATCTTCCAGCAATATTAATATGGCAAGTTTTATTTTTAGCCAAGAGATTGCAAGAACCGTACACAGACGGCGAATACATAAAAAATTGCTTTATAAATGCATCCGAAGAGCTGTTTCGGGATTTAAAGAGCAAAGCAGATATTCTGAAAAGAATTAAAGAGTTGCCATTATCTTCCAAAAACATTAAAAATAGAACAATTAAAATGTGTTCGAATATAACCTCCCACCATATCGAAGATCTGAAATTGGTTTCGGCTTTATCAATTGCAGTTAACGAGTCTTATGACATAAATGATACAGCGCAATTTTTACTTTTTGTAAGATTTATGTCTCATTCAGGCCCTAAAAAAGAACTTTTAGGATTGCCACTCAACGGTAAGACGCGTGGATTCGCAAATTCTGTAATTGAGTGTATGGATAAACTTCATATTCCCCTAGATAAAATTGTGTCGATTACAACAGATGGGGCAAAAATTATGACCGGCGTAAGAAAAGGGTCTATTGCTGTTTTGATAGAAAATATAAATCACTAGATGCTTGTTAACCATTGTATCATTCACCAAGAAGCGCTTTGTGCGCAAAAATTTCCGGATGAAATTTGAAAATTTATGGAATTAGTGATTACCATTATCAACTCCATTTTAGCTAAAGCTCTTAATCATCGCCAATTCAAAGAATTTTTATATGAAATGGAGAGTGAGTACGCTGATCTTCTGCTTCATAACAGGGTACGTTGGTTATCAGTAGGGAACGTTTTAAGACGTTTCGTGTCCTTTTTTCCAGAAATTAAAGTTTTTCTCCTTGAGAAGGGCGTTCACTATCCAGAACTAACAGACGATCAGAGGATCCACAACTTTTATTTTATGGTAGACGTCTCATCTAAATCAGCTTAATCACAAACTACAAGGGAAAGGAAACTTAATTTTTTTCTATGTTAGAAAAAGAGTAATGACATTTGAAAACAAATTATCCATTTTGCTCAAAATTTTGAAAGGGAAACATTGTTTCACTTTCCGAGCTTGCTGAAGCATCGCAAAGAAAATATTCCTCTATTGATCAAAATCATTTTAAAACAATAATTTTAAACATGAGGGAAGCATTTCTCTCAGCAGATTTCAGGAACTTAAAAACAGGAGCAACTTTAGCATTTATCAAAAATCTTCTTAATGCTACGATAACCGAATTGAAATTTTCTCCTTTTTAAATTGACATTGGCAGCTTCGAAATACAATTGCTTGATTTAAAAAACAAGGAGATACGGAGCTCTAAATTCGAAAGTCTTTGTGTTGAATTGGTAACATTGGAGAAGAAAAAAATGTGATCTTAGTTCACAACACAAGTGGTCTGCTTTGAATGACCTGAAGGAAGACATGATCATTTTCAACGCTTGGAATAGCATTACTCACTCTTAAGATCAGCTGAAAAAGCTCGCGTTTGCTGTTCTTTCCCTTTTCGGTTCTACATATACATGTGAACAATCGTTTTCATGCATGAACATTATCAAGAGTAAACTGAGAAGTCGTCTTATTGATGAGAAATTGGACTCATGCCTAAAATTAAAAACAACATACAAACCTGACTTGTTCAAACTTTCATATAAAAATTTACTTATGAATATATAGGTTTATATTCAAAATTTTTAAGGATTATTATATTACATAAAATAAAATACCATTTTTTAGTCTTTGGATGCATGACAACAAAACAAATTAATAATGCATAAAATTATAAATTCGTTTAGCTATTGAAATCACACATTGCATATAGCCTGTTTGAAGCTATTTCATTTTCATTTATCTGCAAATATTTATAAAAATATAGATTTTTTTGATGAAGGAAAAATGAATATTATATTTGAAGCTATATTCCAGTAATCTTGAATAATTTAATTTGAAATATAATGTTTCTTAATAATGGGAAATATTGGGAAATGATACTTATTTAGAAATCAAAACTTTTCATAAACTCTAGAAATAAATAATTATCAGTTGATTATACTATATTTTAACCCCGAATAAAATTAATATAAGATTTTAAATATAAGAATTTAAATATATAAGAGTTTTTTAAATATATAAGAGTTTAAGAAGTATTACAAGAATTTTTGAAAAAAAAGAACCTATTTTTTAGCATTATACTGAGTATCATAAATGTTGAAGGAAATATTGATATAAACATTATTACATTGCAATTCACTTTTTATTATATTTTCTTATGTGATTCGGTAAAGTGAAATCGTTATAAGAATTAAATTTGTTAAAATACATAAATGAATTAAATGTTTCTTAATATTTTAAAAAAATGAGAAAATTATTTTTTAAATTTATTTACAAATTATAAGAAAATGCAAAATTAATATTATTCGTTTATATTTAAAATAAATTATATTCTTTATTTTCTAGATGCTATTCTTAATAGACTAGCTTTGTTAATAAGAAGCAATAAGTTGCAATTTATAAACTCACGTTACATTGCTTATGTATAAGTAATTAAATTTGAGAGCAACTTAATTGAGTTTTACTGAGCGTTTCATAATTAATCTAATGAATGTAATAGAAGCTTATGTGTAATTAAACATGACTAAATATGAATAAAAGGAATATCAAAACTTTAAGGATTGTGTTTTTATTTTTAAAAGTTTATAGTTAAAAATTACATACAAATGTTATTATTGATATTTTAATATACTCCATTAGTTAAATTTAAATGTATGGCATAATTTATAAATTGCATATCTATTTAGATATATTTAGGTGCTTTAGATTTTGATAACTGAGATTTAAAGTAAATACCTATACGAAATATACCTCTATTGTTGTAGAAAATATTTTCAGTAATATCTTTCTGCATTAATAAACATTTTGTATTGCATTAAAAGATAGAAAATGTTTACTTGAATTATATGTAACATTTGTTTCTTAATGGAACATTCTTAAAAGTTGTCAAGAAAATTATAACAAATTTTCCTTTTCGTGTATATTTCTTGCAAATATTTCACTTGTTTATCATTATTCAAAACATTTCTATTCAACCAAAATAGTTTTCTAATGAAATATACCGATTAACTCATCAAATAGTTGAGATGTTACGTTGTATTATTATTCAGTCAAATAATATATGCTGGAATTCAGCTTTCGGAAAAATTGCTCTAATTATCCTCTCATATAACTTACATACTTCTCGAAATCTAAATATAGATCATGCAGTGTAAGAAACTTCAGTCTGATTAAATTAATAGTTAATCAGAAAAATACGAATGCGAGCATTATATTGATTAGATGCGATTAAATAAAATTATTAGAATGTTCATTTATTTTTCTATTAAAGGGATATTTATCGCTTAAAAATATTGCTGATGGAATAATAAATGAATTATCTGTTCTTACAAATGCTAAATTATATATCACGGTAAAATTAAAGTTATTATTTATTATAATATTAATTTTTGGATAAAAAATATATAAAAAATACTTGAAATATTTAAAAAATTATTCGCGAAAAGCAACATAATGTTTTTCTTTCGCAATGTTAACGACATGTTCTTAGATGGGAAAAACGGAAGATGTATGAAACTTGGCTCAACACTCCTGGTCAAACCCACGCTAAAAGTATGATCTGTGGATCATCAGCGAGGATTGCCTCTGAAATTCTAAGACGCTCTAGGCAGAAGATATGTTTAATCGTAGGCTTCATAACTGGGCACTACTATTTCAGAAAACACCTCCATAAAATGGGACTGTTTCAGCAAGACCCTATCTGCAGGAAATGTCATAGCAAGAGGAAACGGGCAAGCATATCATTTACGAATGCGAGGCCCTCTCTAGATTAACTTCTTTAGGCATCATCCATACTAGAGAGTTACACCTAGACTCCATTAAAGGGTTATCGGACTTTATTAATAAAGTGGGTGACCCGAGCAACTGGAACTAGGAAACATTGAGTTTGGAGTGAATAGTACAAAATGCTGATAAAAGTAGAGGTGCCCAATGACATACAAACCCAACTCTAAGAAGAAGAAGAAGAATGTTAACGACCATTTCATTCATGAAGAAACAATTATACCGATCAGAGCAGACAGTCTTTTCTCGCATTCGCAATGATCATCAGATGTGTGCGATCTACAAAAACAGAGTAAAAGCGCTCCTTATAGATCCTTAAAAGCCTTTCTAATTGCTAAGTATACTACTTGTAAAGCTACGCCTGAATATAGCCTCTATTTCCTAACTGGGAAGATGCCTATCAGGATCCACTCTATATACTTGATATGCTCAGAGTTGCTGCGGTTATAGAATTGGTTTAGCTTTGCTGATAACTGGGGTCTAGCAACAATGGAACATGTATGACATCTGTTTAATCCATCAATCCTTAAAGAACAGTAAAGTGTTGATACTTCTCACGTGGCTTTCTGAGATAACATTACCAAAGAGCACCGTCCCACCCGAAGGTATACGGTGGAGAACGTCGTCGGACAGTAATGCTGGAGGGAACCCAGGCTCAGCACTTGGCCAGGGCGTGTGAGTAGAGCTCCTTAAGTGGTAGATTGTCCAAACCGAGGGGACAAAAGGGGTTCTGTTGAGACTCACTGTGGCTGGAAGAGTGCCGGATGGCCTTAATTGAGAAAGATACAGCACAAAACATATATATACAGATACAGGCAAGTTTACAGAGGGTATTTACATATGTACAAAGGAAGGAGGAGGTGGAGGTTAATCAGTGAGCTGAAGGAGGAGTTCAGCCTGCAGAATTTCCTTGGCACCTTTCCTGAATTCTTTAAGAGGGAGAAGCTGCTTGAAGTGTAGTTGGTGGAAGTTCTTGGGAAAGGTCTTTTCGCGAATGTTGGAGTAGCGGCTACAGTGAAGGAGAAAGTGTTCCGGATCTTGTACACCGCCGTCATGTGGACAGACATTGTGGCTTTCTAAGATGCAATACATCTGTGCAAGCGATCATTGCCTTGTGAAAAGGCAAGCTATAATTATGGATTCAATTTTCTTTGATGAAATAGAACATGTAAATGCTCACAGGGTTTTTTAAAGTCGTTTCCGTACAAGAATTTTGCAAAAGCTCATCACGACCTACGCTTCAGAGTAAGAAGTCCTTGTTCAATCTCAGCCAATGTTGAACAAATAAAAGGTGATTGTTACATTTTGGATTTATCCATACAGGTATCCAACGGTGACTACTTGTGACTTTTCTTCCCTTGCTGTGTGCGTGATTATGACCTATTATATGTAAATTCCCCCCAAATGCCAATAAGCATGTTATTATGTTTAAAAGAACCTCACAATGGATTCCAGTTGTTAGACTGTGCACTACGTAGCGTCTAAATAGTAAACACCAGCAGAGGTCCCTGAAAGGGTTTTACCAGATTTGATAGATCCTCTGGAGAGAAAAGAAAACGGAACACAGTACATACAAGACAATACAATTATGCTTGTAATCATATGGAGACACTGGAAATTATTACTTTTACACAGTAAAAAGGGTTTGTAAAGTATACTGTCTAACACAAATTGGATTGCAATTAAGAGTTAACACGTGGACATGTAAGAAGCATTCAAAATTGGTATCAGACAAAATACATGGCAGGATGTGGTAAGACAGGCATATGAAATACATATCAAATTGCATGCATATAAGAAATAAAGAAAATAAATGGAAAAACAAAAGGAAATTAAAAATGAAAAAACAGAATTGAATACGTATACCTGCACTTACTGCAAATGAATGAGGTAATAATGATTAATGAATAATTAATGCATTTATTATGGATTTGATAGTTGGGTGTATCGGCTCAAAGTTATGTGATATGAAATTCTAAGCTATATATACAAAAAGTTTAGATAGGTTATACATAATGCATTAAAATAGGTCAATACAACATGATGACAATAATTGTGATTGAATAATTAAGTGAGAGCGCTGGAATGATGGTGAGAAAATAGCAAACAAATAATAATGAACTATATACAAGGAGATGAAAAACAGGCGAAATGTTACAGGTAGAGTGATAAACATGGGATAATAAATATTTTGCCCTTTTATTTTTTCTATTAAAGTAGTTGTTTTGCCTACTTTGCTCTATTTTTTCATATTCTTGTTTCATTGCAAAGTGTTTATGGGGGAATTTTAATACTAACGGAAACATCAAGAACTAGGATCTCATTTACTAAGTATTCGACAGTAGTTTTGATCAAATTTAACACTTCATTTGTAACCTTTCTCCCTAATGCTGGTATTCTGAAATTCTTCTTGAATGTATTGTTAGCACTAATAATGCTCTCATTTTGACCAAAAATTATCAATTATTCTACTGTTTTGTGTTGTGATCTGTAACAGAAGATAATGAAATAATATTCATTGCTAGATGGAATCCAAAAAAGGTTGCAAAATTTGGTGCAGTCATCGACCGATTAAAGGGTGAAACAATTTAGTTCACTGTAATACGACCTTATTCCCAAAGAATTTTTGATCTAATAACATGCATTAGTAAATTTTATTGCAAGAGATTAATTTAAATTTTTTTCCAGGCTAAAAATCTCAGTAACTGTAATAATGAAGAAAGTTGATGTCTTGTTAATAACACATTTATTGAAAATTATCCAAATTTCAGAGGACTAACAATATACGTTTTTTTAAACTTCCTTCAATTTAAGTTTAAAATTCCTTTAAATGCATTGTCATGAACTCCTAAAATCGAATACAAATTTCGTACTGAAATATTATTTATGTATTTAACAGGAAAATAGTAAGCAAAAGCCAATATTTTCAAAGCAGAATTTTCATTTCAACTTTATTATATTTGAATTTTAATAATTTTTTTAGTGAATGTTTATTAATTTATGATTTTATTAACACAATTAATGCATATGGCATATGTTAATTTTAAGAATCTGTAAATAAATGCAATATATATATATTTGATTTTAAAGCTTTTATTCTCAGAATATTAAGATCTGGTTTTTATAATTGCTTTTGAACTGACGTCAAATTTTGTTTATTTCTGGTTCCAGAAATTTTTAGGAGTTGAATTTATCTTGTTAAGAACATTTTAAATGACTTTTATTGGTTCATTTAAAAATATATCATTAATTTCTTTAATTGAATGTTTGTTTTGATTGGATATAAATTAAAATAAACATATTATTGAAACAAATTGAAAGTTTGTTTTAGAAAAATTAAATAAATGGAACTTCAAGCATTATTTTTGAATGTTCGGTAATTAGAAGTAAAGAATTATTTATGAATATTTATTTCATACATATATTTATTGCAAAAATTTAAAGGTGAAAGTGATTTAAAGGTCATTTTGAAGGTGTTTATTATGAGTAGAAATTTTATTTTCAGGTGAATATCTTTATGCATTAAAAAGTCAAAATCAAGTATTTTGACAAATCTACTTTGCAAATTCGTTGTTTTTGTTGTATTTTGCTTAAACTTTTACAAATTAATAATAAAATAAAGTGTTCGTTTATAGTTTAATTTCATTTTTTGTTTTGATGAATTGCAAATTATTATAACTTTTCTTGATAAAATTTGAATTTTTATAAAGTCAGCCTGTCTAAATATTGATAATCTTAATAAAATATTAATCTATATATTAATAAATATATTACTCTTTTTTTCAATTAAAATTGTTTTATCATCTATATTGCTGTTTTTTCATTGCCTTGGGTCGTTGAAAATTTTCTATAGTTGAACTTTAATACTAATCAGAATATCCCCCAATTAGCTAAGAGATTTCGATTATTAAGTATTTGACAATAATGTTGATCATATTTAATATTTTACTTGTCATCTTTCTCATTTCTAAGGCTTGTCTTCTGAAATTCGTTACGAACAATATAATTAGCTAATAATAATAAACTACTAATACTAAATAAAGATTTTATTGATAAAGTTAATGCATTAAAGTCCTCGTTAAGACCAAAATTAGCACATGTGCAGCATTTTATAATGCGCTCTGTTACGGAAAATATTGAAATAAATAATCTTAAGAGATAGTAGATATTACTTTATTCCAAGAACGGTGACACACAAAACCCAATTTACCGACCAATGCAAAGATAAATGGAACTATGTTTTATAAATTCAAATTTTATGCTGAATATTTCTTAATTGCACATATTAATGTAATCAAACAGTAATTTACAATTTATTAAATAAAACAAATAAATAAATGCTTACCCTACTACATTTATTTTATATAAATATTTTTTGCATTCATGTGAGAGGGATAGAAATTAAGATATGTCAATTTTAAATTAATTTTCCTATCAAAGTTTTAATGGCAATTCTTAGAGTAATACTGCCTAAATTTTAATCGTAATTTATTCTCATGTTATAAGCGTTTCACTTGAAAGTTAGTCACTATTTTTATTTAAAATAATGTAAGTGTGAGCATATTATATTACAAACAAAACCAAAAAAAGATCGGTGATTAAAATAATCAATTTTCTCTCGCCTGACACCTCATAAAATTGAATATATTTCTTAGCAAGATTCATAAGGAAGAGTTAAAAATTTCTGCTGCAGGTTTGAGGTTTGATGTGAACGATTCAATACGAAGGATTAGCAAGACTTCACTGTCCAACCTAGAAGCTTATACAAAAAAATTTAGAGCTCAGGGCAAAAATCGACATCAAAATGAAAAAGGGAACTAATAAACCTTATAATAGAGTAAAGAAGGAAGCAAGATCAGCCATTGACTGACTTCGAAAGCATAAAATTAAAACAAGCAGCGACCGAATCTGATATTTTTGTTCCAAATGTAACAACTGAGAAAAATGTACATTATTTAGTTCATAAACTTTTCACATTGCAATTTACCCAAGCATTTTAAAGACAATGTCAGCTAAATTTAATCTAAAAGAAAGCTATTACGACAGTAAATGTTTACCCCTACTGCTTAAGGTTAGTGCCCGAAATATTTTACCAGAACCCGAAGGTAAATAGATGGTTACCTGCATGCAAAAACATTCTGCTCTAAAGATTTAAACTGCATACTAAATAATTCATGTTATATTTACGGCATAGGAGAAACAGCCGATAACTTTGTAAAAAGACTTTGATCACAAATTAAGTAAATATCTGATGGAATGACTAAATAACTGAGTGTTAGTCTTCGAATCATTCAATAATTTGATACTTATAGATTCAGCATAAAAAAGGAATCGGTAGGCTTTTTAGAAGTATTTCATCGATACTTGGTGGAAAATAAGGAACTCATTTTAATTAATACAGAAGAAGGATGATTGAAAAATTATCGATATTAGAAATTTTATAATAATAAATGATATCTTATTATACGACGAAACTATAATTTAAAAATGAAAAAAATATTCAAAACTGGAGTAGAACATTGAAGGAGTAATAAATAGAGATTTTTTTTTCCAACGGCGGGCACTTGAGGGTTGAATCCTATGCTTCAACAAGACCAGAAACTGCTAATCATTTGTGGGCACCTGTGAACCAAGTCACGGAGGCGAGAAGCGTTACCCGCGCCATACCACCACAAACCCGTTTATAGGGTGGGCCACATTCATACATCATCACGGAAGAAAGGATAGAGAAACACAGAGAGAACAGAGAAAGAAAGTAACATAAATGCCCGAACCGGGATTCAAACCCAGGACCCACAGCTCAGGAGTCAGGAGCGCTAATCAGTCAGTCATCGGTCGGCATAAATAGAGAATTAACGAATAAGATATTTTTAAATTGTGGTAAACAGCAATAACAAAAAAAGGTTACTGACTTTCCTTAAATTGTTTTCTGCGTAAAACACCAGGTTTTATCAATACTTAGTGTCCGAATTGTAGCTCTTTAAGGATCCTCATCTAATTTTGGCTCCGTACGATTCCACCTTTATTAATTTTCATGGGTACTGATGTTTATCCAATAAGTATTGGAAATTTTTCTGGTATTGCATTCGCCAACATGGTAAGAAACAATAATGAATCACACAATATTATCTGCAGTAGTAAGGTACATTATTTGAAAAGACAACACATCAGATGTTCTACCTGTAAAATAGGTACTTTGTATTAAATAAAGTATCATTCTCAAAGACAAAATTTTAAAAATTCACTCATTGTTTAACCTAATACAAAAATAACGATTCCACCACGTTAGCAAAGGACTTTCTTAGAAAAATTTAAATTCTGCTTAGACGCTTTGATCTTATTAGTACAGTACTACTTATTAGTATAGGTCTTACAGTACTAGTAAGAAAATAACTTTCATAAACAAACTAATATCCATTCATGTATTCAAAATATTTTATTGAAGAAAAATTTAAAAAAAATGCTGTGACATAGTTGAGATGAAGTAGTGAAATGACATAGTTGCAAAGGACCTCTTACAGATGTAGATTCTTATTCGTTACTAAACTGTTCAAAATTTAAAACTTTTGATTGTCATAATTTTAAAATTATCGATATAAAATGATAACTATAATTTATAAATACAAATATTTACATTGAATTTGACGAACCTTTTCTTGTACAGATATTATTAATTTTCACAGAATTTGAATGCTTTGAAATACATTCTGTTTAGAATTACATTCTGGTTACAATTCTGATTCTGGAATATTTTTGTCAAATGTTTTTACAATACTTTTATCAAGCAGATTAGGAATTAATATGTTAAAGTTACATTTGGGACTCTAAAGCTTCCTTTAAACTTTTAATTTTAGTAAAGATAAAGCGATGGTTTAGTAATAGTATACGGATAATGTATAAGTTATAAATGTATAAAAAATAACATTTTTTTACAGTAAAAACTTTTAAAAATAATAATCTAGTTTAGACCGATTAAGAACAGTAATATTTCTTATGGTGTGGTCATATATTTGAAAATATATCATTGCGTAGAAATATAAGCATGAAATAAGAATATAATATACTGCAAATGCATGCAAACTTTTGGTAAATGTATATAAGTACATATAAATTATTTTTATCTCAGGAGAGATTGAAGTTAGATGATATGAAATATTTCAAAATAAAGTCGTTTTACTGTAGTTGCTCAAGTCTACTATTAGGGGCTTTTAGATGATTTACATATTACGTTTTGTAGAAAAAAGGATGGCAGCTGTTATGATATAGAAAATCGATGTACTCCACATGTTTGGTATTCGATGCGAAGAAAAGGAGACGAGAACTTCATTTTTTAAATTTATGCTTGCATATATTTTTCGTTCTAGTTTAGAATAAATCACAAATAAAATAAAAACTTAAAATGTAAAAATCGATTTGCATTTAAGGAATTTTTCAATTATTTTGCACATACTTTGTTTTATTTAAAAATATTTAATTTATTTACTTAATAATATTATAATCAGATCAATTTATTCAAATATAGATTTAATTACCCTTGATGAAATATCTTTTTCATCCAAAATACTAATTGGCTAAACTATTTCTTAAAGTTTGAATAAATTGTACCATTCATTAATTATTTCCTTAAGTTATATTCAAGTAATTTGTATAAATTATAATTCATAATTTTGAGATAGTTAAGAAAAATTTATTATTATTTTTTTAACTGTGAAACCCATTTTTATATTATATTTTAAGAAATATGGTATTTTTTTACAAAGCTACATTACACATAGACTTTTAATTTTGTAAATCATCTAAATAGATGGTAATTTTATTATTTGTACTTCTTAATTAAATTTAATTAATTTTTAGGATATTTGCAAACACAGGATAAGTTATCACATTAAGTATGTAAAAATTATGTGAGACTAAATTTTAATAAAAATATATTAATCTTTTTTATTGCCTTAAGATACTCTGGAATTTTGAAATCATACTTAGCGATAATCAGAAGTTTCACGTACCATATGGGTTCCTTGTAAAAAAACTAATTTTTCTCCTAAATAATATCATTTTTAATAAAATAAATACCACAATTAGTCTTACTACTAAATGAAACCATTTATTTGTATATCCATTGGGTATATCTTAAAATATACTGTGGAATTTTGAAATCAAACTTAGCGAGAACCAGAAGTTTTACGTACCATATGGGAGCATTATACAAAAACTCATTTTTCTCTTAAATAATAATTTTGTAATAAAATGAATACCACACTTAGTCTAAGAATGTTATTTACTACTAAATGAAACATTTATTTGTGTGAGCATTGGGTATTTGTTAAGATATACTGGAATTTTCAAATAAAACTCAGCGAGAATCAGAAGTTTCAAGTAACATATGGGTGCCTTATACAAAATCTCATTTTTCACTTATATTATATTTTTTTAATAACATGAATAATACAATTAGTCTAAGAATGTGATTTACTTTAAATTGAAACCATTTATTTTTATGGCCATTGGGTATTTCTTAAGGTATACTGGAATTTTGAAATCAAACTTAGCGAAAATCAGAAGTTTTACGTACCATATTAGCACACTATACAGAAACAATTTTTCTCTTAAATTATAATTTTTGTAATAAAATGAATACCATAGTTAGTCTAAGAATGTAATATACTGATAAATGAAACCATTTATTTGTATATCCATTGGGTATTTCTTAAGATATACTGGAATTTTGAAATCAAACTTAGCGAGAATCAGAATTTTCACGTACCATATTGGCGCATTATATAAGAACTCATTTATATCCCAAATAATATTTTTTGTAATAAAATGAATACCACAGATAGTCTAAGAATGTGATTTACTACAAATTGAAGCCATTTATTTTTGCGTCCATTGGGTATTTCTTAAGATATACTGAAATTTTGAAATTAAACATATCTAGAATCAGAATTTGTACGTACTATATTGGCGCATCATACAAAAATTCATTTTTCTGCTAATATATATTTTTTGTAATAAAGTGAATACCACAGTTAGTCTAAAAATGTGATTTACTATTAAATGAAACCATTTATTTGCGTGTCCATTAGGTATTTCTTAAGATATACCGGAATTTTGTAATCAAACTTAGCTGGAATTACAATTTTCACTTACAATATTGGCGCCCTATACAAAAACACATTTTTCTCCTAAATCATATTATTAGTTGTAAAAAGATTACCACAGTTAGTCTAAGAATATATTTTACTATTAAATGAAACCATTTATTTGTATGTCCATTGGGTATTTCTTAAGATATACTGGAATTTTAAAATAAAATATAGCGAGAATCACAAATTTTACGTACCATTTGGGAAAATATACAAAAACTCATTTTTCTCCTGAATTATATATTTTGTAATAAAATAAATACCACAGTTAGTCTAAGAATGTGATTTACTACAAAATGAAACCATTTACTTGTATATCCATTGGGTAATTCTTAAGATATACTGGAATTTTGAAATGAAACTTAGCGAGAATCAGAAGTTTCACGTACCATATGGGTGCCTTATACAAAAACTCATTTTTCTCCTAACTTATATTTTTTGTAATAAATAGAATACCACAGTTAATCTAAGAAAGTGACTTACCACCAAATGAAACAATTTATTCGTATATCCATTGGATATTATTTAAGATATACTGTAATTTTAAAAAAAAACTTATCGAGAATATGAAGTTTCGCGTACCTTATGGGTTTCTTGTAAAAAAACTAATTTTTCTCTTAAATTATATTTTTGTAATAAAATAAATACCACAATTAGTCTAAGAATGTGATTTACAAATAAATGAATCTAATTATTTGTGTGTCCATTGGGTATTTCTTAAGATATACTGGAATTTTGAAATCAAACTTAACGGGAATCAGAATTTTTACGAACTACGTGGGCGCACTATGCAAAAACTAATTTTTCTCCTGTATAATATTTTTTGTAATAAAATAAATACCACAGTTAGTGTAAGAATGTGATTTACTACTAAATGAAATCATTTATTTGTGTGTCCATTGGGTATTTCTTAAGATATACTGGAATTTTGAAATCAAAGTTAGCGAGAATCAGAAGTTTCATGTACCATAAAGGCGCATTATACAAAAACTCATTTTTATCCTGTATAATATTTTTTGTAATAAAATAAATACCACAGTTAGTCTAAGAAAATAATTTACAACTAATTGAAACTATTTATTTGTGTGTCCATTGGGTATTTCTTAAGATATACTAGAATTTAGAAATCAAACTTAGCGAGAATGTGAAGTTTCACGTACCATTTGGGCGCTCTATACAAAAGCTCATTTTTCTCCTAAATTTTAATTTTTGTAATAAAATTAATACCACAGTTAGTCTAAGAATGTGATTTACTAGTAAATGAAACCATTTATTTGTATGTCCATTGGGTATTTCTTAAGATATATCTGGAATTTTGAAATGAAACTTAGCGGATATCACAAGTTTCATGTACCGTATAGGCGCACTATATAAAAAATCCTTTTTCTCCTAAATTATATTTTTTGTAATAAAATTCATTTTATCAGTTAGTATAAGAATATGATTTACTACTAAATGAAACCATTTATTTGTATATCCATTAGGTATTTCTTAAGATGTACTCTGGAATTTTGAAATCAAATTTAGCGAGAATCAGAAGTTTCATGTACTATAAGGGCGCATTATACAAAAGCTCATTTTTTCCTAAATTTTATTTTTTGTAATAAAATTAATACTTCAGTTAGGCTAAGAATGTTATTTACTATAAATTGAAACCATTTATTTGTGTGTCCATTGGGTATTTCTTAAGATATATTGGAATTTTGAAATAAAACTTAGCGGGAATCAGAATTTTTACGAACTATATGGGCGCACTATACAAAAACTCATTTTTCTCTTAAATTATATTTTTTGTAATGAAAAGAATACCACAGTTACGGTAAAAATGTTATTTACTATAAATTGATACCATTTATTTGTGTATCCATTGGGTATTTCTTACGATATTCTGGAATTTTGAAATCAAACTAATCGACAATCAGAAGTTTCACGTACCATATGGGTTCCTTATACAAAAACTCATTTTTCTTCTAAATTTTATTTTTGTATTAAAATTAATACCACAGTTAGTCTGAGAATGTGATTTACTAGTAAATGAAACCATTTATTTGTATGTCCATTGGGTAGTTCTTAAGATATGCTGGAATTTTGAAATCAAACTTAGCGAGAACCAGAAGTTTTACTTACCATAATTGAACATTATACATAAACTCATTTTTCTCTTAAATTATATTTTTTGTAATAAAATAGATACCACAGTTAGTCTAAGAATGTTATTTACTAAAAAAATATAACCATTTATTTGTAAATCCATTGGGTATTTCTAAAGATATACTGGAATTTTAAAATAAAACTTAGCGGGAATCAGAATTTTTACAAACTATAAGCAAACTATACGCACTATACAAAAACTAATTTTTCTCCTAAATTATATTTTTTGTAATAAAATGAATACCACAGTTAGTCTAAGAATGTAATTTACTACTAAAGTGAAACCATTTATTTATGTATCCATTGGGTATTTCTTAAGATATACTTGAATTTTGAAATCAAACATAGCGAGAACCAGAAGTTTTACGTACCATATGGGCGCACTATACATAAACTCATTTTTCTCTTAAATTATATCTTTTGTAATAAAATAAATACCACAGTTAGTCTAAGAATGTGATTTACTACTAAATAAAACATTTATTAGTATATCTATTGGATATTTCTTAAGATATACTGGAATTTTGAATTTAAACTTAGCGAGAATCAGAAGTTTTACGTACCATATGGGCGCACTATACAAAAACTCATTTTTCTCTTAAATTATATTTTTTGTAATGAAAAGAATACCACAGTTACGGTAAAAATGTTATTTACTATAAATTGATACCATTTATTTGTGTGTCAGTTGGGTATTTCTTATGATATACAGGAATTTTTAAATCAAACTTAGCGAGAATTAGAAGTTTAACTTACCATTTGGGAGGATTATACAAAAATTCATTTTTTTCCTAAATAATATTTTTTGTAATAAAATGAATACCACATTTAGTCTAAGAATGTAATTTACTAATAATTGAAACAATTTATTTGTTTTTCCATTGTATATTTCTTAAGATATACTGGAATTTAGAAATCAAACCTGACGGGAATCAGAATTTTTACGAACTATGTGATTGCACTATGCAAAAACTCATTTTTCTATTAAATTATATTTTTTGTAATGAAAAGAATACCACAGTGAGGGCAATAATGTTATTTACTATAAATTGATACCATTTATTTGTGTGTCCATTTGGTATTTCTTACGATATCCTGGAATTTTGAAATCAAACTTAGAGAGAATCAGAAGTTTTACTTACGATATGGGAACATTATACATAAACTCATTTTTCTCTTAAATTATATTTTTTTCATAAAATGAATACCACAGTTAGTCTAAGAATGTGATTTACTACTAAATGAAACCATTTATTTGTGTGTCCATTGGGTATTTCTTAAGATATTCTGGAATTTTGAAATCAAACTTAGCGAGAATCAGAAGTTTCGCGTACCATATTGGTTCCTTGTAAAAAAACTAATTTTTCTCCTAAATAATATCATTTTTAATAAAATGAATACCACAATTAGTCTTACTACTAAATGAAACCATTTATTTGTATATCCATTGGGTATATTTTAAAATATACTATGGAATTTTGAAATCAAACTTAGCGAGGACCAGAAGTTTTACGTACAATATGGGAGCATTATACAAAAACTCATTTTTCTCTTAAATAATAATTTTGTAATAAAATGAATACCACACTTAGTCTAAGAATGTGATTTACTACTAAATAAAACCTTTTTATTTATGTATCCATTTGGTATTTCTTAAGATATACTGGAATTTTGAAATAAAACATAGTGGGAATCAGAATTTTTACGAACTATATTGGCGCAATATACAAAATCTCATTTTTCTCCTGAATTATATTTTTTGTAATAAAATAAATACCACAGTTAGTCTAAGAATGTGATTTACTACTAAATGAAACCATTTATTTGTATATCCATTGGGTATTTCTTAAAGTCTTAATCTCAAGTTTAATAAGAAAAATCTTTTCTCGGAAGAAAAAATCTATGAATTAAAAAGCGAATTTCTGAATATAAATATGATTTATTTTCTAAGTTCAACTCTTTGGTAAATTCTTTCTTTAATTATAAAATATCTGTACAGAAATGAGTTAACTTAAGACGAAGCACAAGCTACAATGCATCAACCAAATTGGAAATAGTTAACAATAGATTCATTAACGGTATCGCGTGATTTCACCCATTTCATATTATTTATTTGATGTACAACCTTTATGAAGTTAATTTAAAAATTTGTAAAGTGTTTATATTTTCTGATTGTTAATGATCTAGAAAACTAGTTTAATCATTTCAACATAACTCCAATATTAGATGAGAGTAATTTATTAATTTTTCGCAGATACGCTCAGAGTTATTTTAGAATGAATTTTCTCCTCCATTGAATTCACACATTTACTTTTATATTCACTTGCTTTTGATTATGAATTGTGCCAAGTAATGCTCCTTAAAATGTCAAAACTCTTCCATTTTGCTTATTTTCTCTTGCACGCAGTTAAATGTTTATATAAAGCTGAATATTTGTAAAAATCAATAATAACAGAGTAATGTAAGCAACATGTATCAAAAATATAATAAAGCCAAAAATGATGTCAAAATAAAAAATATATTAGCTCAAGCTAAAAAGATAAAATATATTGCAAAATGCAAAATAATGCACATAATACAGAAATAAAGAAGAAATACAGAAGAATGCTCACTATAAATTTCATTAATCTAAAAAATACATAGAATATTGTTAGCAATGGCATTTTTTTTCTCTTTCTTTCTTTATGAATCATTATCTCCCTCTTTATCTTCATCTTTATGAAAAAATATAAATATTCGAAAAAATTTCTTTTTCTTCTTTATGAAAAATCTTCATGAATATCTTTATGAAAAATAAAAATAATTGAAACGAATGAAGAGTCAGGAATAGAAAAGACTACCCACAAATAAAAACCTTTCATATAGTTTTACTGCAATCAAAAATAAAACAATTAATATTATATGAAATATGCTAAAATTATGAGTTCAAATAGATGATATTATCACTACAAAGTAAAAATTAAAAGAAAAATTCAAAAGCAACTTAAATTATTCGGAAAACGTTCCAAGCAAAAAAATGAAAACAAAAGAAAAAACTATAAATATTTTTATTTTCTTATATCATGTAATAGAAGACTGTATTTATAGAGGTTAATACTTTATACTAATGGTAAGTTTAACTGAATTATATATCCATTCATTTGGAAAAAAAAGAACAGCTGAAACACAAGCTGCCATCGATTTTGATGATAACTTCTGTTTACTCTTCAAGTGAAAACTTTTTGCCGAAACATTACAGAGTTGCTATATAAGTTATTTTTTATAAAACGAAAAGACTTTTCTATAAAGGGTTGTATTTTTTTGGCCAGTAAAAATGAAATATTGATTAAATAAGTCTTCATAAGTATTACTCGTATACACTGACTTCAAAAAACGGAGATAAATATTTAATCAACTAAAATTGAAATATTGAATATGAAATGATTCCGAACCAAATTAAAGAAATCAATTTAGAATTTCATGATAAAAATTGTTTGAATTTAATATATTTTATACTTATTTACTTTCATCTTTTTAATTAAATACGTTTTCTATCCCATCTAAATACACGTAATATTAATTTTTTTTCATAAATTAATTTTGCGAATGATTAAAGTTTATTTCCAAAATATTGCTTATAATATTTCAAAAGTGATAGTAAATTTCATTATTGCTTCAGTTTTCGGAAATAAATTCTTTAATGATAAAATGCATTTTAAATGAGCGAAGTTTTTCCACGCATATTAACATTTCTAAAAAATGTAGTTTGATTTATCTGAACATACTGTGTTTCTTAATTCTTATTTAAAGACAATCATCTATATCATTTATATATTTTGCAAAGAATATTCAGTAAAATATTAATATATATAAAATAATGATAAAATATCGAAATTATTTTAATATGTTTATTAAATACGTTTGCCGAACTAAAGCTTTTTTTAAATTTCAATTGAGATTGTATAACAAATATTAGTTTTAAGTATAATGTGAAAAAGTGCAATAAAATTCAAAATATATTTATTGAGGGTAAGTTTTAATTCTAAAAACTAAAACCACCTGCGGAAAAGGTTCATTTAAAGAAAACGAATGAAAAAATTGACACTAAAATTTCGAAATAAAAAAAATATTTCACCAGACTCATTTAAAAAATCTCAATAAATAACAATATAAAATTGTTAAATTATATTGATTAGGCAATATATTATAATTCAAAAAATATCTTTTATACATGTACACACACATACACAAACACACACACACACACACACATATACATATATATATATATATATATATATATATATATATATATATATTACAAAAAATAATAACATACATCTGAAATTCTGTTAAAGAATGCAACTGCAAGGGTAAGATTAGATTTTACAAAATAAGTGATCAAAAATGCTTAAAACAGCTTTAACTAATTTTAAAAAATAAATATTGCGAGAATTTATGAAAACTATGTGGTGTAATTTTAATATTTTTGAGAAAAAAACTAGTGTAGGCCATTATAAATATAAATGGATGCTATGATAGTATTTTATTTACAATTATAAATAAATAAAAAATTTAAGAAATTTATATATATATATATATATATATATATATATATATATATATATATATATATATATATATATATATATATATATATATATTTATATTTATATTTATATAATTTAATAATGAATTTTTAAGATTATGCATAATGAAAATGTTACATATTATTCAATTAAGCAAAGATTGAATTATTACATTTGTCTCTTAAAAATGGTTTAATACTTTGTGATACAGTTTTTGTTGTCATTAGTAACTAAAGACATTAAAACTAATCCTCATAAATATTTGCGAGATTTTATTGTTGAAAATAATTAGCATTAATAAAGAATAAAAATGAAGAATAAATGTATTTATCCAATTTTCTTTTGTTGCTAAGCATGAGAAAATATTAACAAATTAATTTAAATTTAATAAAATCGCTAATTTTGTCAATAATGCAGAACTTAAACAAATTGTTGAATTTAGCTGATTTTAAAATATTTATTTCTTTCCTCTTAAATCATCATACACTGCAAAATGAGTCAAATTTCTCATTTTGTAGTGTTTAACTCACATTGGATTTGGAAACAAAAGAATGTAATTTCTTTTGCATGAAGTTGTATCAATTTGAAATTCTTAATCATGCACTTTTATATTTTAGTTTCTGATTGCTTAGTATGTATGTAAGCATTTTGTTTCGCTTAGAGTATCGAAATACCCTCTTAAAAATTGCAATTCCATGTTGAATTCACTTCTTTTACAAGTATTAATTGGATTCAAAGGGATTTAGTTTTCAATTAAAATAAACTTTATTCAAATCTAAAGTTATACAGAAACAGTTTGCCATTTGAGACAAAAATCAAGTTGGTTGAGCAGTTATGGTAAAAAGAAATCTTCATTTTTATAAAGTGATTCCGTATTAAACAAAACGTAGTTCTTGACATTTGTGTATATTTAGCTAAAAATTTGACTCATTATTTTAAGAGTGTAATGAAAATTGAACAAATGCTAATTTATCGGTTTATTTATTTAAATTCATTGTGAATAAAAAGGAAGAGTAAGATGAAAAGTATACAAGTAAAATAAAAAATACTCATTTAATTTTTTTTGTTGTTTAGGATGAACTACCAAAAGAAAGATTATTTCTATAGTATATTCCAAAAGCAAACCAGAAATAATAAAAATGTGTCAAATCTTACAGTAGTAAAAAAGGGTGCGAATAAATATGTAAAAGAAAGTTACAATTTTATTTAAACTCAAATTTATAATTTTGTCAAAGAATACATAATAACAGCACAAATACTAACAAGCATTACTTTAAATACGAAACAACGTGTAGTTTGATCGGTTTTGATAGATTTTGATATTTGGATCAACAATAAAATACAGAATTTTTTGCAAAATTTGAAGAATAATCTTTCAGCAATGTAAATATGCTAAGTGATGTAATTACAAATTTATTAAATTATTTAAATAAAGAAAACAATTGATTCATTCATTGTCGTGTGCCAGCTAGGCTGGCAACATGGGGTGCGCTGCTCCACTTTTTCAACTGAACCCTATTTTGGTGTGGAGTCCGACTTCCTCAGTACACACATGCCATAGGAACCCGTTTATAGGGTAGGCAACCATTCACATCTCATTCATATAAGAAAAGGACAAAGACAGGATAGATAGAGAGAGAAAGTACATCCATGCCCGAACCGGGATTTGAACCCAGGACCTCCTTATCCATAGTCAGGCACGCTGACCACTAGACCAGTTGGTCGGCAAAATAATTGATATTGCAATATTAGAAAAACATATTCATTCTAGTTTTTATTAAATATTTTTAAGGTTTATAAATGTGTAACAAGAAAAAAATATTTTAAATAGTACATAAAAGTACATCAATGAAATGGAATACTTAAGGGATTAAGCGTCTAATTACTACTAGAAATGTATGTGACTTACATTTGTCATAATATTTTATGTACATATCAGTAAAAAACAATTCCTAAAACTATTTTCAAATCAAAAGCGGTTTCTGAACAATGAAAATATTTAGTTAAGTAGAATTTTCTTGAAAGCCCGAATCAATCATAAGTAAATTTACTTTATATTTCTATATTATGTCCAAAGATAATGATATTTTCATTATTTTCATAATCAGTCATGTAAATTTCATATAATTTGTATTTCCTAATTAAGTTTGGAATAAAGTCAGAGATATTTATGCAACTAAAAATAATCATTGTTCCAACATTTTATATAATTTCGGCACTGTTTTTCTTATGTTGTATTTTGTTTCACACAGTTTTACAGTTTGATGTTTTGTATTCATTTTTATATAGAATCAGATGTGTTTTTAAATGGTCCTATCCATATGACTTTTTGTATTTGTTTAGTTCGCTTTCTTATGTTTACATTAAATCATACCTTATTGGCATTACAATACTTCGATAATGTTTTTCACCAGAGTATGTATTTTATAAGAATATATTTACCTTTCAGTAATATATTCGCCGCCCAACTTGTCTAGTGGTCAGCGTGTCTGACTGCGGATAAAGAGATCATGTGTTCGAATCCCGGTTCGGGCATGGATGTAATTTATCTCACTATCTATCCTGTCATTGTCCTTTCCTTGTATGAATGAGGTGCGAATGGTTGCCTACCCTATAAACGGGCACCTATGGCATGTGTGTAGAACAAAGTCGTACTTTTACCTTCATGGTGCTCTGATTAAAACGAAAGACGCTCCCAATTGACTTAAATTCGCATAGTCAAGGCATAGTGAGCTTGGCTTGTCCAAGTGTCATTAGTAACAACAATATATTCATTTGTTACCAGATTCCATTACTGATTTAATCATTGAAAACTATTAGAAGTTTTTAAATATGGGTGAAAAATTGTGCTACGTTTTACTATTCTGAGTTCGTTTCTTTTCTTTAAAAACTAAAATTAATTTTTACAGAAATAAACAAAAAATGCTACTTTTCTACTTTGTATTCTGTCGATTTTCAGTGAAACTATAAAACAATGTTTGGATATCTGAGAAATTATGTCTATTTTTAATTCTTTCTTCTCACGGAAAACTATTAGAAACTCTTGAATATGTGAGGTCAATAAGGAAATTTAATGTATAATATGATGTTCTTCTTTTGTTATTTTGTAACTCAGCAACTATATTTTAAATATTATTCTGAATTCTTAGAAACAAAAAAAATTATGTGATTGTACTTCCATTGTATGTCCTGTCTTTTTTCATTGTAGACTATTAGTAATTCATAGATATGTACGAAAAATACGTTTTATTATATGTTATTGTTAGATATTTTACCTGAAAGCTATTATAAATTCGTAAATATGTGAGGAATTACCCTATTTATTTGCTTATAGAGAATGCTTTCCCATTCTCTCGTCTAAAAATAATATGAAAAAGAATTTTAGTATAAATATTGAAAATAATCTTAAGAATATTAAAATTTCATTGAAGGAAGATAATATTTCCTTCATAATTAAGTTCAAGGTTAAGATGAAGAAAATAAAGGAATAGCAATAAATAATATTATCATAGTCATATAGTTGTCATTCTTTGATGATTTCTTACTCAGAAAGGCTTATTAAAGCAAAGCAAAACAATAAGAGACAATAAAAACTGTTATATAATTTTGAATTTGTAAATATATTTGTAAATAAAGCGTATTATTCTGTATGTTTAGTATTTAGAAACAAGGTGATCCTTGTATGGGTGCCAGGGCACAAAGGTATCGATGGTAATAATAGGGGTTTGGAACTTGCTAAACAAGGATCGTATTTTGCTCCCATCGGTGCAGAACCTTTTTGTGGTATCAATTTGAAGACCGCAAAAACCAAAGTTCTTTGATGGGAAAAACGGAAGATGTATGAAGCTTGACTCAACACTCCTGGTCAAACCCACGCTAAAAGTATGATCTGTGGATCATCAGCGAGGATTGCCTCTGGAATTCTGAGATGCTCTAGGCAGAAGATACGTTTAATCGTAGGCTTCATAACTGGGCACTACTATTTCAAAAAAAACCTCCATAAAATAGGACTGTTTCAGCAAGACCCCATCTGCAGGAAATGTCATACGCAAGAAGAAACGGCCAAGCATATCATTTACGAATGCGAGGCTCTTGCCCTCCCTAGATTAACTTCTTTAGGCATCATCCATACTAGAGAGTTACACCTAGACTCCATTAAAGAGTTATCAGACTTTATTAATAAAGTGGGTGACCCGAGCAACTGGAACTAAAGAAACATTGTGTTTGGAGTTAATAGTACAAAATGCTGATAAAAACACAGGTGCCCAATGACATACAAACCCAACTCTAAGAAGAAGAAGAGGAAGATGTTTAGTAATGCATTAGGCCATATATTCAGCCGTCCGTCGATATACAGTCTCAGAAAGTGTACGCATTATCTCTAGCAGTATAACTCAACCATTTTTCGCAGTTCCTATTTTTAACACGGTATTAGCAATAAAATCAAAGATCTCCAATCCTATAACGGAACTGCTAGGGACACAAGTGGCCTAGGAAGCATCAGGCTACTTTACTGAATATGTAAGTTGACTTTCTTTGTATGTAATTTGGTATTATTTTTCTAATAAAGAACATTCAGAATTTCTCGAGGAAAGCTGCAACTGGAGGGAGAATATCGTCAATGAATCATAAAGTCGTCATGCTGCCAACAGTGTGGATTAATGTCAATATGCAATTGCGAGCATTGTAATCCATGATACTACATTTTCATGTGGTAGATAGCTTTGCAGCTTAGTTGGATTAAACCTGTAACGAAGTGGACGCTAGTCTCATAAACGTTGGATATCATTGGCTAAACAAAACTGTCACGCATTTGAAAACACTACATCATCCAACTTCGAAGTTCACATGGCTTTAATTCTACATTTTTGTAAATGGAGATGTATGTGCTCTTGATTCAATAAAAACTTCTTAATGGATGCCATGAAAGTAATTCCAGAGTTGTCAACTGTCTTTAAAATACTTCAGCTGTACACGGGAGCATCAACAGTATTTCAAACCAGTAAATTTTCCATGGAAGTGGTATGTGGAATCATCACAACAAGCTTGAGTTTTTGACTTTCCAAGCATGATAATTCACACAGTCAGTCTTTGAATCATGGTAAAGGGGAAAATTTGACAGCTTCTGTTCATCCGGAGACCTGAAGCACCGTGTCCTATGTTAGAACCTAAGGTAACAGTCTGACTTGGCTCCTATGCCTGCAGACCTTAGCTGAGCATACAATGAATGCATCCTTTGAATTCGGAAGATCGCATGGCACTAACACCATTAGAGATCTCTTCCATTACTAAACAACTTACTTCTAAAACTAGGGCTGACCCTCCTGCTCACCCTTGGTACTTCCAAAGACATCCTGGATCTGCCACAAAATTTAAGGGCTCCAGAGTACATCAGACGACTCGTCTCGACTGTCTACTAACTACTTGAAGTGTATGATCTTTGAAGACGGTGAAAGAAAATACCCATCATCCCCCAAGTGTGACAATGCTCCGTTTTGCCCGCAACACATCTTGAAGTGCTTGGGTTTTTCTCGTGAAGAGGCTGTGAAAATTCCACATCTGCTTTTGGACTTTTTGGCTATCTATGATCTTATGGATCTGATCTAGTGGAACTAGACTAGATGGGGCTTAGTCCCCCCACCACCAATCTTTAAATGCATCGCATAGTAGCTACCTTTACCACAGCCAATTTACTGTGAAGGCCCTTTTGTGTTTGACAGCTGCTATTCGGCTCAATGATCGACTTGATTTCAAAGTCTAACCAACATATCCAGAAAACGACAATCTTTAGCACCCTTACATATCTTGTATGGAAGTATAAACATTTCTATGATATGAAATGTTGCAAAGCAATCATTCTGATTCTTAGATTCATAACTATTTTTGATTTCACTGAATAAAGAGACTGACCTCGAAACTCACTTTATTTGTCACTGAGTGCAATTACATGGCAGTGGTTATCTGTATCTACCTGATATTTACATGTTTTTCTAACCATGAGTTCATATTGATGCATATGACTAACATAAATTTGGTTTTCATGTTTTTCTCTTTTGTGGGTGCTGTTATATTTTTAAATACATTTTCTTAAATTAAATAACTTTAAAAAATCATGAGTTAATAAAAATTAAATTGCTTATTTTTCAAAAAATGCTTGCAATAAAAATGTATTCTAAGTATTTATTACATCCTTTTTATTCGCAAATATGTTGTTTCAAAAATTTTAAATTGAAAAATAAGTGCTGTGAGAGGAAATGTTAATTTCATCGAATTAATCATACAATTTAGCTCACTGTAAGTTTCATATCATAACAAAATATGTAATTGTTTCAATATTCCTGAAACCAAATGTTCATTTTCAAAAAGTATTTAAACATTAAAACATTTTTTTGTTGGAAAAAAATGATGTTTTTCAGACAATTTAAGCCCTTTCTTTTGCACTCAACGTCACAGAATCAACATAAAAGAATTGATTATACCTGAATATATACTATATGACTGTATTCTTAACTAAACAGATAAATCAGTGTTTTATATTATAATCAGTTAAGTTCTAAAATACATGGCAGTGAAAATTATTTTAACAAGTACGAGCGATTAATTTTCATTTAATTTTACGCATATTTTCTTAAAAATTAATGAATATGCATGCATTTAACTTATATAAAAATAGATTTTTGTTCACTCACATTCATTAGAAATATTTAAACACACACATGCATGCATTTTAAAACATTTCCTTATTATATTAGATTTATACTTAGATCATTGATTTCAAAAATAATATCTCAGTGTTTTGTTCTTCAGATATTTGCCACAAAAGGATTAATATTCTTGAAATGGGATAGTGAATTAAAAATAAGTAAAACTTTTTTTTCTCTCTTAAGTTAAAAAATTTTGGTGTAATTACGAAATATTTAATATTAGAAATATCATTTTCTTCTTAAGTTAATTTATTTCTTGAGAACTCAAATATTTGCTTTTATTCTTTAAAGCTAAATATACAAAAATATAAAGTTTCCTAATTAATTTTAGTTTCAAGGAAGCTTTCGAAATTTTATTTGAAAAGAAGTTATTATTAAAATATCTGAGGAAATATTAAACTTGAAATTTAATCAATCATTTTCTACAAATACTTTGACTTAGAAAATTTGTTAAATGTTTCTACGTCAATTATAATTTGGCAGGGGAATTAGTTAACTTGATATAAATAGCAAAAATATTAAAAGAAATATATTTTGAGAGATTAACAATTGTTCTGCAAAGTTAAAAATAGACAGTTGTCTAAATTTACAATAGATCTTAAGTTTTGTTTACATTTGAAAAGAATACTTATTTTATTTAATGCTAAATGTAAATATTTCTCATGAAAAATATATTTTTATTTAAAATTTTTAAATTAAATTTTAATACTTGTATATTTATCCATTAAATAGTTCTTAGTGCATGTAAATATTTGATATTAGTATATGTAACACTGATAATCATTCAATGCAATCAGTGTAAGAATTTTCATAATTTAAAAAAAACAACCAGATAGAGCTAAGCAATGTTCAAATGGAAGCATTTGTTGTGATATACAACAAAGGCTCCCATTTGATAACTATAACATTATATTAGCATTATATGAGGAAACACTATAGCATTATATGAGCTTAAGGAAATGTAAAAAATACGCCAATTATTTGATTAAAAAGTAAGTTTGTTTACTTAGAATAAATCGCATATATGAGCATTTTTGAAAGGGAAATAAATTCTTTATTCAATTTTTTGGCATCTCTTAAAGAACAGGAGTTATTTAAGAACATAACTGATGTTTATTTTACTAAACATAATTGATATTTCTTCTTAAAAACATGAAATATTTTTTAAAAGAAATATTCTAATCACATATTGCATTCTATCAACAACGAAATCAGCATTTTATCCTATCTTATTTCTGGAAGAATCTATTGTTTTTCTTTTTTTCTAATTTAGCCATAATTTGCTTCAGAATCTTGGATCAAGATTTCATTGAGAAACAAAATGCAGTTCATATGAATTTTCAGAAAATTGCTTCAGTCACATAATAAAATGCTCAATAAGTTTGTTTTTTCACTCTGTTTTAAGTACTACTTTTATTTAACAAAGAAAATGTTGGAAACACTACAACATCAGTTTTTACTTATCCCTCACTTTTTAAGTGAAAGAAAAGCAGAAAGTTTACTGATACTTGAAGACGGTTTTCTTTTTATTCACACATTTAAATATTTTTATGGGGGCAAATGTTTAGAGAAATGAAAAAAGTAAGACTTTTTTATGCGTAAGAGAATTTTACTATCAGAATATATTTCAAATTTATGTACCGTAGTTCCGTTTCTATAATCTATTGGAATCTTGAAAGCCTATCTTTAGCACAGAAATCATGTATATTTTACAAATTCTTTTTTTACACAGCATCCCGATAATACTTAGAGCATAAATGGTCCCTGAGTTATCTCAATGTATTATCTTTTCCAAAGATGAAACTTAATTGTTACATACAGAGTGATCCTTTTTAAAGTGACAGGAGCGACCCTGTAGCTCGATCTAATATAGCCTAAAGGACACCAAACTTGGTAATTAGACTAATCAAAACGCAGGAAAAAAACTTAGTTTCAAAAGTCACCGCTAGGGTATTTTGTCCAGCGCTAGCTGTAGATTAACAATAACCAGAATTATCATAAAAAAGGGTTTCAAAGAAATATGCAAATGCTGTGCAATGACAGTTTAGGGTCTATAAAAGTAAGTATAGTAGACAGATCCGACCTCAGCTGAATAACCTCAGTATAACCTCAGCTGAAGTAAACGAGCTCCAGTGGCCATGCCTCTCACGTTACCTGAACGTGCGCTTTTGTTGGTGGAGTATCAAATTTGTCTATTCTAAAGGACAACATAACAAAGACAGTGCGGGATATTCCTCGTGACATGTTACGCACGGCTGTGGAGAACGTTGTGCGCAGAATGCACGGTGTTATTTCTGAGAACGGTGCTCACATGGAATGTGGTCTAATTCCTCACCGGGGAAGTTAATGTAGTAAATAAAAATTAATAATTTAACTATACGATTGTGTGTATAGTATTTTCCTTTTCTTACATTTTATACATTGTAAAGCGCCTCAAAATGTCCTTAGCGGCAATTTTTGGAACTAAACTTTGTTCACGGAATATTTTTTCCCATGTCTTGATTAGTCTAAATACCAAGTTTGGCGTCATTTCGGCTATTAGATCACGCTACAGGGCGCTCCTAACACTTTCACTTTAAGAAAGATCTCCCCGTACATCATCTTCATCACAATGAGCTGACTCATAAAAATAGTATTAGTTGGTATTAAACCTAAATGTTTATTTTAAAAAAGCTATCAGTGAGGTATCGTAGTGCTTTAAATAAATTTTAACATCCTTATAATGTACTTTCTCTTCAGTGTGATGTGTGTTATGCCACTTCAAATGCTACCATTTAGGAATTCTACTTTGATTTTTAAAGCGAATCTTTAAATTGTGCTTGAAAGAAGATCATAATTCTTAAAACACACAGATTATTTTAACATCTCTTATAAATTTTCTCTTCATTGTAATACACAGCATGTCTGGTAATCTGAAAATATTTAAATGCCCTTTTTTACGAACTGTTTCTAACACGTGAGAACTTTCGCAAAGATTAGATTATATATATTTCTCTTTCAGCAAGAAATAAATTTCCCTGCTTTTGAAAAGTGAAGAAAATCATTTCATGTGTAAAATCACGTGACTCGTCTTTTTATCAAAGGCGTGCATTGCTTGTAAGGATCAACAAAATGTTGAAAACCACATTTTTAATAAAATAAGTGTATAAATTTCTACAAAATGTGTAATGTATCCAACAACTAAAAGAAAAAAAACTAAAATGGACAGAAAATCTAGATTTTGTGTTAGGCCTTCACAAAATAACTCTGTAAAAAATTAAAAGCATCTTTGCTATTTCCATAATATTGCGTAATACAAGTTTATATTTTCTTGATTCATATTAGTAATTGCATAGAAACACAGCATCTTTGCAACACACTTTGTAATGCGAAGAAGATTTCTTCTGACCACGAGCATGTGTTGAATTTTTAAACATTTTTTCACTCTTATTCCTTAAAATTTCATGAATTCATCATTTTGCTATGACATTATTAATGAGTGTTAAATACAAGGAAAACATTTCTGATTGCTTCGTATGCATTTGATAAACATATATTTCGTATTATAAGTGAATCTTAAAAATTAAACTCTGAGGAATAAATTAAAGAATTATATCAGTCTTAATGTGAATATAATTTAATATACTTTATTACGTTAGAAAAGGGAGAAAGGCAATATTCAATATACAGCATATTCAATTTTTAGTTTCAATTTCCTAGTTTATTAATAAATTTTATTTTATATTCAAATTTTTCTTTGTAGTTCCAATATTATTACATTTACTTTCAAGAAATTATTTCTGACTCTCACTATCTTAAAAATGTAAAAAATAATAATAATTACTGACAAAGTTTTACTTCTGTATTTTTAATGAACTGCTTAACTTATTATTTTTTAGGCGATTTACTTAAAAATCCAAAAAACTGCAGAATAAATTTACATATAATAGTTTTATTATAGATATTGGATTCGGTAAATACTTTTTATCGAGCTGTCTATATCATTCAGTTTTACATGGCGTAACTAAGTATTTCAAATTCTTCTCCTGTTGTTGTTGTTGTCGTGTGCCAGCTAGGCTGGCAATATGGGTGCGCTGCTCCACTTTTCCAACTGAACCTTATTTGGTGTGGAGTCCGACATCTTCAGTACACACATGCCATAAGGACCCGTTTATAGGGTAGGCAACCAATCGCACTTCATTCATACCAGGAAAGGAGAAAGACAGGATAGATAGAGAAAGAATATACATCCATGCCCGAACCGGGATTCGAATCACAGGACCTCCTTATCCGTAGTCAGGCACGCTGACCTACTAGACAAGTTGGGCGGCAATTTCTTCTCCTTCAACTCGTTTATTCAATTTCTCTTCTCCTTTGGTTCTTATTTTCGAAGTTTAATCTAGGGATAAACAAGAAAATCACAGTCAATATAATCTGCAACATTTTGTACTTATATAATATCACATATCTTCGGATATTATATAAGTACAAAATGTATTATATTACTTAGTATTATATTACTTAGACTTATGTAATCCTACGTAATAAAATCAAAATTTGTGCTTTTCTAAATATACTTCAGAATACAAATGATACATCATTTAAGCCAAATCATATTAATAGAGTAATCTAATTTCATTGTGTCATCAATTAACTTCTCCAATCCTTCACGCTGACGGCGCATTATATTTAATTTTAATATGAAATTTACTGTCATAGCTCACTTTAAATATATTTCGGGAGAAATATTAAAAAACATCATTAGTGTACCATATCTTAAGTTACACATTTCGCTTTTGCTATTAAGAGCTAAAATATGTTGATGGGATTTGGCATTGATGGTAACGATGGCGATTATTTTTTTTTTGATTTTCATTGAAGCTACTTGAGTGATTATAATGAACCAGATTCAAAAAAATATTTAGTTATATTAACGTAGTATTACTGAAATAATATGTAATATATGCGACAAAAATGAATTTTTAAATTATTCCTTTATTAAAAATTAATAAGTGTTCCACATTAAAATTGGTTTTTATTCAATATAATATCATGCATGTAAAATTTTTCTTTCATACTTAATAATTTGTTGTTAGGGCTGATTACAACAGTAATCTTGATCTCCATTTTAATTAATTTGTGAGTAATCGCATCACCAGATTATCGTAGGTTACCATATATTATCAGATTATCAGTAGGTTATATTATCAGTAGGTTATCAGATTATCATATATTACCTCATTGTGGCCACAATTTAGCTAAATTGTTTTAATATCCTTGGTGCAATTTATTCCAAATAATATATATATATATATATATATATATATATATATATATATATATATATATATATATATATATATATATATATATATATATATATATATATATATATAAAGTAGAGTTCCATTGCTTCTCATAAATATAGATTTCTCTGAAGAGAGATTTCATAACACAATGACAAATATTTACAACAAAGTATCAAGAACCTTGGGAAAGGTTCATTTCAAACTTGTTTCAGATAAACATAATTCTCCTTCAATCAGATTTAATATTCTAAAGGGCTTAAAATAGCCGTTTTGTCTTGTGTATTGCAATAAAATTCTTGAAGGATATATAAAGAACACTCAAATTGACTGTTGGAGACTTTCAATCATTAAATATCTTACGTGATGTAGTAAAGGTACTGTTAAATACTAAACATTTATACTTACTTATATATATATATAATAATAAAAACATGGAACATTTGACATTTTCATTATTTTTCATTGATAAGTAAAGCAATACACAATTCCAAAATCTGTTAGAGCACATTAAGTATGAAATTTTCATTCATAACCTAAAGTGTATATTTTCAATAAAAGCACAGGAAAATAGGAAAAACAAACAGAAAAATTCTTTTCATCCTTGGAACAATTATCGTTTATATCATATCATAATGAATGGGGTATTTTATAGATCCTTTTTATTCACTGCAATTTTTGATCCATTAAAAGTAACTCAAAATTTTTCTGATGAGGCAAAATATTTTCTTGACTTTTAACTAAACGGAAATAAGAAACACACGAGAGAATTTTTATGGAACATTCCGAGAATCTACGTTAAAAGTAACTATTAAAAAAAATTTTTGATTGCGTGATGGATTACCAGTTGCTGTCATAAAGTTTCTTACAAATAAAATCTTTTTTCTTACAAATAAAAGTAAATCTTTTTCGCGAATAAAGTTAAATAAACCTTAAACTTTCCCCTGAAAAATTGTTTAAATCAAATACAATGTTTCAAGTTCAGGTGAAGAATTGCAGGTGAAGAAAGTCAGAATTATTCACGTGACTTATTCATCATAATATATAAACATACCATTGTTACATTTAATTCTTTCCAATAATCAATATTTTCCTTGCAATTTTTATTTAATATTTTAAAAAAGGACTTGGTAAGTAAGATTAAGTTTACCCGTCTTATCTAAAAATAAACTTATTTTCTTAAATGCTAAATAGATTTATTTTTATGATGAAAAAATAGACTTCTTTATAATTAAAACTAGTAAATTCATTTTATAAATTTAAATATTTTGGTGCATTTATTACAGAAATATCACAACATAGTTTAATTAAAGTATTGTATACCAAAGTATGTATTTAATATTTGAGACTAATTCAAATGCAATACAGAATACAAAGTTTAAAAATTTTAATGCTCAAAGCATTTTTTAATATGTTTTGGAGTTTTAAAAGAGAACCATAACTTTTTGTGTAATCTAAATGAAGTTTAAATCATGCAATATCCAGTTTATATTCCTCTATGAGTGAAAATATTATAAAACAATGAATTTACTTTAATAATAAACTATATTATTAATGGAATCCGTAGATAATGATCAAATGATATGAAAGATACAAATCCAAAAGAAAAATTCTCCTGGAAGTCATGTATCCATTAGTTGCCCGTGATCTCATTTGAAAATATCTTAGTTGATTTTGAAAAACTTTCAGGATATTATGTATCTGTAAATAAGATTTATTTAACTTACAAATGAAGACAAATATAAATCAGTCTTTCTTCGAAGTTAAATAAGTATAAAAGAGTTTAAAAAATATATTAAACCACATTTAACCTTTCTTATATAATGGTGATTCGTAAATTTGTTATTCTATGCTTTTATAGGCAATTTATAAGTTTCAAATATTCTAAACTCAACAAATGAAATAAAACATTGTCATCAGCTTCATACTTAAATTAGTCACAAAATACTAATATTTATTACATCTTAAATTAAAAATAAAACTAGTTTCTACTAACATATCTATAAGGTATGTAAATATTTCAAAAGAGACAAGTTATAATGCATTTCTTCAAATGGAACAAATATATATTAATTGATTGACACAGTTTTAAAAATATTTCTGACTTACTTTTATATGTTAATTATGTACTCTATATGAATAATATAATTTTTGCAGAAAAACCCGCTATTAAACAGAGGATATTTTATTTTTTACGCATTTTTCGTCGCAATTCATTGTTTGGCTCCATCATTCAAAGTTTTTATCAAAATTCCTTAAAATACTTTTTTTTTTATCTCACACTAAAATAAAGAATTATAATTAAGCATTTACCTCAGTTACATGCTAAAATCACACAGTCAGGAAATATTAATATTTATTATACATCTTACGCCGACCAAATTGTCTAGTAATCAGCGTGCCTGACTACGGATATCCTGGGTTCGAGTCCTGGTTCGGACATGGATGAACTTTCTCTTTCTATCTATCCTGTCTTTGTACCCTTCCTTGTATGAATGAGGTGTGAATGGTTGCCTACACTTATAAACGGGTCCCTATGGCATGTGTGTACTGAAGAAGTCGGACTCCACACCAAAAATATGGTTCAGTTGGAAAAGTGAAGCAGCGCACTCCATATTGCCAGACTAGCTGGCACACGATAATGAATGAATGAATTATATAGCTATAATTTACTATAAAAACTAGTTTCTACGCACCTGTCTGTGAGCTATGTAACGATTTCGGAAGAGACAAGTTTTACAACGTTTTTTCAACTAACACAACTATATATTAATTTGACACACTTTTTAAAAATATTTCTTACTTTTATATGCTAATTGTGTGCTATTTATGATTTGTGCTAATAAAACTGATTCAGCATCGGAATTGAATACTTTTTTCCCTTTCTTAACACATTATTTTTAAATATTATTAATATAATCAATTATTTAATAAAGTTTTCATCAAAAATAATGTATCTCTTTTATTTTTGTTATTTCGAAGCTAATTGTAATTTTTATAACTGAATTATTTGAGATAATTTTGATGTGTGGTAATATGATACAAAATTATTTACTTAGTTCATGTCTTAGATTTTTCTAAGCATTTTTTATTGCTTATAATAAAATATAACATTACACTATAAATAATTAGAAACTGTGTACAAATACTGATTAAACTAAAACAGTTGCAATTGATTATAATTTAAAGTATTTTCAAATGATAATTTATTTTACATCCCACATGTTAAAAGGATTAATTTTGATACCATACTTATTAGAGAAAAGAATGTTATCTATAATTATAACTCCACTAAAAACAAAATTTTTATAATATATTTTATTATTACTGTAAAAATTATGTTCCAGCATTGTGTGTAGACATAAATATGATGTTAAAATTTTCAATATTAAACAGAATTTAAATAAAATTGAATACTTGAAAGTTATAGATATTCGTTGAAGAGATTTTTAGTAAGCGCAAATTTCAACATTTTTCTAGCTAAATGCAATTTTCAAAAACATATTGTGAAATTTCTATAAGGCTTCATCTGTCTAAACTACTTTGTAAGGCGTTGCAACTTTTGAGCTCTTCTTCATTATTTAAGTAGAATATTTAAAGTTGGTTTTAAGAAATTCAAAATTTACTCAAAATTTTTTATTTGTTTTATTTTGTATCTTAAAAGAATGTAATTCTCGTTGTTAACAAGTTTAATTAATTTTCTTTAGAAATATTAAATAATTTTATTATGTTCTTTATTGCAATAATTTTGATTAATTTAAGAATGGTAAAGAAAAATGGTATTGCAGTATTTTTTGAAAGGATTTAAATAGTATCAAAATATTTTTAATGATTTTTTATTATTAAAAGTTTATTCCTACAAAAAAGTATACAAAATCTGTGTGTTTATTTTATTATAAAATAAGATCCAATAAAATTGTATTCCTCAGATATTTTTCCATTCAGTTCAGATAAGAATCAATCACTGTAATGTTACTTGAATTAAAGAAGAATCGTTGTTGAAATTTCTTCCAAAATGTGCTATTTCAAGTGATATTTTAGTAATATTAATTTCTTATTGTTACAAAGTTGATCGATTATAGTCAAAATTATCTGTGAAAACAATTATTTGTTGTTGTTGTTACTTATAACACTTGGACAAGCCAAGATCACTATGTCTTAGCAATCCGAATTTAAGTCAATTGGGAGCATCTTTCGTTTTTTAATCAGAGCACCATGAAGGTGAAAGTACGACTTTGCTCTTCACACATGCCATAGGGACCCGTTTATAGGGTAGGCAACCATTCACACTTCATTCATACAAGGAAAGGACAAAGACAGGATAGATAGTGAGAGAAAGTACATCCATGCCCGAACCAGGATTCGAACACATGACCTCTTTATCCGCAGTCAGACAAGCTGACCACTGAATAGAGACAAGTTGGATGGCGAATATATTACTGAAAGGTAAATTATTATTAAAAGTTTTGTTATAAAGAGCTCTTTATAATAAAACCTGACGAATTAAGTGTTATATAAATCGTAAAACATGAATGTTTCGTGAATAATATTTAGGAAAATTCGTAAAATTTGCAATATTTGTGGGCAAACAAAATCACAAACTGCGTATAATAATTAAAATAGTAAATAATTCATGTTTTATAATGTCTGCATTATTTAATTATAATCTCTTTTAATATATTACATTCTCCGTAAGAAATTTGTTCAGAATGCAAGTTTTTAATATATATAAAATTGTAACAGATCCATATTAACTATACTGACAATAGATGGCGTTACTGGCCAATACAAAATATTCTATATCCAATAGAATTAAAAGAGAGAATAGAGGACTGAGGAATGGAAGAAGCCGAAACATCCGGTTCGTAAATAACTTTGTTTATAATTTGTACTGTACAGGTACTATGTAACCTTATTATTAATTACTAAATATTTTCTTTGTAACTATATTTTTTAATAATGTGTAATATCGTAATAAATATAATGATTCTTTTGCCTAATTCTAACTTCCATTTTCTTACGTCCCCTACAAAGTAATGAAATATTTAAATGAATTTTAAAATTTCCATTGATCTTTTTTGATTAATAATAAGCACTAACTTAATGTCTAGATTCAATTCTTAACTAACCAAAATTTAAAACACAGAATAAAGCAAAATAAGAAAGAGAATTCAGTGAATATTCTTCGTACTTTTAAGGATTCATGTCTAAGAAAAAATTTTTTCACAATGAAGAGTATTGTGTCAAATTTTATATAACATGCAATCTACTATCAAATTCTAATTTATTTTATTAAAAATATAACTTAGGATCTTACGTCGTATACTTGGGAAATAATAATAAATAATGAAAAAAAACTGGGAATTCTCAATCTAATATTTAATATTTAAAAGTAATTGTAATTTTTAAGAACATAAATTTTGGTTTTTCAAGACAAATAAATATAAATTACAAACTAATATTGCGTTCTTCAATATTTTATTTTCGCTTTTATATATATATATGTATATATATATATATATATATATATATATATATATATATATATATATATATATATATATATATATATATATATATATATATTTATGCATATATTATATATATATATATATATATTTATGCATATATTATATATATATATATATATATATTTTTTCTAAATATAATATTGTCATTGTGTCAGTGAATAAAATATATTGATACAAAATATGAAACACAAATTCAAATGCTTTTATCAATTTCAAAAGTATTTTAGAACCAAATTTTGACATAATTTTTTATTTTCAAAATAAATTTCTTATTGTGTCCTTATTGTCTTATATGTAATGTCTTTTTTTGCCAGTCTGACGTTGAGAGAAGAACGATAGAAGAGGATGGAATGAAAATTATACTAAAACATTGTGTGATGTTTGCTAAACAGGCATGCCATATTTCATTTTGAAATATTGATTTCATCGTTTCCAATTAGTTTAAGCTGTTTTAAAAGTAAATTTGAATTCATTGTCATTTTTATGACGCTGTGAGGATGTTTATCATTTCGGAACTCAGATCTCTTAAAAGCATGCGTTTTTCTTTCGGCTTTCACAACAACTGAGCAATCGCAGAATAATAGATAAGGACCGAGAAAAATTTCGACGACATCAAATCTCCACTACATTCTACATTCCCGTTTTATTTTGTACAAAAATTTTTGTACAAAAATGAAATTTCATATTTTATTCTTATTTATTTTTAAAAAAAAATTATTGTTTTTACAATCTATAGTAAAATATGCTATCTCCTTTTTGAATATACCACTGTACGGAAATGCATTCGTAAGCAAATGAAGAAAGTTTTTGACTTCAAACTTCCACGTTGAAGTAGATTATCATTTATTCCATACATCGTCCAATTTTTTCCTAATTGACCAACATATGATTTAATTTTGTTGTACAAATCGACATATTTAGATAATCTGAGTAATTCTCTTTCTGAGCATAATCTGAGTAAATAACGTAATTTTCAGATCCCAACTTTTTTACGAATGTCAGATATACATCTTGTACTGGAAGAAGCGATCCATGAAATCCGTCCCATGATTGCTGTATAGTTGCAAATCGTTGATATGTTTATGAAATGATATAAAATTATTATAGCTTTTGTAATACTCTAAAAATTCATGTGACTTTAGGAAGTAAAAACATGAAAACTTGCTACTTATGTAATATAGGAAACTAAACAAGATAAAAGAAATAGGTCCCAGTTTCAAAATTAAAATTTTGAGTTAAGAATTCAAAATTCTTATTCTGTTCTTTAAGCGTGTCATCATTGAAAAACCCTTGTATTCACGTAATGGTTTTGTTTCGTAGTCAATTTTACTTTAACTTAACTACTTGTTATAAAATCATATTAAATGTATATCCCATTCAACAAAGTTTCAAAAATTGAGAATTCTACAGAATCAATCATAAAAAAAGTATGCATGTATAATCTAAATTTGATTGATTTATTTAATGAAAGAAAATTTTTATTATTTGCTTAAAACATTTAAAGTTTTCATTAGAGCTTTCAGATAAAATACAACAAATTCACCGAATAAATTAATAACGTAATATTGATGTAAGAATAAAGTGATATTTAATTGAAGCAAATAAATGGTATATTGTCAATTTAAAATGTTCTTTATCAAAGACATTATTGTTATCATTAGTATGTTTTTGGTTATTTTTTCCCATTTAAGAAAGTTACCAAATGATTTTAAATCTTATGACATTTTCAATTCTTAGAAAAAGAAGGAATAGTCTTAATTTTTAATTACTACGGGAAATATCAAAATTATGATTTTAAATTTATAAATCAGCTTACTTAAAATTAGCTGAGAATTTCAAGTGAAAAACTAATGCAGTATATATATTTCAAAAATGCTTTAATTTTGAAGCAATGTAGATTTAAATAAAAAAGAATAAATTTCAAATTTAGATTAATGTTAAGAAAACTAATAGAGTTCTAATATGCCTGAATTCTCATTGTTATAATTTTTGAACCATAAATTGAGATCTTTAATGTTCCAGTTGAGATCATGTTAACACCTCTTTATTACAATTTCCATTAATTTAAAATACCCATGACGTCATTTGATGTTTCCTCTACATCACATCCAATGAGATTGCGTCGTAAATCCAACTTATTGATGAATTCGCTGCCTACCTTCAAATCGCATTCCTGGAGGGGCAGCAAAAAAGGCGAAGTTCATCATCGAATGTCTGAATGTCGTCAGCGAAGGAAAAAAAATCCATTCATGACTTTTACCAGTATATACAAAGTATTTTTTAATTGTAATTTTTTTATGATGTAAAATTTTCAATGTCGTGAAAATTACCTGTTTGTTCTAAATAATTATTTTTAAATTTTTCAAATCTTAAGCGATAATTCCAAAATAGAATAGAAGAAAAGACAAAATGAAAAATACAAGACAAAACAACCATTTTATGGTAAGTTTAAATTGGCAAGGATGGTTAAATTTTTTCAATTCTAATTTAAATTTCTGCTATTCATTGAATAATTTTAATTTTTTTTCCTTTCAACCATGATGACAAAGCCATAAAAACTTTCTAGAATTAAAATATGATTCCCAGAATAATTTTCCTGTTTAAATTTTATAGTGTGTTCCTAAAATTTCTTATTACGAAATGCATCCAACTAGTCTCGTGTTTAATTTTTAGTTTGGTATAATCTACTTCTATACCAAACAATTTAAGGTATAAAAATGTAAATTGATAATTCCTTTTTTTAAGTCAGCTTTAAAAGTTTTAAAGTTTAAATTACATAAGTTATTGCAAAAATTTCCATTCCGATATGGTGTTAAATGTTCCTGCAAATTAAGAAAATTATTAGTCATTTTTTTTAAAAATTATGAATAAATAAAATTAAAAAAATAATTAATTATCTCAGAATTATTAATCATTTTTTTTCAAAAAAAACAATCATTTAAATTAATCTGGCCCATACAAGAAAAACATTTATCGATACTTTTTATAAAAATGTCACACAAGTTTTTATTTTGCTGAAGTGTAAAAAATTGAAAGAAACGTTAAAATAATAGTGTATATGTAAATATAAACATAATTTTTCTGCAAAATATTTTCTTTGGTTATAAATTTCATATTTACTTTTTATACATTTTAAAATATGCTTTAAATCATGTAAATATTAGCTAAATATATTTTAAAGAAATTATCAACAAATTTATCAGGTACACACACTAAAACTGCTGTATATCATTGACTTTTTCTAGTAAAATGAAAATTATAAAATATAAGTAACTGTAACTTTACATTTTTAAACAAAATGTATTTTTTCGACAGCTGGTACATAATCAAGTTTTCCTCTGTCTGATCATTTAATCCGATTAGTTTAATCTAAAATAAACAGTCATGATACAAATCTGGAACTCTTTACTATGCGTCAATCGATCAAAACAAACAGTCAAAAATAAGTCAAAAATAGCAGAGAAATCCGTCCTTTAAGAAGCTCAGGATAATCTGCGTATGAACATTGAACTGATTGACTCGAAGTTACATGAAATAATGCACTATTCAAACACTGAAATATCTTGGAGTGTGGTGAATAAAGTCATTTACATAGGAAATTGACCCTCAGTGTTGTTAAGGCAAAGAAAATTGTATTGTAAGTTTAAAATTTGAGAATGAAATTTGAGTTGAAAATTATCCCAAAACGTAATTATTTTACTTTTACTTTTTCAGGAAAGAGATAATAGTTATTTTCAGTTACAGCTTAAAAATGTATTTAAATATGAGGAAAATCATCACTAATTTAAGCAACAAAGACAAAACAGGTTAAAGAGTATGTATTGCATGATCTTCGTAAAAATAAACTTGATTGATATTTAAGTTTCCAAGTTTGAAAGAAAAAATAATTCCATTTCAACAGTGTGGCTAAAAAAAACATTTTACCTATTTTTAACAAAACAGTTTAAATGTTTTTGAGATATTAGCCAAAAGTTATCTTTATTTAAATCTTTATTTAAAATAAAATAAAAGTTTATAAATTATAACTACTTTATATTTTTAATTTTAATGCAATACGCACACACACTATTATTTGATTTTGATTGAAATTGGTATCAAAACAATTTTAGCTTGCGGTAACATAATAGATAAAATAAAGCTATATAACTTCTTATGGAATATTTCAAATATAGGTCTCTCTTTTTATAGAATATTCAAAACAAAATCTCTTCATATAGAATATTTAAAATTAATTTTTTTCCTTCTGTAGAATATTTAGAATTAATTACTTTGTATAGAATATCTAAGTTTGAAGTCTTTTATGTTTTAATATTCTTTTTACTGAAACTTTCTGAATTTATTACTTATAATCTGAAACTTACTGATAACTTCAAGAGTTACTGATAATCTGAATAATTTTTTGCATAATTGATATGTTTATTATTCATTTGAATATATTAAATGCTTAAAAATTTTATACAGTAAAATGTCATATGCAATTAGTTTATAGTAATTATTTTTCTATTTATGAATAAAAATTATTCAATATATAATTAATATACATTACTAATAAAAATAATTAAAAATTTTATTTTAACAAATAAAACGCAAGTCATTTTAGTAGAAATGATTATTTCATATTCTATGAGTAATTTTAACTTAGTTTCATTACCTAACAATTTCAAACAAGTTATAATTTAATCAAGTCTTCGGTAGTAAAACAATACTAATGTAGATATATTTTAAGTTATTATTTATCCATTTTTAATTTAAATATAAGTTTATAACATAAATATTAAAATTTTTATGTTATAAACTTATATTTAAATTAAAAACAATTATAAGTTTCACATTTGAAATATCATTCACTCATGCAGTTAAAATTTCAGAACTGCTTACCATTCAGCTTATATATTTTCTTAAAAAATAGGCTTTCCTTTATAATTATAAAAGATTTTTTATCTAGATACAGAAACAGATTTGAGCAGTGCATTTATTTTATTATGTATATTAAAACAAATCAGAATTTATGAAATTAATTTTCTAAGACACTTACCAATTTCTTGAACGTATTTTTTCTAAGCATTTCCAAGCTTTTACTCTTATAATTCTTGTTATTATATATTTTTAATAAGAGAAATCATAATAAAAATATTTTACTGAAAGGAAATAGAATTTTTACGCTGGAGATTCAAACATATTTTGAATATATTTCAGCAATACTTTTTTGATTTTTATATTTTAATTACTCATATAATTCATCATATATTAAGCTACTTCTCTGTTTAAATTATTATTACTACTATATTTTGCATGAAAATGTTTTTTAAATATTTAAATAAAATTTGTATATAGGTTTACTTTAACTTTTGCTTTTTCCTAGTTATGACTCAGTTGAGAGAGAAATGAAAGAAATTTACCTAATTTATTTTTAATTAAAAAATGTTTTAACTACAATTTCAGACAATTTAATAAATTAAATTTTCCCTGTGAGGAAAGTAAGGACATCGCATAAATTTATTTTAATTTTAGAAAATCTCTGATTTTTAGCTGTTTGTTTACTGCTTATTAATATTAATTGCTTATGATAATTTTGTTTATAAGACAGAGTATTTACTTTAGTTAGAATCATAATGTAACAATGGCTATAAATAAAATGTTCATTAATAATTAAAATTCTTTTCGAAATACGTAAATAAAAATATGATTATAGTAAAAAGATGTTCTGATCATAAAATTAAAAGTGTAGCATTATTTGCTGCATTAAAAAAATGCCTGTAACTCTTAAAAGTTAAAGTTTAAAAAATAGAATACTTAACTTCTGTCAGCAGTTTGGAATTGTCTTAAACTATGTTTAATAATTTTAAAGAACAATAAAAATTCTTAACAAATCTAATAAAGATTAATTACACAATTATTGCCAACCAACTTGTCTAGTGGTCAGCGTGCCTGACTGCGGGCAAGGAGGTTCTGGGTTCGAATCCCGGTTCGGGCATGGATGTACCTTCCCTCTCTATCTATCCTGTCTTTGTCGATTCCTTGTATGAATGAGGTGTGAATGGTTGCCTACCCCATAAACGGGTCCCTATAGCATGTGTGTACTGAGGAAGTCGGACTCCACACCAAAATATGGTTCAGTTGAAAAAGTGGAGCAGCGCACCCCATATTGCCAGTCTAGCTGGCCCACAACAACAACACAATTATTGTTTATTCAATCTTCAAAAGATATTTTAATCTTGTAAATGGTTTCTGAGTTCTTATGAAGTGAAGTTTGAAATTTTGTATAATGACGAGCGTATTGTAATACTCCAAAGTGAGCAATTTAACGCAGCTATAAGGCATTTCGATATCAACTGCTTAAATTGCCTCCTGAAGGAAATTTTCATAAATGGTGAGCTTTAATCATCGCAAGGAAATAGTGATAGATGATTCTTATTATTCTTAAGCATACAGAGATGCATATAAATGCTTGCGTATATCCATTGTTCAGCAGTATCTGCCATCGAACTCGGTACCTTACACTTTAAAGAGCGATCTTTTATTACTGAGTCTCAATGAGACAATTTTTCCACATATATTTAGACTATCAGATAAAATATAACATACATGTTTCTTATTAATTCTAAAGTTGATACTTAATTTTTTAACTACCAACTTCAGTTAATAATTGATTTAAATTTAATTTTCTAGCTCTACTCTGCACAAAAAGTCTCTTAAAAATAACACGTTATTCTCTTTCATACCCATTCAGAAAAACAAATGTCATTTAACGAAAATGTTATTCAGTATTTTGAAGGAATATCAATTCGTATAAGAGATAGTTAATTAATCTTAAAATTCATGCCAGCTTCTTTTTCTGTTATTTTCTTCATCATGTTTCATCCAGAATTCATTGTTAATTTTAAAAACAAAAGCAAAGTGAGTATTTCCGAATAGCATGAATGTTTATGCAGTAATAATTATTGATTTCCGAATTTAATCTTTCCAAAAAGCAGCAAATTATCAGCAAGGACATAAATAAACAAGTTATATATTTATATGAAAATTTTGGAAATAACTTATAGAGGAGTTACTAAATTAGTTAAAAATTTACTAGTTACACAGTGAAATATGAGATATCGGTTATAAACCGTGATAAATATCTTCGGAAATATTAAAAATTTCATATTTCAATAATTATAAATTGAACTTAAAATCTGGCCAAAAAAATATATGGTATAATATTATGATAGTATTTTAAAAAATTAGCTTTCTTACTACTAATATATAATATTCTAAATTGCTCAGTTAAATACATTTATCTGAATAAAAAATAATAATTTTATTTTTTATTCAGCCCTAATTTCATACTGGTTTATTTAAATTTGTGGTTACTCATTTGAGATTGCATATCATATGCAGTCGTATAATCATTAATCAAAAAAAGTCTAAAAAATTACAAACTTCAATAAATTACTACAATTGGATTTGTTGTTGTTGTTGTCGTATGCCAGCCAGGCTGGCAATATGGAGTGCGCTGCTCCACTTTTCCAACTGAACGCTATTTTGGTGTGGAGTCCGGCTTCCTCAGTACACACATGCCATAGGGACCCGTTTATAGGGTAGGCAACCATTCACACCTCATTCATACAAGGAAAGGACAAAGAGAGGATAGATAGAGAGAGAAAAAGTACATCTATGCCCGAACTGGGATTCGAACCCAGGACTTCCTTATTCGTAGTTAGGCACGCTGACCACTAGACAGGGCGGGTGGCAATTGGATTTGTTAAACAATACATGATGATGGGGATCTGTGAGTTTTTAGAATAGCATTGTTAATCGAAAAACGTTTGCTCTATTTAGTCAAACCGGGTTTGTCCCTTGACCTCCCGTGTGACAGACGTACCCGGACTGTTCTCTCAAGACTTGCTAGCGGTCATATTAAGTGCCTCACTTTCAACGAGGGCAGGAAAACTTTCGTCACCTGCACCAAGTGCCAAAATCATCAGGCTTCTCCTGAGCATCTTTTGGATTGCATGGGTCTCTCTAGGGAGGATCTCTTTAGCAATCCTCTTTTAGTCTTCGACTTCCTTACAGTCAACGAACTCATGGATCTAGTCTGACTCCGTCAGACATGGAGGATAAGCAACAACAACTGTCAAATCTTATAAAATATGTAAGCAAAACGAAGCACACTCTCTCAATTGCCATTTTTTGATCTTTATATTTTGATTTCTTACTTTACGGTCAAATATAGTTCACGACGAACAATTTAACCAAGATGCGAGTTTCAAATTAAGTTCGAAGTAGAACCAATATACACGCTTGATATGCTGAATTCACAAATGATTTCATTGAAATACAGAGCTGTAACTGTTATGCAGGCATCTTGCCCTTTACACAATGCATTATTTAGTTAGTTAATTGATAATTTAATTAAAGTTAATTTAAACTTGTTATAAATTGTACAAGAATGTATTTGAAGATAATTATAATATTTTTACTATGATATGCATACATTCATAATGTGTGAAGGCATTTAAGATATTGCACCAATAATTTGAGGGATTAAATCTCAGACACAATAGTTACAATAAGTGTAGCCGACCGATGGCTGAGTGGTTAGCGTTCCGGGCCACATTCATACAACAACACAGAAGAGCTGTGGGTCCCGGGTTCGAATCCCGTTTCGGGCATGGATGTTTGTTTCCTTCTCTGTTCTCTCTGTGTTTCTCTGTCCTTTCTTCTGTGTTGTTGTATGAATGTGGCCCGCCCTATAAACGGGTTTGTGGTGGTATGGCGCGGGTAACGCTACTCGCCTCCGTGACTTCGTTCACAGGTGCCCGCTGCGTAATGAATGACAAATGAGTAGCAGTTTCTGGCCTTGTTGTGTCATAGGGTTAGTCACCCAAGTGTTTCGCCATTGGAAAAGAAAAACAATAAGTTTAAACAACTGTCTGGTTACAAATGCATGCCTGACTTTAAAGATTTTAATGCAATGCACAAAGGAGTAAGTAATAAATCTTATGAGCATTCAATCTACACTGAGCTTCTTAGCATAATAGTATCAATTTTGATCAAGAGAAATCATCAAAATTAATCATCAGTATTACAATCAACCATCAGTGTCAAAATTAAGAATCATTTAGTAGGAAAGTATATCATTATTTTCAAAGTTATTTTTTAAATAAAAATTTTATGTCAAAGACACCTTAACTAGTTGGCATTACAAATGAATAATCATATTAAATTGACTTGCAAATAAATGTGATTATTTTATAGCATTCAATTACTCAGTTTTTAAATATTCAATTTTAATAAAAATTTTAAAAAATTTCAGGTAGAAAAACATTTTATTCCCATGATTTTTAACAATGCATATTTAGAAATAAAGTGGTTTTAAGAAATATATCGCTGGGAGTAAACATTTTCATACTTTACATTAATAACAATGGAAGCAATTTAAATAAACTTAGAACGAAAATATAAAAGTAAGGCAAATTAAATTTTGGAAAATTAAAGAAACTATTAATATTCGATCTAAACTGTCTTGAAAACATCAGAATTTATTCATCTGATAACATGACAATTTAACAGGCCAAAACTAAATACCAACAATTGTTATTTAGTTGTAATCATATGGCAACAATATAGAAAACAGGTGGTCGAATTCCAGACGAAATGAAGCGAGCTGCTAAATTATTGTTAAGTATTGAAATCTGTCATTTTTTTAAATATTTTAAAACGTTTTTGTGCTGCCCCTTTGTTTCGTGATTGTTTTAATAAATAGGGCACAGGTGCCGTATAATCCATACGCCAAATTCTGAGATTGGCGATTTTTTGGCGGATTTTCTTTTGTATCTGGCAACCCTGTTTTTTTTTACGTTATGCATATGAAAACCTATAAGAATTATGCTCTTTTCCAATTATGCACTTTTTCAATTGGTACCTTTCCATTTCGCCGGCGCAGGCGATAAAGTCGCCAAAAATGATACAACCGGCGCTGGAGGGAATATCTCCACTGGTAACCTTTTACAGCTACGTTTCCAAAACATGTGACGGCCTTTTACTGTCAACGATTTTATTTCGACTCTTTTTTTTTCCCATTTCATAATTTTATGCTATGTTGCTATATAGACAAATTTCATAATTTCATAAAATCTCTCTAGAAAAAATCGTATTTTAAAAATATATCTTAAAAAATAATAATCGTAACAAATTCACATAAAAAATAAAAAAAAATTTTTGAAATATGCATCACCCGATAAATTGTAATCTAATATAATAATTAAATAAAATGAGGCTCTGGCACCCATCATTCCACCATAACGGGAACACGAGAACAATTTAATAAATAAATTTAAATTTTAGAATTGCTGCATCAGTTATGTCCTAATACTTTAAAAATGGATGAAAAACCTATGAAAATTTGGGATTTGCCCAGAACGGAGGAAGAATCTGTCAGATTCTTTCAAGCTAAAGGCATTTTGCCTAAACTTGCTACTTGTGATAATAATCATGAGATGAAGTTGTATTTCGAAGGCGGAATTCAATGGCGCTGCAATCTATCAGCTTGTCGCAGTAAAAGAATTATCAGGAAAGGCACTTAGTTCGAGTCATCGAAATTGAGTTTCTTGACGTCTGTGAGGTTTGTTTATAGTTGGAGTGAAGAATTAACTTCAATTAAATGGTGTGTAAAGCAACTGGAAATCAATCACAACACATTTGTGGACTGGAATAACTACATGCGTGAGGTTTAGTGTGGATTCATTGCTTAAGCGTCAACAACGGAAAATAGGAGGACCGGGTAAGATCGTTCAAGTGGAAGAAAGTATGTCCACGAAACGAAAAAACAATGCGGGACAGATTTTGCCACAACAGTGGATATTTGGTGGAGTTTGCCGTGAGACAAACGAATGCTTCCTTGTGAAGGTGCCAAACCGATCCATGAGTACTATACTAAAAGCCATTACGGAAAACATCGAAACAGGAACTGTAATATATTCTGATTCGTGGAAATCATACTGCTATGAAAAACCGGAACAGGAAAGTTTCGAACATTTCAAAGTGAACCACAAATACAATTTTGTTGATCCTGAAACTGGAACGCATACGCAAAAAAATAGAAAGACTGTGGGGTAGCGCCAAATGGCGAAATAAAAAGCACAGAGGAACGGCACGTCATCATCTGGAAAGTTATCTCGCGGAATTTATGTGGAGAAGGGAAACGAAAGACCCATTTGAAAAAATTTTAAGCGATGTTAAAATGTTTATGCCTCCAAAGTAAAAAATTCTTATAGCTAATAATTAAATATATTTTTTGTGTATACTGTGTGTTGTCAACATTATTTAAAAATTTTTATGTCTATACGTGTGTTGTCGCCAATTGGCGTCTTGATTGTCTCTTGGCGAGATTTGCGCCGGCGAAACGGAAAAGTACCGAAAATGCTATTTTGGTAACCCTAGTATTTACGTCATCGCGCACGTCACGATACGACATCTTGGCAACATTTCTTCATATCCAAAAAAAATTCAGAATTTGGAATTATGGATTATATGGCACCTGTGCCATAAATAGTTTTAAGAGCAAATGACTGTCGTTTTATTCAAAGTACGCTTACAGGGATATAAAATAAAAACAATGCAAGATCAAATGTACTCATAAGGCTTAAGCGATCATTTTATTTCAGATGTACTTTGTTTTTTTAAGCCTGATATTCGACATTCTTCCCGGTGAAATGCTATGATTTTTCTTTCCAATTTGACCTCTGACAGGTCGAATCAATCTTCAAATTGAATCAGCAGACATACCCAACATAAATGAATTCATTCAATTCCACATACATTTTTAATAATGATAGATGCCTTCTAACAAACTAAAAGCAAGTAATATAGAAATGATTGGAATTTCCTTAATTTAAGCGAAATATGTGATTGGTTCCTCGAAACTTGTTTTATTTATATAAATAACTCATGTGCAATATTTAATTTTTTGAGGAAACAAAAATAAGTAATCTATGAAATATTTTTCCCAAAATATAAATTAACTCAATAAATTATGAAGAAAAATCTTATGATCATTGCTTTGCATAAAGACTAAAGTGAAAAATTAATTCACTATAGATATAAAATTTCCCGAAACTTAATAAAAAACTTAAATTAAGATTCCATAAATGAAGCAATAAAAATAAAAATAAATATGAAAAATATATTGCGGCAATAATAATTTCATTATTCAACTTTTTCAGAAACTCTATCAACAATTATGGAAAACAAAGTCCATTGTTGCTTTTTCGGTTCTTTAAATGTTTTTTTAATTTATCGATTTTGCAATAATTGCATTTCTTTATAGTTAATAATTTAATAAGATATACATCTACTCTGAAGTATGTATTAAATACACTTGACTGTTATAGATTAAACAAAATATAACATTTTGCGATTTTCTTCTGTCGCACGGAGTATTTTTTTTAAAGTAAGAAGAAACTTTTCATCAATATATTAATGAGCATTTAAAAGTACAAAAATAATCCTATTTCCAAATAATTATTTTTTATTTGTTAGTGAAAACTAATTTTAATAAAAATAATTTTGGAAAAATAATTTATACAACAATTTTATAATAAAATTATAAAATCTTATATAATTTAAGCAAATCTGGGAACAAGTTCAGTATCCCCATACACTTGGCGACGCGGCGAATTTTTTTGTCGCCAAGTTGCCAAGCTAGGCGCGCGTTTATTAAAACGGGAAATTTCCCTAAGTTCGATCGAAAAATAAGCATTTCAGAAAATTTAAAAAGGGAAATAAATATAAATGATGGACTTACTTGATATGAAGTTAAGCTGACATGCCGATTTATTTCGACTTATTCGTTTGTCACCAGTGTCACATTCCAATAAAAATAATTATCTAATTTTACAAAAAAAGCAGGCAAAAAAATTTTTCTAAATATATACACTTTATAAAGTAAAAAAAAGCATGCAAAAACTCATTTTTCAAATATATACATTTTTTAAATTTAAAAAAAACATGAATAAAATAATTTTTAAACATATACACATTTTAAGTAAATAAAAATGAAATACGAATACAATAAAAAAATACATGTAAGCAATAGAATTTAAATAAAATAATTACACCTTTTCCAAATCCAATTTCCGTTAAAAATTAATTAATATTTGCGAATCCTAAATTAATTAATTATTTGGAATCCTGAGCAATAATCCATCATTATTATCTTTAATTTTTGCTAAAATAATTTGTTGATATTTTTCAAGAACATTTTGAACATGAGACATTTTAAATTAAAACAAAAAATTAAGTATTTAAAACAATAAAAAGATGATAATAAATTAAGAAAACGAAATAAGGAAAAAAGAATATTTAACGGTTTAAAATACATAAAATAAAATTTATCATTTAATAAAAAAATATATATTAAAATTAAACCAAATAAAAATATTAATGAAAAAGAAATAGTAAAAAAGAAAAATTTACGATGTTTGGACACTGGCGACAACGAAACACAACAGCGGGAAATCCACTGATTCCAGCAGCAAAAGTAAACGAAATTAAAATGACTACCAATTAAAACGTAGAACAATTAGCAAAGAAAGTTCTGGAAAGTTCTCGAAGTGAAACTAAAAAAGCTATTGCCACTAAAAAAAAGTACATATATAACGTAAAAATTATTTAAAACACGAGAAAAACGGAATCTGGCAAGGAAAAAATAAAAATAGTAACAAAAATTAAATTTGGCAACACTATAATAAAAACAAAAGCTGAAATCGGCAACACTACAACGGTTACCAGATTTGGCGAGAAATCAGTGTATGGGGATACTGAACTTGTTCCCAAATCTGTAGTTAAATACTCTTTGGAACAATACAATTTAGGTACTTTAATTTATATTAATATAGTAGTCTATAAAGAAGGTAAATTTTAATAAGCACTCTATTGTTGTGTAAAAATTTAAATATTTTCTAAATTTATTTATTCGAAAATATCTGTTGTTGTGGCTTATCCTCCTTTTGTCTGACTTCGTCAGACAAGGTCCATAAGACCACTGACCCGAAGAAAATCTGAGACAAAAAGGGGGAAAAAATAAAAGTCCTTCTTGGTGAGCCCCATGCAGTCAAGAACATGTTCAGGGAGGCCTGTTGGGCTCGGCATTTTGTGCGTAACGAGTAGGTCTTCTTCCCCTCTAAAAATGAGAGACTTTTTGTGTTCGAGTCTTGTTATTGCAGTTCGGGAGTCGCAGTTGAGACTGAATGGTGATCCAGGTTCGCTGCTCCCATACTAGTGGTGCCTGGGTGGGTTTCTCCATTCCTTCGAAATATCTCAAACGACTTTGGAATGAGGTTCTGCAAAGGTTAGGTCTGTGTGAGAAGGTGGAGAACTTCTCACACAGCCCTAACCTATGGTGGCAGCCCTGCTTGGCTAAGTGATCCGCTTACTCATTGCCATTGATGTCGACGTGGGATGGAATCCACTGCAAATGAACCTCGTGTAGCTCGGAGATATCTTTCAGCTGATGAAGGATAGAAATGATGGTTTTATCCCCAATTGTGAACAAGTTTTGAAGGTGCTGAAGGGCGCTGCGACTGTCAGAAAGAATCCAGAGATCTCCGAAGTCACATTCGTTGCGAATAGTCTGAAGCTATGAGTTCACTTTTAAAAACAGAGGAAGAATCAGGGTTAAGGAGAAAGTAGGAGAGTTTTTCTCCCTGTTTCTCGATGTAGATACCACTGCCTGCGTTGTCATTCAGTTTGCTTCCATTTGTAGAGATTTTTATGGAGTCATCCGGGATTTTATTAATAACCTCCAGTGCCAACTCCTTAAGATGAGCTGGGATCAAGTCTTTCTTGCTGGCCGAAGTAGATAAACTGAGATGAAATTGGACTCTTGGGCACCCTTCTGCTGGACTTAAGCAAGATTTTAAGGAGTGAGGCTCAACCTTATCAGAAGGTAAATGCAGAAGCTGAACGTGACCAAAGGGGCTGTGTTTCTTCAGTCGCTGATTGTTATACTCCAGTTGTTTAGATACACGGATGTTTTGTTATGCTGGCCATAGCTGGAAAGTTTGTTAAAGTATTTGGTGAGGTTAGCCTTTCTTCTACTTTGAAGCGGTTGGAAGTTAGCTTCATTCGAAAACATCTAAGTTACTCAAGCAAATCAGTTTTTCATAGCGAAAAAGAGACGCTTATTCCTACTTTTTTTAAATAAACAGAATCTGAAAAGATTTTTGTGAGTCATTTTAACAATCTTCGATCAATGATCCGTTCTCCTCCCTTATTAGTAATACTTTATAAAGCAGGTATTAAAATAAAAATACGTAAAAATCAATATTTCTAATGTATTTATTGTTACTTATAATAATCTCTTTAATACATTATGAATAAAAGTGAAAAAATATTAGAAATCCACTGATAAAATTTGTGAAATTCTTGAATAAATAGCTGTGTAAATTCGAAACGATTCTTTTGATGGAGCAATTCCTTCTGAAAAGGAAGGCAATTTTTACCAGAGGTATTTCATGACTAGTATACTTGCATATTGTGACATATTACATTTGCATTATACATTTTTAACAATAAATTAAATACATGGCATTATAGATTATTAGTTATTATTATATTACTGTCATATTTCATTGTTATAAATTACATAATAAAAACTTTTACACCTACAATTTAATATTTATTAATAAAATTTGATTAGGTAGGTATTATTATATAGTTAACTAATTAGGTAATATGATTAGGATAAAATAATTAGGTAATACACACACATTTGATTAAGTAGGTATTATTATATAATTTATAACATATTTCATTATTATAAACTATATAATAAAAACTTTTGCACCTGCAATTTAATATTTATTTATGAAGTTTGTGCAGAAAATTTAAATTATGAAAATAGCTTAAGAGTGAAAAATAAATATCATACTATATTCCTTTTATTAATAATGTACATACACGTATTTCATATCTTAATTAAGTAAAAATATTGCTATCAATTTTATATATTTTAAAAAATGTTTTTGTACCTCTGGAAATTGAAGAAACACAATATAATATAAACATTAATATTTGTTTTTACATAATCTATTTTTTACTTGATAAAATATTTAGCTTTCAACTAACCCCCTATTAGGGAAACTTTTTTCTGTCTGTAATTTTTACAAAAATATATATTTCTCGTTGAAATTGCTATTGATTATTATTTTATTTAAGTACTACTAACATATAAAATTATTTTAGCAATCTCTCTGTAACTATAAAAATTAAACTTAAAAAAAACGAACTGACAGATGTTAATTTTTAAAATGTATAGAGAGATTAAAATCGCAAATCTATTTCCTTAAAAATTTTTTAGATGTTATGCATAGGATATTCGATATTTTTTAAGAGTTTCTTTTTCAGATCAATTTTCGTAAATTTTTTTTTTCTTTTTGATAGAGTTTTTTTTGTAATAACTCAAGCATTTATGTATTATATTAAATTATTTTGTAATATTCATAAAAAAGAATTCGTTATTTAATACCTGTTATAATTCTTACAATGTTAAATTTAGAGGCACATTTATTAAAAATAATATCTTTTATTATATTTTACAGAAATTTTGAAAACAAAAAACAATTACTTTTAAAGTTTTGTGATATTAGATTAAAAAATGTGTCATTGTATTTCTGAATGCTTTATCATGCACTTTTAATAAATATAAAATTGTTGCATTAGGGTTCCGATTTAATTAAAAGTTACAACTATACTCTGTAGAATTAAACTTACAATAGTTATAAAACCATTATTTAACATTTATACTGTAGTTTTTTTCCTATTTAGGCTTCTTTATACAATCCCATTTTCAGAAACAATAACTTTTCTAGTAATTTTAAAGTAATTTTCTAGTGCGTTATTGGAGTAGTTTTCGTTATTTTTTATGTTAAATAAGTTATTTATTGAAATTTAATAAATTTCACAGAATGATAAATAAAATTTTGATTTCTTTTTCAGACTGCAAGAAGTAAAAACAAATCGAAATATTTTATTGAGTTTTAATTATTGATTTTATTGTCTGATGCTACATTTTATTAAAACTTTTAAATATTAAAGAAAGCGTCAAATAACTTCCTTTAATTTAATATCTTCCTTGTATTTTCTTTATTTAAAAATCCAAAGATAATTCTAAGGAATAATTTTTATTAAATATTCTTTTAAGATTTCAAGAAATACGTCTATTCATCACTTATATATCGTTAAGATGCATGTGATTTTAAAAATGAAGGGAAACATACAAATTTACTTTTTCTGAATTCTCATTACATTTCTATCATGTAATATTATCCCAATCTTTTAAACAAATTTATGGAATCTTATTAACTACAAAATGAAAAATGAGATAAAATAATTATAATTTAGGCAATTGTTGTCTTTCAGTTACTGAATAAATTTTTAGCATTAATTAAAGCAGATATCTCATTCAGTGGCTTAAAATATGATATAAATTTTATATTTAGATGTATAAATAATAAAATTTATCATACTATGCGCATACACTTTTTCACACTTTTATAAGATTATCACATGAAATTTCTTTGAAATACAATGAGTAAGACAATGAGGTTATATGGGAGTTAATAGACTTTAATTTAATCTACCTTAAAATTGAATCCATTATTAAAAAAAATTGCTTTTTTAAAATAAACAATCTCTCATTTGAATTTTAATAATAATAAATTTTTGCATTTAATCAAATCAAATATTACAATAATCCAATTTATTTGTTGGATATTATTCCATCACACTTTTAGTGTGATGGAATTTAGAATATGGTAAATCTTTTAATTTTATTTCAAAATAATAAATATTGCAAATTTACTACCATTTTGTTGCTTTATACACGTTTATAATAAGATATTTTTAAAGCAAATTTATTAAACTAGGAAAATTATTAATCGTTGTCCTTAAATTTTGATTAATATTTACGAAAATTAAAAAGGCCAAATTAATGCTGGATAATATAAAATATAATAGGTATAATAATAGGTATAATACATCTATATATAATAGGTATAATCCATCTAACTAACTATAAAATTAAATTTAGGGATTTCCAGAAGATTTAAATATTAATTTTTAATTAAAAGCATTAATTTTGTAATCATGTTATCGAGGGATAGATATTTTAATATTAGTTAATTAGACATTTTATATTAAATAAAAAATTAATAATAAATAATTTAAAAAATGTTATAATAATATTTTAGCATTAAATACAGTGTAATTAGACAGGAAACAAGAATGATAATTTAATGAAATAAATATTTTTCTATTTGTTTAAATTGCTAATTTTTATGTTTTCTGTCACGATAAATAATAGTTTGTTGTTGTTGTTGTTGTTGCTAATGGAACTTGGACAAGCCAAGCTCCCTATGCCTTGGCTATGCGAATTTAAGTCCATTGGGAGCGTCTTTCATTTTAATCAGAGCACCATGAAGGTGAAAGTACGATTTTGCTCTACACACTTGCCATAGGTACTCGTTTATAGGATAGACAACCATTCACACCTCATTTATACAAGGAAAGGAGAAAGACAGAATAGATAGAGAAAGTACATCCATGCCCGGCCCGAACCGGGATTCGAACCCAGGACCTCCTTATCCGCAGTCAGGCACGCTGACCACTAGACAAGTTGGGAGGCAAATAATAGTTAAAATGTTATAAATATAACTAAAACATTCCTACTTTGAGGAACAAAACTGTAGGAAATTTCATGTAAATAATGAAAACATAATAACAAAAATATGCCAATAATTTTGAACTCATAATACATACACTTCATTTCTTGTATTTCACAGGATACAGTAATATTCGGACGAGGAAACATTTGTTTGATCTGTCGAAAAATATATTTTTGTTATTCTACCTTTCTTTCTTTAGGATTTTCTTCTGTAATAGTTTAGATAGTATATCCTATTATCTCAACAAGCGAAGTAATTATTGACAGGGAAGTGTAATTTGATTCTATTGCTATCAACTCGGTTATTTTATTTTCCTTTCTAAGGTCTTAAGGTAAAGGTAACAATAGTTAAATGTAATGTGGAATTCTGAAACATATACGTCTGTCTCTCATCAAATATAAAATACTTTAAAAATGTGAAATTACTTAAAACTTTAAATATATTATTTAATAATACACTTTTTAGATTACAAAACTTTTGCTAAAAACAATTATTTATTTTTAAAAAATGAAATTAACCTTTATAATTAGTGTAAAATTAAGCTAAGCAAACATTTTTCTTAGCATCAATTTCCTATTTGAAACAGATATAATGTATAAGGTTAACTTAAACTAGCAGTTGTTCATTTATGATCATATCTAATTTAAAAAAAAGTTAAAATGAAATATAACAAATTAATATTTCATTTTCATGTCTGCAAATACATTTTTTCAGAATTTATATCGCATGACAATGCATTCTTTATACTTTTATGATCACAAATATTTGGAGATTTATATTCAACTGTATTGCTTTATATATAAACTATACTATATGTGTAACTACTAAGCATGTTAGAAGAAATTGTAAATCTAATTGCTTAAATTCTGCATTTATATTTTATCATTTTCGTTTTCTTATAATAATTTGAACGTAGATTGTTTTCTTTTTCTTTGATTAATCTTAATTACTCATGTTTATATTTATATTTTGAAAAACTGATTATCATTATTTTGCTTATTTTGAGGAAGTTTTAAAGATATTTCTATATAAATACTTAACAATATTGGAGATTAAGACATTCACCACATAATATTAATATAGAAGATTAATAAACTTTAATTCATTGCCATTGGCAATGGCAAATCTAATGAACTATACATGTTTTTTCATTCATTTATAGTCTTCCATGAGATTATTGATTGTTTGATTATGGCACACACACACATATACATACACACACACACACACACACACACACACATATATATATATATATATATATATATATATATATATATATATATATATATATATATATATATATATATATATATATATATATATAGTCTTTATTCCCCTTTTTTGAATACATGTTGCATATAAAAGATGGAAATAATAACGAATTTGTGTGTGCTCGCATGTTGAGAACGAGATATACATAGCAAACTACACATATAAAAATGTTTATTTTAAGATGAATGTTCCAAAAACTTAGGTTTTAAGAGAAACTAGCATAAAATACTACTGCAGCAATTATGATATTTGCATTTTAAAATTAATATTGATGTTAAATACTGTTAGATAAAATAAAACAACACAGGGCTTGCAATTTTACCTCAGAATAGATGCATAATTTTCAGAAGAGATACATAGATAAACTCACACACACACTTCCAATTTTAACATAATGGGTATACAAAATAATCATGATAAGTAATGCATATTTAACTTATTACTCTTTATCCGTAAATAATATATATAAATAAATATTAATATTTTAAAAAAAATGAGACAATTTTATATTTATGAGACAAATTAATATTTTAAGAAAAATAGACAAATGTTTATATATAAAAAATATAAGTGTGTATGTAGTTATGTATACATATATACGCACGTAATTATATGCTTACAACTTTCGTTTTTACACACATAACGTGTATGTGTAGCCAAATTAAAATATAAAAGCTGAAAGACATAATATTATCATGTAAATTATTTTTAACCTTTTATTAAAATAATTATAAGATTTTAGAATTTTTACAGGATAATTTCAGACATTACGAAATACGTTTTTTTTTTTCAAAAAAATCTTATTTGTGTATTTTCTTTATTTTTCTGTAACGTTAATCCTAGCATCATAATATACTAGCGTTTACTTTCGTGAATGTTCCCTTTGAATATTACGAGTATATAGAGCGCATCAAATTCCCTTCTGCTTTGAAATGCAAGTAAATAATGAAGTGCATCGTATAGAGAATTCAAGCAATTATTATTAACAGTGCTTTGTTTGCCTGAAATATATTAATACGTTACTTAAATAAGGTATTGTAATGAAAGATTTATCACATAGAATACAATACCTACTGTAAGGCAGATCACATTAACTGGATTTTTTTAATTTTTGCTCCGAATGTTTGCTAATTTTATTTAATAATTAATAAGTGGAGTTACAGAAACGTTAATAAAACAGAGTATATTTTACTTTATATTTTTAATGACAATTTTATCTTTATATATATTAATAATTGTCATTATTTTGTACATTAATAACTTTTTAATGATTACTTTATATTTTTATGAATAAATAAAAATATATCAATGTAATTACCAAGATGCATGCCAGTATAATATAAATATACCAAATGCCCCTTACTTTTTAATAGTAATCTAACATACTTCTGTTGTTTTTGTTACTTAGGACACTTGGACAAGCCAAACTCGCTATGCCTTGGCTATGCGGAATTTAAGTCAATTGGGAGCGTCTTTCGTTTTAATCAGAGCACCATGAAGGTGAAAGTACGACTTTGCTCTACACACATGCCATAGGGACCCGTTTATAGGGTAGGCAACCATTCACACCTCATTCATACAAGGAAAGGGCAAAGACAGGATAGATAGAGAGAGCAAGTACATCCATGCCCGAACCGGGATTCAAACCTAGGACCTCCTTATTCGCAGTCAGGCACGCTGACCACAAGACAAGTTGGGAGGCTACTATAACATCTATATAGCCTAAGTACTTTTGTTAATTTGTTTTATTTTTGATTAATTATTATTTGCTCTATTTATAAAATGTCTTTTCTATTTAAAAAAGTGAAGACTGTCAACCTCCCACTCTATTTATGTCGTCTGATAACGTCTTAAGGGAGCTGACGTCTGGATACTCATAATTTGCACTTGGTTTACCTTCACCAGAAATATCATTTCATATGGAAGACAACCCAAAGAATACTTGAAATTTGGTTATATGGGATATAAAATTCGCAATCTCTCAATAACGAAACTGACACCTAATGATTAACCAAGAAAATCATGAAGGTTTTCAATTAAGATACATAAAAAGATCCATAAATACGAATAAGAGAAAGCTACATAAATTTAAAAGTATTTACCAATTTTCATTAAAAATATTCTGCTAATACTTTTATCATTAGCAAAGATAGCGAAACAGTATAAATGTCAATTTTCAGAAAAATCTAACTTAATTTTCAGTCTTATAAAACTTCAGTACTAATTAAGATGAACAAAACTGTTTTAATAATGCACTAATTGTTTGATTAAATATAGATATATGTAAAATCCTATCCATTTAATCACTTAATTATTGTCACGTAATATGTAAAATTTATGAATAGATAATTTTGTTTACGGATTATCTTAATAACTTAATTTGATTTATATCAGGCACAGATTATTTGATAAGTCTACCTGTTGAAATACATCGATATTAGCTTTTATTTGACATGCATTCATTTATCTAATCGATAAAAAAGGAATTTGCTGACAGAATGCATATGTGTGTTCCTAGTTTACAGTTTAACAATTATTTAATTTTCTTATCTGAACATTGCTTGACATCCAAAACATGCCAAACTAAATATTAATTTATTGATTCATCTTTGAAAAAGTGCCGACCAACTTGTCTAGTGGTCAGCGTGCCTGACTGCGGATAAGGAGGTTCCGGATTCGAATCCCGGTTGGGGCATGGATGTACTATCTCTCTATCTATCGTGTCTTTGTCCTTTCCTTGTATGAATGTGGAGTGATTGGTTGCCTATACTATAAACGGGTCCCTATGGTATGTGTGTACTGAGGAAGTCGGACTCCACACCAAAATAGGGTTCAGTTGGAAAAGTGGAGCAGCGCACACCATATTGCCAGCCTGGCAAGCACACGACAATGAATGAATAAATGAATCTTTGAAAAATTAATTTGATTTAAAACATTGTGTGTACGTAACATTTCTCATATACTATTTTCAATATTCATTTTAATGCTAAGTCGATGAAGTTGAGAGTTAGTCCTTTAATAACTTTAAATTTCATTATTTTCATAGAGATTGTGATGAACCCTCTTCAATGTCAGCATTAATATACAGCATTATACTATTCGAAAGTATATAACAAAGTGAAGACATTGTTGTTATATGAAAGTTTAATTTGCAAATGTAGGTAGTTAACAGCAATTGAAACTCAGAATTATCTCTATAAGTATTATCAATTATTTTATGTTCCCCATGCTATGTGGACGCTCATTAATCTCCAATTTCTTCAAAAGGTTCATCTTATCTGTGAGATGTCAATTGATCACTAAGAAAAGTGCTTACAAAAGAAATTTTTACTGAAGATGTTTCAATGTTCTTAAAAGAGCTCCAAAGTGCTAGGTTTATTTGCCGTGTGTTTTCTATCTATGAGAAAGACAACAACTAGAAGAAATAGAGAACATTTATTGAAGGGAACAATGACTCCTGAAAAGAAAAAGATGCTTTCGTTTGAGACAGGGATCATTACAAGTACAAAGTCCGACTTTTTCGCCAGTTTTACATTCAAACCTATTTCGGGACTCGAACCCGAGCCCATTCAGTGAGAACTGAGATCCATAATTACCATATAGGCTAGGTGGCAGTTTAATTGTTAATTTATCATCATAAATCAGCAATAATTATCATGTGAGCTCCAGTGGCCCAGTAGCTTCGCGCCGCTACCCGTAAGCTCAGCAAAGTGAAGCATCATTTGCCGCGGGCAGTGGTTGGGAGGGTGACCACGGTGTACTCTCCGTCACTGGGTTGCTGGCACTCCGTGGGTTGGGGACGTGTCCACGTTAATCTGTGACGTCCAAAGTCCTTCCGATGGTGTGGCGTGGATGTGGAGAGGAGGGTGCCAGCTCAGGTAAGGCCTCGTCACCTGACCGTGGTTCAAAATGACGGGGCACCTTAAAAAGAGCAAAGTCGTACTTTCCCCTTCGTGGTGCTCTGATCCAAAAGAAAGACGCTCTCTATTGACTTAATTGGAACTGCCAAAGGCATAGCGAGTTTGGCTTGTCCAAGTGCCATAAGCAACAACAACATAATTATCATGTAAAGCAAATAATTATAAAAAAAACTAAATTGACATATTTTTAAATCTGGTAACTATACTAGAAATGCTTTTGTAATAAAGTCAAGTACATTTTTCTTACGTGACTTTATACTTCCAGTAAGACGATTATTATTAGATTAAAATAAATGTCAATTATAGTATAAAAAGTAGCAGAAGTATTTCAAATTGACTTCTTTTCAAAATAGTTATTTGGTATTAATAAATCTAACCTTCACACACAAATCAAAACAAAAAACTCCATATAGTATTAAATAAATTATGCAATAATAATGCAACATTTAATATATTTTTTTCTCACAACTTTATTATATCTAAGATTTATTTTCATTTCTATTATATTATAAACTCATTTCACAACACATACATTTTAAATAAGTCAATTTAATATGCCAATTTATTTTGGCTAAGTTTTAAGAAATGCCTAATTAATTAGTGAGATTTTTTTAAAAAGTGCAATTTATATTTTTTAGGTAAAAGTAGAATTAGAATTTTCATTTCTTAAGCATTTTATTAAATGAATTTATTCATTGCTTAGAAGCAGCTATAATTTGGTAAATTTGTTAGAGATAAATTTAATTTTCAAATATCTATGTGAATAAATAAATTAGCATAATATAGAAAATTTATCAATTAAACGTTAAATATGTCAAAGAAAGACAAATATGTTATAAATGTATCTAGAGTTCTTTTTTTTTTAAGAAAAATTGACAAATGAATTAAATAATTTGTTTAAAAGTTTGTAAAATAAACATTTGTGCATCTTTCATTTACTATACCTTAATTCTATAAAATGAAAAAACAGAATTTTAGAAATATGTATATAAAACATATGTATTCTTTGAAAGTATCTCGATAACAACTCTACTCTTCTCAAAGAAAAATGTTGTTGAATTTAGTTTAATTCATTCTTAATGCAGTTATTTGCCGTAATAAAGATTTTTAAACCAGAACAAACATTTTTCGCTTTGATTTTGTTGTAGAAATTAACACCACTGCAATTAAGTAGCATAAGTATTGGTAAATAATATCCAATAAATCCTTAAAATTAAATTAAGTATACTTATCATCTAGCAGCGCTTAAGTTTCCAAATAATTTTAACAGAAAAATATTTTCAAAATTTCAGCTAATTTAAAATTACAAGCAATGTGTGTTTTTGTTTAAATTAATATTCATTTATTAATTATGAAAATAATTTAAGTTTTACGTTTCAACAACTTGACTTTAGATTAAACATTTTCTATTTTCTTGCCTTTTTACTCATCAACTAGCAAATTATTTAGATAAAGTTGTTTATTATGCTCATAATATTCAAAAATTTCTTTTTCGTATATTTTAAAATAAAATCAATTCCTTGATAAATAAAATCAGTTCACATAAAAACTATAAATAATAGTATATATATATATATATATATATATATATATATATATATATATATATATATATATATATATATATATATATATATATATATATATATATATATATCTGACCGATGGCTCCTGACTCCTGAGCTGTGGGTCCTGGGTTCGAATTCTTACATCCTACAGACATGGATGTTTCTTTCTCTGTTCTCTCTGTGTTTCTCTATCCTTCCTTTCGTGATGATGTATGAATGTGGCCCACCCTATAAACTGGTTTGTGGTGGTATGACGTGGGTAACGCTACTCGCCTCCGTGACTTGGTTCACAGGTGCCCGTTGGGTAACGACAAATGAGTAGCAGATGAGTAATAGTAGACAAATGAGTAATTTTATATGAAAGGTTTATTGCAAATTATTATAATTTAATGTATAATAAAATAAAATAAAATCTGTAGGTAATATTTTTTAAATATCAGTGTTCAAAATTATTTCTGAAGTTTTAATATTGTACAGGAGGAAAATCTTTTTCAGCTATGTATCGTATTTTCTAATGTTTCTATTACAGATTAAAACCGTTTTCCTTCGTTCTCATGCATCTATTAACTTGTTTTTTTTTATTCAAGTCACTTTAAGGCTATATTTTGTAATGGATACTTCTACTGCATTTCCCTTCAGTCAATTTATCGATTGTTATAAAAAGTGGTAAAATGTTTCTTCACACAAAAATGCATTATTTATGTTTTGAAACAAGGGTGGAGTACAGATTGATCGAAATCTATCAAGTATGTAGAACTATCTATCAAAGAAATATAATGGAAAGATGCTCCCAAAAACACTCTTTGTATCCCGTGTGGCTTAGAGTGTAAGTAGTTTACTTCAATACAATATTAGATTTCATAATGGGGAGTATATCATACCAAAACTTCAGGTGTATGAAAAGATCTTACTTATTAAAGTTGACGTCCCTTTCAAATATATGATTTACTATAATATCCTTTTATGAAGCTAAACATTTTCATAAGTGTATTATACTAAACTGCAATTGAAAATAAATTTTAAATGATTCAATCTGCTTTTAGTCTTTCATAATATTCAAGTTTTCATCTAATATAATATCTTGGGTTATTTAATATGAGTCCATATAGTTTAGAATAACATAAGCTTTCATATAATTTTATATTACATATTGTATAAAGTTATATTGTACAAAAATGCAATTTTTAATGTTTTAAGCAGGAATTTCAAACTAAAAATTAACATACATTTTTTCTTTAAATTACATAAATTTAATTGAGAAAAATTATAATATTATAAAAACCAATAAAACCGAATAATTAAAAGATTACTCGTTACGTTTAGCACAATTTAATTTTTACAATGAGCTTGACACTATAATGTAAGTGTGGGAAATTCATGAAAGCATAATTAAACTGGACATTTTATAAGAAATTTAAAATTATGTGTTATCTCAGTTAACATAAATCATTGACGGTGTGTGTACATGCTAAAGAAAGAGATTAGTCTTTTTTACGGAATGCTCAATCGTCAAAAAGACAGATCCTGCATGTCATATACTGCGATCTTAAAATTATGCTACTATTTTCTTACAACTTGAGCTTTGTATTTACATGCCAAGAAATGCAATTAACTTTATTTAGAGTATGTTTAATTGTGGAAAACAGGCACACCGCTGTAGAATATGTCAAGTGTTTCAATCAGGCTTGAATGGAAGGGATCTCAAAGAGTCACAACTTTTTCGGCGGATAGATACGAGGTTTTAAGGAATGGTCCCTCTTAGAGATATGGTAGTTGAGCATTTGCTTAAATACTTCACTAAAGAAATTGAAACTTTCACACAGAGACAAACACGTACATACCTCAAGTAAAAGTTCCCTTTTCCCCTAAATATTAGTAATGCATGTTCATTACATTCAGTTGCAGCCCACTCTGTCTAGTGGTCAGTGTCCCTGACTGCGGATAGGGAGGTCCTGGATTTGAATCCCGGTTTGGGCATGGATGTACTTTCTCTCTCTATCTATCCTGTCTTTGTCCTTTCCTTGTATGAATGAGGTGTGAATGGTTGCCTACCCTATAAACGGGTTCCTATGGCATGCGTTTACTGAAGAAGTCGGACTCCACACCAAAATAGGGTTCAGTTGGAAAAGTGGAGCAGCGCACCCTGTATTGCTAGCTTAGTAGGCACAAGATAACAACAACATTATATTCAGTTTTACAGAAGTCCTCTTTTCTGTAGTAAAAAACTGAAATCTTGAATAAATCCAAATAAATGGCTCGTTATTTTCAAAAATGAATCGAGTTTTAACAGACAAGGTGATTCTCGAGCAGTCTTCAACTTGGAAGAATTTTAGAAAAATTTGTCACCCAACAAACTTCATTGAAATCAACCGCTTTGGTGCCATCATTCCTTCGGAAGGATTTATGTTTTAAAGGAAAACACCACTCCTTTTCACATGTACTTAAAGCGGTGAGATGCTTGAATGATATATTTTAACAGTGCAGCTTTTTCTAGAAGAAATGAAACATATCGTTTCTTTTTATTAAACATTCATTTTTATTGGTAATAGCGCCTAATTATACATAGTTCTATTTTTCGATGGTTATTTGGAAAATGAAAGTGAATTAATCATGGTAGTGTCTAAAAAGCAAGGATTAACAATTTCCCTCTTTCAGAACATCTGCTGTAAAAGATCCACAGCATATCGACGCAAATTATCTCAGCCCTGAAGGCATTACAATCATTGCCTTTATGAGATAAGGAAATATTATCGCTATTTTTATTACAACATTAACAAAATCATTAATAGTGGAAAAACTCAATGTGATGCTTCAATAATTGTACAAAATAGACGCATATTTTACTGCGGGATGAAATGAAAAGCACAAGAACAAGTGCGCCAAAAAAAGCTGCATACGTCACATGCTATTTTGGAAAATTTGCTCTTGTTTATACATTAATCTATATTATTTTGTGAACTTTTTCCTACTTTTTCTAATCTCACAGCACTTAGCATTCACATAATGTCTCAATATCTCCCTTTTTATTTTGTAATCTTCATTTTTTTCCAGTGCCTACTCGCGAGCAAGTAAATATAAATTTCAAATAAAAATGGTTAGAAGAAAACTTTCAAATATATAATATAAGCTGTAATATACAATCAAAAGCGTTATCAACGGCATAATTGGTAGTTTTCCGTTTCACTGGCGCAAATATCGCCAAGGGAAAATTAAGTCGCCAATTGGTGACAAAACACAATATACACATAAAAAATTTTTTTAAATAAAGTTGTTTTACATAAAATTTTTTAAATTTATTTATTTAATTGTTGTTCTCGTGTTCACGCTATGCGTGGAATGATGGATGCCAGAGCCTCAATTTGTTTACTTATTCTATTAGATTACACTTTATCGGGTGATGCATATTTCAACATCTTATTTTTTTTAAATATTTATTTATGTGAATTTCTTACGATTATTATTTTTTAAGATATATTTTTAAGATATATTTTTATTTTTTTAAGATTTATTTTTAAAGATATATTTTCTTATTTTTTTTAGATACATTTTAAGAATATTTTTTCGATTTTTTCTAGGGTGATTTTATGAAATTATTAAATTTGTATATATTAACATAGCATAAAATTATGAAATGGGAAAAAAAAGAGTCGAAATAAAGTCGTTGACAATAAAAGGCCGTCACATGTTTTGGAAACGTAGCAGTAAAAGGTTACCAGTGGAGATATTCCCTCTAGCGCCGGTTGTATCATTTTTGGCGACTTTATCGCCTGCGCCGGCGAAATGGAAAAATACCGCATAAATTCTTATGCATCATCAAGGAAGTATTTTTCATCGCATGGTGAAAAGCTAACGATAATTGACTAACAATGAATATATAAATAAGTAGGGTTGGAGATTAAAACGATATCACACTTAAAATAATCTTGGTTTGTTTGGCGTCCTATGCATTTGAAGTCAACTTAAATCATTCCATGCGCCGAAATTACGGCCTTGGCGATGTGTACAATTTTATTATAGAGATTTCTCCTGAAAGGGAAATTCGTCAATAGCTTGTAAATTTCTTATGATGGCCGGAAGGTTAAAAATATGTTCCGGGTATAGAGCTTCTCCTCAGGGCAGTTCCTACATCATTTGTAAGGTCTATGAAATTAATCTCATTCGACAGGTAGGCTGTGCTCCATTTCTTATGAGTAAAGATTGACTTATCAATTGCATGACGAGCAAATTCTATAATCCAACTATATGATAATTTCAGTTTCCTTACTGTTTATAAATTCAAGATTTTCTATAAAATTCAAACGAGAAGTCACCATACATTTAATAAAGCTATGTTATCTTGTAATTCTTTAATTCTGAAATTACAGAACTATTTTTGTAACAACTTGTGGATAACATAGAACCGAAGATTAGTGCAGATCTTGTGCAAGGACAAAAAATAAAATTAGCATATTTTTTTGAATGAAAATACAATTTTGAAAGTGCTAAGATTATTTTTTCCTATAAAAGTCATAAATTAAAATGCGTTAAATATTTATTCTTATATCCTATTCATTGGTGCGCCCATCTCATAACGGTTTTATTCATTCAGCCTTATAATTTTTACATATTGCTCTAATGTCCATTTCTCGCTAACTTTTAAACAGTTCATTTTTTTAACTTCCTGAGCCAACAACGAAAAGTAGTCTTCACATATTTCGTCAAAAACTATTGTTTTCATCTTCAACTTTTGATTTAGTAAATATATACTTATGAAACTGATAATAATGTAATTATTAAATTAGTAAAAGATATGAAATTTTATTTATGATGATTACAGTGTGAGTATTTATTTAAATAAAATATACCAATATCAAGTTATAAAAATTAAGTTTATTATAAATCTAAAAATCATAAACATATAATTTGTATATTATTTTGCTTCTCGCGCAAGTGTTTTTCCCATAACTGAAAAAAATAACGCCTAAAACGTTACTTTCTCTAATACACTTGTGTGTTCAGATCTTGATAAAATGCTTCTTGTATTAATATTATTGCATGTTTTTATATCATATCTCTGCATTTTATTGACATCCAATGATTTCTCCTTCCATTGTCATCAAAGACTGTTTGTATTTCACTAGTATGATATTAATGGACTCAATATTCATCTTAAAGTAAAAATCCAAGAACTGTTCAATATTTTGATAACACTGCTTCTTAAAATAAAAATTTTAATATCCTTAATTTTTATATAATTTGTAAGAAATAGCTTTACTTATATTTTAATTGTCACTCGTTACATTATTATTTATCGTAAAGTATTACTTGCTAGATAATTTACCTTAAGTATTAGATTAATTATAACTATTCAGAATTTTGTTACCTGTGTCATTTAAAATAAAAATTTTAATATTAATAATTTTTATAGAGAATATTTGTAAGAAATAGCAATAAATTTATATTTTATTTGTCACTCGATACAGATTTCAAATCATTCTGAATAAAAATGTTTTTAAGCACATTACAATTTACCCAGATTTTATTAGATCACAAAGTTTCACACGATTTATATTGGTATCTTGCTGTATAATAGTCAAAGTAAATATTACGAAATTCGCCTTTGACTAGAAATAAAAATATATATCGCCATAAAATTTCCTCACTGGAATAATATATAACAATGATTTGAATAACAAGAATTTTCTTCCATATGTTTAACTTGCAATGAATTTGTGGATTTTTATCTGGTATATCACGCACACACACAAACACTACCAAATAAATAAAACTGTATAAAAGTCTATAATATTTTTTGAATATTTCAAATCTTTTAAATTTAACTTACAATAAGAAAATAAATATCTTGCAATGTTAAAATAATCATTAATAAATTTTTATTACAGTTTCCCCAATATCTGTTTGAGGCTTAGATATAAATATTAATAAGATTAGTTGTTTCTGTAAAAGTTTCACCAAAGCCCTACTTATATCATTGCTTTAAAAATGAACTCTGTCGTCATAAAATTTAAATCACGGAATTGATTGGTTACATTACATGAGAAAAGAATTATTCTGGAAATCCATATTGATTAATTTTTATTAATGTTTGTTTATGAAAAGAAATATTATATATATATATATATATATATATATATATATATATATATATATATATATATATATATAACATTAATATAATAAGGTATGTATATGACAAGAATATGTATATTATTTAATTAAATTATTGATATATCTTGTGCATGCTTATTTTTATACATTTTTTATATTAATCTGAATAAGTCGATTTTTTGTTATCTAAAGAAAAAATTAATAAAACTCAAGAAGCAATTTAACATTAAGAAAAACCAGTTTATTAAAGAGAAAAGTTATCTTTTTATTAGTATTCTTCCTTTTTATATAGTTTTTCATTATTCTCTCACGAATTTTTTTTTTCAGTTCAGATCTAGCACTTTTAATTTTTACAAAATAAAACATTTCAAAAGACTTCTTTTTAATAATTTATTTTAATCAGACATATAAAAAAACCTATTCTAGTTGAATAGAAATTCTAGAAAATGCTAAGTGTTAAATATTGCAAAATGTAATTGGGTAAAATATTGCTATTTTTAAAGATATAAAACTGAAACTATTTTCTAGAAATGTTTTCATGAATAAAGACAGAATTTTATAAACTTATAAAAACAATGAATGCATAGAATTTATGGTTGAAAGATCATGCGAAAATTATAGTATAATACCTTATATTAAAATTTCCTGTTGCATTTTTAAAAGCGAAATGCCAGATATTATGATGTGCTTTCAATTAAAGCTGAAATACGATATTTTGTTTATGATATGTTCAATGTTTAATTTGTAATCATTATCAGAAATTCAGTCAAAAATTATATTATTTGATTACAATTTAATATTTGGATATTTTTATTAACAATTTATTAGTTACGGCAAAATTAAGTCAAATTTCTCAGTATAAAACAAAAGTAAATTTTCAAGCACTCATTTAAGTATAAAAAATATTTTTGTATGCATTTGACGAAAATTTTAAATATTGATATGGATAGTTCAACAGTTTAATTTGTTTTTTTAAAAATTCCTTTTTATTTTCTAAAAAATTATGAGTGTATGTTATATGTTTCAATACCCAAAAGAGTTTCAATTATTGTTTCAATAATCAAGAGAATATTATTAACTTACAATAATTTTGTTTCTTTTCAAATAATTATAGTTATTGTTTTTTAAATGTAAAACAATTACTAGCTATGAAGAAAAAAAATTAAGAATATATAAAATGTTTAAAGATTATTTTGAAAGGATAAAGATATAATGATTATTTCAATAACATTACAAATTTAGAAATGCAAATAGAAATTTATATTTGTAAATTTGAACTTAAATAGTTAACATTTAGGACCATAGTTACAGTTAACATCAATAATTCTGAACCTATAAAGAATATAAATTTCTTTTTTTAAAGCATTTTGTGGCATTGAATACGGTATAATTTATTTTATACAAGAAAAATCTTTATATGTGAGACATACTACACTGCTGGACAATTGCTAAGAACGGATAAGACTATCATCCATAGAGCAACCACAAAATGAAAGGAAACAAAATGTAAAAAATTAGAATAAGTGCGGGATATAGTAAGGAGAATTTTGCGTATGCAAATTTTTTTTTCACGTCTGTTCATTACGTGATAGCGTTCATAAGAGCTTTAAAGGTTTTGACGCGTATGGACAGTTGTTGTTTCAAGTCAAAGTTTTACAGGAAAGATTTAATAGACGAACTTGAAATTTTTGACATGTCTTCCCAACATCACTTAGATGATTTTAAGCGTGGCCAAATTATTGGAAAGATCGAAGAAGGGCGAAAAATAACAGATGTTGGCGAGGAGTTTGACATCGCTCCCAACGTTGTTTCACGGCTGTGGAAGTCATTTAAAACTACTGGAATGTGTAGTAGGCGGCACGGGGGAGGTCGTGTTAGAAGTACGAAACCTGCCGAAGACAGATATATTGTCCTATCAGCAAAAAGGAACAGGCGCACCACAGCTCAGCAGGTGACAAATCAGTTTCTTGTTGCCTCAGGAAAACAGATCTCCCGAAAAACTGTTGCCAGACGTTTGAGGGGAGGAGGACTATACGCCCGCAGACCTGTTGTGTGTGTCCCATTGACCAGACAGCACCGTACTGCCCGTTTGCAATGGTGTCGTGATTATCGCAGTTGTACTGAACATAACTGGGCATGCGTACTATTCTCAGATGAGAGTATGTTCAGTCTGTCATCAGATTGTAGACGCCAAGTGATCTAGCGCGAGAGTGGTACTGCTTATCGTCCAGAAAATATCCAGGAAAAAGACCGATATCCAACATGCAGTTTCATGGTGTAGGCCGATCAATGGCCGCATGCCCCTACATGTGGTTGCGAATGGGACTATGACGTGCCAGCGATACATTAATGAAGTTCTACTTCCTCATGTTCGTCTTTTCTGTGGTGCTGTCGGTAATAAATTTTTTTATGGACGACAACGCAACATGTCATCAAACCTTTTGCTGTTCAGGATTGTCTAGACAGCGAGGGTATTCAACGCCTCGTATGACCATCACGTTCTCCAGATCTAAACACTATTTAAAAAGTGTGGGATGCTTTGGGGAGGCAAGTTGCTGGTCGATACTATCCTCCGACAAGCACGATCACCCTCATCCGTGCACTCCCAGAGGAATGGGATAAAGTGCCTTCACAGCTGCTGGATAATGTTGTGCAAAGTATGATATGACGTGTGGAATGTTGCATCACACTCCACGGTGGACATATTCCGTACAGATACCTTTCTTCAAGGTGCCTGCTGACTTTTAGACTTGGGATTCGAACCCAGGAATTCTCTGTCCGCAGTCAGGCACTCTGACCACTAGACAGGGTAGACGGCTTTCTTTCTATTAAATAAATTGAATTATATATTTTTTGGTAATTTTACTTCAGCAGCCTTTGCGCTGAGTTACTATATTTTATCTACACTTGTATTTAATCATAATACAATTAAATTTGCCTTTTTACATATATACAGGGTGATTATAAAAAAACTTTGCCAACATCTGCACTTTTAGCGTCCATTCTATTTAACCGATCAAGATGATATTTCAAATATAGTTCTTTTGAGATATGCGCTCGAGATTCTGTGAATGGCAACACAGTGGCCCTCGCGGTTACAGTTATAGTGACAGAAACTCGAAATTTTCGAATGGCAACGTCTACTTTTTACCATCGCAAAATGTTCAGCACATGCGAAAACCCTAAATAGCGTTGAAACGGTACCGATATGTCTAAAAACGGACGCAAAAAAGAGTTCTGAAAACCGGCCAATAAAACACGATCTGGGCGCACGCAATAAATTTGCATGTGACAGAGTCAAGAAACCAATCACAGAACGCCGGTCGCCAGATATTCAGCGTAAGAAACCTATAAAATACCAAGCGGGTATGCGAAGTCGTCATTCGGGAACTCGCACATGCCGACGATATGAGTCTTCCTAGGAAAGTTCGCGGTGAATTGATCAAACTCTATTACCAAAATGGGATGAACGCTGCGGACGCCTTGCGTGTGTATCGCCGCAATCATCGACAACGACGCGGCCCATGTACTCTGCAAGCTCTGCGTGATTTAGTGCGGAAATTCGAAGATACAGGCTGCACCTGTGACAAACAGCGCTCCGGACGGCCAACTGTTTCTGAGGACGTTGTCATGGAAGTGTACCATACAGTGACTGCAGGACACACAGAAACCGCAAGAGGCATAGCGCGCGTGTTGGATATTCCGAACTCAACGGTCCGCAAGCTCTTGCGCTCGGTACTTTACATGTTTCCCTATCGGTTCTAGCGCGTCCAGATGTTGGAGCCGGGTGACCCACAACAACGTCTGGACTTCGCAAATGCATTTTTGTTACGATATGATGCGGATAACGACTGGCCACTTCGCATACTATGGACGGACGAGGCGCATTTCACCTTAAATGGCAGCATTAACACAAAGAATTGTGTGCACTGGGGAGAGACGAATCCTCATGCTGTGGCGCCAGTACCATTATTTGACGCCAAAGTGACTGCGTGGTGCGGCATTACAGCTACATTTGATCTGGGCCCGTTCTTCTTTGAGGAAACGACCTCGACTGGCCCTGCAACATGTTCTGTAACGGGCCCTTGGTATGCAACCATGCTGAAAAATTATGTCTTACCGGAGTTGCGTCGGCTGAATGCACTCAATGACAGTGTTTGGATGCAAGATGGCGCACCTCCACATATAGCGAGGTCAGTTAAAAGGCTCCTGGATCAGCATTTTGGTGATCGCATCATCTCACGCTATTATCCTTTTCCGTGGCCTGCGCGATCCCTAGATCTGACGCCTATGGATTTCTGGTTTTGGGGCTATCTCAAATCCAGAGTTTATCTGTGCAATCCTCAAACATTGTCGGACTTAAAGGATTCTATACGGCGTGAGATTGGAAACATCCCTCGTGCCATGTTGCGTGCAGCGACATTGTCCACCGTCTCCCGCATGCAATGCGTAATTGCCTGTGATGGCACTCATGTGGAAAATGTTTGAAATTAATAAAGATTTTTTTCTCTATGTGTTCTCATCATTGAGCAGTGTTTTGTCTCTGTCGTATGCATTATTCCTCCGTGCGCCTTGAAGAATTGTTTGTATGTGTATAACACGTCGGTTTTCGGACATATCGGTACCGTTTCAACGCTATTTAGGGTTTTCGCATGTGCTGAACATTTTGCGATGGTAAAAAGTAGGCGTTGCCATTCGAAAATTTCGAGTTTCTGTCACTATAACTGTAACCGCGAGGGCCACTGTGTTGCCATTCACAGAATCTCGAGCGCATATCTCAAAAGAACTATATTTGAAGTATCATCTTGATCGGTTAAATAGAATGGACGCTAGAAGTGCAGATGTTGGCAAAGTTTTTTTATAATCACCCTGTATATATATATATATATATATATATATATATTAAAAGTTATTTGATAAATATTAAAATATCCTCAAACAATTACTTTGAAAAAATGCTTAATTATTGAGATGGTCAAAAACTTTTAACATTTGCTACAAGTTCCTTAAAGAATAAGTCTCTCATTTGGAATACATAAAATTGTTATGGTTATGCACTGATTGTTTACAAAATAACTGACCAAACAAATAATTTTAAAAGCTCTCTCTCTCTCTCTCTCTCAAAAATCAAATAAAAATGCGTTTAATCTTAATATTTACAGTTTACTTAGTTTACTTCGTGACTGACAGCAGGATACTATGCAGCAGATATTAAGAATATATTCAGTTAAATATTCACTTCAAACTGGAAATAATAAAGAGTTTTCTTTAAAGTAGATTCTCAAGATTATAATGTTTGTGAAAAAAGCGGAAAACATCTTAATTTTCTCTCCTCAAACACGTTTCACATCTTTAAAAGTAACGAAATCCTTAATTAGTTTTGCAATTAACTGTGCAAAGTCATCTTTAATTCCTTTGATTCTCAACATAATTACTCATTGTTTCTTTTTATTGAATAGTAGCACAATTTCTGCTAAAGAAGAAAAATATTAATATTTCGAAATGCTTATTTTTTACAATTGTTGTAAAAGGCATTGTACTCAACAACTGAAGTTGTGTAACTATATTAGCGCAAGCATATTTTACCATCTTTCAATTTATTTCCATAATGGTTTTAGATATATTTACACAATTTATTACGTTAAATGCCGATAAAATTAGGTTTTTCTAATAATAGAAATTTTTATCTATAACACTTTTTTTTGACCTAGAGTAATATCCGTGCTAGCTGATTTATTTGATTTTGCATCATAACTGTATATAATTTTTATCTTGTATGAAAGGTCTCACATAACCGTAATTGAATTATTTTTAAAAATAGTATAAATTACAATATTGCTTGCGTGAACTAACATATTTTCTGGAAGCAAAATGTCATCTTAAACTTATAGATTCATCCTTCTATTTCATTTTATTGGATGACTTATAAATATTCATCTATGTGTTTGCAAATGTGTGTTCAAATATACTCCACTTTGTGCACTCCCAGTTTTAAATGTAAATTAAGTAAAAAAGAAACTACGTAAAAAAGTGTTATACTTTTTTTTTAATTTTTCCTTTATAATAATATGTATTTAAAGCCTCATTTATTTTACATTTAAGTTATATTTTAGAATACAAAATGTTGTGAGTATTACTAAAAGTTTCTTATAATTTTAGACGTCTGGTATGTTTATAACGCTTATTTAAATTTTTCTATAAAAATCATCGAAACTTAAAAGCCACTTTAAAAATTTGGTATCTGAGTAAAGAATATAATTGTAAATTTTTTAAATATTTTTGTGTCCTTTTTTTAGCAAAAATCCCGATTTTCCTGAATATATTAATTTTGTTTATTTTTTTATTAAAAGGTGTATAACAAAATATTTTTACATTATAAATAGAAGCAAAATATATGTAAAATTTTCTATACATTTATAATTCAGGAATGATTTTATGAATTATAAATTTATTTGTTAACTTAGTTTAATGCGATTGATGATTATACAAAATTTAACCAATTCGTCTATAAAATTATTGCTATAATTAAAAGTACTGTAAGAGTAACAAAGTAGACATTATATTTATAGATATTTATAAAATTCAAAATTATTTTTAGACAAAGTGTAACTAGTTATTATTTTAAAAAATGTTAAATATTCATAATAGTTTTATTTGAAGTATATGTATGCTTTTTGAATCCACCTCAAAAAGCAAATATGAAAGTCATTATAACCTTAGTTATAGCTTCTCAAAAAAAAAGACTGTTTAATAGTTAAAATAAATCGTTTTAGTTTGAGTATTAAATGGGTTAGAAAATATCCAAACTATTTAATAATGTCACTTGTAATTGAGAAATGGCTCAAAAATGTTTTCATACCATTTTACAAGGACTGAAATTTTTGAGGTTTCCTCTTTAAAATCCAAAATATGTTATGAATACATTGCGTAAAGTTCGACACATGTAAGATTTCAGTAGGATAAAATTTTATCAATAATTTTATTCAATCTATTACTTTTAGCTTCCTTTTAGAATGTTTGAATTCCGATATATATATTTGCTCTTTATCAGAAATTTTCACTGTATATCAGAGTTTTGCATTCAAAAAATGGACATTTTAAAATAATCTTTATTATATACATATAAAGTGGGTGCCGTATAAAATAGGAATATCAATATCTGTAGCATTTTTTTACTCAAACTGTGGTAAATATAACATCTATATAATATACAAGTGAGCTATAATAGTTAGCAATTAAAGTCATGTTTTTAAGCTTTACAAGTCGAAGTATGAACATGTGGTACCAGTTAAAATATTTTTTAGAATGGCCCTTGGGGATGAATTTTATATTTGGCATTTAAAATGAATGAGCCGACCAACTTGTCTAGTGGTTAGCGTGCCTGACTGCGGATAAGGAGGCCCTGGGTTCGAGTCCCGGTTCGGGCGTGGATGTACTTTCTCTCTCTATCTATCCTGTCATTGTCCTTTCCTTGTATGAATGCGGAGTGAATGGTTGCGTACCCTACAAACGGGTACCTATAGCACGTGTGTAGAGCAAAGTCGTACTTTCACCTTCATGGTACTCTGATTAAAAACGAAAGATGCTCCTATTCAACTTAATTCGCATAGCATAGCAACCTTGGCTTGTCTAAGTGTCATTAGTAAACAGCAACAACAAAATGAATGAATGCGATTTCAATTGCAAAATTTTAGAGCAAACTTTTAACTGGAGTCATTACTATTAGCTGTGAAAAAAATGCTACAGTTAATAATATTCCTATTTTATATGATACTTAACATAGGATCACTATTTCTTTACAATGATGACTTTATTTCTTGACCATGAGAGAGACTCAAATTTACAAGGCAATTCACTGTAATTATTTGACTGAAAAAGGCAAATGGAATGCTATTTTACCACAATGTTCGTCATTAATGTCGCCTCATAAAGATTGATATCATTTGCTATCGTAATGCCGCTTAGAGAATGGTTGATATCGTTGGCTACGGTTTGCTGCTCCTTAGTCGGTACACCATCAAACCCATAATCCGTTCTCCTTGGTTCGAATCTCTACAGTGTTTTTATCCAAAGACTGGAATTTTACTTTAAAATATGTTGTTTATTTATTAGTTTAAAATATAGATGATTCTAGGACTTTCTTTACTGTTTGGGATAGATGTTTCTAGAATATTATACTTGTGTATGCAAGATTAGTCCTTCAGTTGGGACCAGTTCTTTCTTTCTTTTGGAGCCAGTATCTCGTGTTATAATTAATTCAATTGTTGCTCAACTTAACCTTGGTTGTTATTTGTATCTTCGTGACAATAGCAATTTAATCTTATCACTGTAGAACTTAGTATTGAATTTTTAAAATCTATATATATGTAAGCTTGCATTTATAATTTTTCAGTCCCTATAACATTAAACATCCGCAGATATGATCAGATTTACTTAAAAAATAATTTAAATAGATTTCGTAAAATATGTAACAACATATTTTAATATAAATTAGTGTGTTTAAGTTAAGAAGAAATCACTTAATTCTACAAATATATTAATGTGTGTTACTGATTTTATGGAAAATCGAAAACAAACCATTGCTTTTACGGCACAGTTTTAAAGAAAACTAAGATAAAAATGAGTTAATTTTTTTAAAAAAAATACAAATATTTAATTTATAACGTATATTTTAAGAGATATGGCTAAGTTTTCAAGAGATATGGCTATATACTGTTTACACAAAAGCATATAATGAACTGTTTCATTAAGATTCAAATAATATATTCAAACTGAAATTATGAATTTAGTTTCAAATTTGGTTCTTAAAAAAGAATATGTCATAGAATTTATTGGTAAAGACTATCAATTTCCGTGCTTTAGATTAACTACATGCTTATAGTTTACTCTGATGAAGGACAAAGTTTTACAAATGAATTCAATCGATGAGTTTTCTTATTTTGGATATGAGGACCGAGCAGAAAATTCCCAAACTCTGAATTGTTCCCACAGAAATATTATTATATTTAAAACTAATTGCAACCATGACTTATTTAATGTGTAAAGTCACTTTTAGTGAACACGATGCATCTTCCATTAAGTCAGGAATCAAACTGACAACCCTCCAATAGGGAGAACGATCCTTTTTCCAACTAGGTTAGATCGACCATGTAGCTTTGACAGACAACTGTAATTTGAACAAGAAAAGATAACATTTTACAAATAATGAAACAATGTGATTTGTATTTTTACCAATGCTTTCAAAACAGACTAAACATCTCATTTTGTAATTTTTCCACAGTAATATTTCTTCTGAATATTGTGTAAAAAATTTTAATCGACAGCTAAATAGATATTCAATTGCTTTTTAACAAAGTGTTAATTTTTGCTAGAAATATTCATTCTGGTCGTAATCATTTGTCACACTTGCAAAACCTGAAAATCTGAAAGATGCAACACGATTAATCGAAAAGCAGTAGCAGTAATTCTTATCCTGTTATTTAATCAGGGATTATAAGGTTTAAGCAACTGACGATCAAACATGGGAAATTTCAGTTTCAAAGCACGTGGATCAACAAAAAATGACGATAATTACAAGTGTATTGATGCAATTACATCTTAGCTAGCTGAATGCTAGTAATTTAAACTTACCGAAAATAAAACATTAAATCTTGACGTTTCATAATTTTTAATTTGTAATATACTGTCTGAAGATATTCTTTAATATACAAGTGTGTTATTAAATTTTAAACGTTTTATTTTTTATGTATCTAAAACATTCCCATATTTATTTTATCCTCTCATTTTATTTACTCATTTGGCTATAATATCTCACTGTGTTAAGGAATGGCCTCTTGCAATTATCAAATTGTTTGAACTTTTCTTACTTCAGAAGAAAACAGCACACATAACTTTTTTAAACTTTTTCTTTTTAATCCGAATTTTACTAAAAATGAAGTTTTTGACACGTTTTTAAATACAATATTTGAATTCACATATATTATTTTTTTGTTTTAATTAAACTTGTAAAAACGTGAATTCACTTTATATGTACAATTCGCTTAAATTTTAGTTTAATTTTCTTAATATTACATTGGTTTAGTTTGCACTTTGTGGCCAAAAATTGTTATATTGGAAATCGAATCTGCTTTGATATCTCATGAAATCTAAAAAAAAATGTAATGTTATTTATTTGAGTTATTTTTGGATACTTTAGACATTTCAGAATAAGAGAAAGAAAACAATGTTTTCAATGTTTTCGTGTTTTAAATGTTTGAAATTCTTCATCTGATGTTGTTATCGTCAGCACCCAGAAGGAAAAGAACATGTTTCATCGTATTTCAAACTGATGTAACCTTTCACCAAGAACAATAAACAAAAGATAAAATATTTCTGAATTTTAAAGACCAGCATTGTTTCATTGTTTCGGAATTCTTCACTTTTTTTTTTGAAAAATAATCTGATAGTTTTTGTATTCTTCAGGAACTTAAATTTCTTTCTTGAGAAGAAGAGGAAGTACAACATGATCAACATATATCAATTATTTGAAATAGTTTCTTCATCATTTTTTGGCAACAAGTAAACAACTTCTCCAGCATTATTTATTTCTAATAAAACAAGTTTTACTTAAAAAATGAAGCATATTATGTTGTATAATTATATTACTTTATGTCAATTAAAATGATTAAGTTCTAAAAAATTATATCATAAAGCTATTAAAATAATTATTAATAACGTAAAATTAATTTAATTAATAAATTATTTTAAAACTCCGTTTGTAATATCTACATTTTAATATAACTTTTCCCAAACAGAGTGTATTAAAATAATACTAATGTATTTATCAATTCAAAAATGATTGTTTTCAAAGAGAGAGAGAAATTTTCAAAAACTTGCATCTTTAACATAAAATATTAATACAATTACAGAAAACGTCACAATTATAAAAAATGAATAAATTTTCATAGATATTAAATTTATAAATACCTTAATCATTATTTATTATTCTAAAATAAATTTAAACCAGCCAATGAATGCATTTCAGTAAGGTAATAAAAATGTGTCATGTAAAAATGTATTTTCTTTTCTCCATCATAAATGAGATAAATAACACAAATATTTTAATTTAAGTTTATATAACTTTGCTATTAAGTTAACCATTTAGAAAAATTATTCATGGGTAACATGGTATGTTTTTACTGGAGGAATAATTTAACATCACAACACCTATTAATTTTTCGAAAAGTTTCTTGAATTGTTTTGATGATCGCAAGTACTCTGAGGAGGTAACTATGAATTATGCATGCCTTTAAAAGGTTAAGCCTTTTAATTCAGTGAGAGGTAAAGAAACTTTCATTATTCAGGAAGAAATAATAGCCTAAGCCACAAGTTCACGATAAAAATCCATAAGAAATGGAAATTAGATGATTGCAATTACATTAAATAGAGCAAAAACTTTGATAGATGCATCTTGGATAGGAAGCTTAGAAGATTTTCTGCGGCCATTTTATTAAACATTTTAAAAGAATGAAGTCCTTAAAATTGATTCTGTTCTTATTAAACAAAAAATGCCGTATTTCATATAATGTTCATGGATAATTATTGTGTATTATCTTAAATTAATTTGTCAGCAAATTTTTATAGTTATTAACTATATAAAAGAAAATCAAATATCAAAATATTCATGTTAAGAACCAGAGATATAATTTAGTTGAAATTGCGTCTAAGATAGTCTGAAAGTTTAAGTTTCAATAAGGTGTTTAAACATTTATTTTGAGGTGGTAAAACCGTACAACATCTTACTAATTTGAAAGTCAATACCATAGTCTTTCAGTGTGAGTCATTTGATGTTAATATGTATGGGAACGAAGTTGCGTATCAGTTAGCCAAGGATGGAAGCCTACAGAATATCATCATTGGAGACTGCTTGCATCCTCAGAGCTGACCTCTAGAATTAGGATGGCTATCAATGTTACTTTTAGGGATTCCAATCCTACCCACGAATGGTACACATGCAAACATCCTGGTTCCGCTCCAGTGGGTAAACACAAGAGATGCAGCCAAACGGATCTGACTAATTTATTAAAGTTATTAAAATATTTTAGATAATAGTAGTAAGAATAAACTTTCTTTAAATAAAAATAAACTCAAAGGAATTATTTCACAAAACTCATTAGTCATGTGATAAATATTTTTTGAAAAAAGACGAAAACTTACCATAACAATCCGTAAGGGAAAAATAACAAATTATTTTCATTTAATATCTTCGATAATTATTGTATGATTGAGAATGGAAGTTACTTTTGTATTCTTTGAATATATTCTAATAATAGAAATTTTAATTTCAAAAATGAATTTTCAGCATTTATAAATTTGATTGAAATTTGAAGAAATTTGATATTGGAAGAAAAATAGCACTTTTATTCTGAAACAACAGAATAAGAATTTGACTAATGTGAATTAAATTAAACAAATTATCAAAATTTTCTTTCCATAAAAATAGGAAAATAAGCATTTCAGAAATATTACAAATTAACGAATAATCTATTTGAGGAATAAAAGAATTCAACGGAATAATTTAATGTGAAATTAATGGAGCACTAATTTTAGAATTTTATGCATGTAAATTAAATAAAATAAAAAATAAAGGTGACTACAAATGAAGAAATCTATTTTTTTTAATTTTTCAAAATACTATATTTTATTACTTTTATTTCAGGCTAAGCATTTTTCTAGATAACGTAATTTACATTATGCCCCGTTTCATAATATATGCTAAGATTATGAATGTTAATAATAAAGGAAATTATCTCCTTATTCACCTATATGCTTAATTTGGCTAATTAGTTAATATCTGTTATGAATATGCATAATTATTTTAATCTAACATTTCTTTAATCAGCATTTTTTAAATTAATTTAAAAATTAGTTTTGATGAGCAATCATATACGACAAATTATAATCCATTTAATTGCATTATAAATGTAAATTTGTTTAATGCAAAAACGTTACGTTGTTCAATCTAATATTGTTTTTGATTGCATGAGTTGAATATTTCTGTTATTTATAATAGTTAATTAATCTTGCAAAACTAATTGAAAAACGAATATGTCACTTTTTAATGCTAATATTTTCTAAAATTTATGATAAGCAATTTAATAATTCTGCCAGAAGTACAAAACATGATAATGAATGAATTGCATGAATGCTTTTTCATTTTTAGAGACAATTTAATTATGCAATTTTTGTTTTTAATAAAGGAATAAAATAACAAACTGAAATACGATACAAATGTTATGAAATGGAAAGGAATTTTAAAACAAAAGAAATTATTTAAGACAATATTATATGCAAGGTTAGTCTATTCAGTCGTAAATTTATGTACATGTAGATATGAAAATTTAAGATAATAATCAGCTTTATTCATTTTACTGAATATATTTGTAATACAATTGCTGTGTGTGATTTGTAGACAATGTTGCACGATTTAGATTTAACTTTCATGTTTATTTAATTTTTTTATATCTTTGGTAGAAATCTAATCAGTAATATGTTAATTAATCATCTTCCTGGCATCATTATGAATAATTTATTTCATAAAGGCTCACCAAACATATTTTGTAAGTATTCAGTATTTGCTAAATTTAACAAATTAGATTCCTGCTTTAAATCCTTGAATATAAGCTAATAATTTGATGATTAAATTATAAATGCATTGTAAATTGTTTTGTTACAATAAAAGAAGGAATTATTTTTACATTTAAATATTAATAAAAGGGAATTTATTCGAAATGAAACAAGCATTAATTTTTAAATTTCATACCAAAATTAAACGCTAAAAAATTCTATATACTTAAAACAACTAGGAAGAGAAACTAATATTATCAAGTTAAAGGACGAAATCATAGGACACAATATTATTGTATTAAAATAGTTTTTTTTTTTAATTTTAATTTTTTTATATTTTAGTCATTCTATTTCAATTAAAATTTTTAATGCTATTTAAAGCACTTTATATAATTTGTAAGTTTAAATAACTTCATTTTTATCAAATTAAATCCAAAAATTTATTTTAATAATAATGTAAAATTATTAAATAAAATTTTAATTTTAATAGTAAAATGCTTTTGTTCGACAATATATAATACTTTCCTGATAAATTGTAAGAGAATAATCAAAATATAAAATGAAATAAATAAATTAGTAATTCAATAATTTTTATTGAAATAAATGAATCTGAGAAATTTGGAAATTGCTATATTTTTCTCTGATTAAAATTTTGAATAAATGTTAATTTATTACATACAAAGCATATGTCACTTTTAGACATAATATTAAACTGTATTATATTTTAAATCTAAACTGTAATTTATATTGGAGAAAAAAGTTAAATTATAAGATATATTGATGCAAACATTTATTAGTCTTCATTAATTCTTATTTTTTAAACATTAGGCCATAGAATATTATTGATTTGAATAGAAAAATATACGATTGTTTGTTCTGAGAAAGCTGATAACCTTAAAGTAATAACTAAAAAATTATATTAAATGCTTGTTAGAGAAAATATTTATATTATTCGCTTTTTAAACATATTTACACTTTTAAATCTGCATTGTTCTTTAAAATCTGATCAAATATGAATAAAATTTAAGTTCTTCGTGTTATTTCAAATATTTTCAGAAAACAAAAAGAAACAAATGATAAGAAATGCTCCATTACAAAACATTTAAAATTTTAGTCCCATTTAACTTTCAGTTTTAGTTTAAAAATTTGATTAATAATTCATCAAGTAATCATATTTAGCAACTCTTCAACCAAACTTTTGCTTTATGTCAGAAAACATATTTATAAATGAAACAAATATTTTTTTTACTAAAACTAGAATAAATCATCAAATGTGTGTCATCCTACTTCAAATATATTTTATTTTTTAAAGGTCCTATTTTCTTATAACACTTTCACAGAAATTATAATTTACCAGCGTAAAAGACACTTTTATTGTGCATTTTTTAGTAAAACGTCTTTCAAAAAATAAGAATACGATCACTTTTGCGTTTATATAAGAATAAAAGAAATTAATTGTTTTCATCAAAATAAGCTTTATTTTAATATCTCAGTTAAGTAGACAAGAATTTAGATATTTTCCACATTTTAAGATATATTTCATAAAAAATCATATAAAATCAACAATCTATGGTAAAATATCCTTAAGATGCTTTCATTATTATTTTATTGTAACTAAATTTTTAATAAGATCAAAAAATACATTTAAGAATGCAGTAAGTGCTAAGAAATACTCTGTAATCACTTCGTTATTATGAAATTGTTTTTTTACAAGGTTATTTTTATAGTTTATAATTGAAATTTATTTACTTTAAAAATTAATCTTCAATTCCTTTTCAATTTCAATTCTAAATACATTAAATTAAATATACAAGATTATTAAATGGCAATGCCGCCCAACTTGTCTAGTGATCAACCTGCCTGACTGCGGATAGGGAGGTCCTGGGTTTGAATCCAAGTTCGGGCATGGATGTACTTTCTCTCTCTATCTATCCTGTCTTTGTCCTTTCCTTGTATAAATGTGGAGTGAATGGTTGCCTACCCTATAAACGGGTCCCTATGGCATGTGTGAACTGAGGAAGTCCGAATCCACACCAAAATATGGTTCAGTTGGAAAAGAAGCAAAAGATCCGGACAGCGAGCCGGCCAGGGAAGTAATTCAATCTGGTGATCGACGAAGAAACCTTGGACAATACGTGCAACCTGTTGTCGCGCATTATCCGGTTGAAACATGACTGTGGGCAAGCACTGAAGGTAAGGAAGGACAACTGCCTCCAATAGCTTTGAGATGTAGTGCTGGCTCTTTAAATTACCTGCATTGCCTACTAGTGGAGAGCGATATCCAATACTGCCCCATAATAGAATAACGTGTGCATGATCAGTGTGGCGGTGTATGACGCAGCTGTTCAGCCTCCACAGTGTCTCCAAACTCGAATGCCAATTTCAGGAGCACCAGGAGACTCACGTGATGTCTCCTGATGCTCCTGAAAAATTAGGAGTCGAAGTTTGGATGGAAGGTAAAATCAGCAAAGTGACTAAATTTACAGAATGCGACTTTGCTTCTTGAGTGAGGGAGTATTCAGAAAAGAGGGGGAGGATGTTGCGCACTTTCAATCTGATGCTCAAAATAACTCAACTTAATTTTGAATACCATTTCTTTAGAGAAAGATAAATTTTATTGATGTTTTTTTTTAGCTACATGTGTGCTGAATGAATGAGTAGCTGCAGTTAAGTTTAAGTTTAAAACTGTTCGATAAATATATGTAAATATGAAGGACTCTGTTATTTCCCCTTAACGTATTAATATTCCTCTATAGTTTCTATAATTAAACCGGTGAGAAATCTTGAATTAATATCTTACATCCATTCTGGAAAAAAAGTTTCTTATGCATTCTAACACGGAAAAATTTTTTCCGATAATGAGGCGCTTCCTTAGCACATACGAATAAAAAACAATGTACTATTGAAGCACTTAAAACTCTCAAAAATTTTAACGAAGCAAGTAAAATATAATGAATTTCAACAGTATTAGGTATTAGGGAAATATTAGATATTTATATTTATTTTTATTAGATATATTTTATACCCTGTTCTATAAGCCTAAATATTAGATATTTAGGATTATAGAACAGGGTAACTATAAAAATGTTATTAAATAAAGAGGAATAAAATGGTACTGATATAAATTTCGGATTTTATAATTTTTATGCAGTAACCAAAAATAAGCATCGTTGCTTTTAGGGCAATACTTTCATTATTTTAGTCAATTTCTCACAAGAATTATCATTTTAATTGTGCCAAAATATATAATAAAATAAAAAATACATTTATAAAATATGGTGAGACAAAATATTTTAGTAAATAAATAAAATTTCTAGAAAAATTAATTGAATAATTTTTATACATTTTAGAAATAATAAACTACAGACGAGGTAATCAATGATATTTCTTCATCTTTATGATGGAGGATACCTTCAGAACAAATATAAATTTTTCAGGAGTCCTCAGGAGATCAAATTCAGTGTTTCTGGAACCATAACAGGTACTTATTGTTAAAGTACTGGTTTAGAAAAGAAAATTGTAATGACTCAAAGCAACTCAATCACGCATATTGTGAAGTCTAACTTTCTCAAAGTCTATCTCGTTGAGTATTTGCGAGTGTTTCCTAGTGCAAATGGATTGAATTCAACAGTAATCTAACCCTTTTTTATCTTATATTCTGAGGAATGTGATGTGATTGGTATTTCCCTTTTAATCTCTCTTTTTATCTTATTTCTTTGTATATATATATATATATATATATATATATTTATATATATATATATATATATATATATATATATATATATATATATATATATATATATATATATATATATATATATTATATATATAATATATATATATATATATATATATATATATATATATATATATATATATATATATATATATATATATATATAAATATATATATATATAATATATATATATATATATATATATATATATATATATATATATATATATATATACGAAGTTATAAAGCATCAGCAATTTACATGATAATTAATTTTTTCATAATTGCTTTATCTTAATAGTGTAATTACATTCTCAATAATATTGGTTAGTTGAGAACACAATTTCTATCATATCATAAATATTTATACGTTTTTGAAAAGCGTTTCTATAACATTTTAAAATCTTATTTGGTTAATTTACCCTTACAAGATATTTTCCCTGTATTCAAGAACTAAAAATACAAATTTCTACATCTTAATCAGTTTACTTTAGCTTGTCCCTTCTGCAGTGTTTAACACATCTGCCTCACTCGATACCTTGTGTGCAGTTCGAAGAAACTGGTTCCTCAGCGACATGTTACGTCAACTCATGTCATTGTACCATTATCTGAGCACAGTATAATTTGACATGTTCTGATCCCGTTATTAAATAAGATTAGTTAGTATTCATTCATTAAAGTAAAGCTTTAATGTATGAGGAAATGAAAAAGAAATTTAAATTTTCAGCGTAAACTACGTAATTCATCGTTTTATATTCACATTTAATACAATAGTAGTATTTCGAGTTTTGACTTATAAAATGACAGTAACTACTAAAGAAATCCCATTTATACATCGTTAAATTTCAGCTGTTCAGTGTTTTAATTTTAGTAATTTTTGCTAGGATTTTATAAGTGTCAGTTAAAAGTGTTCAAGGAGTCATAGAATTCAGAGATTAATTGTATAACTGTTCTTTATATACATCAAACTGTGCGTGTATGTGTCATACTTTATGAATATTTATAACAAAGAAATTATTTTAATGTCTACAGTAATGAATTCCTTATTTCTACATTTCTATAAAATAAATTAATTTAAAGCTAATTATTTTTATTTTTAAAATGTTATATCTTCAAATTATAAAATGACGGTTCCTAAGACATAAAAAATAATGTTTGTAAGACTTGTAAATGCAATGCTTATATTAAAAAATTATTACTAATTTTAATTTGTAAAAAAATATTAAAATTTTGAAATCGGAAACATATTTTTACATAATCTTTTCTTTGTATTATAATAATTTCGAGAAAAAATTTATAATGATCCATAAAGCATTGACTAGTGTTGTATTATCCCAATGTGCGCTATGCTTTTCGTTTTACTATAAACACATGATTAAGACCGTTTACACAAGAAAATTATTCTATGCATAACGTATATTAGAAAGAAATATAAAGAAATTTTACTCTATATTTTTGAAATTAAAAATTGATTTTGCTTTCTGAATATAAATTGCTATAAAAAGTAAATTTCTATTTTCATACGAAAAATGTATTATTTAAACAATTATAAAAAGACTCTTTCATAATATATTGAATTAGCGGAAATATTGAAACAGAAAACATTCAGTTATTTCCCGGTTTGGTCTTTTACTAGTATATGATAAAACTGCTGCAAAGTACATACTTTTATTCTTTAGTTTAGAATATTGTTTATGGTTTAGAATGTTTATTAAGGTGTTTTTATAAATAGATATATATTTTAAATTCTGTGCTTTGAAATAACTTTAATTTAATGCTTGCTTTATTTGAGAAGTGTTTTACTATTTCATGTTCTAATTTAATAGTGTTCGAAAGGCTTTATCTAAATTAACAATAAAAATTTATTTAGCAATTAGATTTATCCAATTCTTAAAATAATTGAAATTCAGTAAAATTTCTGCTTCATCTTATTAATAAAACTAGTGCATTTGCAATTTGAATTGTTTTGATTTAAAATTAATCACCAATTCTTGGCTGTTTTTTAGCTAATTAGTGAAAAGTGTTGTCTAGGACATTTTAAGTAACTTCGAGGCATGATAATTTTACTTACATAATAATGTAGATTGCATATATATTAGATGTATTTAAGAAAGCACAAAACCAGATAAATAAAATTAATTAAATATTATTTGAGATAATTCTACTTCCTTTATGTCATAATGTTGGCTTTTGAAATATTTGACGTGGTAGAAATAGTAAATATATTAGATAGGATAATTGAAAAAATAATTAAAAAGAAATATAAAACGATAAAAAGAGAATCAGGCAAAAAAATTGAAAAAAAATAGGAAAATGTTAACTAAGAAAATATATTTGGGAATTCATACGAATCTTCTTAAATAGTGAAAATCTGTATGTAGAAATAACTCTGCCAAAAGGAACGAGAAAACCAAGAAAAGGTAACTAAATTAAGGTTCTTCAATTTCAAAAAATTATATTTTATTTAACAAATTTCGATCTTAGAAAATGTGTGAATTTCTTATATAACGAAAACGATACGCGTTGTTGTTTATTTTTAAGTGCTTTGTGTTCTGAAATATATAATTTTATTTTAGACATTTCTGGAAAGTAATGTTAATTTTGATTGGATTAAGAATGCCATTTTTAAGCTAAGTGATTCAAAATAAAGGAAAAAATTTAAATTACTTCAAAATATGGAAAAACCAGTTTAAGCTTTAATATAAGGGTTTCATTATTAGCGATTCAAGATAAGCAGTTACAAAAAATAAATAAAAGTCGCATGGCATCAAGCATATTAATTTTTAGGAAATCATAGTTCCTCTTGATGGATTATCAATGAAATCAAAATATTTTCTTATATAAAGGATTGCACACCTTTTACAAAAACTTAAAGAAATATTGTTAATAGATTAATTGGAACTTTAGTGGCGATAGATATAGCAAATATTCATAATTGATTGGCTTCATAGTAATAATTTATATACTTTTGCAGAGAAAATGGATGAATACGAAATTTAGCAAAAGAATTTACGAAATTTATCTCGAACTTTTCTTGAAATTTGCTTCTTGAGAAAAGCATAAATATGCAAACAATCTCAAAATAATAAAACTCAAATTGTTGAAAATTTAAAATATAAAAATCCTATAGAATTGAATTTGAAGAACAATTACGATAAATGATAAAAATGTGTCATTTACAATGTGTCAAATGATAGGATAAAGTGAGTCATTTACAATAATTTACTACTTTAGTGTGACTCAGTTAAGAATAAATTTAAATGTGTACAGCTCACCAAAAACTGCACAAAATCAAATATAATAAATTGAAAGATTGTTTTTTGCATGAGAATCCTAATAAGACCAGGCCTTAAAATTTAAAATACAGTGAGAGTAAAAAGTATTCGTACACTACGACAATTGATTTAAAAGAGATTCGTTCATAAAAATTATTAACATAAATTCCATTTTAATTAATTAGAAACATATAATAGAACATAATTTCACTAGTTTCATGTGAAATTTACACAAAAATAATTTTATACATGAATAAATATTTACAAATCTGAAACAATCCAACATCTTGTGGTATAAAAAATATTCGTACATCAGGCATATATTGGCCTACACAATCATAATATTACAGCTAATACCTTGTAGGATATCCTTTAGTTCGAATAACTGCTTTGAGTATTTTTGTCATCGATTCCACCAATTTTGCTGTTTGCACTGTTTTCACTCACTGAGCTAGATATGGCGTCCCATTCTTGATTAAGAGCCGATTCCAAATATTTTTTATTAGAAATGTCTGGATCTAATATTTTTATCAAGAACGTCCCATAATGATGGGGTTGAGGTCCGGCGACTGAGGAGGAAATGTCATGAACTTTGGGGTATTATACAGTATCCAGAGCCTTGTGTTTAGGGCTGTGTGCTTCGGGTCGTTATAATGCATGAAAACGTAATAACCATTCAAGCCCATTTTTGTTGCACTAGGTTCCAAATTATTGTTTTAAATGGCAATATAAAGTTGATGATTCATAATGCCTTTAATAAAGACTAATTTGCCCACCCCAGAAGCACTCATACACCCCCAAACAAGTAGACTTCCACTCCCATGTTTCACTGTTGGCACTAAATTCTTAGGATGCATTTCTGTATTGCGCTTTCTCCATACCATTCGTCTCCCGTCCGATCCAAATATGTTGTATTTACTTTCGTCTGTAAAGACAATCTTTTTCCAGAAATCTGGACTTTCATAACGTATTGCTTGACGAAAGACAATCGCAGCTTCCGATTCTTCTCACTGACAAAGAATTTTCGTCTCGCAACACGGCCATGGAAACTGCATGCATTTCGAACAGTACTTACAGAGACTGCTGTTCCCATGTTCTTTAGTTCTGATGTTAATGTAGGAACACTTATTTTGGGATCCTTTTTTAATGAATGTACCAGAAACCGTCTGTCGGATGATGTTAATAGACATAGTCACCCAGTACGAGAACTGTTTTAAACCGTTAGAGTGGCAGCAAACTTTTTTATTATTGACAGCACAGTTGAACGGGGTCTACCAACCAGATCAGAAATTTTGTTGTACGATTTACTATTTTTACGGAGCTTTAAAATCAGTTCTCTTTCGGAAACTCTTGTCTCTTTACTTTTACGACCCATTACAGAATTTCTAGTTTCTCACTACATTAAAATTTCCACTGAAGAAACTTTTAAGTAACTTACAAGATGACGGCAATTAACTACATCTTAATGGCTAAACCAATCACAAAATATAACTAAAAAAAATTTGCATTTCTTTCAGTGTACGAATACTTTTTACATCACAAGATGTTGGATTGTTACAGTTTTGTAAATATTTATACATGTATAAAATTATTTTTGTGTAAATTTCACATGAATCTAGTGAAAATATGTTCTATTATGTATTTATTATCAATTAAAATGGAATTTATGTTTATAATTTTTATGAACGGATCTCTTTTAAATCAATAGTCGTAATCTACGAATACTTTTTACACTCACTGTAGATTCGGGACTAATAATACATCTATGTCTGAGATTGGGCTCGACACCACAAACTATTCTACTAAAGACCACACCATTCTTCAACCAAACCTGCTTTTATCTGAGAGAAAAATTACATTTTTTTTTATCTCGTTTATGTGAAACACGTAAAATTAGGCATGCTCGTAAATGAGGTTTCACTAATGACATCCTTTAAAAAATTTAACTTCCTTATTTATTGCAAAAATTAAATTAAAATGTGATTTAAAATACAGGTTTTTAGAAAATCTTTCATTTCTGCTGTTTGAAACCTTTTTCCAAGTTTCTTTATTTAGTAGAAGAACAATTTTACATGGCCACGTTTGATATAATACAGAAATGTGCCATTTTTTATAAGAGAATTATCAAAATTTTGTTCCACAGCTAACTACTATAGAAAAATTAAACTTTTTATTTAGAAATAAAATAAATTTAGATTTTTAAACAATTGCTTTTGTCTTCACTCAGTAAGCAAAACATAACACAAATTTCTTTTGTTAAAACTACTGAGAAATAAAGCATACTACAGTATTTGTATTATTTTTAGAATAACTAAACTTCCTGAAATTTGCATTTTATATTAAACTTTAACTATTTTCTGAAAAAACTGAATAAATTCGAAAACATTGCATTAATAATTGCATGTAAAATATACTCAATTTGTAAACATCTGTAAATTTCTAAATGTATTCTCCGATATCTCATATAAATTTGATTCATTACATTTATGTTAAACAGATGTTCCTTATGCTACTAGAAGGAATGTAAACATTATTAAAGGGAATCATAAAAATATATAATTCAACAGTTGTGCGAAGACACCTGTGATTTTGCAAAATAGTATCAAATTTATAATCAATCATCGTGACAGTGCAATAAAGGCAAATCATTGGCAGGCATATTTTTGCTTACATACCACAGCTAATTACATAAAAAATTACGGATGAATAAAAGCGCTAAAAATGTATTTAAATGTATTGAAGAGTCTTTGATTGCTATTATATACAGAAAAATATAACAAGATAATTACTTTCGTAATTATATTATCTAATTATTAAAATTTACTTAAACACAAAAGTAATTTAAAAGACACGTATTTTGGTTCATAAAATTCACATTTATTTTAACACTTTCTTAAATGCGAAATCAGAAATTTGGTTTAAAAATTATCATCTATTAAAAATAATTTCAGCTACGTATTATTTGAAAATGTCCTCCTTTGGGAGATAAAGGATTTAACATCGCATAGCTATATTCTTGAGCTGGCCCAAATGAAAGGACCCGGATTTTATTCCGATTGCTGTTAACTAGCGAAAGTGGATGTTCCACTTTTGTTTTGTTGACTGACATCTTTCGGGGTAGATGCTAGGCAGTTTTCTAAAGTATCTCAATACGACTCGTGCATATGTTCTACATTCTAATATTTTACATTTTTAGTATTCTTTATATGCGCAGTGAACGATTACAAAGCAGCTTTACAATATTTTCAAGTTGTTAGATTGTTCACCATACAGTATCAAAAGGTACTCTTCTTTTTGTATACAACAAAATACATTTTTGATAACATTACTGGGTTTGCATGGAGTGATTTAAAAATTTCTACTCAAATTTTGAAGACAATTCATGAATTCAGTAAGTAACAGGTGCCGTCCAACTTGTCTAGTGGTCAGCTTGCCTGACTGCGTATAAGGAGGTCCTGGGTTCGAATCCCGGTTCGGGGCATGGATGTACTTTCTCTCTCTATCTATCCTCTCTTTGTCCTTTCCTTGTACGAATGAGATGTAAATGGTTGCCTACCCTATAAACTGGTCGCTATGGCATGTGTGTAGAGCAAAGTCGTACTTCACATTCATGGTGCTCTGATATAAACGAATGCCGAATTGACTTAAATTCGCATAGCCAAGGCATAGCGAGCTTGGCTAGTCCAAGTGTCATTAGTAACAACAACAACATGCATGTATAATTTTGAAATATTAAAATATACTTACGTGATGGATTAAGTTTCAGTTTTATACTGAAAAATGATTCATTGCTATTATATTTTATTTTGATTACTTAAAATAGCAATTATAATTATCTAGCTTTTGAATTTTTTAAAAAATGACCTGTTTCTAAATATAAATAATTTTATAAATGATGCAAAATATTTTTTATACAAGTACATAAATTTCTATTAAAATAATGTAACACCGCCAAACTTGTCTAGTGGTCAGTGTGCCTCACTGCGAATAAAGAGGTCCTGGGTTCGAACCCCGGTTCGGGACATGGATGTCCTTTCTCTCTCTATCTATCCTGTCTTTGTCCTTTCCTTGTATGAATGAGGTGTGAATGGTTGCCTACCCTATAAACGGGTCCCTATGGCATGTGTGTAGAGCAAAGTCGTACTTTCACCTTCATGGTGCTCTGATTAAAACGAAAGACGCCTCCAAGTGACTTAAATTCGCATAGCCAAGGCATAGCGAGCTTGGCTTGTCCAAGTGTCATTAGTAACAACAACAACAGTAAGCAACAGGTGACTTGCAATGCCACATTGTGACTGCAATTCAGAACAAAAATATCTCTCAACTGAGGCAACTATCCTCCAACGCTGATTTCAGCTGTTGCGTTGGGATCTCGAGACCACAGGCAGGGGTGGCGCTCCCCTACTGGTGCTTTCTTCTTTCTCTCCAGCAGACTCTACCCGAACTGGTAGAACCCTCCCTGGGTTAGGTACAGGGAGTCCTGCTGGCGTTCATGTTCACCTTTAGGTTAACGGCCTTAGAATACTCGCCCATCACCAAGTACCTCGTCATTCTGAACAATGGTTAGGTGACGAGGACACACCTGAGCTGGCACCCTCTTTTCCACATCCATGTCACATCAGCTGAAGGACTTTGGGCATCACATATTACGTGAACACGTCCTCAACCTTTGGAGCTCCAGAAAGCTTATCAGAAAAAACGTGGCATTCTCGAAATCACTGACTGACCACAGCTTCACTTTGCTGATCTTAACGTGAAGCGGCATGTAGCACTGAAGTTCTCACTCAAAAACAGAAGCTCCAAAGAATTAACTGAAAATTTCTGATTCCAATACATTCATTACTTATAAGGTAATCATGACTTTCATTTAACAACCAGAATATTTCCTAAATCACCATAATATCTTATATATACCTATATATAATATATATATATATATATATATATATATATATATATATATATATATATATATATATAGAATAATTACAATTGAGTCATTAAAGTCTAAATATAAGAATTTTTCCATCTCAACCTACGATCAATTTCATTATGCTAGTTGTTGTTACTAATGACTCTTGGACAAGCCAAGCTCGCTATGCCTTGGCTATGCGAAAATAAGTCAATTGGGAGCGTCTTTCGTTTTAATCAGAGCACCATGAAGGTGAAAGTACGACTCTGCTCTACACACATGCCATAGGGACCCGTTTATAGGGTAGACAACCATTCACACCTCATTCATACTAGGAAAGGACAAAGACAGGATAGATAGAGAGAGAAAGTACATCCGTGCCCGAACCGGGATTCAAACCCATGACCTCCTTATCCGCAGTCAGGTACGCTGACCACCAGACAAGTTTTGGGCGGCATTATACTTTCTAAAAGCTAATATAAGCATCTCTTATTAAAATTTTCTGTAAGCATAATTTCTTCAAAGATAAAAGAGAAAGAACTCTATATTCCTATTAAAAGCAACTTAGGGTTTGGTTTGGTGTGTCCATTTAAAGTCAACTCAAATCATTTCATGTGCCGAAATCACGGCTTTGGAAATGTGTGCAATTTTATCATTATAGAGATTTCCCTTAAAGGAAATTCGTTAATAGCCTGTGAAATTCTTATGATGGCTGGGTTGTTAAAAATATGTTCCGGCGTGATATATGTATATATATATATTTATATGTATACATATATATATATATATATTACATACACACATATATATATATATATATATATATATATATATATATATATATATATAAGCAAAATTAGAAATGTCATTAGCATAAATTTAAATAATGCAATAAACACAAAAATTATACCCTTAGCAATACATTTAACGTAAAAGCAGCTTAATAGAATTACTAAAATATAATATAATCCTAAATTTTTTTTTAAATTAATCAAATGCTAAATGAAGAATAATAAAGCGAAAAAACGAAATATAGTAAATAAATCGATCATGCATTCAATACATAGTTCAAAATTTAAAAGACACACAGAATAAAAAAGTAACGAAGTAACAACATAGCCATCTTCTTTAAGAATTGTTGACCACATTGGCACAAAGTCTGGCTTCTCTGCAGTTGCTTCACACTAAAGTCTTAATGAAGCCATCACACTCCGAAGACAAAGTAAAAATGAATTTACAAATGTCAAGCCAAAATATAATATTAAACCTAAAGTTGCTACACTATTAAATTTATATTATTCAAGATCAAGTACCAACCCGCAAAAATTGCACAAATAAATAATACAAATATATATAAATAGAGGAAACCAAATACAAAAAACTAAAAGACTAAATATAAACACTATTGGTAATTCAAGCTTCTTATAAGACCTTTAAAACTTGGGTGACCCTTCTGTAGTTTATGACTACGCCTTACTTTTTGTTGTTACTGATGACACTTGGACAAGCCAAGCTCGCTATGTCTTAAAAATTCGAATTTAAGTCAATAGGGAACGTCTTTCGTTTAATCAGAGCACCATGCAGGTGAAAATACGACTTTTGCTCTTCAATTCCTCCAATAGATGGCAGCACCAGAGGATTTACTACCTCAATTTTGGCAATGATCTGAAGGGGAAGGAAATTTTGTCCAGACCATTGTACCCATGATAATAGCTCAATGAACAATCACAGGACTTCCGATTCCACGGATTTAACGAGCACGTATATCGCATGTACTCGGTGGGTTTTTGGAGGCATTAGGAATCGAACCACCCTTCTGGATGAAATGTCGATACCCTAACCACTAGGCTACCACGCCCCCTTACTTCACTCTTATAAGGAATGCTCCACTAACAAAATAGTGTTTAATAAAATTAATTGGAATATTATTATTAGTTAAAATATTTTCAGTCTTTTTATTTGTTTATTTTGATGCTATAAAATTAATACATATATTATAAATTCTATTTAGTTGATTGAAAATAACATTTTTATAAATTTTAATTGAAATATTTGAATTTCAAAAAATTAGCTTATTTACTTTGTAATTCAAATCATTGATTTTATCATAGATGTCAGTGTATGTATAGTTTTCTTTTACTGTAATCAAAATATCCAAAAATTTCATTTTCTAAATATCTATATTTGTTTTAATCAATTTTAATTCTTCAGGATAGATAGTTTTGGGAATTTTGTCAAATGCAAAAAAATTAAAAATTATGAATTCATCAATATATGTATATGCAAAAGGCATCTGAATAGTAAAAGATTATGTAATATAATAATGTAAAAAAAAATTGTTAAAAGGAGTAAGAATCTGGAACCTTGAGGGATACCATTAACTTGTAAATAAAGTCCTTCTCCATGAAAAATATAATTATTGTATTTGCAAAATATATAGAAAATTTAAAAAAAAAATTTAAATAAATATTTAAAACTGAACTAAAATCATAGAAATAAAACATTAGAACAATACTACAATTATTCAAAATGACATATAAATAATTGGAAAATTAATTCCCAAATTTATATCTACAATTATTAGAAATGACAAATAAATTATTAGAAAATTAATTTCCAAGTTTATCTACATATGTATTGTGTGCATCCACAAGTAATATATTGATTTTAACTGGATTTATAAGGAATTTAGGATAAGTTATAAGGTAAAGAAATATTAAGATTTCTTTCTTGTGAACATCAAGGCTTAAGAAAAGGCGAGAATTTTTTTAAATATAGATCTTTGGCTTGAATTATTGATTTTATAGTTTGTTGAATTAGGGATTTCTTCATTTAATTGTTGGTAGCATAATGTTTTGCAAAAAATACAGTATTGCTAAGAGTATAATTTATATATATATATATATATATATATATATATATATATATATATATATATATATATATATATATATATATATATATATATATATATATATATATATATATATATATATATATATATATATATATATATATATATATATATATACGATATATATATATATATATATATATATATATATATATATATATATATATATATATATATATATATATATATATATATATATATATATATATAAATTTGTCTGCAACAATTTGAATTGGTATATGCAGATTATTCCAATTCTACACACTTGTTCTTTGTACAATATTTGTATCAATTATTGTATTTTAATATTGTTTTCCTAGATAAAATAACAATAAATCCCTCTTCCATTTTATTTAAAAGAAATACTGATGACAAGAAGCTTCAGTTTAATATATTTTCCAGAAAATCTGTCTACTTCTGCCGAAAATTTGATTTAGCAATTACTATTGGAGGAGAAGCTCCTTGAAGTATCTTTAGGCATAAAATGAAGAGTGAGTGGGACGCAAATAAAAGAAGGGAATTCGGTATCGTTTGATAAGCCAATGAAAAGGCCTTTTTTAAAGCCAAAGAAGTATGAAATTACCTTCTTTCGTGCTGCCGATCCTCCACGGAATTGAACATCAAGTGGCTGGAATCTGAAGATGATATCAAAGGATGAAGTGAAACTGTAACGCGAAATATTAGTTCACATAGAAATTGTGAAATTCTTCTATACACTATGCTGACCCTTTCATGCTCCGCATTCTTCAAAATAGAAATATTTTAATGGAGTTCTTGAGTCTGCATGGCATGTACCCCTTTCAGAATAAATACAAAATTGAAAGCGAAATTTTAATACCTATGAGGAAATTATTCTTTATTTCTATAGAATTATGTGTATCAAATGGTGCAAAGTATTTTATCTCTCATTTTCTTCATATCTCTTTTCTGACTAAATATCTGTCTCAAAGGAATTTGTATTGAAGTGCTGTTTTGAAAAATCAATTTATTATCTTAAAGGAATTAGAAGGATGCTCTAATTTTCAATTGGGATAGTTTACAGACCTTTAGAAATATTCTTAAGTTTTTAAAATATTTTAAATATAATATTAGTGGGATTCATTCCTTTATGACTTAATACAATACTTAAATCACTTAACCAAAAAAATGAAACTTCCAAAGCAGAGAAGAATCTCAATGCAATGGCAGCTTAATAACTCTCAACTTTTTGATAGTTTAATATTCACATTACATAATTTATTGAAAGATGAAAAAAATAATATATTTCAAGCAAGATATTGACACTTTAAATAAAGGATTATAAAAACGAGTAACTAAAAGTATAATAATAAGACTAGAATAATAAGCAAAAATTACATCTGGAATTTATACATTTGTAAACTTATTTATTTCATCGTAGGTTTAGTATTTCAGTTAAACATCTTTATGGTACGCCTGTTCTAGTCTTGTATTTTCATTTCCTTTTACTGACTAATTTAATGGATTTAATTTTTGAAATTTGCTTCTGTGCACCATATTAGTAAGATATTCTCGCAATTGATTTATATTTTATAACCCAAATTAACTTTTACCTAATTATATTTTTCTGACGTTTATCGACTTATTAAGTTATCAAATCTTAATGTTTGATTCTTTTTCATTCATTCATTCATTGCCGTGTGCCAACTAGGCTGGTGCTCTGCTCCACTTTTCCAACTGAACCCTATTTTGTTGTGGAGTCCGACTTCCACAGTACACACATGCCATAGGGACCCGTTTATAGGGTAGGCAACCATTCACACCTCATTCATACAAGGAAAGGACAAAGATAGGATAAATAGAGAGAGATAGTACATTCATGCATGAACCGGGATTCGAACCCAGGACCTCCTTATCCGCAGTCTGACACGCTGACCGCTAGACAAGTTGGGCGGCATAACACATGATAATGTTTAAATATGATTAATATGATTCATTATTTAGCATTCTATTATTATATCTAGAACTATAGTCCTTATTTATTTAAATGTATGTTGTCGTGTGTCAACTAGACTTACAATATGAAGGGCGCTGCTCCACTTTTCCAACTGAACCCTATTTTGGTGTGGAGTCCGACTTCCTCAGTACACACATGCCATAGAGACCCGTTTATAGGGTAGGCAACCATTCACACCTCATTTATACAAGGAAAGGACAAAGATAGGATAAATAGAGAGAGATAGTACATCCATGCACGAACCGGGATTCGAACCCAGGACCTCCTTATCCGCAGTCTGACACGCTGACCACTAGACAAGTTGGGCGGCAAAACACATGATAATGTTTAAATATGATTAATACGATTCATTATTTAGCATTCTATTATTATATCTAGAACTATAGTCATTTTTATTTATATGTATGTTGTCGTGTGCCAACTAGACTTACAATATGAGGTGCGCTGCTTCATTTTTCTAACTGAACCCTATTTTGGTGTGGAGTCCGACTTCCTAAGTACTCACATGCCATGGAGACCCGCTTATAGGGTAGGCAACCATTCACACCTATATTATACAAGAAAAGGACAAAGACAGGATAAATAGAGAGAGATAGTACATCCATGCACGAACCGGGATTCGAACCCAGGACCTCCTTATCCGCAGTCTGACACACTGACCATTAGACAAGTTGGGCGGCATAACACATGATAATGTTTAAATATGATTAATATGATTCATTATTTAGCCTTCTATTATTATATCTAGAACTATAGTCATTATTTATTTAAATGTATGTTGTCGTTATTTCTTAAACGAAAACATAATAAAAAATCTATGCAGATTTATTAGTTTCCTTTATTTCATTTATGCTGCGAATTTGACTCAAATATGAGAACTTGTGGAAAAAAAATTAAAATTTTGGCGTTTTATTAGTTTTTTTTTAAATTTTATTATCAAAAAAACTTTTTAATGTTTTTGATATGAAAGTTACAATTAAATTTTCAGTCTTAAGATTTACTTCTAAAAGATGGAGATTATTTCCCAATCGGGGAGTACTCATCTCTAACACCCTTTGTTAACCCGACTGAGGGATTACTTGGAGTTCACTTCCACTCTGAACTTCCGTGCCACACAAACAAAAACTCTGATGTCCCTGAATTTTTACGACAACTGGCTCTTGAGGTCATAAATAGTGTCCCGAGTGATGCTACTCTTATCTATACAGATGGCAGTAAAGACGAGTCAAATCACACTGGGAGTGGCATCTATATTGAGAACCCTGCGGAACGGGTCTCTCGATGCAACCCACATAACTGCGCGGTCTTTAGGAGCAAATTAATTGCTTTTAAGGAGGGATTAAACACCATTCTCCACTCCACAGACTCCAGTGAATTGGATTTTTCCAGATAGCCGCAGCTCAATCCAACATCTACAGGACTGGAAGCGTGTAAATGACCTTGTAAGCATCCAAATATTCAATATGGTTAAAATTCTTTCAAAGCGCAGGGAGGTCCACCTCCAGCGGATCCCCTCCCACGTCAACATTCCTGGAAACAAAGCTGCGGATACCTTAGCAAAGAGAGGCTGCTCTGCGACGGCCACTACTGATTATGAACTAACTTTTGAAGAGATTTTCTCCGTGGCGAAAAATAGAGACCGGCAAGTCTGGCTTTCTCCTCCAGCCCATCCCTGCTACAGTAGTTCAAAACCAGGAGGAGCATCACATTTTGAGGCTGGCAGACAGGACCAAACGGCAATCTCAAGACTTTTCAGTGGGCACCTGAAACAAATGTCCTTTGAATCCGGCCGTAAAGTCTTTCCAGCGTGTCCCAAGTGCCATCTACTGCCAACTTCCCCGCATCATATTCTCGATTGCTTGGGGCTCACTTTAGAGGATGTTTGCAACAGCCCTCTCCTGGTGCTTGACTTTGCTAGGGTGCATGGAATCATGGATTTGATCTAGCGGCCGCTATATCCTGAAGGACTGGGCACAACAACAACAACTTCTAAAAGAGCCAAAATGTAATGCATTGTAAATCTGTATATTTGTGAAAAATTATTCAGTTTATTGATCATAATTAAACGGGTACAATCACATATAGTACTATTTTTGGTTTAATACACATTTCAAATTTGTAACATGATTTAAATTTAATTATATTAATCATATTTATATGAATTAAATTCAACATTTTTCAAGAAATAATAAAATTAAAAGATCGACTTTAGTAAACAATAAGATTTTTATGTTTTTTGTAACAATAAATATACAGATTAAATATTTAACCGTTTGCAATAATTTCTTTCCTCCTCAACAAATGAGGGTTTTCATTGTACATTTTAGGATTTTAATATAATATGAAAGGATAAAAAGTCACTTGTTGAGACAGAGAGACTGCTTTGAGAGAAACAGGATTAGAAAGCCGCCCCTGTCCTTTAGATGTACAATTTTAATAAATAATCCATTTCAAACATGCAAGGGATGCAGTTGGAACTCCTCCAAACTTTTCTGGAAAGTTGAAGAGTATCAATGTAATTTCGATTTGCCATCTTGATTTAAAGATGTCTCTCGATAAATTGTAATGATTAAATTACCGTTTTCCAAATTAGTCTCTCTTGTTTTATTTTGTTTCATATCTCACAACTTTTTGAAAATTAACTTGTGTTTTTTTTAAGGAATGATTTGGATGTAATGCAAATATTTAATTTTAAAAAATGTATTCATGAAAGTCATAAATATCTAAATTCTTTAAATTTTCCATAAGTTTTACATAATTTTTTATGTTTCTGTTTAAGAAAATGTACGAAATTCTCTTATGTTTAAGTTACTAATAATCTTAAATTTTTAAATATATAAGTAAAATTTTCTCATATTTAATTATACTAATACAGTCTAAATTAAGTGACTAATTTAAATTTGAAAGAAGTTTAATTAAATACTTTTTTATAATCAACCAAATTATAAAATAATAAAAGGATATAATTTTAAATGTTATAAATAATTTTCTTCGAAAACGTATTTCGTCGTTTATATTAAATCCTATGAACTGATATTTTAAAGTATTAATTATATATGATATGCATATATATCAGTAGAAATGCGTTATACCATTATATTTCGCCAATTATTCATATAATTAATGTTCGGATAAAGTAGTAATATTCGTATGCTTTAATACATACACACAAACACACAGATATATATATATACAGAGAGAGAGAGAGAGAGGAAGAAAGGGAGTAAAGCTAATGAAAATGATTTATTTTGATTTTAAAAGGCATTACTTGTAAAGATTCATTTCTGTTTTAAATAAATATTAGCCTTTGAGACATATTTACATTCATATTTACATAGTATTTACATCATGTTCTCAATGTTCCATGAGTTAACTTAAGATGTTCTAACAACTTTTAATGATTTAAAATGTATAAACAATAAATACATATGTATTTGGAATTATTTAATAAAATTGTAGGTATTTAATTGCTGAAAATAAATCAAAATTTAATCAAAATCATTGAAATATCAAAATTGCAAAATGAGAGTGTTTAATTACACTTTACGATGATTTTTTATGAAATACATTTTGAGATTTTCATTTAGCTTTAAAAAATTAACGAATATAATATACTTAATGTCTTTTTTGACATCCTTATTTTTTAATGAAAAAATTTATGTTGACAATACAAAATGTGCTGAATAAATTTAAATATTTGCCGACTATTTCATGCTTTCACTTTAAAACGTCTAAATTATGTATTTAAAAATTTAAGCACATATTTATAAAAAAAATATTTTATTAGAAATGAAATAGAGTCATTTCTAATAAAGTTTTTTTACAGCTTTCTGTTTTCAAAGTGTCATTGAAAACTTATAGCTTGCATGTCGTGTTGTAATTGTACAAATCAAGAATATAAAACTTATTGGAAATTCGATCTTTAGCAATTGAATCTATATATTTTATTGATTAAATTTTTTAAAATTTTTGTCGTCATTAACTTCTTTAGTCTTAATTGCAACTTATCTTACTTATAACCATCTTTTTTTATCAAATAAGCAAATGGTACTGAAAAATCATCTTACTAAGCCATAGGTTCCCAAACTTTTTTTTTCTCGTGGATCACTTTTAAAGTTTTACTATTTTCGGTAGACCCCCTACTGCTGAATTTCTACTGTATTCCCAAAACTCCTAAAAAATATCGACCTAAATTGGGGGTGTTAAGAAAAAAAGTAGCACATTTTCTAGTGTCCTATTTATTAAAATAATACTTGTGGTTATACAAAATTATAAACATATCTTATTACAAACAATCAACAATTGACAAAAAATCAACAATGATCTCTGAAATGTAAATCAACAATAAAAGATAGTCATACTTTTAATGAGACAGCACACGGGCGTCACTTTGCAAGTGCCTACATGTGGTGTACACTTGTACTATTATTTAATGTCCTATTCAATTCTGTGTTTGAACTGAATCTAGAATATTTTTGAGTGCTTACCTAGTGAATGATACTACCTGCCTACGTTGATAGGTAAATCCAAACCAAATGTTTTGTTCTTTATTATGAAAACCAGAAAATTTTCGTGGATTCCCACTTACAACTTGTGAACCCCTGTTTTCTTTTCACATCTAGGTTGATCCCCGTGTGGTCTCCTATGGACCCCTGGGGGTCCAACTGGACCACTTTGAGAACCCATGGTCTAAAACATTATATATGTTAAAGTGCTGCAAAAAATGACTTCATTTCAATATCAGCACGTGGTCTCACAATTCATGTGTATACATAAATTTTTTGTATACATAAATTACACCATCCAGAACTTATACAAAGTTAAATTCAAAGAGAAGGAGGAATAATAACTATCATTTACTTCATAAGATTTTAAAAATAAATGTGTTACTTTCCTTAAACGCATTAATAAAAGATACATTCTACACTATGCAGAAGTTCTAACAGGAAGAGGAGGATCACACTTTCTAATGTTAAATGAACGCGTTACATAGATTTACAACGCGAAATGCTGCCCAACTAGTCTAGTGGTCAGCGTGACTGACTGTGGATAAGGAGGTCCTGGGTTCGAATCCTGGTTCGGGCATGGCTGTACTTTCTTACTCTATCTATCCTGTCTTTGGCCTTCCCTTGTATGAATGAGGTGTGAATGGGTGCCTACCCTATAAACGGGTCCCTATGGCATGTGTGAAGAGCATGAAAGTGAAAGTAATTACTTTCACCTTCATGGTGCTCTGATTAAACGAAAGATGGTCCCAATTGACTTAAATTCGCATAGCCAAGACATAGCGAGCTTGACTTGTCCAAGTGTTATTAGTAACAAATACGCGAAATCTGTTGGATAGACTTATTTTGGTTTATTAATCTCCAATGTTTAACTTGAGATTAATAAACTAAAACGAGTTTATACAATATATTTCACTTTGTAAATATTGCCTACTTTTTAGGCAGATTGCTATTCCTAAATTGGTGTCATAATTTATGATTACTTTTCTGTTAGGAAGTGAAACTATAAAAATATTTACAATATATTTTTTTTATTTGAGAATATTTTAATTTTGTATTTTTGTCAAAATTAAAAATTAATTTTAGAAAATATGAAAGTGTATTAAAATGTTCTTAAAAAGGTTACAATTGAAGTTCCAAAACATTTCTTCATGAAAATATTTAGATGTCGTTGAAATGTTGGAAATCCAGTTTTAATTTAGATCATTTATTTAATTTTATAAGCAAATGTATATATCATCTTTCAGGAACCAGAACAGAATATTATAAATCATATTGTATTTCTGGAATATAATTAATAAAGCACATTATAAAATATATCAGTTTTCGTTTTTATAAATATATTCTCTTTTAACATTCGAAGAAGCCTTAATTTAAATATATAACGTGATACTCCTAAATTCTTTAAATTTAGTCAAGAATTGCCTCTAAAATGTTGTGCTAAATTTTTAAACGAGTCAAAACAATAAAATATACACATTGAATATTGACATTATTTCACTCAGTTAGTTACTATTATGCGATTTTTTTTATTACATATAGGTTTAAAACTAAAATACTTGACTCTTCCGAGTGCTCTTCGCTGTAAGTCTTCCAAAAATAGAAATTAGGATCTGTTCGACTTTATACCTTGTATTTATTGTGGTTTAGAGCCCACTTTACTTTAAAAGTCCTTATTCAATTATAACCCTTATGTACACGAAACTGCCGCAGATTGTAAGAACTAAATTCAACAAAGAAATCACAGGAAATAAAGTCTTAATTACTTTTTTTATTTTCCCCCATCCATTTTTCAAAAACTTAAAAGTGAATTTTTAGATTATTTTTTTGAAGAACTCTATACTTCATATGATTTCAGGGACTATTTCGAAAATAATTATTCCACTTTGCTTAAAATTAAAACAGATTTATAAAATTAATTAATAAATATTAGAAATATAAATGTATAATTTTTCACATATAATAAGGACTTTTTCCAAGTATGTTGGTAGACGTTAGTGATTTAATTATTTTAATGATTAATTTCGATTCAATTTCAATTTGATGATTAAATAATTAATTAGCATGCTTATGATAGTAATTATGTACATATTAATATAAACATGTATTAGCTTATTTAGAAATAATGTTACGTTTTACCAAGCAACTTATATAATGATGTTTAACATTTTTAAAAACGCTCATTTATTTCTTATATATATATATATATATATATATATATATATATATATATATATATATATATATATATATATATATATATATATATATATATATATATATATATATATATATATATATTAAAGATTAACAAAATAAGATTTGTAAATAATAAAAAATAAATATTTATTTATACTAAAATAAATTATGAAATTTATAATCATTATGTGTAATTACATAATCTTTTTAGGACTTATCTAAATTCTAAATACCTGAAAGTGACTTACAATAAGATTTATCTAAATACGGAACAATTGAAATTAATGATTTAATCACTTTAAGAACAATGAAATTTATAATGATGAAAATTGTATACTTACTTACATAATCATGTAACAATCTATTTAAAAGTGATATTCAATTTTATTAAGCAAAATGACCAAATGAAGTGAAAATTTTATTTATGTAGGGTCCAGAAAATTAGCTGCAACGCAATTAATTCTCATGCTTTCCATTACCTCTGAACAATACACATTAAAAATACAAGTGCAGAGAAAGAGTCAAGATAGTTAGCGTCAAAAATATGGTCTTTGTACGCAAAGAACACAAAGGAAAACTCCAAATTTTAAAATGATTCATATACATTGTCAAATAGTCATGGCCTCAGGTAGGACGAAAAAAAGCCTCACTTGAGCTTCTACGAAAATCCGGAATAGATTTTGACCCCATAATCAGGGAAGCACAAAGCTTATTAGAAGAATCGCACGTTGCCTACCGCTTGATTTTAGTAGCATGCCTTCTCTTAATTAATTTTACTGAATGGGAAGAAAGACATCTTTAGTCACCAAAAAGTGAGCAGCCTCATTTCCAGGAATCCCAGAACGAGCTGAAATTCTGTAAAGGAAAGCTATGTTGACAATGTAAGATCTTTACACCCCGAAATGAAAATATTATCAGTATATTGTCTGTTGCAATAGACTGGAGAGCCATTATTGTGTCAGACAAACTAATGTTGTTGTTGTCGTGTGCCAGCAAGACGTGTGCCAGCAGTTGTTGTCGTGTGTCAATGTGGAGTGCGCTGCTCCGCTTTTCCAACTGAACCATAATTAGATGTGGAGTCCGACTTCCTCAGTACACACAGGCCATAGGCACCCGCTTATAAAGTAGGCAACCATTCACACCTCATTTATAAAAGGAAGGGACAAAGACAGGATAGATAGAGAAAGAAAGTACATTCATGCATGAATGGTCCCACAACAGTTTGAATCATTAGATTAATGTATTTATTCGTAGTCAAATTATGTGGGATAAACAGGGGTGTACCTGATGTGATACGAAATTTCCCCTCTTACCATTACTCCAAATATGCTTCTAGTGCGTTTAAGCCAGACAAGGCTCAGCTGTTTTCCGTCTGACCAACTCCCGACCCTCATTTATATTAATACAGAACAGGCTTCATGTAACAGCAAATTTTCATTCCGTCCTCCTTTGTTTATTTAGATCATTGTTTACATTATGGAAAGGTAATGAGTTCAAATCCCGGCTTAGTCGAAGATCACTCGTGTCTGCTAAAGATTGCTGGGGCACGTTAAATAGGTCGTGGTTGCAAAGCACTCCAAATGAAATAGTACTTCTGAGGTTTACAGGTCAAATATTGGGGGTCCCTGCCTTTAAATTTCGTAGACTCCCACTTGGCAGCTTCCACCTAACTGCTAGAGCTCTAGGATAGATATAGGGATTATGCTAGTATAACAAGTCGTACGGTAAAATTTTACCGTACGGTCACCCTTGGCGAAATTTTCAAAAAGTCGCCAAGGCCGCATGACGTCATACGTATGGCGGAAACCCGCATTCATACATGGAAAGGACAAAGACAGGATGGATAGAGAGAGAAAGAGCATCCATGCCCGAACCGGGATTCGAACCCAGTACCCCCTTATCCATAGTCAGGCACGCTGATCACTAGACAAGTTGGTCTCAGCAGACAAACGATCCATTCGATGGAAAGAAGACAGCCGAAGAGACAGCTGTTTTAATGCTATGCATATAGGCCAAATTTCCCCGTTGTAATGCGTGAAGTGAGCTCGGATATGAGCATAATAAGAAAAAAGATCACAAAGCACTCCAACGCCGCCTTCATCATCACACATGGATCCATCTGTAAAGACCATGGATCTCTCGGTTATCTGTTTTCAATAGCAGATAAAGCAGTTGCGTGAATCTCCTGTTCGATTGTGTGAATCTAAAATATCAAAATCTAACTTCAAATGAACCAAAAGCTCACTGAAATTCAAGGGACAGTGAAAAATGTATGAGAAGCTCGCATTAGATTCATGTACACATAATTTTATTTCATTGAAAGTTTCATTCAGTGTACAATGGTTGTATAATAATTAAATTATTAAAATGGAAAATTCACAAATAGCTTGAAACACATTTAGGTGGAAAGTATAGAGTTAAAAAATATAATAAGTAATTATTTTAGTTTCTAATGAAATCATAACTAATCAAACAAGTTTAAAGCATTCATGAAATTGTAAAGTATATAAATCGTAGTATAAATAATTATTGTGTATTGAACTCTCAAACATTATCTGCATGACTAAAGTAAGGGGATGATACTTGTCGAAAACATTACTGATATCGTATGCTCCAAATCTGCTACATTTAAAGAAAAGATCATTAATCATTAAAAGATCATTTTTAGTAATTATTTTTAGTAACTATTTTGCATAAAATTTATGACTAGGCAAAATAATTACTAATAATGCTGTAAATACCAATAATTAAAGATTGTCATTTAAAATGGTTTCACAATTATGGTACTTATGAATTTTTTTACTTGAATGCGGGGAAAAAGCACCCACACATGTACGTGATAAATCATGTATTTTAGGTACCCAGCTTGTGTGTTAAGCTTTTTCCAAATATTTCTTAGAATATTAACAAAACAAAAACAAGATTTATGTTCAGAAAATGTTTGAAAACAATTTTTTATAAAAACACATCATATAGCCGTTAATAAATTTCTGTGGTAATTTCATCACCTAATCACAATTTATTATTAAAATTTCTTTAATAATTCTAAAAATTCATTGAGTTTTTTGAGGAAAAATTATGCTTAAGGTAATAAAGTAGGTATTTTTGACGGTGTGTATGACATTCGAAAAACTTTCAAATCATTGTCTGTGTTTTCCAAACAGCCTAAAAATTACAAAAATCTCGCAGAACTCTATATTGAAAAAATATATTGTATTAACCATCAATAAGTTGAAATATATATATAACAGTTAAATTGCTCATGCGTATGTATTGATTAAAAAAGTTGCAAAAACGGTATCAACTTTTTAGCATGTTGTTGTTGTTACTTATGACAATTAAACAAGCCAAGCTCACTATGCCTTGGTAATGTGAATTTAAATCAAAAAGGAACGTCTTTCGTTTTTTAATCAGAGCACCATGAAGGTGAAAGTACGTCTTTGCTCTTTTATAAATCCTCCGTTAGATGGCACCACCAGAGAATCTACTCCCTCAATTTTGACATTGATCTGAAGGGGAGGAAATTTTGTCCAAACCATTGTACCCATGGTAACAGCTCAATGACCATTCACAGTACTTTCGATTCCACAGATTTAACAAGCACGTATATCGCATGTACTCGGTAGATCTTTGGCTGCATTGGGAATCGAACCCCATCATTCCAGATGGAAGGCCGATACCCTAACCACTAGACTATCATGGCCCTTTTTAGCATGTAATTTCTATCACACACAACACTAAACACTAAATTATTTTTAATTATTTTTTATAACATAAATTCGGTAGTCCAGATGAAGCCTCGTCCCTGATACTCAGCGCAACACAAGCGAAAGAAGCATCAATAATCACAGCTATCTAACTGGCATTAGTAGCTTCAACATGTAGATGGATTTTTTAGATACTGCTTATTGAATAGCCTAGTGGCATAAGGATGTTATACGTACTTAGAGGATAGTATTTATGTATCACCAGGAAGGAAAAGATAAGACTACCAAGAACCCACCTGGACAAACATGCATGCAGAAGGCAGAAGCACGACATTTATCTCCCATAGTTAAACAAAGACTGAAATCGAAGCGGAAACCTTTCGTTCTCAAAAACGGAGTTCTAACAATATGCCATGGTGAGACCAACAAGTTGATCTGTTGTTGTTGCCAATCCCAGATGATCAAGCAATGCTAGACCATCTCCATAAAACCCATTATTTCCAACAAGTCCAAAAATAGTGTAGGATCTTTAAGAATGTCACTTTTGGCAAAATCCAAGCAGTTTAGAATATGGGCAGGGGAGGCCTGCACGGCTCCGCACCAGTGGCCATCCGGGTACTTCTTCTGTCCCCCATGAAAAACGAGAGCTTTAGTATGTCCACTAATGAAACGAGAAAGACCTGTTTGTTGCTTTCTGGTACCCTTGGTTCGAAGTGCCCCACCAGGGCTTCTAGTGATGTACCAGGAGTAGTTCGGAGGAACACGCCATCTCATGTTCATCTGTACTTTAATAGTTGAGGAGATCTCTGTATAAGTGAGAGTACTATCCTCACACTCGCCATCAGCAGAAGCCTTCCTCGCCAAGGCATCAGCTATCTCATTACCATTTATTCCGACGTGGGATGGGACCCACTAGAAACGAACGTCATGCTCCCTAGTAAGGCGATGGATGACCTCCAGAATTCCCAAGCTTGTTTCATCTCCCACAGGCGTCCAGTTGGATAGGTGCTGTGTAGAAGCACAACTGTCAGTCAGAATCCAAACATCCTCATAGCTCCGTAGCAGTTTCAATTAGATGCAGGTCCTTGTAGATTGTAATGAACTACTACAATAGTAGTTGATCTTTGATTAGGAAGTAAGAAAATATAATAATGATTTTTGTATTAACACACACATGATATTTATTCCTCAAAACATATTACAAGTAATCTGACATTTTTTTGTTTCAAAGTGCAATTTTGCCACCTTTAAAATATAAGACCCCAGATTTAAATATGAGTCTTATGGGATAAACCAAGAAGAAATCTAACATGTGAGTTTATTATGTGCGATGCATGTAAAGGATTTTACAAGTGTTTATATTTTAGATTTAACTATATATTATCTTAGATATTTTTATTTTTATTACTGTTGCAATATATATAGCTTGATTATTTTATATATAAGTACAGGAATTTAATATCTAATTCATGTAATCTGCAATCGTACACAAAATGAGCTCTTAAAATATTTCACGCCTTCTTAAATAATCTCAGTAATTTTAATCTAAAGAAAACAAGTGGATAAAACCTCTACATTAAAAGTTTAAAAGTGATTATTGTAAGTGTTAGATACTTTTTGTGCACGCCTTTTTTATTATAGTAACTAAAATTGTGGAAATTTTAAAAAACCTGCAGTTTATATCTCCTCCGAAATTTTATTAAATTTATATGTTATTTTTGTGTATACATTAAACTTGACTAACATGTAAGTTAAAGTTTTGGAACATATGAATTTTTTATTGATATAAATAGTTGTATTTTTACACTTTATGTGTGTATACTGTAATTGAATATCATAAAATATGAAAAATTAATGATATATACAAATGCATATTTTATTGAAATATGTTGTTTCATGCATTAGCAAACTCTAATATGATGTTACAAATAAAGTTTAAGTATTTTGCCATCCTTCGCAAATCATTTAAACATCAATCCAATATCACTCTATAATTTATTTCACTTAATTTATAAATTGACATGTTTTAACATACGAAGTATAATGAATTTTAATGCAATTTTCCTTTTTCATAACTACACTAGCTATAAATAACATAGTGTGAAATTTACATAAAATATGTGTTTAAACCATATTGATTGCACATTTGCTACTCATAGCATGCACACTATATTTAAATGATTAAACGCCGAAATTTTTAAAGGGTGAAAATTACATTTATTATTTGAATTATGTATTTTGGGGATAAACCATTCAAATAACAGGAAAATAAAAATTTTGCAACATAAAAGTATAATTTTTTTATTATGTTTGTGTTTCAAATACTATTGAAATAATATGAAAATTGAATTTTTGTAACAAAAAATGGAAATTTTGTATTATGTAGGTGTAGGATAAATACTATTAAAATAACAAGGAAAATGAAATGTTAAAACATAAAACGTGAATTGGTTTATTACATTTAGATAATAAATGCTTTTGGAATATCATCAATTTTTTAACATAAGAAGAAACTTTTTAAATAAATACTATTGAATTTTAACATGGAAATTAAAGTGTCGCAATATAAAAAGGAATTTTTATGGTATTCACACTATATATTATACGCATTTTTAACACTTTGTTTACATAAATTGTAAAAGTTATGCAATTTTGTTTACGTTTTTGTGTGGACTTCTTTTGAACAACAAATAATAAGTATATTCTTTTACATAAATAACTGATACAGGTGTAATTTATTCTAAACATTTTTTTTACATTTTATTTAAATAATTTAAAAATTTCAGAAACTACTAAACATAAAATTTACATTTCTGATTCTAAAACTTATTTTCCAACTCTTGTTAACTAAAAGGAAATTCGCTTTAAATAAAATAATCCATCTCTTCTGAAAGATAAAAGTGCGTGTGTAAATAATAGCTTTCATTTCAAACAGACATGATGGCTGTTTTTCCACCCTTAAATACACGGATTTCAACTTTTCTCGACTGCTATATATTATGAGCTGAATATAAGCCCACGGTAAAGAAATGCATTTTTTTTTCTAAAGGGTAGACTAAGAAAAGGGACAGGAACAAAAAGCTGATTTCTTTTCCGGTAGCTATTCAGTACCAAACCCAGGAATGGTGGAAATCTCAGCATGCAGTGCTTGACTTATTTTTTCTTTAGTAATAGTCTTTTTTTTTCTTTTTCATGGTACGATATCTATCAGACCACGTATTGATTTGTTTTCTTTAATGCTTCTTGCGTTTTGCAGAACACCTTAGAAAAGTACAGGAACAAAAAGTTTTGTTCGAAAATTAGCGTTGTAAATGAAAACGTGTTGAATTAATGTGGCAACAGTTTGTGTGCAAGTTAAGATCAGAATATCATGATCGCGTGTATATCATGAGCATATTTTAACATATACTGAAGAATAAGTGATTTACTAAATTAATTCTATAAAATAAAAAGAAAGACTTTTTGCCTATTGAAATAACATGCTAAATATATTCTGTATATAACAACCTGCCCCAAAGTTTATAATCTACAAGCTATTCCTAACAGTTTCAAGCTTTATTTTAAGAAAAGGAATAGAGAATTCTGGGTTAAGTTATTCCTAATAAAGTTTATTAATAACACCAAAAGATATTTTTAATATAATACAAACATATACAGTTTAGTAACCCAAACAATTAATTAATTATGATAAATAAAACACTATCTTCTTTTTGCCAGGTTACTCCATCTATACTATAGTAATTTCATTTCGTATTCATTTTTGCTGATCATTAAAAACATGTATCCATTGATCAATATTCATTATTTATTCATTCATTGTCGTGTGCCAGCTAGGCTGGCAACATGGGGTGTGCTGCTCCACTTTTCCAACTGAACCCTATTTTGGTGTGGATTCCGACTTCCTCAGTACATACATGCCACAGGGACCCGTTTATAGGGTAGGCAACCATTCACACCTCATTCATACAAGGAAAGGACAAAGACAGGATGGATAGAGAGAGAAAGTACATCCATGCCCGAACCGGGATTCGAACCCAGGACCTCCTTATCCGTAGTCAGGCACGCTGACCGCTAGACAAGTTGGTCGGTATTTATTATTTATATCACATATAATTATTTTGCCAGTATATTTTATCTATACTTTTATAACTGCTGAGAGAAGATAATACTTTAACATTTACATAATATAATAACTTAATTGTAATATTCAATATTTAAGGTATGCTACTTTCCTTAAAGATATCAACAATATTCAAGCTATCTCCTATTTGTTAACTTTCCAGAGGATATATATATATATATATATATATATATATATATATATATATATATATATATATATATATATATATATATATATATATATATATATATATATATATATATATATATACACACTACTGGCCATTAAAATTGCTACACCAAGAAAGCGACGCACCACACACGTGAAATTTGCATGACAGGTAGAACTTGCTGTGATATGCAAATGATTAGGTTTTCAGCGCATTCATACAAAGCAGGCGACAGTAGCGACATCTACAATGTGTATAAAACCAAAGATTGGACAGAAGTTTTCTCATACTCAATTTCCGTTTCAACGTTGTTTTCGGCAAAGAAAGTTGTTGTAATACCTCGTGTAAGATAAAGATGTAGGCCGACCCACCCGAATGTATGCGGCAAGGGTCGTCTGCAGTAATCCATGAGAGGAACAGGCAAGGAAAGTAATGAAAATATCTTAAACGCCCCATGGGCAAAGTATATCAAACTCATATCGCCTATTGAGACTTGCTTGACTGGAAGATCTGCCTTTTTACTTTTTTTATTATTTTTATTTATTATTTAGATAAACAATGATAAAAGGTTACAAATTAGAAGGTTACAAACAAATATAATACAGATGTAATTGAACAAAATTGTGAGTAACATAAGATTAGTAGGTATATACATATTTACAATTAGTTTGTGACAGTGATTAGTGTGGAGTTGTTATAATTAAATTGGTTTAGTCTTCATCTTCTGCTTCCTGTTGGAGTTGGAGCTGTAGTTCTTGGAGCAGAATTTTCCTAATTCCGTGTCGGACGTTGGGATTATTTAAAATACTCTGAATGTCCATTTCGTGGTAATTACTTGGGTAGTATTTTTGTCTAACGTCAGTATACTTCTGGCAATTATAAATGAGGTGGTCTGGATCTTGAGGATCTCTATCATGTGGACAAATGTCTGTTTTGTTGTGAAACCTCTTTCTGTAGGTTCCAAACGTACCGTGTCCCCTAAGAATCTGATTAATGAAGAAGTCTGAGCTTAATATCTTTTTGGAGACTTTGTTAATAATATGAAATAGTCGTCTTGTCTTAGTTGAGTTGCGCCAGTGCTCCTGCCATTTTTCCATTTCCCATTCGTTGGTGAGGGTTTTGAATTGTTAGCGACTGAGTTTGACCGTTCTGTTAATGGTATTAAAATCTGCAGCTTCTTTTGCGGCTCTATCTGCCTCTTCATTGTGTTTGATTCCTACATGGGCTTTGACCCAATGTAGAAAAAATCTATTCGGGTACTTGCTGACAATGGATATAATTTCTTTCAAAGTTTGGGTGTAAAGGTTGAATCCTTCTAGTGCCATAAGGACTGATCTAGAATCAGAATGAATGTGGCAATTTGATAAATCTTTATAAATAATGAACTTCATCGTTTCAAGTATAGCTAGTGCTTAAGCTTCGAAAACCGAGGCTTCGCAGTTTAATTTGAGTTGAATTTTCTTGATTAATTTATTCCTATTATAAATCACTGAGGCGCATCCTACGTTGTTATTGATCTTAGACCCGTCAGTATAGGCATAAATTTCTGAGTGGTTGGCGTCACTGTCCCAGCTTATGTTGCATTTGTTCCATGGCTCAATTATCGAGAGGTCTTGTGTCCACGCATTGTCCCTGTTCCAGACTCTGTAGTTTAATCGCACGCTATCTTCCGTATTCCACATTTGATATTTCATTTTGGTCGTTGACGCCTTTAAGTGAATGGGGACGCATCCTGCTAAGAAACACAGTGCATCTGTGGATGTGTTCCGGAATGTTTTCGTAATCTTAAGTAAAGCTGTTCTCTGTATTTGGCTGAGCTTCTGATTAATTCTAGCATTGTTCTTATACCAAGAGGGGCATCCATATAGAATAATGCTCTCTATAACCATTTTATAAAGGTGCTTGAGTACTGGTGGCTTCAGTCCCCAAGTAACTCTTGCGATTCTTGTGATTTTATTCTGAATGTTACTAACCTAGTTTTTAATTAATACCTCGTGTAAGAAAAAGAAATGCGCCTATATCAGCATGTGTCTGACTTTAATCGAGGAAGGATTATAGCCTACCTGGATTGCGGTTTATCGTACCGCAATATTGCTGCTCGCGTCGGTCGAGACCCCACGACTGTTAGCAGAATATGGAATCGATGGGTTCAGGACAATCATACAGAACGTCATACAGGATCTCAGCGACCTTCATTACTCCCATCACTAACAGCAGAGAAGACAGACATCTTATCCGCATGGTCACAAGGGATCGTACAGCCACGTCACGAAACCTGAGTCGAGAAATGGAGTCATTTGTAAGGCAACAAGTTTCTGCTCGAACAGTTCGACGACGTTTGCAGCAGCATGGATTGTCTACACGGCGACCATGGCTTCGGCTACCATTGACGCTGCGTCACAGACTGGAGCGCCTTCAATGGTGTGATCAGCGACGAACCTGCACGCGCGGGAATGGCATCACGTCATCTTTACAGATGAATCTCGGTTCTGTATACAGGAACATGATGGCCGCATCCGTGTTTGGAGGCATCGTGGAGAACGCGCATTGCCAGCTTGCATTGGACATCGCCATACTGGCCCATCTGCTAGAGTGATGGAATGGGGTGCCATTGGATACACGTCTCGATCACCTCTTGTTCGCATTACCGGCACTTTGAACAGCAACCGTTACATTTCCGATGTGTTAAGGCCCGTGGCTCTGCCCTATCTTCGAGTCCTCCCTAATGCTTTGTTTCAACAGGATAATGCACAACCGCATGTTGCCCGTACTGTTCTGAACTTCCTTGACACAGAACAGGTTCGACTGTTACCCTGGCCAGCACGTTCTCCTGATCTGTGACCAATTGAAAATGTGTGGTCAATGGTTGCCGAGCGATTGGCACGCCATCACACACCATCCACTACTGTCGATGAACTGTGGCATAGTGTTGAAGCTGCATGGACTGAGATCCCCGTACATGTCATACAATCTCTGTTTGACTCCATGCCTAGGCGAATAAATGCTGTTATTGCAGCCAGAGGTGGCTGCTCTGGGTACTGATTTCTAAAGATCTATACATCCGAATTTCCTGTTAATCTAATCACTTGTTCTTTCCACTATAATGTATGTGTCCAATAAATATCGTTCTGTTATTTGCATTCCTTCTTGATGTAGCAATTTTAATGTCCAGTAGTTATATATATATATATATATATATATATATATATATATATATATATATATATATATATATATATATATATATATATATATATATATATATATATATACATATATATATATATATATATATATATATATATATATATATATATATATATATATATATATATATATACATACATATATATATATATATATATATATATATATATATATATATATATATATATATATATATATATATACATATATATATATATATACATACATATATATATATATATATACATACATACATATATATATATATATATATATATATATATATATATATACATATATATATATATATATATATATATATATAACTGAAACTTACTCAGGCTGGAAGGGGGCTCTGTCAAATAATAAGTTAAGGAATCAGGTACATATAGAGTGTATAGCTGCTCACTTGTCAGGTAATTCCGATTCTAAGAAGATGAATCCTATTTTCCTTGATCAATGTTTGTTATTTATTCATTCATTTAATGCTCGTTATTGAACAATCTCTACAGTTTCTGTATTATCTCAAAACCCTCTAATAATTATTCTTCGGATACCGATTAGTTACAGAGGATCCAGTTGTTAAAAGAACTCTTTTTACAAGTTCAAAGAATTAAAATCCATCGGATACTCCAAATATTTTGAGGTAATTTATAAACAATAACCTTGACACGCACGCCAGAATAAAAGAGCAGATAGATCTACTAACCGAGGACTTCAGCACTACTGACGACGTCCTCGGTTTGATTCTGCGTTTTTGTGTTGAGAAATTGCATAATTTAAGCTTAAATTTTAATTTTCATAGAAAGTTAAGAAAACTCACGATTATGCCAATTCTTTTATGTCTAAATTATACGTTTTATTTTTAATTGTTATTTTTATTGAAATTTAAAAAATTTCTCGGTTTACTTTTCTATTAAACATGTGTATGGTGATGGAAATTTTGTATCTTGTAAAATGTGATATCCTCGGTGGTGCGGAAAATTCGGGTTTTGTGTATCTCCTTCGTTAAGCGATAAAATATACATTGTGTATGTCAAACCTTTTCCTAACAATAGCATTCATAACTTTAAAAAGATTCGTGTCGTAAAGGCATTCTGTAGACGTCACTGCGAGGAAGTTGCACAGACTGTAGAAATAGGACTGATGTGATTTGATCTCCCCTTAATCTTCCAGATGAATTGTTATGTTGAGATTGCTAATTATTTTTGATTAATTGTTAAAACGTTTTATCTCTTTTTTAAATTGTTAGTTTTGTATTAAAACAATTTATAAAAATCATTTGGAGTCATGAAGTAAAAACGAATGATAAAAATATCAATTTTTTTTGCAATGGCGGGCACATAAGGGTGACTGAATCCTATGTCACAACAAGGCCAGAAACTGCTACTCATTTGTCGTTACCCAGCGAGCACTTGTGAACCCAGTCACGGAGGCGAGTAACGCTACCCGCGTCATACCACCACAAACTCGTTTATAGGGTGGGCCACATTCATACATCATCACGGAAGAAAGGATAGAGAAACAAAGTAACATCCATGCCCGAACCGGGATTCGAACCCGAGACCCACAGCTCAGGAGTCAGGAACGTTAACCACTCAGCCATTGATCAGCAAAATATCAATGTAAATATATTTATATTTTCCTGTTACTTTATTAATATTCATTTGCAAATAAATTATTTAAAAAATTTTAAATGAATGTTAATGGAAAATTTAGAAAAGGTTTGAGTTATACTTGTTCAGATATTGAAATTTTCAATACATAATATCATTGTCTTTTACTCGTATTCTAAAATCTTTACTGTATACTTATCAGCCTACTGAATTATAAATATAATAATTTTGGCTTTCTTTATTTAATACTTTAAACTTTCTTAATTCAGAGTACATCATATACATACTACAATCGAGGACATCATATACACTCAGGCAATTGAGAACCTGTCATACACACTGACAATAGAGGACCTCGTATGCACACCGAAAATTGAGGACTTTATTAGAATATAGAAAAGTTAAATAAGCAGTTTAATTCAGTTGAAACCTCATTCAATCAAGCTCAATTGAATAAACAATTGAACATTTTTGTATTAAAAACCTCATACATTCACAATTGGTTGTTTACTTTTATATATACACACAGTCAACCAATAAATTATATTGATTCATACTTAAATCTCCAAGAAGATCTATTTAATTGGATGGAGCTTGATATAAGTGCGCGTGGTACTGTAATTTGAATGCTATCTGAAATCATTAGCACAAGCTAATTTAATTGTATTTCTATTTGATTAATTAATAAATTTTTATATACATTTTACTGACAAGTCATTATTTCATTTCTATTTGAATATTTAAGTATTAATACTCATATGGTCATTTTTAACGATAGCTTTTTTCTAGATTCTGATTTTGACAATATCCATATTTCATATTAATTTCTTGTTACACCCCAATATTGTCTTTTACTTCTTCTAAATAACAAGATAATTTCTGTTATTCAAATTATTTTGTCATTTGATTCAAATTTTCATTACTCCAATCGTCTTTTCTCGACTTTATTTCAAAATCATATTCATCAGTTATAGTAAAGAATATATATTATGTTTTTTTTTCTGCGAGTATAAGTATTTCAAATACCTATTTTACTATTTAAAATAATTTTCTGTACTAATACACATATTTAAAGATAAATAATTGCACACAAATGAAAATTTTCCATATTCGAGCAATCCAAAATTTTTAAGGACAGTGATATTCTCAGCTTTTGTATACATTAAATTTCGCCTGGGAGGAAAGTTAGATTTGATATGCTTTGATTACTTCCTCTAGGTGAGTGATCAAAAATCGTTGAGGTAGTAGCGTTCGAATTCAAAGACCCTTTGAAAACCACATTGTATGTACAAACATTTGTGAGATGGGAGTTCGTTTTTAAGCCAAAGAATGTTTTCTTAAATTTAAAGTTAGACTTAAATATTTTTAAAAAAAATATAAATAAATATTCAAATGTAAATTCCTAGAAATGTTTTGTACAAATCACAAAGTCAAAAATTATGAAATTATTTTCAGTATTTATTTTTCACTCTTTAATTTATATTTATATATATTTTTTTATACTAATGAAAGAATAATAAAATGGAGATAAACTTTTAAGTAATTAATAAAAAACAAAAATACATATCGAAAAACAATGAACAATTAAAATAACAAGTTTTAAACATCGAAAAAGAGTGATAAAATAACATCTTTTATTACAATTATATAAATATGTTTTATTTATAAATTCGCAAGAGTTGCGTTTCATTGTAATACATTAATTATTCATTATAACGCTATGAAGATTTGTTAATTCAGTTTGAAGTAATATTTTTATAATTCCTTAATGTGTAATTACAGTTAAAAATTAAGTTGTAAAAAATATAAACACAAAATTCATTTTAATAGCTATGAAAAATTTTGGATATACTATTATTTTTAGCTTTAATATAGGCTATTGCAGTATTTTTAATTTAAATAGATTCTGTACAAAAGTTAATCAAACTTGGTTCAATAATCAAAATAAAATCAGATATTTAATTAATAAAGAGAAAGTGACTTTCATTAACATCCTCAAAATTATTTAAGAAAGGATATGAGAAACATCTGCAAAAAAAATTACTATTTATTAAAAAATTGTAAATTGTCACTAACACAATTTGATGCTATTCTATAATATGTAATATGAATTGGATATTCTTGCGCCAAATTTGAAATATTACACTAGTTTCTCCAAAAAAATAAATACAAATTTTTCATACAATATAAATAATTCCATTAAAGTTTTATAAATAAAACAAAAACAATTTAACTATTTTTGTGTTGATTTGAACTGAATGTGTGCTAAGTTTAAACTTGACTACATTAAAAATTGAGAACTTACTACAAATAAGGTTTTATCTCATTATCTATTTCATTGTTCTATTTAATTCTGTAGGTTAATACGAGCTTCTTCACAAACTTTAGAATTAAGATTTTAAAAAATATATAATGTTAATAAATATATAATGTTAGAAAATATATAATATAATAAAGAAAGAAAATATATAATTTAGAGATTTTTCCTTAATATTATAAAGCATATTCATTAAAAAAATCTAATTAAAGATTAAAACTAATTCATGAAATCCAATTTAATTTCTTAAGCAAGTCCCAATTTTCAAAATCTCTGAATGGGAAAAGTATTTAAAGTTGGCTATATTTTTAGTGTGTATAAACTTAACCCATTGCATTTATATGAATACTTATCTGAAAATTTAATGAAATTATCTGCAGGTAAAACCCTATATAATAAAAGAAAAAAGGAAACTTACAAACAAGATGAATATTAATTGAATAAATAAGAGAATCATAAAAATAATAACTATTTGCCACTATAATATTAGTAGTTTTATTCCATACTGATGGAGAAATAATTTGGAAATTACAATTCTATATCAATATTATTATATATAAGCATTATTGTGGGGTGTCTGTAATAAAAAACTGGAAAAACCCAGTTTATTTTTTTAAATTTTTATCATAAATGCTTCTATAACTTTTTTTTTACCCGTATGTAAATAAGAGCAATAACAAAGGAAGTGTAGCAACTACTTTTAAAAGTTTATACCTTGTTTTAGGGTATATGCGTTTTAATTTATTAAAATATTTTACATACATTGCTTCCCTCAAAATATTATCTCAACAATCGCGGTAAATCCTATTGTTTGTGTAAAAAAAAAGCTTTAGCTAGAAGAGTAAGACACCATAGTCTAAGAAAATCTTGGCCTCGTTCGTCTTTAATTAATTCATCGATATCCAGAAAATAGTTGTAGATAAAAGTGAAAGGAGCCAATACTACACTGCTGGACAATTGCTAAGGACGGATCACAAATTGCAATGTAGCGTAACATTAAGCAAGACACATGAGGCCTAGTAGGATAAAATATAGTTGCCACACTGTTCAGATATTAGAATAAAGAATATTTATTGTTCTGGAAAATACAAAAGCTGTGAAACATCTGAAAAAAATGTTCATTTGATGCTGCATACGGAAAAATGGAACAATGCATCTAAAGGTCAGCAAGCACCTTTCTTCAAGGTGACCTGGTACGGGATATGTCCACGGTGGAGTGTGATGCAACATTCCACACATCTTATCATACTTTGCACAACATTATCCAGCAGCTGTTGAGGCAATATATCCCATTCCTCTGGGAGTGCACGGATGAGGGTGTGCATTATTGTCGGAGGATAGTTTCGACCAGCAACTTGCCTCTAAAAAGCATCCCACGCATTTTCAATGAGGTTTAAATCTGGAGAACGTGATGGCCATACGAGGTGTTGAATACCCTCGCTGTCTAGACAATCCTGAACAGTGAGTGTTCGATGACATGTGGCGTTGTCGTCCATAAAAACAAATTTATCACCGACAACAATACGGAAAAGACGAACATAAGGAAGTAGAACTTCATTAATGTATCGTTGGCCCGTCAAAGTCCCATTCGCAACCACATTTAGTGACGTGCGGTTATTGATCATGATGCCGGCCCACATCATGACACTGCATGTCGGATATTGGTCCCTTTCCTGGATATTTTCTGGACGATAAGCAGTACCACTCTCGCGCCAGATCAGTTGGCGTCTACAATGCGTTGACAGACTGAACCTACTCTCATCTGAGAATTGTACGCATGCCCAGTCCTGTTCAGTGCAATTGCGATGCTCACGACACCATTGCAAACGGGCAGTACGGTGCTGTCTGGTCAATGGGACACACACAACAGGTCTGCGGGCGTATAGTCCTCCTCCCCTCAAACGTCTGGCAACAGTTTTGCGGGATGTCTGCTTTCCTCAGGCAGCAAGAAACTGACTTGCAACCAGCTGAGCTGTGGTGCGCCTGTTCCTTTTTGCTGATATGACGATATATCTGTCTTCTGCAGGCGTCGTACTTCTAACACGACCTCCCCCATGCTGCCAACTACACATTCCAGTAGTTTTAAATGACTTCCACAGCCATGAAACAACCCTGTGAGCGATTTCGATCTCCATGGCAACATCTGTTATTTTTCGCCCTTCTTCGATCTTTCTAATAATTCGGCCACGCATAAAATCATCTAAGTGATGTCGGGAAGACTTGCCAAAAATTTCAAGTTCATCTATTAAATCTTTCCTGTAAAACTTTGACTTGAAACAACAACAGTCCACACGCGACAAAACCCTTAAAGCTCTTATGAATGCTATCATGCGATGAACAGACGTGGAAAAAAATTTTGCATACGAATACTTCTTCTTACTATATCCCGCACTTATTCTAATTGTCCACATTTTGTTTCCTTTCATTTTGTGGTTGTTATGGATGATAGTCTTGTCCGTCCTTAGCAATTGTCCAGCAGTGTATTTATAAGAGTTATTTCCTTCCTGTTTTATGAACTGAAGCTGATGTACATTCCCTAGCCATAGATATTGCTATTATCTGAGAAACATTTATGAGTGTGACCAGTTCTGATTTATTTAGTCTCATTTTTCAAGGATTAAAATAATTGCTGAGTGGACATCCCTAAGATTTACTGTGAGTAACATAATCTAACCTACAATTGTTCTCATCGATTGTCAGAATTGAAGACAGCCTTTTGTCAGACAAATGACTCCAGCCTAAGACCTGATGGAATCTCTTATCAAATGCTCCGTCACACACTTGCATCAAGATTCCGTATTAAACATAGATTTTTTAATAGAATCTGGATGGATCACGCTTATCCTAAACTATAGAGGGAAGTGAGTGATTCTTTGTTTTGAAGCCATGAAAAGATTCCTCTGATCCTTGGAGTTATCGTCCAATAGTTTGTGCCGAACCTTCAAAATTTCAGTGGCGCAGTAGCTTCACTCTGCTTCCTGTTAAGAACAGCAAAGTGAAGCATTTACGACGAGCAGTGATTGGGAGGATGACCACGTACTTTCCCTTACTGGGTTGTTGGAGCTCCGTGGTTTGGAGACGTGTCAACGTTACTATATGACGTCCAAAGTCCTTCCGATGGTGCGGCGTAGATGTGGAGAGAAGGGTGACAGCTCAGGTGTGACCTCATCACCTCGCGGTGGTTCAAAATCATGAGGCACTAAGTGATGGGTGAATTTTCCAAACCCGTTAATCTAAATGTAGAGTCTGGAGTTTTCCTGCATCACTGTGCTGTATGTGCAAAACCTTCTAGAGTATGGCTAATGCTAGATTCATTTATGTCTAAAAAAGAATAAGTGCATCCCTCCTCATCAAAGTGGCCTTCGTTTGAGATGATATGCCATTGATATCATTGATTTTGAATACCAAATTCGAAATGCTTTTGTGATGGAGAAACCATCTGCTGCAACATAGAACCATAGAACCGTAAACCATAAACATATAACCGTACATGGCAATAGAGAATTCTTCGTACTATGTATTGACTTTGGCTTCCGAGTTAATCTTCCAATATTTACAGGAAATTTGCTCGCCTCCCAACGTTTTAGACACCGAATAGGAGATTCATTCTCCAATACTTTTAACTAAGCTGTTCTCAAGCCATTCATTCTCTGTTTTTCAAGAGGTTAATTCTGTATTTTAACCAGGGTGTCCTTCAAGGTAGTGTTTTAAGAGTAACCATTTTTAATCTTTCCATCAGTATCATCCTTCAACAATTATCATCTTCTGTTTAATGTAGTTTATATGTTGACGACTTGCAAATTTCTTGTCATCTAATAGGAATTTCTTGGATCAAATATGAATTTAAGTGAGAGACAATTGTATAAACAGCTGTAAATAATCATGTTACTTGGTATACACAGAATGGTTTTAGTCTATATCCTAGTAAGAGTTGCTGTGATCATTTTAGCAAGGAAACTGGCTTTCAACATACTTTATACTTCACGTAAACAAGACTTATTCCCGTTGTCGATGAGATAAAATTCCTTCGGTTGTGATTTTAGATAGGAAACTAACTTTCCTTCCGCAAATTTTACATTTGTAGAAAAATTCGTAGAGATTACTTAATATCCACAAGGTAATTTCGATTACATTTTTAGAGTGCAGATCATAAATTACTCCTTCGAATTTACCAATCAATAATGTCATCTTGCATTGACTACAGCTGTGTCGCTTGTGGATCGACTAGACTTTCCATCTTACGTGGATTGGACACAGTTCACCACTGCATTAAAGATATGCTCTGGTGCCTTTTACACGTTACAAGTCCTGAGTCTAAATGCAGTCTGCCATCAGTTACCAGCTAGACCTGCAGTTGATGCAGCTGTCTCTCTTAAATATTATTCGCAAAAATTATATCCATACCTCAACATATCTTACGTTCCATTATTCATAATGATGCTCTTAAACGATTATAGCAAGACTATGCAGCATTCAACCTTTTTTCAATAGTATACTTTTTGCTCTTTTACCTATGTAATGTCCGTATTGAATCTACAGACTGGTTCACACATCAACATTGGTTTGATTTATGCATCACTGTATTCTCATTTCCTTTAAAAATTATAAAATTCTGATACAATGTCCTATTTTTCAACAGTTTTATGCATTTCATCGCTGTCAATATGCTTTGTACAATCCTGTCCTCATACATGGATTTAAATCTGCGGGATATTTTTGGCTGTGATATTTTTAATAATCTCTCTTTTAGTAATAGGCTCCAAAGACTCGTTCCATCTGCACTGTTGAGACTAAGACTATATACCGTGTATTTCAGCAGTTGCCTACTAAAAATGAGCATATCATTTGCGTATACGAGTGATCTTTTTTAAAGTGAATGTTGGGAGCTCCCTTTAGCGCGTTCTAATAGCCGAAATAGTGCCACACTTGGTATTTAGGCTTACCAAAACATGGTACTACTCGCATTTGACTGTTTGACCGTGTGCCCTCGGGCGGGTCGGTCATAAATCATGTTATGTTACCAAAACATGGGGAAAAGATTACGTGAAAAAATTTTAGCTCCAAAAATCGACACTAGGCCATATTGTGGCGTTTAATATGCATAAAATGTGAGAAAAGGAAAATATTAACCCATACAATCACACTATTAAATTATTAATGTTTATTTACTACATTATCTTCCCCGGTGAGGAGTTAGACCACATTCCATGTGAGCACCAATCTCAGAAATAACACCGTGCATTCTGTGCACAACGTTCTCCACATCCGTACGTAACATGTCACGAGGAATATTCCGCACTGCCTTTGTTATGTTGTCCTTTAGAATAGACATATTTGATACTCCACCAACATAAGCGCACATTCCGGTAGCGTGAGAGGTACGGTCACTGGGTCTCGTTTACTTCAGCCGAGATTATTTGTCGGAGCTGCCTACTATTTGATTTTATAGCCCCTATTGCAGGCACTGTCATTGCACATTTACATTTTTCTTTGAAACCCGTTTTTTATGCTAATTCTCATTATTGTAAGCTATAGCAGAGCCACAATTGGTCGAAATACAAAGTTTGGTGTCATTTCGCCTATTACATCACGTTACAGGGCGCTCCAAAACACTGTCACTTTAAAAAAGATCACCCTGTATTTTTGACAGTAGGAATATTTAGAAACTTTGAGAAATGCTAACTTTTTTGTCATCCAGTTGTATCTCCAAGATATATATTTATTTCATTCCCTATCAAGGGTTATAATATATTGTTATCCTGGATATCAAGCCACACACACACACACACACACACACACACACATATATATATATATATATATATATATATATATATATATATATATATATATATATAAGAATAGATGACAATGAGAAGACTAATGCGGCAGCTAAGTCCCCATTTACTTACATTTTGTCTTCAATTCTATCTACGAAGTAAGAAAAAGATTTACGCATTTTATATATAGTTTCTTTGACAGGATTTCTGTAATATACAAGTTTGCAAAAGACCTATTCCATCTTTCCATTAATCACACCTTTACCTATTTTATTTCTTCGAATAGCAAATAGACAACTGACTCGTCTTTACATTGGCCACACACACACATACGCGTTTCACCCACCAACACCTATTATGGGATTTAAACACTTATTAAATGCTTAAACACTTAACTCCTTAACCGTCTGGGGTTCTGTGAAGAAAGTGCTTTATTTTTGCTTCGCGGCGGCAACATAGTTTTGGCTTTCCCTGCAATGCAAGTTTTTCCCCCTTTTGCACTTCTCAAGCATTTCTTGGTGAGACTTATTTCCGCTGTACCCTGGACTACCTCACAATAAACACATTCTAATGACTTACAGCAGGAAAGCCCATCAATCGCTGTCAGATGAATAAATGAAAATGTGCTCGCAGTTTGCTTTGCGAACGTTCATCTCGAAAATTTCTTCAAGTCCTAATTATAATTTTTATTACACTAAATATGAATTTTTATTCAAGTATTTTGTGAATTATCAGGAAAATTAATTTTATTCTAAGCAGAGTTTTTGTATTTAAAATCTTAAATAATTAAAAAATATAAGATAGCTATCACAATGAATATCATATTATAATTTTCAAATATCATTTTGCACATATATATATATATATATATATATATATATATATATATATATATATATATATATATATATATATATATATATATATATATATATATATATATATAATATATATATATATATATATATATATATATATATATATATATATATATATATATATATATATATATATATAATTATTTCAAATTCTTTTTATTAAAAATCAAAAAAAATTTTAATTTTCCCAGATTGTTAAAAACGTAATGATTTTAAATGGCTATAATAATTAGTTAATTTACTGTTTATTTGTAATTAGTAATCATTGCAGATACTTTTCAAAATCAATGTTATATTTTTAAAATCATCAAATAATTTTTAAAATCACTAAAAAAAAGGTTCTGCTGCTTAAATACATACAAATTGAAGAATTTAGACATTGTATAAGTTTAATTAAAAAAAAATCTAACTTAATCGCCTAACAATAGATTTTATAGTATATAGCTACTGACAGAAAGCTGATATATATAGCTCCTGACAACTGATGAAATTTTGGTGAAAATTTTTGAATGCAAATTTTTCATATTAAATTCCTCGTACCGAAAGATTTCTGTTTCTAATCCTGAAAAAAATATCACTCCACACAAGAACCCGTATTATTATTATATACCTTTTAGTATTTCTTAAATTGTTTTTCACAAATATTAAAATTAATATGTCTCTCATATGAATATTTGTTTTTCAAAAGGAGAAAAATGGCAAAAATATAAAAACAAAGAAATCTTAACGCTATTATTTCCAATAGTATTCTAATAATTGAATAATATAGAACTTATCAATATTATATTTTTTCACATATTCAAGTTAGTCCTACATTAAATATTTTTCCCATCACAGAATTATAATTGCTTTGATAATTATAACTGCTTTGACATGCAAATCATTATAAACGGTATATTAAGAGAAAGGTTTTTTAAAGTACTTTAGTACAATAATGATTTAACTTCCTTCTTTTGTTGGTTAGAAAATAAAAATATTTAGCTACTTTTTTGATTTGATTAATCAAATATTTTCAAATAGTTTTGATTAAAGAAGTAAATATTCACAAAATTCATTTTTGTAAGTATAAATTCACTAACTAGAAATGAATACTTTATCTAGTTTGATTGTATTAATTTTGCTTTAAATGTAACCTGTTAAAAATACATATCATAATTTATTAATCTATCACAAAAATTAAAATTTATTTCTTATGTTAGAAACATCTAATTGAGTTTCAAATTATTTAGCTAAAAATATATAAGAATTAAGTCATTGAACTTTGTTTTCGAAAACACACTAAAGGGAAAAAAGCCATAACAGTGCTTATTTGAAATATTCTGTTTCAAGAAGGTGAAAATATCATTGTTAGTGCAAAGATATTGAAGTATCTGAGAAACACACACAAAGCGTAATACTTAAAATGTAATCACCAAACTAGTAAATGAAAATATTTCTTTTCCATGATAAAGGAAACTTCATATTTTCCGGAATTCGTACATAAGTAACTTTAATTTAATGATTTTAAATTATACTTACAAAATATTAGATTAAAATGTCCTTAATTTTACAAAAAAATTATTGAAATAATTTGAAACGTCACAATAAAGACATTAAATAATTTAACATGTTCTCCGCTGTTTTCCTTATACGGAAAAATTTTTGTTTATAAATTCAAACATTTTTTAAATATTTAAAATTTATCATTAGTTTATGGTGAAATCATATTATAATGTCTCTGAAACAGATATGCATTTCTTAAACAAACATTTAAGGGAATATATCTCGTAATTTTTCTGAAATTTGCAACCTTTGATGTATTTTAATATCATTTGCCAGAGCCTTATGCTCAAATGTAAATTTAGTGAAAGTTTGAATCAAAATTAGAATATTCTTGCTAAAAATAGCTTACTTATAAAGTTATAGACTTTAATCGTCACAAAATAAAATAATTTTATGTGGAATAAAGAATAACACAATTCCCATAATAAAATTCGAAAATACTTATGTAATAGGACTTATTCCTTCATTTTTTGTAATTACTTTGATCTTGGTATTCAAAATAAAGCTTGAAATATGTGTACTGAAAATTTGAGTAGTGTGAAGCTAATAATTTGAAAAATTTCAAAGCATGTTTAGTCAAATTCTCGACTAAAGAGGAAATTAATGCACATAGTTAATTTTAAATTATTTACAAGTAGAATGAAGATAGCAGATTGGTGTTTCTAATTATATCAATTTGACATCAGGATTGAAAGTATTGACAAATTCCTAACTAGTGGAACTTGGAAATTTTCAAATTCCATGGGAAACCTATAAATGTAAATCTAAATCAACTGTAGCTTTGGTGTAGTGGATGCACATTTCCAATCAAGTTATCTTGGAAACGGTTAGGTTAGTTTGTCGTTCAACGGTCATTTTTTGCACACGAGGGCTAATTAGACCGGGACCTACGGTTTAAAGTGGATTCCGAACCACTACAAACATCCATGCCCAAGGTGGGATTCGAACACATGAACTGTTGAACCGAAGGCAAAAGCGTTAACCATTCGGCTGCCAGCTCGGCGTTATCTTGGAAACATCTGTCAAGTAATGTATTCCAGGTGAGCGTGTCAATAAATAGCCTTCAGCTGGCCAGAACAATTATTGATATTCATATTGTCACTTCATGTATATATATATATATATATATATATATATATATATATATTGTCACTTCATATATACATGTATATATATATATATATATATATTATATATATATATGAGTGCTGTTTAAATATACCGATGAAATATTACCAATTTACGAACATTATTTCTGATTGAAGCAGTGAATAAATTTATTTTTATTATGAAGAAAACACTACGGACACGGACTGTAAATTCGATAATCTTTCTAGGGCTCGTAATTTGTACCCAGTCGACAGTTAAGCAGTTTGGATTTTTTTACAGTCTTTTTTAAATGACATAAGCATTTAAAATGATAATTCTAGTTACACGTTATTCAATTTATAAACCAAAATTAGGTACACTGTGAATATAATTAAAACCTGAGAGATCACAAAGATTAATTATTCGCAGAACAAAATATATATACTAATTTTAATAAAATGTAACCCTAGAAAGTGAAAGAGTTTTTTACAGTTACATTTTATTAAAATTGGATTACATATTTTGTACAAAAATCATTGCAGAATTGTTCAAAATGCTGAATTCATTTAAAAGTTAAAAAACAGCATCTCATTTATTACTTATTTTATCCCTTCTAATTTATATACTTATATACTAATTTATATTCTTATATATATATATATATATATATATATATATATATATATATATATATATATATATATATATATATATATATATATATATAAAGAAACTAAAAAATGTTAATAATTTAAAAACTTGATATAAAAAAATTAAAATTAGTATAATATAACTTGCTTATAAATTTCAATAGTTATAGACTTTAATTATAAAAATCTAAATGCGAATAAATATAGAAAAGTATAGCATAATTAGCTGTTGCTTCAGAAACACTTTCCATTTTCGCTCGCAATAGTTTAATCAACCGTAACCGTTCAGTAAATAAGTTCCCCAGCTAAAATTTCACTATAATACGTCAATTTAGGTGTTGAATTTACAGCATTGCAGTGAAGCCAGTTGCCCTTACCGAGGGGCTCGAGATAGCCGGTTAAGGAGTTAATAAAATTTGTTGTAAAACACACACAGTGCGTCATATTTGAATCGTCTATTCAGCTCTTAATCAATACCACTACATATTTTTTAACAGTTATACACTCATCCAAAAGTTAAGCACGAAGATGTAAAATGCAAAAAAATAAACAAATACTGCTTTGATTGATACAAAATTCAGCAGGAAAGTCTTATATATGTTTATGCATAAAATAAAATCAATAAATATATACAGAAATGAAAACAATATTAAATTTTTGTAAGTCATCTGATAATGACATACAGGAGATTTACACAGAATTATGTATAAAGTGAAAGTAAACAGCTATAAAATAAAAAAGGAGCATTAATAGGCTATGTAATCCCCCCTCATCTGTAAACAAAATTTACACCTTTTGACCATGCTTTCAACTAGGTGGTCAACCACCGGAGAACTAAACAATAGCCATTCTTGTAGAACAGTTTCCAGCTCAATAAGAGTGGCTGGAGGTGGGAAATGTGAAGATACAGCACAGATGAGAGAATCCCAAAGTTTTTCAATGGGATTAAGGTCAGTAGAATATGCTAGCCACGCCATACCTTCGATCTCCAGGTAATCATCGACAATGTCAGCTCTATGGGAACGTGCGTTATCATCCATTAAAACAAAAGTATGGCCAACTGCTGCAGCGTACAATCTCTCAATGGGTTCTACGACATCATCTCGATATCGGACAGCCTTCACAGAACCCCGTTTAAAGATATGCAGCTTGGTGCGGTATCCTAATGAAATCCCTGCCCACACCGTAATGCTTCCGTCACGGAATGCGTGATGTTCGGTGACGTGTTGGGGCTGATTGCATGTTCCTTGTTCACACCACATCCTTATACGTTTGTCATCTGTGTGGCTCCAGACTAAATCTTGACCCATCAATAAACATGACACTGTCAAAGTCGGACAGTCCAACTGACATGTTCCTGGCACCACTTTAATCATGCCTCTCTTGCTTGGACGGATAGACAAGCACAAACTCGAGGTATCCGGGCATACAGTAACTGCAGATATCACTTTACCAATGGACGCTGTAATCACGTGTGGATGTCGCTCTGCGAATTTGCTTGGCTAAAATCGTAATATATCGATCTTCCGCGGGGTTTGTAACTCTTGGGCGACCAGTTACGGGCCTTCGGACAACTGTCTGTGTGGTTTGGAATTGTTTCCACAAACGTGAAATTGCAGAATTATAAACGCCGAGGAAAATAGCAACATCTGAGATCGACTGTCTTGCTTCAATGCGTTCCACAACACGCCAGCACTTAGAATCTTCCATTCGTCTTCTGGAACCCATAGAAACATGTATGTCTTGAAAACAAATTGTACGAAAGTTTTAAACACCTTACCATCTTCTGTGACCCTTCATAAATCTAGTATCTTATAAGACTGCTCTTTTTGCATATTTCTTGATATAAAAGCGCGATTGGCTGTTACCTAGCATATTTGCATACTTCCATCTACCTCTGCAGCGATTTGCATCTTCAATTCTGAGTAGCTTCCAGAATTTAGCATTTTACTCTTTGCGCTTAACATTTGGAAGTGAGTGTATTTTAACATTAGGACATTCCCTATGAGCTTGCGAACTCTATGCGTGTTCAAAAAACAATAGATTTGAAGCACTTCATCTAATTTTAAATATCGTGTACAAACCATATTGATCAATATTTATTTTCTTTATTTTTACGTATTTATTAATTTTACAGTATATATTGATTGATGTCTCGTAACGTTTTAAATGTTATTGTAAGATTTATTTTAAAATATTTTAATGTGTTGTTCGATTTGGAAAATAATGTCACGCCTCTAAAATTTAACCCCTTAACCGTTTGGAGTTCTGTGAAGAAAGTGCATCATTTTCGCTTCTCGGTGGCAACATAATTTTGGCTTTCACGGCAAAGCAAGTTTTTCCCCCTTTAGCACTTGTCAAGAATACAAAAGCCTCTAACTCTTGATGAGGCGTATTTCCGTAGTACCCTGGACCACCTCACAATAATCACATTCTAATCACTTGCAGTGGGGAAAGACCATCATTCGTTGTCAGCTGAAGAAACCCACGTGTGCTCGCAGTTTGCTTTGTGAATGTTCTGCTCGAAAATTTCTTCAAGTCCTTATTATAATTTTTTATTACACTAAATATGAATTTTTATTTAATTATTTTGTAAATTATAGGGAAATATAATTTATTTCTTAGCAGTTTTCGTATTAAAAATATTAAACAATTAAAAATATATAAGATAGCTATCACAATGAATATCATATTATAATTTCTAAATGTCATTATATATATATATATATATATATATATATATATATATATATATATATATATATATATATATATATATATATATATATATATATATATATATATATATATATATATATATATATATATATATATATATAAATAATTATTTCAATCATTACTTTTTATTAAAAATCCGAAAAATGTTTTTCATTTCCCAGAGAGTTAAAAATGTATTGATTTTAAACAGCTGTAATAATTAGTTAATTTGCTGTTAATTTGTAATTGGTAATCATTGCAGATACTTTTCAAAATCAATATTATAATTTTAAAACCATCAAATAATTTTCAAAATCATTAAAAGAAACGCTTCTGTTGCTTTAATACATGCAGATTGAAGAATTTAGATATTGTATATTTTTAATAAATTAAAAAAATAAAAATCTAACTTCATTATCTAACAATAGATTTTATAGTATATAGTAATCTACTGACAACAGATGAAATTTTGGTGAAAATTTTGAAAGCAAATTTTCATATTAAATTCCTCGTACCAAAAGATTTCCGTTACTAATTATGTAAAAAATATCACTCCATACAAAAGAACCCGTGTTGCTATTATATACTTTCAGTATTTCTTAAATTATTTTACACAAATAATAAAATTAATGTGTCTCTGGTATGAATATTTGTTTTTTAAAAGGAGAAAAAGGGCAAAAACATAAAAACAGGGTCATCTTAACACTATTGTTTACAATAGTATTCTAATAATTGAATATTTAATATAGAACTTCTCAATATCATATTTTTTCACATATTCAAATTAGCCCTACATTAAATATTTTTTGCCTTCACAGAATTATAACTGCTTTGACATGCAAATCATTAAAGCTTAAATTTAGAGAAAGATTTTTTTAAAAAATACAATAATGATTTAACTTCATTCTTCTTTTGATGGTTATAAATAAAAATATTTAGCTACTTTTGATTTGATTAATCAAATATTGTTAAATAGTTTTGATTAAAGAAGTAAATATTCACAAAATTAATTTTTGTAGGCATAAATTCACTAACCAGAAAGGAATACTTTGTCTAGTTTGAAAGTATTAATTTTACATGAAGTTACCTGTTAAAAATACATAATTTATTAATTTATCACAAGAATAAAATTTATTTCTTATGTTATAAACATCTTATTGAAGGTCGAATTATTTAGCTTTAATATATTAGAATTAAGTTATTGAACTTTGTTTTCGAAAACATACTAAGGGAATGAAAAAGCCATAACATAGTGCTTATTAGAAATACCCTGTTTCAAGAAGGTGAAAGTATAATCTTTAGTGCAAAGCTGTTAGATATTGAAGCATATGAGAAAAAAAGCTTAATACTTAAAATGTAATCACTAAAATAGTAAATGAAAACATTTCTTTTCCATGATAAAGGAAATTTCATATTTTCCGGAATTTGTAAGTAATTTAACTTTGATTTAATGATTTTATGCAATATTTTAGTATAATAATTATTAATATTTAGTAAGTCATAAATAAAATAATTTGAAGTTAGAGTTAACACAGATGAGTCATTTTGAAGTATATGTCTAAGTTCAGAGGTAAATTTAAGTAAGATAAAATCAGAGGTTCATTTTGTATGACTCATGAAGGAATTTCTCGGTTGGAATAGTCTTCTTCGGCAAAGAAACTGGGGCCGTTAAGCCTGAGTTCATTTTCAGTCAGTTTATTAGGTTCCATTTCTCTCGAAATGAGGTCAGCAGGATTGTCCCTTGAAGACACGTGGTGCAACAGATGAATCTCAGTCACGTCCTATATTAGAGCAACTCGGTGAGCCACAAACGTCTTCAGCAGGTAAGGTTCCTTCCGGATCCACGAAAGAGTTATTGCTACAAACCAAAGTCACTTCAGAATCTCCAGCCTCAGATGTTGATTTGCAATAGATGACACATCCATACGCAGACTCAGATGCATCCGCAAATCCATGAAGCTAAATGTGCATTGATTTGTCTATCAATATGCATCGTTTAATTTTAACATTCTTGATCGTTGGCGAAGTTCAAACAAAGTTCTTTCATTGCTGTGCTTCCATTACAGGAAGGGCATCACTCCACTCTAGATTTAAACACCAGAGATCTTGCAAGAAAATCTTTGCTTTAGTTATCACTGGACCCAAGAGGCCAAGGGAATCAAAAGTTCTTGCAATTGTAGAAAGCACTGATCTTTTCGTTCGAGGAATTGCACTCTCAAGATGTATTTGAAAAGTGAAATGATGTGTGCTGTGTCACCACAGAACTCATAACGCCTTTGTCTCTTCCTGGAAATTGTAGTCATTTGTCACAGTTTACCTTGACCACACGACTTCGGTAAAACTTTATATATATAGATATTGAGATATCAATATGGATATAAACTAAAACTAAATTCTGTGGCAGACCACGTGGGCCAAGACTTACAGTGCCCATCTCAGTTTTTCTGACCGAGAGCCCCTGGGGTACGATTTTGCACATGCTCCGATTAGGTACTCAGCTTAATGCAAAACACCCATTGTTTAGTTCCCAAACATGCTCATTGTTGATATATAATGTTATAAATAATTACTATTCCCTCTTTCTTAAAGGAATAAAACTGAAATTAAGTAAAAGGATTCTATCGTAAAAAATTTTCGTATTAGTAATATTCAATTTTTATTTATTTTTATCACAAGTTATTAATTCTGAATGAAAATTGACTGTATTAAAGGCATTCACAACCGAAGTGGGGAATTAATCCCTTGGACTATATATATACGAGTATTTGTTAGATTATTTTTACTAATGAAGTGCTTGGCTTGTTTCGCTTTGATTGTAAATTTAATTAAATAATATTGTAAGTTTAAAAAATAGTTTTTTTGTTAGATTCTCCTTATTTAATTGAATATAGTACTGTGAAATAATACCTAAATATGTGAAAATAAGTGTTATACATAAAGTTTTACCTGATTTATATAAACATATCAAGTTAATTTTCTCTGTTTTTTACCTGGGCTGTTATTAACATTCTGGTGTTTCTATTTTTGCAATTAAATTGAATCAGTTTAACTATTCCGCTGTTTTTTTATTCTCAGAGAGTATTACAACAGAGTAAAAATCTTCACAAAGGGAGAAATTTGTTCCAGAGTTCCATTTGGAAGGTGGGCCACAAAAATAAAAATAAAAACTTATAAATTAAAAATGCTAAGAATTTTTTTGCAAAAAATTGTTTTCAAATATAAATAAAAATAGTAGATACCTTTTTATTCTCAGTATTATTATAAATAAAAAATGTTAATTCCAATAATATTTGAACCTTTCTTTTATATATGGCTTTTGTTGTGTTAATTCTTATTAGTAATAAAAAATGTTTATGCTTATACTTTTGTTAATCATTTTTCTCAACATCTTGTTTTATAGAGTCAATTGATTGGAAAAATGAAATATTAATTTATAAGAAAATATACATGTGTGTGCTTTAAAATAATTCTATAAAATTATCATAAAACAATTGGAATTGTTTTATACCGTCAACAAATATTATCAATAAACTGACACTTGCTTACACAAGAATTAAAAAAAAAATTTATAAATAATGAAATTCTATAATTAATAAGAAAAAAATATTTTAAAAATATAGAATATAAAAATTATTTCAAAACTATTTAAATAAAAATAAACTGAAAAAATTAGATAACATTGTCAACTTTTTAAAATTTGAGTTAGTAATTCATTTTCTTAAAAAATCTTTTTAAGAACTAAAAATGCACTTCATGATATTTGACAATTACATGGATAACAAGTCTGTCTATATAGTCAATATTAATTTGATGGATTTCCAATACTTCTATATTAACTTTAACAATATATACAATATTAACCGATAAAAATGAATTCCATTTTTATAGAAATAAATAACTGTAAGCAGCCCTGCGTCGGTAAAAGCGGCTACTGTCGGTCAAGGGCTGATGAATAACTGTATATGGGCATGTACTGGATATTACATGGGCCACATGCGGCCACCCGGCGTTGAGCAAACAGCGGACCGTACTGCCGGCCCAGCAGCAATGACGACGATCACTTTAATGACGTAGCCGACGAGGCCAAATAGGGTGGGCCGCTGCTGGCCAAGACGGCTGACAGCAGCGGGCCTTTGGATGACCGCCATTTTTGTGTTTGCTGGGTAGATCCATCATATTTAACATTTATATCAATTTTTCACTCAATCACAGTACAATATTTTAAAAATATTTTCTTATTGATTTATTAAACAAATTTTTATCGGGCATTCATTAGTAACTGTTTCAAGAATGTTGCTAAGTACCTTATATTTGCAGCTCCTTGGTGAATGACATAAAGTTTAGTTTTTTCCTAGCTTGTATTGTTTGAACTTTGAGTTGAAAGCATGACTTCTACTTAATAAAGAATAATAAATTAATAAAACTTATTTAGTATTCAAACTGTTACTAATTTTAGTATTGCTTTAAAAGTTTCATTTTGATTTAAAAATTACTCTGAAATATTCAAAATAACTACCAAATATCTGAAATTATATTCATCAGTAATTTTCAATTATTAGTTCTATTGAAAATGATAAAAAAAGAATAGTTTGCTTATATTTTTAACAGAAATTTGAAGCCAGTGTAAATTATTCTTTTCTAAATTATATGAAATGTTTCCGATATGCCATAGATCTCAGTATTCTATGCTAAAGTACATCAATAGATCAGTTGTGTAATTTATTTATTATGATTAATTATTACTTTAAGGTATGAAAAATATTAGTTCTGTTCTTATAACATATAATAAAGTTTTATCCTATTAAAAATGTCTAAAAAATTGTACGTTTTTTTTGTTTATTTACACAGTAAAAGAACACAAGCTCTACACATTATGGAGCTTGTGAAACATTAATGAAAATCCATCATAACATTTATACCAACTTTTAAACGATTGTCTATAGTCAAAATACAATTGCTCAAAAGTCTTCCTCATAGGATGTTTTTCTTTCTACTATTCATTTCTAAATTAACATTTATGGTAACAAATACTATTGAAATGAACAGTTACAATAATATAATTTAGTATTTGTTTATAATAAGATTATGTGCTTCTAGTTGAAAGAGTCAACAGTTGATATCATATTCAACAAATAAATTTAATCTTGAAACTTTTAATATAAAAAAATAATTTTGAGTTAGAAAAGAACTTTGACTTATTTTTGAATATAATGAGTGCATGTATGAAAAAGAATTATTTATACTAATAATTTTTATCGCTAAATTTACAGGTGGTTTTCTAGTCCTGACCAATTATAGTGATGCTTAAGTGATTATAATGAATAGCAACATTTAAAGCTGAATTTTAGAAATATAAAAGGAAATACCTTGAATTATGTATATTGCAAAAATGTATGCATTTTGTAAAATAAATGTTTTAGAATAAACTGTTCTACTGCCTAGTTAATATTTTCAGGATAGAATGTTTCTACAGCTGGGCAACTCTTAACTTGTTCAAAATTAATGTTAAATTCTTAGCAAATAATGCATGAGTTTGTTTTTATTTATGTTGTTTCCTATGTAATGAAAAAATATTTGAAAGTCTGGCAACGAGATGTGAACTAGAGTTAAAATACTCAGAAACAGTAGTTAACATCTAACTGAATATTTTCAAATAAGTGTTATACAAATTTTGATACTTTTCTGTTAGATATACAGAAATTCATTATTATAAGTTAGAAATATAAAAGCAATTTTTTTTCATTAAAGACATAAGTAGAAAGATTTTTAAGTTTCTAAATTCTCAATTTAGTTTCTTGTAGGAAACAAAGTTTACCTTTTAATTTAATAGAAATAAACCCATTCATTTAGCGAAATAAAAATAGGGTAAAATATAAAAATGTGAATCTACACAAAAATTGACAGTTTCAGCTAATGAGTGTTAATAATGCAGAAACGTGATTATCTTTTAATATTAAACAAATCAAATTAATATATTGCTGATATGATTATTAAAAATATGGCATGCACTATAGTTGGATTTATATGCAAAATCGTTCATATATTCCTAATTGGTAAGTATTAAACACTTACTTTTTTATTTTACTTCTCTTTTTTTTTGAATGTTAATTTAAACATAATCTGATTTTCATCCTATAATTTGTAAATTTTGCTAAATTATTTAAATATTGGTTAAATGAATAAAAAAATTATCACTTGTGTTTATTTTCTAAATGAGTTGAAAAATAATGCATTTTAAACATGACAATTATTTTACTCATGTAAGATGCAACAATACAGCTTTAAATGAAAAAAATGCGTATTTATTGCAATAATTTAAAATAGTTTTTTTGTAACTCAGTAATTCAAAATTAAATCCTTTGTAATATATTCTTGTAAAAGAAATTCTTTGGATACATAGTGAATACATTTTAAATCCTGATAAGTGTAATCGTGGAGTTAATTGTTTTTCGATTTCAGGACCCGAATTTCGTTTTATTTTTCATAGCTGAAAACAGTTATCTTTCAAAAAATAGTTGAAATAAATAATTTGTTATGTGTAGAATTATCTATATAAAGTAAAAGTTTCTAAATTTAAACTTTTTTATTGTCTTACAAGATTTTCATAGTTTTTAAAAATGAAATAGTGACACTTTTTAAAAGCATTTCATTATTTGTAACCTGTGAAAAGGGTTTGAAGCAATACAATTTTAAATAATTGTCTTTATTTTTCTTAAAATTTTCACTTTTGGATATAAAGCATTTTTGCTATAGCAACATAGCTTACTAAATATATTGCCAGAAATAGTAACAGAATCAATGCTTTACATTAGAAAATAATTGACTAAGCCCAGATTCATTTTTCCTTAACACAAAAGAAAATGGGTTTCCAGATTTTCTGGGCATTTGCATTCAAATGAGATTGATTTTGGAGGTGACAATTTCATGCGAACCCTTTCTAAAGCTTACTTGCTCAAAACAAGTATGAGACATCCGCAGTATAAAAGGAATTGCTCAGACTCTTTTCATGCTGAGAGCACCTGGACTAGTAAAGCGTAATATTTTCAAAGGCCTTTCAGTTTATATATAATAGCTGACAATAGAGATTGAATTTCATTTGTCCAAGGGACTTCGGCCAAGATGAAATGAATCTTTCCTGAATCATTCTCAGAATGTTCTATAAGACACCTTTAGCGGAAACCCACAAATCCAATTCATTTAAAACCATTAACATATTTTTTTTCCTAAATAAATAAATTTAAATGCGTTTCATCACTGCATTGTTTCAAATTAAAATGAGTTTGCTAAAAGACGTGAATGATTGGCAGAGATATTTTTCATTAAATGCAGACATTTTCTTTGAATTTGAGAAATATAATGAAACTGCGTTCAACAAAGAACTTGTCAAAAGAATGTACAGAGAAAATATAACCACTGATTTCGAAAATCAGTCTTTTGTAGTATTACCGATCGTTAATCCATTTATTGCTTCTTGTTTTTGTTGTTGTTTCTAATGACACTTGGACAAGCCAAGCTCACCATGCTTTGGCTATGCGGATTTAAGTCAATTGGGAGCGTCTTTCGTTTTTAATCAGAGCACCATGAAGGTGAAAGTACGACTTTACTCTACACACATGCCATAGGGACCCGTTTATAGGGTAGGCAACCATTCACACCTCATTCATACAAGGAAAGGACAAATACAAGGAAAAGACAGGATAGATAGAGAGAGAAAGTACATCCATGCCCGAACCGGGATTCGAACCCAGGACCTCCTTATCCGCAGTCAGGCACGCTGACCACTAGACAGACTCATTGCTTCTTACCTCATATTAACCGGTGAGTTGTTTTCCTTATTTTGATTTTTATGTCATGATCGATTTCTTTATTTATTTGTGGCACAAATAAAGAGTAAATATTTTCTTAACTTTTAATGTTTAATTTTAAAATTTGTGTTTTTTAATAACAAATGTATCATTAATGCTCTAAATAAAAACTGAAACTTGATTAAAAAATAGTATATAATTATTTATGGGAAATTGAGTCATTTAAATGTAATATGATTTCGTAAATTATATAAAGTAAAAGCGAGCAAAAGTGGCTTTCTGTTGAATTAAGAGCGAGTGTGATTGAGAAGAGAATTCGTTTTTTATTAGAAATTTGAAATTTTACTATTCAGTCATTAAACTGAGTAACTAATAATATGACTTGCATTTTTTACAGTTCTATTATAGTGGTTAAATGCCTTTTATAGATGTATTTTATCATAAAACTCCATGCTTTGCTATCATTATTGTTTTGAATTTTTGAATTCCAGAATTCCAATATATATATATATATATATATATATATATATATATATATATATATATATATATATATATATATATATATATATATATATATATATATATATATATATATACATATATCTGAAAAGTTATTTTGCATATAAATATTTAATTAAAGCAATATAACAACTTTCAAAATCAGCGTGCGCATTTGTTAGTTTCATAAAAAAATGATTAAATGTATAAATAATAGATTATCTGTGATTATATAATATTATAAGAAGAATATTTGTCGCAATTGCTTTTTCACGCATTCTTAAACTTTATCAACACATTGCAAGGGGAAAGCACATCAATAATTGGAAAATATTAATTGGATTTATCATTCAATGGTATTTAGAAATATTTATTGTTACTTTATAAGGAAAATTATGAATTTTGATTAATTACAAATTATATTGGTTCTGTTCTAAACTCATGGTATTTATATTCAATTACATTAAATCTAAAAACTTTAACAATTCGACAAGATTAACGAATAAAAGCAAATATAATGAATGCAGAATAAAAGCTTCATGAGAAAGGGCCAAAATATTTTAGAGAAATTGAAAGCGGATTTTAACTAAAATTTTGAAAAGTATTAAATATATATTTTACTATGCGTAAATTCTTGCACTTCTGTAACGTCTTCTTGGCAGATTTCAACATTCGAAACAATACTACTAGAAAACACAGTCAGGGAATTAGAGTTTTAAGAAGAATAAAAATATGCACTTTTCAAGAAAACTGATTATCATGTAATTTCCCTCTTAGTGCCCATAATTGCTATCGATTATCTGTAGAACAATGAAATTTGTAAAGTCAAAATTACGTTAACATATGGATAATCAATATTTTGTGCAGTTTTTACTTTCAACTTCGTACCCCAAATGTTCAAGATTTAACCAAAAGTTGAGGTTCGATTTCTAAATTAGATATTTTTCTGGGATTATTGTTATATTTTATTTTTACACCAAAACCCTAAAAATTATTAACTTGTTAGTCATTCACAATGCAACATCAAGAACAATTTATTAGACAAATTGCATAAAATATTAATCTGAAATGATTAAAAATTACATTTGATTTACATTTAGGAAAACCACGATATAGGATAACTTTAAATTCTTATCTTCCAAGACTAGCAAAAATTCTTTTGTGTGCCTAGTTAGTAAATGAAAATTCCTTTGTAGGTATTTTGAGGGTATTTCAGTCCATTTTGTCTCAAAATATTTCTAAATCTGACATAATTGCTGATGGTTACCTGGGGCCTGAGCAGCTACCAGGCGCGTCGGTAGGTGGTGGATCACCGAATGTCCTGTAGGAATGACAGGATAGCCTTGAATATAGAATCAGAGGCCGCGAACCAGCTCCCGTAAACCCTGGTGATATGCGATCTGTGCCTAGGGCTAATTGGCACCGCGGTATTGGTGTCTTAACGGAGCCTCTAGTTGCCTGGCAAACTTCTAGAGTAATTTGCCTTGCCCAGTATCTCAGGCAATGCTGGGTGGACTTATATTATCTGAGCTTATAAATTGTTATCTTGTGGCTGAAAAGACACAAGAAATAACAAACCTTTCTGCATCTGCAGGTGATGCCTCTGAAGTAGACCTTGCTGAAAAAGACAAGGGAACTCAGAGGCAGTCTTGTAAAGGGGCAGTAATGCAATCTTCACTTGAGGTAGAAATGACCTCCAAACCATCTTCTGGTGAAAGTCAGGAAGCTATCCCTAGTATGACTGACTCTCTGACCAGATGGGACTGTTTCAGCAAGACCCTATCTGCTGGAAATGTCATATGCAAGAGGAAATGGCAGAGCATATCATTTATGAATGCGAGGCTCTTGCCCTCCCTAGATTAACCTCTTTAGGCATCATCCATACTAGAGAGATACACCTAGACTCCATTAATGGGTTATCGGACTTTATTAATAAAGTGGGTGACCCGAGCAACTGGAACTAGGAAACATTGGGTTTGGAGTTAATGGTACAAAATGCTGATAAAAGCAGAGGTGTCCAATGACATACAAACCCAATTCTAAGAAGAAGTAGAAGAAGAAGATTGCTGATGGTTTATTCTAAGCTAATTATTTGTCAATCATTGGTTTAATGTAGAGAACGTTAATCGAAGCATTCAGATTTAAAATAATAAATGCAATTCTTTTTCCTCCTTGAATCTTTCTAACCAAACTGATAAATTTCATTGAAAAAACAAATAATTAAAATATTATTAAAAATTTTTAGTAAAATTATTGGAAATAATAATTTTACAGACTCCTAACAAAGTATTTATTAAATATACATCTATAGGCTTTAAATCAACGATATTGTTTCACAAAATCAACTTGGAATTAATTCTTATATTTAACGTACAGTGTGAACAGTTCTAGAAATTTGTACTGTATAACCTTACCTTACGAGAAAGAAATGTTATAATAATTTTTTTTTCATTTTTACAAGTTTAGAAAAGTAAAGAATTTTGGTATTCATTGAAAAAATATAGCTCAAATAGGTTAATTTAATTTCTTTGATAACATTTTTTAATATTGTTGATGAATTGTTAATTAAATAATATTTCTACTTTGAAAATTTTTCTTTATTTATTAATTTATTAAGAAGTTTTTTAATCATTTGAAAATTTTTTCTTATTTTTATTCTATATTTTTAAACTAAAATAATACTGTACTTTTAAGTATATGGATTCAATCTTACTCTAAGGGATGAACTAAGATATATATCAATTATTGTAAACTATTATATTAATAAATTAATTAATATTAATTCCAGTTGTGCCACTTGAGTTTATTTACACAACGAGAGAAATATTGTTAAATTTTTATTTGTTTTGAAAGCTTGATCTATTGAATTTCAAATTTATTTAAATATTGCTATTTATTAAAAGTTTAAAGATAACCATTTTAAATTTTGTATAACGGTCGAATCTCTAAGCAGTTTAAGTCTTATAATACATGAATATTTTCCTCTATTTCTCAGTATTAACAATTTTTTTTAATTTCTTTTCTTTTCACAGTGTCGTTAGCAGCTATTTCAAATACAATCATTTTATTAGTAATGTGTCTTCGGAAAAGAAAATCGTGGATGTTTCAAGTGTGTTTAGCTTCTATGTATGTATCGGATTTGTTGTTCTCAGTTCTGTTGCATCCAATGTCCATTGCGAGCGCTTTGGGTTACGATGCCAATAGTATTTTCAATCACTCGGGTAAATGCGACAGTATTTCAATTATTCATTCATGAATGTAAAAATATATCAAAATAGGATTCTAAGATAATGTGATAATTAACGTAAATCCTACATTTATTTGTTGAGATACTTACAAAAAAATTTTTCTCTCATTACCATACAATAAAGTAAATTATTTTCAATTCGTTTGAATCTACCGAATTTCCGACTTTATGCAATATTTTTCCCTTAAAAATCTTTTTTGGCTAGCAGATACCATCGCTATGGAATAAGCAATAAATGTTTAGTTAATAATCTATTAGTATATAAGATAAAAAATGCAAACTAAGACAGAGAATAAATGAAATATTTAAGAAAAGATAAAATATTAATGTCTAAGAAAATGGCAGCTTTAAAATGCTTATGGCTTTAATACTATATGTGCATCAAGTAAATATTAATATTGATCAAGCATCTACCATACAAATTAACGTTATCCACACACCTTTGCAACGATCAGCTATTAATTCAATTTTGTAATTAATCATTACATCCAATCAAAAAGAAAAGTTGCATTCATTGGAATTGGGGTAACATATATGAGGTGAGTTCTTACTTCATACGCCCGTTATCCTTAATTATTAATTATGTTTCAAAAATTTAAGTTATTTTCTTGGAAATTAAGTTGTTTTTTCTTGCAAATTATTTTCACAGAAAAAGAGAGAGATATATTTTTGAAAAGATTTCCTATAGTACGTAAAAGATATTTTAAGCAAATCCGCTTGAAGAAGAGTTAAAGGGTTGAATAAGTAAGTGTTAAAGGGTTGAATTTCAAATAAGAAAAAAGTGGGTAATATTACACTAGAATATTCAAATATTGAGAAAAAATTTCAAAATTGTATCATTCTGTAGAAACTAATGCAAAAACTTATGACATGTATTTCACACAATAGATATTCCTTCTTCACGTGTATGATCAATTTAAAATTTCTTTATCCAAATCAAATGAAAAGTGGCATGCAAGAGAATTAATATGTTATTTTAATTCCTCGTCGTTACTTAAGAAGACAATTTTACAAATTAATGCATTTTTGATTTTAAGCCATATTCCATATCGTCCTAAACTTAAAAAGTTTCATGAGTTTATTAAATATTCTTTAAAAAAAGAATTATTTTCCACAGCATATTTAGTAATTAAAATATATTTTTTCATTTAGTAATTTTTTCCTGTCGTGAATTTCCTTACATTATAATAGAGTTGAAATCGTATTTAATTTAAAGGAAAGTGAAATTTTTTTTCAAAAGATGAATGTGCTTTTTTATTATATACAATTTAAACCACTGATTATCAGAATGTATTTGGTGTTATAACCACAAAATTTTCTTATTTATTTGATTTCACTTAGTTGAATTATGTTTTTAATTATCTGGCGAAAAAAAATGTACATCAAAGTAAAGTATGTAAAATTGCAAGGTGAAAAATTTCTATGTAGCTTATGCTTGTGAATAAAATATTAAAATATTTAAAAGATAAAATGTCGCAATGATTATTAACAGTTTTCAATAAAAAGAATGAAGTATTCGTAATGAAACTGTTTTCTAGATTATTTTAGTGTTTGAATTCTACATTCGTATATAATATACAAACCTACAAATATGACCTAATATGCAAGTCTAAACTACTTGTAAAAAAGATTTCTAAGGAATTAGCAAGTTCTTAATAAGATGCATGAAAACTAGATTTATTGGTCTAGTTTTCATTGTTAAAGATATCTGATGATTTATTTTTAAAAATGGATGCAATAAACTTCTTATTTTACAGGATTTACTTAACAATGCATCTTATTTGCTTTGCTAATACTCGAATAGCAAATAAGCTCAACGAACACAAAGACTTTCAAAATATTATGTTACAGTATCTCGTAAAAAATTAGTCAAACAGCATATTTTTCAAGAAAGGAGCAAATAAATTGCAAGTAAGCAGTTTACTTGCTTATTTTCAATTGATAGCGAAATTAAAAAACAGCATAATATAGAAATGACTGCAAAACAGGCTCACCATACAATAGTGAATTTTAATGGAATCATTACTTATTTTAAGAAAACATCCTTAAACACATCCTTCTTTCTAACTGCGTGATAAAATTATGTATCATTTTGTTAGATGACGTTCAGTGAAATAGATAGATATGATGTTTAAAAAAGAATTACAAACTACTAATGAAGACATTTCTTTAAAAAAACTAAGATACATTAGAGGGGTACAAATATACAAAATTTGGCTATTTATATTGATTACTTTTGATATCAGTTACGGCAAATGTTAAAAGATAGAGAAGTTATTTTTTCAGCACAAAATATTTTATTAGTTTAGAAAATAGAAATTTACTTTAGAAAATACACATTTTGGATTTAGATATCTATTTTTTTTCGTAGAAAATTTCCCTGAACAATTAAATTTTACTTGTTAATTAAAAAAATTACACCATAACACATCTATTATAGCGGAAAATATTTTTTTGCTTCATTTGTGAAAAACAAAGTAAGTAACTAACTTTTTTTCGTAATTTTTTTCCCACGCCAAACAAAATCCCCCTGTTTGAAGTACATTCTGGTGAAATTTCAGGTCTTTCTGACCAGTGGTTCTTTTTTTACAGCGTTTTTAAATTTGAAGTTTAATTATGATCACCCTGTACATGCACATATGTCGAAGAATAATTTTTCGTATGCACATTACTGGTGTCTGAATAACTGCAATTCTCTTTCAGGCTGTTTGTATTTTGGTACACTTGCATTATTTTTTGGAACATATGACATGGTGATCCACTGCGTTATTGCTGTCCTCCGCTACATTAGCCTCTGCTATCCTTCTCGAGGTAAGAATAAGCGTGCTATTAGTTTAATACAGCGGGTTAGTCCGAGGCATAATAGAAAGTAAGCAACCATGGGGGATGAAAGGATAGCGCGTGAGAAAAGGAAACTGAATAGAGGTATGTAGGAGATGCAATGAAGAACAGGATTGAAAATGTTTACCATTCCTGACTAAAATGTTATAAACTTAGTCATGATGCTCCTGAGCGTGTTCGAATCAAGTGCATCGATCTCATTTCTGGTGGCCAATTTCAGACCTTCCAGTGAATACGAGACATCATATGGATTCAACTCCTGGATGGAAGCCCATTAGAAGTCGCATGGATTTGTGTCCGGACTGTATGAACGCACTCTATCCTCTGGATTTCTCTGCATTTAATGCTGTCAAATGCCCTGCAAATGTCTACTCAAGCCACGCGGAGTCATCAGCAGTTCCATGGGGACGAGACTCATCCTTCTTGAACCAGTTCCAATGAGACTGCTCGCTTCAGGATCAAAGTCATCTTCTAAGGAGCTCTCGATACTTCACTCCTATCAATACATAATTATTACATGATTACCATTTCACTAGCTATCCTTTGTCGAACTGTGATATTATTTCGATTATTCTCGTAGCATTTTCTTACGATAAATAATCCCTCTTCCAAGATCAATGATTCCATTTTGCTTTTTTTATTTCCGGTAATCAAGTGTTCTCCTGAAATATCAAAATATGTTTAGTACAATATAGAAGAATTATACTTATATTCGAAATCAGTATACTTTTCTATCATGTCTTCAGGACCACCCTGTAAAAATATTATAGATTTATTTTTGTTGGGAAATGTATTTTTTTAATGTTTATGCAATGATAGCAACTCCTTTTTCTCTTACAGAATGGCTCTCCGAAAATTATATCATGTGCATTTTGCTAACTTGTATTGTGTACGCCATGACATGGAGCATCGGTCCAGTAATCGGTGTGGGAAAGTATGAGACATTCGAAGTTGGTTGCACTATTGCTTTTTCCGATCAATCAATAGGTGGAAAAATATTTGTTAACTGCGCTTTTATTTTTGTGTTTTTTATCCCTTTAAGTAAGTATTTATTCTAAATGTAATTCATTCTCTTCCATAAAAATAAATTTTTGCCGTTGTAGACTAAAAGTCTGTTTATATTTCATCTACAACACCTGTCTGCGGTAGATTAGCAGAAAAGTAAAAGCGTTAGACTACTTCAAATATCATGAAAGAAGACCATAATTGTACAATAAAAGATTTATATCTTAATATTAAATTTTTGATGAAATTTAATTTTTCTTCAGTTGGTACTTTTTCCGTATGGATTTTATTTATAGACAATTTTTTTGATTTATAAAATGATTTGAATTCAAGATATATAGAAAATTTCATTTATCATTACTTTTTCCTTATATAAAATCGCTCTGATTTTTATCCAATTTTTGACTTAGGTGATGAAACAACAAAAGTTAAGAGTTCGTAAGAATAGAAAACAACAATTTAATAATTATAAGGAAAGGGAATAAATTAGTAAAAAATATTAAAAAAATTGTTTTCTGGAGATCATTAATAAACACTGAAAGTATAACACCAATGGACAATTTTCTCCCTCTGCTTACACAAATCTGTCAATTCTATTCTTCGAGCGTTTTCTCTGAGTATTTTTTAACACTTAATCTATTCAAATATATAGATTCTTTTCTTTCTTTATTATACCATTACTTTTTCCAATTACTCTTCTTTTCTCTTTTTTTCAGAAAGCTGATGGAAAAATTCTCCCTTTTTCATCTAAAAAAGAAAAGAAATTAAGATTGTATTCAATTGAATTCTTATATTTCTAATGAATTTGTGGTTTTGGTAAATTCAGTAGCTTTACTGTTCTATCTCTGTGCCTTAACCGAGCTAAAAATAGTCAAAGACTTATTTTGTATCAAAAACTTTCTTTAACATAAAACAGAAGAATTTGAAACAGCATTAGTTTTAAATATTGCATTTTTTAACAAAGAAACATAGTTTTAAGCAATTTAACTGATCACAATGATACGCATTCATTAAAGCATGCTTGCATAAGAAATACAAAGTAACGCTTACACGTTGAGAAACTACAACTACTACAGAGGAGATAGCTGGAAAGTCACTAAGAATTTTCAACATGAACTAGATACAAAATTCGATAGGTTTTTTTTCAGATCTTATATCAGATTATATGAATTAAAATTTTAGTTATATTGATTCGATGAATAAAATACTTGAATCTACAGTCAACCTTCTTATAACGCGGTACTCTCAGAACGCGGTTTTCATAGAACGTGGGGCTAGAATTGCGACAGCCATCTTACAGCGCGGTTTCCAGTCAACAACGTCCCATCAGTTATTTCCGAGCACCCATTGAATGGTTTTAACTGGATATGCTTATAGAAACATTTGAGCCTATCTCTTAGCCGCTTACGGCATCGGTTTCAGTCGTCTCGGAGCTCTTTCACAGTACGTCTCGTGGGTGACCAATTCTTTCTAAAAGTTTGTCAGCACCGTCCAATCGCTTAGCTTTTTATTGCTTCTTCTTCTTCTTAGAATTGGGTTTGTATGTCATTGGGCACCTCTGCTTTTATCAGCATTTTGTACCATTAACTCCAAATCCAATGTTTCCTAGTTCCAGTTGCTCGGGTCACCCACTTTATTATTAAAGTCCGATAACCCTTTAATGGAGTCTAGGTGTAACTTTCTAGTATGGATGATGCCTAAAGAAGTTAATCTAGGGAGGGCAAGAGCCTCGCATTCGTAAATGATATGCTCTGCCGTTTCCTTTTGCGTATGACATTTCCAGCCGATAGGGTCTTGCTGAAACAGTCCCATCTGGTCAGAAAGTCAGTCGTGCTAGGGATAGCTTCCTGACTTTCACCAGAAGAAGATGGTTTGGAAGTCATTTCTACTTCAAGTGAAGGTTTCATTACTGCCCCTTTACAAGATTGCCTCTGAGTTCCCTTGTCTTTTTCAGCAAGGTCTACTACAGAGGCATCACCTGCAAATGCAGAAAGGATTGTTATATCTTGTGTCTTTTCAGCCACAAGATAACAATTAATAAGCTCAGGTAATATAAGTCCACCCAGCATTGCCTGAGTTACTGGGCAACGCAAATTACTCTAGAAGTTTGCCAGGCAACTAGAGGCTCCGTTAAGACACCAATACCGCGGTGCCAATTAGCCCTAGGCACGGATCGCATAACACCAAGGTTTACGGGAGCTGGTTCGCGGCCTCTGATTCAATATTCAAGGCTATCCTGTCATTCCTACAGGACATTCGGCGATCCACCACCTGCCGACGTGCCTGATGGCTACTCAAGCCCCAGGAAGGTACACGTATCCGCTGGTTCCAGGTTTTTATTGCTTAATTTGAGGCTTATAATTAAACAACATTACACAATACTGTAGGTAATATTCTTCATTGGTTCTAATATAATAACCATAGATTTTTAATTTAATTATTATTTACCTAAGTAATTATTAACCCTAGATTTGCATCATGTGAAACTCAAAAGAAACAAGGAAAAGATTAAAAGAAAGTTTATCTTTTGAAGATAAAATTCAATTTTTAAATCGCTTAGAAGGCGAGGAAAAATATCGTCTGTTGCAAAATCAATAAACTGGTCTCCATATAACGCGGTACGACTGATGTCATTGGCACTAATTCTGAGTTTCTTACAGTGCGGTAGACCATAGAACGCGCTACGAATTAGCCTATTTTGTACTGTTAAATCCGAGTTTCTTACAGCGCGGTTTCCACATAACGCGGTACGCACTCACCGCGTTTTAGGACTGTATATAGTTATTTGTGGAATGTGGCAGTGTAGACGGATTTTATAATAAAAAATGTATGTGAAGCAATATTTTATTAAAATAATGCAAGAAATTAATATTAGATTCTTTGATGTAACATCTGAAGATTATATAACCTTCTTAAGATAAATTTTTTAAAAAAATTAATGTTTTTCCTATTTCAGTAATTCTGCTCTGCAGTTATTGGGCTATTGTGATAGAAACGCGGAAACAGAGGAAGGCCTTAGAAAGCCTTGGAACTGCTTCAAAGTCTAAGACGATAAAGTTAAAAATAGAATTCAAATTAATTAGGGTAAGTAACTAAAGTAGCAAATGTTACAAAAATAAATATAAACGGAACTTATAATTTCATTCATCTATAATAAAAAAACAACGCTTTGTTAATGAAAAATGTTTTATTGGTCTTTGAATACATACTAACTAATTGAATCATTATGGCTTCTATACCTGGAAAAATCATTCATGTGGATAAAAGTTATGTATGAATCCTTTTACAGTCTGCATTTCAATTTCATTTCTTTCATTAATTTCAGCTGCATATATCTCTTAGCTACCAATTTTCAATTCTCTACGCGCTGGTATTTAATTAAATTTTGGTCATGGATTTAAATCGAGAGTTTTCTACCAATGTGACTGAAGCATTGAATAATTCATTTTCAGTGTAGTTTCATCATTCACTGTAGTTTCTGACATATTTTCAACTCATAGTTTTTATCCATTTTTTAATATCATAAAATCTGTAAGTGAGTTGGATATTCTTAGTATGTTTCAATTGAGGATGTCTTTAAGATGGGACATAGTTTTTATAATCTCTCCGTATACTATTTAGGCACAGAAATTATTTTTCACTAAAATTTAGGCACAGAATATTAGTTTTTATTCTAGGAGAATTTTTTTAAAAACTGATGCAAACATTAAATTTACAAATTAAACATTAAATTTTCTGCTGTTTAAGGACAAATTTTGAGCCAGTTCTCTAAATACTTCAATTTTAAAAATCAAAATATTGTTTTTCATGTTAAAAGCATCAGATCACAAAAAATACTTTAGGTTGTAGATTTGGACTAAGATCAACTTAAATAGAATTTAAACTAAAGCTAGATTTTTACTCTTAAGCTTTAACATGTTATTTTTAGCATCCTTTTACAGCAAAATTTAGTTTAAAGCTTTTAGAATTTTTCTAATCGATAATAAACTGCAATAAAATTAAATTTGATTAAAATCATATAAGATGTTCATTTATTTATCTTTATTGACTCATTTTAGATAATATTTATTAAATTTTATTATGTAATTCATTTAAGTTTGCTCTTACCATCTAAAAACATTTATAATGGCTTAGTCCATATAGCTTAAAGCTCCGCATGCATTGTGAGCATTTTTTCCTTGTTTGCAGAATAGATTCAGTATATATATATATTTTTCTCTCAAAACACGATAATAACAGGGGAGACTTTCGGCCTACCTCATACGAATTATTTTCTTGCTAAATTATATGTCCATTTACTTTTATTGGCAAGTCTTATCACTATAGTAAGTAACCATATGTATTGATATCCATCCATGATAAATCGTGAAATGATATGATATAATTTTATGCTGAGAAGAATAGGGTGATCATACGCTTTCAATTTTTAATTATCTCACTTACATGATTTAATTTTGATTTACTTCCAGTCAAAAAAGTAACTATACCCATACATAATATTTTATTTATATATAAGAAATGATAAATCTAGTCCTTTCTCTTTATTCTCTTGTTTCTGGAAAAAATGATATTTTTGATTTTCAGTATAACAAACTAGTACTGCAATTATTTTCACTAACTAGCTAGTTATTTTCAAGAATCGTAAGTATTTCATTTTGAAAAATTTTAAATAATTCAAACTTTCTAAAAATATATATCTTCAAAATTGCACCGATAATTTTCACTTTTTTCTAATTGTGAAAATAATATTGAATGCTAATGAAAATAACAATGAACTCAAATTTTTCTGGACACTGTATATTTGAGAGACTTCATGCATCTTTTTGATATTTACTTTGATCGCATTTATTGTAAACATTTTTGCATCAGGAGAGCTTTGGGATTTTCATGACTCATTTTTAGGAATATTTTTTCCTCTGTTTGTTTGTTTCATTTTATGTAAAATGATATATATTCATTTCATTATTATAAACTTTATTGACAGTAAATAATTCACTGTATACGTTTTTATTGTAGAGTGTTATTAATAATGTTTCAATAAAGAATTTATTTTCCTTTTAAAAATTCGAACAAGCTTGTTTGCAATAAAGTATATACTATTACTAAACATATGTTCAGCCATTTTTTCCAAAATAAGAAAATGTTAGATACCTTTTTAAAATTTATTCATTTCATATAATTTTACATACACACGTAAAATTTAAATATTCCTTTTTTACTTCTAAAATTCTTTAAAAAATGCATTACGTGCATAATGTATTTTATCCATGCATTGGACCGCTGTATAAAAGAAGTTTCAATATATATGACCATAAACATTGCTTGTAATCTGGAAAGTTATTTTGTCTTACACAAATCCCTTCTATTTGATGACTATTAAAATCACTGTGATATTTACAGAAAGTTTATAAAAATGCATTATTGGCCAAATGAGCTAAATTATATTTAGTCCGAATAAATAATCATGCTTATTTGGTCAACTCATGAACATTTTCACTATCATCACAATAAATATACTGAGTATTAATAAATAAAATTCAATTCAATGCCACGGTTAAGTTTGCTCCATAATTTCAATTTTAAATCAGGTTACTAAATATGATTTGGATAGAATATATTGAACTGGTAAAAACCTGCGAATTGTTTTGAAATATTATTGACTTTCAAGATGATGAGCCACATTCTATACAATAATTCCAAAATTAGTTGAAATTTTTTGATTAATGACACGCAAACCTGTTGGTATTTCATCACAAAGTGCACAGCTGTAGTTCAAATTTTTAACAGAAATTTCTGCAATCAATGTAAAAATATGATGTATTTTATGATTAGGAAGAAATTTCTGAAATTTTGAAATGAATCAGAGTAATTTGAGGTGTAAAAATCGGGAGATCCATTTCTTGAATATGATCCTAATTGTTTATGAGACAAAAAGATTTTCTGTAAGTTAATATATATATATATATATATATATATATATATATATATATATATATATATATATATATATATGTGTGTGTGTGTGTGTGTGTGTGTGTGTGTGTGTGTGTGTGTGTGTGTGTGTGTGTGTGTGTGTGTGTGTGTGTGTGTGTGTGGAACGGGGAGTGGCCAAGGCGTAATTAACTAATTAACAATTTTTATATAAAGCCTAATATTTAATTAACATATATATAAAAATACAAATATATACAAGTTTGAGATATTTACAATTAATCGTCTTAATAGAATGAAATTTAAAGTTTAAGTTTAAAGTTATGGGGGACAGGAGCAGTCGTCTTGCTGCTATCAAAAAGGAACGTCTTCGCGTCTTTATGGCTTTTTTCTCTTCTGCCCCGCTCACTGGGGAAGCTGTTGCGCCTCTCGAGCCCCTACTCAAGTGGGCACTTGAAATAGTGACGTCGGCTAATTAACGCATGCGCATATACACACACACACATATATATATATATATATATATATATATATATATATATATATATATATATATATATATATATATATATATAAATATAATCCTAAACTAAACTAAATTTCACAACAGTAGGACACTTTTGTTACATTCTATCAACCAGTTGCACTAGCTATTACTTTTAAACTTACCTGAAATATTTGTTGTTCAAAATCTATCAATTTATAATAAAATTGTCCTCACAATACTTTGTTTTATAAACTTTCAGTAAAATGTTAATTATTTTCTGAATAAATATTTCCAACAATCTTTTTAGTTGACATCAGTGATTGCCGGAGCATATGTTATCGCGTGGTCGCCTTATACGTTGGTTTGTCTTTTCGATGCTTACGGTGACGGAGCATCACTTCCTTCCATGTACAGAGTATTTGCTGCATTATTTTGTAAAACGGCTGCAGCTACCAATCCCATTTTGTACCTGCTTATGTCAAAAAGCTTGCGACAGGAAACTATTGAGGTAAAAAAAATATTTTAAATATTGTAAATAAATTGTTTTGATATTGTTGATAATTTTGGTATAAAAATTCAAAAATATAAATTGTTAAAAATTAAGACAGTAATATTTTTTAAAATTTTAACTGAATTATTTCCATTGATATTTTCTTTGTTAAAAATACGAAAACTAATTGCACTGTAACTTAAAATTACACCAAAAACACTTAAAATTTAGAGTATAATTATTATTTTATAGTAATTCAATTAATATATTATTATAATATATTAATTCATTATTGAGACCACAATCGAAACTGCCTAATTGGCTTCGTCATGTTCCCAGGACGTCTCTTCGTTGTGTCTCTAGGACAGTGTGAATGAAGATCCGCAACTGTTACCAGTTTATAATACGTGTACTGCGCAATAGAAATAGGGGGCCGGATTAACCTTCATTGAACTTGAAAATTTAATCGTTTTCATTCTTCATTTACAGAAATTTGCATGCGATATACTTTCTGAATACCAAATTATTATTAGAAATGCTTCATTATTCATTGTGCAGGGAATATATATAAGTATCAAAATTGATTTTCAATAACTATTGAAAATCAAAAAATACATTACTTTTAGTACGAAGTTATTAATTTATTATAATAATTATTCAAAGCAGAATGAATTATTCATTTTGATTTCATAAACTTAGTACAGGTAACCCTCCTATAACACGGTATCTTATAACACGGTTTTGTTCCAATGTTAGAGCTTGTTATCGGTCGGCGAAAACATGTTCACTCCTTACTTTTTTTCTAGGTTTAAAACGTATTATATAAGAAGATCCTTACAGTGGATTTTAGACGCAACCGATTCGGAATCAATTAGCGTAATGGAAGCTTGGAAGAAATTTTCAATCAAGCACTGTATCGAAATCATATCTTTGTCGCTGAAAGAAATAAAAACATCAACCTTAAATGCGTGTTGGAAGAAGATATGGCCCTCTTCAGTTGAAACAGAAAACATGCGTGAAACATCAGAAAACGAAATTGGTGCCATATTAAAAGTCGCTAAATCAATCGGAGGCAAAGGTTTTGTGGATATGGCTACTGAAGACATTCAAGAATTATTAGTGGAAGAAGAAGTTGACGAAGCGGATTTGATGGAAATGGCATCCCTGGATGCAAATCAAATAGATTTTGAGGACGCTAGCTCTGATGAAGATTGTGCAGTTAAGAATTTAACATTAAAAGAATTACAAGAAGGCCTATGCTTAGCGGAAAATCTCGAGTCATTTTTCTTGAAAACAGACCCTTCCACGGAAAGAAGTCGAAAATTCAAAAGGGAGCTGCAAAACTGTTTAACTCCATACCGCGAAATTTACAATGACCTAGTAAGAACTAGTCAGCAAAGTTCGATTACAGATTTTTTTAAGAGGGGAAAACATACAAAAACTTTAAATAGAGAAAAAAGTTCTGAAAGTGAAGGCGATATCGTTCCACCCAAAAAACGTTCTCGGTTGATTGTACTGAGCAGTGACGACGAATAAATTCATTAAATTAGGGTTGCGTTAGATTAAAATATTTTTTTCTTACTTTGTGTTGGATATACATTTATTATTTAATAAAAATTAAGTTGTTTATGTCGAATTAAAAAAAATATTTGTTTTTAATAAGTTTTTGGAACGTAACCCCCTTTTTGTACTAGTTCTGGGTCTCATACAACACGATTTCACACAACACGGCATTTTCTAGGAACCTAACTACCGTGTTAAAGGAGGGTTACCTGTACCTCTTTCATTCAATTTTCATACTTTAAGAATATCAACTGTTTTATTTTTATTCTAGTCCCATAAACAGTTTTTTTAAATATGAACGTGAAGTAACATTTTCTCAACTTAGAAATAAGAAGTAAACTAAATAATATTTCATAATACTGTTTTATTTCTTTACCTTCGCAGACTCTACGTGGTTCACTGAAGTGGAAGAAAGGAAGTTCATCCCATCGATGCAGTTCTTACCGGAAATCCTCCACTTGACGCACCCTGCAGGAATCTTCTGGGAGCAGAAAGTCTGAAAGGATAACTATAATGAAGCAATCCCTCCTATGTGAAAAAAGTAATGTTCAGGAGACTGACGTTTGAAGTATTCATACGTAAAATGTAACTCGCATCGCCCTTTTAAACGCGTTGAAATCTCATCTGAACTTTTTTGCTGCCTGTGATTTAAATCAATTGGAACTGATTTATTTTAAGTCAGTTTGATGATATGATATAAATTAGCTTAAATTGATTTAGTGAAATAAATTTTGTGTGTGTGAAAGATTGATCAAACATAATTGTTTGTAAAGGCATTAACTAACCTTCAACATTTATGTTAAGTTTAAGAAGAAATAGATTTCTCACGACACATTTTTTGAATTCATTTGAAATATCATGATCTTAATAAGCGTCATATTTGAAGACCGCAAAAACCAATGTTCTTAGATGGGAAAAACGGAAGATGCATGAAGCTTGGCTCAAATCTCCTGGTCAAACCCACGCTAAAAGTATGATCTGTAGATCATCAGCGAGGATTTCCTATGAAATTCTAAGATGCTCTAGGCAGAAGATACGTTTAATCGTAGGCTTCATAACTGGGCACTACTATTTCAGAAAACATCTCCATAAAATGGGACTGTTTCAGCTAGACCCTATCTGCAGGAAATGTCATATGCAAGAGGAAACGGCCAAGCATATCATTTACGAATGCGAGGCTCTTGCCCTCCCTAGATTAACTTCTTTAGGCATCATCCATACTAGAGAGTTACACCTAGATTCCATTAAAGGGTTATCGGACTATATTAATAAAGTGGGTGACCCGAGTAACTGGAACTAGGAAACATTGGATTTGGAGTTAGTGGTACAAAATGCTGATTAAAGCAGAGGTGCTAATGACATACAAACCCAACCTGTAGAAAAAGAAGAAGAAGTAATAAGCGTCATATTGGCCTGTAAATGCTTAAAAATCTTGCTATACCATGAAAATTATATATTGTCTAATATTAACAAACAATAAATAAGCTTTAGAACCTCTGAAATCGTAGAGTGAAAAGCAATTCTCGGATGAGATTCACACCAACTCAGCTGTATAAAACTGTCAGCCTCAGCAAACAGGTGGAGGGAAGGCAAATTAAATAATACCTTACATTTTTATTTAGTTTTGGAATTGATACGGATTTGAATTTAAGTGCAATTAAGAATTAAAAATTTTATTTTCAAAAAATTGGTTATGATTTACAATTTAAAATTAAAATCTAGTGAAAAATTAAATCTTTACCCAATGTATGTGAAAATTATTTTAATAATAGTTATTGATACACACACAAACAATACATATATATTCAAAATTTCTTAAACTAGCATTTGTGTATATTTGTTGGAAAAATATACACTTTTGATTATATAATTAATTTACTTAACTCATTTATATTTGTGCATGAAGTATTTATACTATCATGAACATACATTGGATTTTCCTTATTGAGATAAAACTGATATGATTAACTTTTTTCATTTGAAGAGTTGTTTTCTGCATGAATAAGATTTATTTCATAATTTGCTTTGATAACTTTTTTCACATAACTATAAATATTATTTCAATTATATTAAGATTTTATCCTTAACTATTTTTTCAATAAGTGTACAACCATTAATCAAAACTTATTTACTATGATATTTTCATTTAAAAAGAATCTAAAATAGATCAGGCTAAAAAGTGTTTGTTAAAGTAAAAATATATTTGCTTTAAAGATTTTTTGTTCTTATTTGTATTATGAAATAAATGAATAATATCAAATTTGCTCATAAGTCTTACATTTATGCACAGAAATTAAATGAACAATTTGTATTAGTAAACTGAAGTCCACAATTAAAGCTTTTTTGGCAATTAGAAAATGTTCCTTACTTTGACAATTTTTTAATAGCTTAGCTCTTCGTGATAATCACATGTAAATAAAAGAGAAAGTGTAAAATAACGATTTTATTAAAGGGAAATTCACATTCAGTGAAACTGATTTTGTAAAAAAAGAAAAGTAAACAATATATATAAACATAAAAGCAAGATTTCAAAGGAATTTTTTTTAACAGAAACAGATTAGGCCCTATGTAGAAAAATTGGGAACATCAATATTTTTAATCTGAAATAAAATACGTGTACATAATCAGAGAAAAATGCTGTCAAAGAATTTATGAAAGTTTAGTTATTATTTTCTTATGTGAATAAACATATAAATGCTAATTGATACGATTCGTCTTCTTTATTGACTTAACAGCCCTTTGTGGGTCAAGGCCTTCTTCAGAATCTTCTTCCATCCTGATATATTGATGGGATTATGTACATAAAATATATAGGAATTTTAATTTCCTTAAGATAAATTTAAGTTAGGTTGAGACACAAAAAATAAATAGGAATCGAATGAATTTTAAATGATAAATAAAATACTTTTGAACAAATCAAATATTTTTGAAGCATGTATTTCTATGTTCTTTCAAAACAGTATTCCTTTTTCAAAAAAAGTAGAGATACCTGATTGACGTAACATAAATATGCCATTGATATATTCCATATCATAAAAATTAGAGATCCAAGTCAATTTTTTAAAAACAGGGAATAATTTTTAAGAATAATTTATTCTAATATATATATATATATATATATACAGGTAACCCTTCTATAACACGGTATCTTATAACACGGTTTCGCTGTAACACGATTCGTAAATTGCGGGAAAATTCCTACAACACGTCATCCTATAACACGGTTTTGTTCCAATGTTAGAGCTCGTTATCGGTCGGCAGCATCCCTGGATGCAAATCAAATAGATTTTGAGGACGCTAGCTCTGATGAAGATTGTGCAGTTAAGAATTTAACATTAAAAGAATTACAAGAAGGCCTATGCTTAGCGGAAAATGTCGAGTCATTTTTCTTGAAAACAGACCCTTCCACGGAAAGAAGTCGAAAATTCAAAAGGGAGCTGCAAAACTGTTTAACTCCATACCGCGAAATTTACAATGACCTAGTAAGAACTAGTCAGCAAAGTTCGATTACAGATTTTTTTAAGAGGGGAAAACATACAAAAACTTTAAATAGAGAAAAAAGTTCTGAAAGTGAAGGCGATATCGTTCCACCCAAAAAACGTTCTCGGTTGATTGTACTGAGCAGTGACGACGAATAAATTCATTAAATTAGGGTTGTGTTAGATTAAAATATTTTTTTCTTACTTTGTGTTGGATATACATTTATTATTTAATAAAAATTAAGTTGTTTATGTCGAATTAAAAAAAATATTTGTTTTTAATAAGTTTTTGGAACGTAACCCCCTTTTTGTACTAGTTCTGGGTCTCATAAAACACGATTTCACACAACACGGCATTTTCTAGGAACCTAACTACCGTGTTAAAGGAGGGTTACCTGTACCTCTTTCATTCAATTTTCATACTTTAAGAATATCAACTGTTTTATTTTTATTCTAGTCCCATAAACAGTTTTTTTAAATATGAACGTGAAGTAACATTTTCTCAACTTAGAAATAAGAAGTAAACTAAATAATATTTCATAATACTGTTTTATTTCTTTACCTTCGCAGACTCTACGTGGTTCACTGAAGTGGAAGAAAGGAAGTTCATCCCATCGATGCAGTTCTTACCGGAAATCCTCCACTTGACGCACCCTGCAGGAATCTTCTGGGAGCAGAAAGTCTGAAAGGATAACTATAATGAAGCAAATCGAAGCAATCCCTCCTATGTGAAAAAAGTAATGTTCAGGAGACTGACGTTTGAAGTATTCATACGTAAAATGTAACTCGCATCGCCCTTTTAAACGCGTTGAAATCTCATCTGAACTTTTTTGCTGCCTGTGATTTAAATCAATTGGAACTGATTTATTTTAAGTCAGTTTGATGATATGATATAAATTTGCTTAAATTGATTTAGTGAAATAAATTTTGTGTGTGTGAAAGATTGATCAAACAAAATTGTTTGTAAAGGCATTAACTAACATTTATGTTAAGTTTAAGAAGAAATAGATTTCTCACGACACATTTTTTGAATTCATTTGAAATATCATGATCTTAATAAGCGTCATATTTGAAGACCGCAAAAACCAATGTTCTTAGATGGGAAAAACGGAAGATGCATGAAGCTTGGCTCAAATCTCCTGGTCAAACCCATGCTAAAAGTATGATCTGTAGATCATCAGCGAGGATTTTCTATGAAAGTTCTAAGATGCTCTAGGCAGAAGATACGTTTAATCGTAGACTTCATAACTGGGCACTACTATTTCAGAAAACATCTCCATAAAATGGGACTGTTTCAGCTAGACCCTATCTGCAGGAAATGTCATATGCAAGAGGAAACGGCCAAGCATATCATTTACGAATGCGAGGCTCTTGCCCTCCCTAGATTAACTTCTTTAGGCATCATCCATACTAGAGAGTTACACCTAGATTCCATTAAAGGGTTATCGGACTATATTAATAAAGTGGGTGACCCGAGTAACTGGAACTAGGAAACATTGGATTTGGTGTTAGTGGTACAAAATGCTGATTAAAGCAGAGGTGCTAATGACATACAAACCCAACCTGTAGAAAAAGAAGAAGAAGTAATAAGCGTCATATTGGCCTGTAAATGCTTAAAAATCTTGCTATACCATGAAAATTATATATTGTCTAATATTAACAAACAATAAATAAGCTTTAGAACCTCTTAAATCGTAGAGTGAAAAGCAATTCTCGGATGAGATTCACACCAACTCAGCTGTATAAAACTGTCAGCCTCAGCAAACAGGTGGCCTGTTTGCCCAGCGGTGGAGGAAGGCAAATTAAATAATACCTTACATTTTTATTTAGTTTTGGAATTGATACGGATTTGAATATAAGTGCAATTAAGAATTAAAAATTTTATTTTCAAAAAAATTGATTTACAATTTAAAATTAAAATCTAGTGAAAAATTAAATCTTTACCCAATGTATGTGAAAATTATTTTAATAATAGTTATTGATACACACACAAACAATACATATATATTCAAAATTTCTTAAACTAGCATTTGTGTATATTTGTTGGAAAAATATACACTTTTGATTATATAATTAATTTACTTAACTCATTTATATTTGTGCATGAAGTATTTATACTATCATGAACATACATTGGATTTTCCTTATTGAGATAAAACTGATATGATTAACTTTTTTCATTTGAAGAGTTGTTTTCTGCATGAATAAGATTTATTTCATAATTTGCTTTGATAACTTTTTTCACATAACTATAAATATTATTTCAATTATATTAAGATTTTATCCTTAACTATTTTTTCAATAAGTGTACAACCATTAATCAAAACTTATTTACTATGATATTTTCATTTAAAAAGAATCTAAAATAGATCAGGCTAAAAAGTGTTTGTTAAAGTAAAAATAAGTATTTGCTTTAAAGATTTTTTTGTTCTTATTTGTATTATGAAATAAATGAATAATATCAAATTTGCTCACAAGTCTTACATTTATGCACAGAAATTAAATGAATAATTTGTATTAGTAAACTGAAATCCACAATTAAAGCTTTTTTAACAATTAGAAAATGTTCCTTACTTTGACAATTTTTTAATAGCTTAGCTCTTCGTGATAATCACATGTAAATAAAAGAGAAAGTGTAAAATAACGATTTTATTAAAGGGAAATTCACATTCAGTGAAACTGATTTTGTAAAAAAAGAAAAGTAAACAATATATATAAACATGAAAGCAAGATTTCAAAGGAATTTTTTTTAACAGAAACAGATTAGGCCCTATGTAGAAAAATTGGGAACATCAAAATTTTTAATCTGAAATAAAATACATGTACATAATCAGAGAAAAATTCTGTCAAAGAATTTATGAAAGTTTAGTTATTATTTTCTTATGTGAATAAACATATAAATGCTAATTGATAGGATTCCTCTTCTTTATTGACTTAACAGCCCTTTGTGGGTCAGGGCCTTCTTCAGAATTTTCTTCCATCCTGATATATTGATATATTGATAGGATTATGTGCATAAAATATATAGGAATTTTAATTTCCTTAAGATAAATTTAAGTTAGGTTGAGACACAAAAAAATAAATAGGAATCGAATGAATTTTAAATGATAAATAAAATACTTTTGAACAAATCAAATATTTTTGAAGCATGTATTTCTATATTCTTTCAAAACAGTATTCCTTTTTCAAAAAAAGTAGAGATACCTGATTGACGTAACATAAATATGCCATTGATATATTCCATATCATAAAAATTAGAGATCCAAGTCAATATTTTAAAAACAGGGAATAATTTTTAAGAATAATTTATTCTAATATATATATATATATATATATATATATATATATATATATATATATATATATATATATATATATATATATATATATATATATATATATATATATATATATATATATACAGGTAACCCTCCTATAACACGGTATCTTATAACACGGTTTCGCTGTAACACGATTCATAAATTGTGGGAAAATTCCTACAACACGTCATCCTATAACACGGTTTTGTTCCAATGTTAGAGCTCGTTATCGGTCGGTGGCATCCCTGGATGCAAATCAAATAGATTTTGAGGACGCTAGCTCTGATGAAGATTGTGCAGTTAAGAATTTAACATTAAAAGAATTCCAAGAAGGCCTATGCTTAGCGGAAAATGTCGAGTCATTTTTCTTGAAAACAGACCCTTCCACGGAAAGAAGTCGAAAATTCAAAAGGGAGCTGCAAAACTGTTTAACTCCATACCGCGAAATTTACAATGACCTAGTAAGAACTAGTCAGCAAAGTTCGATTACAGATTTTTTTAAGAGGGGAAAACATACAAAAACTTTAAGCAGAGAAAAAAGTTCTGAAAGTGAAGGCGATATCGTTCCACCCAAAAAACGTTCTCGGTTGATTGTACTGAGCAGTGACGACGAATAAATTCATTAAATTAGGGTTGCGTTAGATTAAAATATTTTTTCTTACTTTGTGTTGGATATACATTTATTATTTAATACAAATTAAGTTGTTTATGTCGAATTAAAAAAAATATTTGTTTTTAATAAGTTTTTGGAACGAAACCCCCCTTTTTGTATTAGTTCTGGGTCTCATACAACACGATTTCACACAACACGGCATTTTCTAGGAACCTAACTACCGTGTTATAGGAGGGTTACCTATATATATATATATATATATATATATATATATATATATATATATATATATATATATATATATATATATATATATATAAATTGTTTAAATTGGGGTTTTTCATCCAGAAATTTATTTAAAGTTCTTTTGGGCTTTACCTTGAGTTTAATAGTGAGTACAAAAAAAAAAAAAAAAAAAAAAACAGTTTCCATACCAAAGGACCTAAATGTTAATGATGTTGACCATCCACCCCCTCTCACCTTCAGTTCATTTCCTGTTTTCCAGTTATAGAAGCTCCAAGGTATCTCTTTGTGGGAAGAGGATGCTAATTGGAAAAAAGGAGAATGCTAAATAGGGATCATCCTTCACAGCTGAAGTATTACAAATAGGAGCTACACAATGATTGCATTGGTATGTAGGTATAAATTAAAAGGAAAAGTATAATATAAACATCTTAATTAACTATAACTAGAATGATATTTCCAAATATTTTAAATTTCGTATTATCTTTTAATGTATTTAGTTAACATAATGTACAAATATACCTTCAGTATCATATAAATACTTTTAAATATAAAAATATGATAGCTTTTATATATTGCTTAAAGAGAATTATGTATTTTAAAATTAAGGATAAATTCCTTAATTGTGTGTGTCACGTATAAATTTTTAAACATTACTTTTAAACTTATCATACAAAATAATTGCAAACAAAATTTTGGGAATTTATTATTCTATTTTGGGATTCGACAAGAAAGAAACAGAAGCCTTGGCTTTAAAATACATCTTTTTTTAAAAAAAAAGATTAATTTACTTAAAATATAAAATTTTTGTATTTTCTTTATAAAATTTCAAATGATTTAATTCCTTTAAATTCAGTACATGAAGATATTATAACTAAATTTCTATACAAGATTTGTGTTATATTAAAGAAATATGAATCTTCAATATTTTTCAATAAACAGGAATTTTCAAAATTCATACTTTTCTTAATTTAATGAAAATATTTTTCTATATTAGTAATAGTGCCAATAAGATAATTTTAAACACTAGACATTTGTAAACATTTAGCATCCGTTTAAGGATATTTAACACTTCAAGCTTTGTAAAGGAAACACACTTTATCATTAATAAACACAAATCCATAAAAAAGTAATGAATTAATGTTCCTTGTTAAAACTTAATTTATTTCGCTTAAATTGACGATTTGAGCATCCATATGCCGAATAAAATGTCACCATTTTTGATCGGTAAGAGAAAAGAATTCAAATTTTGTATGAAACAAATGATAAAATCACAAAACTTTCTATTGTATCATTCGCAAAGAAATGCACGTAAACGAAGAACTTACAAAATTGTTTTGTCTCCTATTTTCAAACTCTGTAGCTTTCCGTCCAAGGAAGGAACGGACCGCAAGCTCTCTTGTTAAGAAATAGGACTTCACTCCTAATGCTAAAATTCTAACGCAAGACTAAAATTAGTAACAGTTTGAATACTAAATAAGTTTTATTAATTTATTATTCTTTATTAAGTAGAAGTCATACGTTCAACTCAAAGTTCAAACAATACAAGCTAGGAAAAAACTAAACTTTATGTCATTCACCAAGGAGCTGCAAATATAAAGTACTTAGCAACATTCTTGAAACAGTTACTAATGAATGCCCGATAAAAATTTGTTTAATAGATCAATAAGAAAATATTTTTTAAATATTGTACTGTGATTGAGTGTAAAATTGATATAAATATTAAATATAATAAAGCTAGCTGTTTATATTCATGAGCTCTGTAATATGCAAAGCCAGAGTTCATTTAATGTGACATTAATGTAAAACAAAATAAATTCTTTAGTATTTTTCAAGTAAAACATTTATTAGGATACTTAAAGTTATGTTATTATAGAAATGTAAAATTACCATTAATGATAGCTTTAATAAATCCTTAATTTTTAAATAAATTATATTAATTGTATTTTTTGGCATTTTTTGTTACTCATGCTATATCAGAAAAATTTGATATGATATTCAAAAAGGAATCATATTTATACAGGCGGCTAACTTCAGCTAAAAATGTATTCTCTTCTCCAATGTTTATAATTTTAAATATAAATAATAATTAAAAATTTTCTCAAACAACTTTAGATTTTCCATACTTCAGCTGAATTCATTAATTAGAAGGACTGTTGTAAAAATATTGTTTCTGTTCTGTGTGGGATACAAAAGCAAATAATGTTTTACCAAATGTTATGGATTTTATTTACTTTGAAACTGTATTATACATTTCTAGACAAATATTTTAAAGAGTTTCTGCTATGATTCATTAAATACAATATTTTCTATACAATCATTAACACTTTTAAACATAACCATTAATACTTGCAAATTAGGATATTCAAACCTAAACATTATATATATATATATATATATATATATATATATATATATATATATATATATATATATATATATATATATATATATATATATATATATATATATATATAAATTAACTGTGAAAAATATTAAAAAATCATAATAAAATAAGATTTTAATTTTTTATGTTATTTAAGTTATGAATGATAATTTAGGGCCACTACTTAAAAAATTAAATTATTAAGTTTTTAAGAATGAATGACAATTTTCTGGGGTACTCAGAATTATGTAGTGGTTAAATTCATTTGCATAGAAAATGCATCAGCAATATACATATTATGATGAAAAAGGCAAATCACATTCGGTTTTATGAGCACTTTTATCCACATGGCAACAGTGTATAATTTATTTTAGTTTTGGATAATATTGTTCAACGATACGCGTTTTAATCTCATTTACCAATAATTTCATTTGCTCTATTTAGTTTCAAAATTAGCATTTCACTATTCAAACAATTTACTTATTTAAATAACTTACATTTTTAAAACGTTACAAATTGATTACTTTATTAAAACATTACAAATTGGCTAAGGGAAAAGTGCATTAGTAAGTGATGTTTGATGAGTAAATGATTTTGATATTTAATGTTGGTTGGGTATATTGTGGGTGGTAGATAGATTTGAATACTTTAAATGAAATAAAAAACTATATAAAATGCTACTTGGGTGGACGTACGGGGAAGGTGGCGGGTTTAATATAACGTACTTTTTCATCACTTAATATTCAAATTAGATTATATGGAAGGAATAGATTTTACTTTAAAAGTAAACCATAGAAACAATTATATATTAGTATGAACATATTAAATATAGGAAACAATATACTGATGGACGGATAACAGTATCATCCTTAGCAACCACAAAATGAAAGGAAGCAAAATGTGGAAAATTGGAATAAGTTAGAGGATAGAGTAAGAAGAAGTATGCGTATGCAAATTTTATTTCCACGTCTGTTCGTCACGAGATAGCGTGCGAAAGAGCTTTGAAGGCTTTGATGCGTGTGGACAGTTGTTGTTTCAAGTCAAAGTTTTACAGGAAAGATTTAATAGACGAACTTGAAATTTTTGGCATGTCTTCCAGACATCACTTAGATGATTTTATGAGTGACCGAATTATTGAAAAGATCAAAAAAGGGCGAAAAATAACAGATGTAGCCAGGGAGTTCGACATCGCTCATAGCGTTGTTTCACGGCGGTCGAAATCATTTAAAACTACTAGAATGTGTAGTAGGCGGCATGGGGAAGGTCGTGTTAGAAGTACGACGCCTGCAGAAGATAGATATATCGTCCTATCAGCAAAAAGGAACAGGCGCACCACAGCTCAGCAGGTGGCAAATCAGTTTCTTGCTGCCTCAGGAAAGCAGCTCTCCCGAAAAACTGTTCCCAGACGTTTGAGGGGAGGAGGACTATACACCCGCAGAACTGTTGTGTGTGTCCCATTGACCAGATAGCACCGTACTACCCGTTTGCAATGGTGTCGTGAGCATCGCAATTGGACTGAACAGGACTGGGCATGCGTACTATTCTCAGATGAGAGTAGTTTTAGTCTGTCATCGGATTGTAGACGCCAACTGATCTGGTGCGTGAGTGATACTGCTTATCGTCCAGAAAATATCCAGGAAAGGGACCGATATCCGACAGGCAGTGTCATGGTGTGGGCCGGCATCATGATCAATGGCCGCACGCCCCTACAATGTGGTTGCGAATGGGACTATGACGGGCCAACGATACATTAATGAAGTTCTACTTCCTCATGTTCATCTTTTCCGTGGTGCTGTCGATGATAAATTTGTTTTTATGGACGACAACGTAACAAGTCATCGAAGACTCGCTGTTCAGGATTGTCTAGACAGCGAGGGTATTTAACGCCTCGTATGGCCATCATGTTATCCAGATCTAAACCCCATTGAAAATGTGTGCGATGCTTTGGGGTTTGTTTGGTTTGGTTTGGTTTGTTTGTCGTTCAACGGTCATTTTTTGCACACGAGGGCTAATTAGACCGGGACCTACGGTTTCAAGTGGATTCCGAACCACTACAAACATCCATGCCCAAGGTGGGATTCGAACCCACAAACTGTTGAACCGAAGGCAAGAGCGCTAACCATTCGGCTGCCAGCTGCGATGCTTTGGGGAGACAAGTTGCTGGTCGAAACTATCCTCCGACAAACAAGAACACCCTCATCCGTGCACTCCCAGAGGAATGGGATAAATTGCCTCAACAGCTGCTGAATAATGTTGTGCAAAGTATTATACGACGTGTGGACTGTTGCATCACACTCCACGGTGGACATATCCCGTACTGATACCTTTCTTCAAGGTGTCTGCTGACTTTTAGATGCATTGTTCCATTTTTCCGTATGCAGCATCAAATGAACATTTTTTCTCTTAGATGTTTCACAGCTTTTCTACTTCCCAGAACAATAAATATTTATTATTCTAATGTCTGAACAGTGTGGCAACTATATTTTATCCTACTAGGCCTCATGTCTCGCTTAATGTTACGCTACATTGCAATTTGTGATTCGTCCTTAGCAATTGTCCTGCAGTATAGTTTAAGTACGGAATTTAATAATTTGTAATTTTCAAAATTTCAGCCCAAATTTTGGCATTAATTATAGTTCGGGAATTTTGGGGGTGGGAGATGGATGTGGAAAAATTTAAATGAAATATAAAACACTCTACTCAATGCTACTTGGGTGGAAGTTGGCGGGTTGAATATTAGGCACTTTTCTTTGATTTAATTTTAAAATCAGATTATTTGGAAGTAATCGATTTCTTTTTAAAAGTAAGCCAGAGACACAATTACTTATTAGTTGGACCGTACTGGGTATATGAGAACAAAGTTTAAGTAGTAATTTAACTTAATTTAATTTTAAATGAAATATGAAACACTATGCTCAATGATACTTGGATGGGCGTATGGGGAGAAGGGGTGAGTTTAATATTAGGTAATTTTTTCTATAATTTAATATTAATATCAGAATATTTGGAAGGAATAGATTTTACTTTTAATGTAAGCCAAGGAAACTATTATATTTTAGTTGGACATTACTGGGAAAAAAGAACAGAGTTTAAGTAGTAATTTAATAGAATATAATATTAAAAATATCAACACAAATTTTTGACAGTTTGTAGGTTTGGAATATTGGGGGTGGGAGATGAATGTGGAAAACTTTTTAAATTAAATATTACACACACGTAATATCCAATGCTACTTGGATGGTCGTCTGGGGAAGGTGGCGGAAAAAATATTAGGCTCCTTTCCATATTTCATAAATAAAATCAGATTTGGAAGGAATGGACTTTATTTTAAAAGTAATCCATAGTAATAATTATATATCAGTTGGATAGTACTACGTATAGAAAAAAGACTTTACATATATAATATAAGTACGGAATTTAATAATATATAATTTTCAAAATTTCAGCACACAATTTTGACGTTTATTGTAGGTTGAGTATACTCGTAGTGGGACATGTATGTGGAAAACTTCAAAGGAAATATAAAACACTATACTCAACGGTACTTGGATGGACGTATGGGGAAGGTGGCGGGTTTAATATTAGGCACTTTTCCATAATTAAATATTAAAATCAGATTATTTAGAAGGCATAGATTCCATTTTAAAAGTGAGCCATAGAAACATTCACATATTAGTTGGATCATACTGGATATTAGAGAAGAGAGTTTAAGTAATTGATTTAATAGAATTTTTTATCAAAACTTCCAGCACAAAATATTAACATTTAATGTAAGTTGGGAATGGTGGGGATGGAAATTTGATGTGGAAAAATTTAATTGAAATATAATACACTATGCTCAATTCTACTTGGAGGAATAAATTGGGAAGATGGTGGGATTAATATTAGGCACATTTCAATAATTTAATATTATAATCAGATTATTTCGAAGGAATAGATTTTACTTTAAAAGTAAGCCATAGAAACAATTATTAGTATGAACATTCTAGGTATAAGAGAAGAGAGTTTAAGTAAGGAATTTAATAGAATATATTTTTAAAAATTTCAGCACAAAATTTTTACATTTAATATAGGTTGGGTATTTTGGGGTTGGGAAATGGATGTAGAAAACTTTAAATGAAATATGAAACATTATACTCAATGCGACTTGGATGCACGCATTGAGAATTTTGCGGGTTGAATATTTGGCACTTGTCTATTGTGAATGATTGAAAACATTTTGATCCATAAATGTTTATTTTATGTGTAGAACACTAATTGCAAGAATAAATAAATTTTGTGACTTAAATAGTTTTTAAAGAATATGGAAATATTTAATTTAAACTTTAATTCTGATATTTTTTTATTTTTAATTTTAATCTTATAGACATCAATTATTTACAGTTGCTAATTTAAGATAAGTTTGATACCAATAAGAGAATCTTTCATTCATTCAAAAATAGTTTAAGCAAACAATTTATATTTACACGTTTCGTTAAAAGCGTAAACTTCGTTTAAATAACATCTGCTCAAACTGGTGATTTGTTGTTGTCATCTTGTGCCCCCTAGCATTAGCAGCTAGGCTAGCATTATGGGGTTCGCTGCTTCAATTTTCCGGCAGAACTGTAATTTGGAATTATTTTGGAGTTCGACTTCCTCTATACACAAATGCCTTAGGAACCCGTTTATAGGGTAGGCAATTATTCACAACACATTCATACAAGGAAATTACAAAGAAAAGATAGATAGAGAGAGAAAATACATATATCGGGATTCAAACCCAGGACCTATTCGCAGTCAGGAACCTTGACCACTATACAAGTTCGAGATAAAATATGCTCAGCAACACATGTATTGAACAAAAGGCATATTTAAATAGCAAATTAGGACACTTTTATTTTTACAAACAGCATGCGTAGAAAAAAAATGCTTAATATATTGAATCCTGGTGTTCTGTTTGAGAAATTAAACGATGGAATTTTATTTTGGCTTTTCTTTCAATTGTTTTGAATGTAAATGTATTTTCATTTACCTTTTCATGACAAAGTAGTATTATCAGTCATTTATTGATTTTGAAATTATTCATTGTGTGAAATATATAATGTGTTCAACTGCCTGTTCTGTCTTTTCACAAGTGCCAATTAAAATCACTCCATTCGTTTAAAAGAATATGATTTTGCACTTCCCTTGAAATAGGTAGTTATTATTTTTCTTAAGATTTTTTCCTAAATCTACCCTTTTCTTCCTTTAAATCTTCTTCAATGAAGTAATCAATTCCATTTATTCGCTCGTTCATAAATGCAACACGAATTTAATAAGCAGGAAAGGATAATTTAATTTAAAAAACTAATAATATAAAATATAAATTCTTAAGGCGGATAATAAAATATTGTACGAAAAATAAAATATTATTACTTTATTTTTGGTAGTTTTTTAATGCATTTTTACATAAAATAATATACATCAATATACATTTTTAAATAAAGAAATAAATTTAATTTACAAATTCATTCCATTCTTTAAGAGATAAGCAAATCATGCATTCAAATTAACATTTTGCTTGAGACGTGAATTAAAGAAAATTGTATGTTGTAAAATCTGATGAAGCGTCCGCTCCCACTTTCCTTACTGAATGATAATGTTTGTCTAGGAATATTTTCACATTCTTTTTAAGGTGGATTTTTACACATCATGGTAAGACTTTCTCACCTTTTTAAATTAACATTTAATAAACAAGTTTTATAAACGCTGAAATATTCTCATAAAATGCATGACATGTGGTGACGCTAAAAAGTTAGGTTTACCGAAAAATATCTGCAGGTTTGTCTGTTGTTTTTTAGTTTTTGTACCGAAATGATAATTGGATTCAGATGCTGAACCATTGTAAATATCATAATCCAAAGGTTGAATGAGTCACGAAGTGTTCAAATTGATCACTTCGATGACAAATCGGCTTTCTCCGTGATAATGACGTTTTAAATGAAAATTTTCTTACTTACAAGAGATAGAATTTTTCAGCAGATTTGAAAGTTGACCGAAAATATTCTCACCGTTGTTGTTATTGTCGTGTGCCAGCTAGGCTGACAATATGGGGTGCGCTGCTCCACTTTTTCAACTGAACCCTATTTTGGTGTGGAATCCGACTTTCTCAGTACACATATGCCATAGGGACCCGTTTATAGGGTGGGCAACCATTTACAACATATACATACACAGAAAGGACAAAGACAGGATAGATAGAGAGATAGTACATCCATGCCCGAACTGGAATTCGAACCCAGGACCTCCCAATCCGTAATCAGGCACTTTGACCATTATAAACAGGACGGGCAAAATCCTCACCGTGGTTTAGTAGTAAGACTCTTCAGTTCGAAATGTCCCGTGTTCAGTCCCCGCAGCTACTGAAGAGCGATAAGTGAATGTACAGTTATGTCTTCATATGAATTTTTATTGAATTGTTTTTTGGGAGTTTTTCCATTTCTTTGATTGCAACATAAATACATAAAACTCGATGCATATAAAAATTTTTCTCGAAAGGCAATATACGTCATCGGTATTAAAAATTGTTTTTAAGAAATGCTTTCTGATTAAACAGCTTTAGACTGGGAACAAGAAATTTTTCTGAAAATGCTCTAATTTTAAAATTGTTCTCTTGTTTCAAATGAAGCATTATTTATATCTCAGGTACTTCCAAGTTCCCCCACTTTTGGCCTCACGATGGCCAACAGGTTTTCGGAGATTTAAGTTCCCAGTTCGATCCCAGCCGTTGCGGAACAACGGATGCTGAATTGTTTTATGGTTCAGCATGCGTCTTCAGATTGTTTCGATTTAAATCTTCATTAGGGAAGAATAATATTTATTTACATATGATAAGAGATATAAAACGTTGTATTTTTATATTTAAGTAGGAAGCACAATAGTTCACATCTTAATACACAGCAAAATCATTATGTATTCAAAGCCAGTGATATTTGCAAAAATCACATGCATGCATTGTTTGTTTATCTTTTTATTTCAGGAAAAGTTGCTGTTACCATGGCCTCTTGACGCTAGTCCCTGGTTCAATCCAACCACTCTTCAAAAACGGGACACGATCCTGCGCTTCTGTAATCCCCATGCACGCCCATTGGGATGGCTACTTGGCAGTTTTCCACATTTCTTCCTTCTGAAAAGTGAACGCGTTTCCCTATTAATGAAACATCAACTGCTGGGTGGGCGTTAAAACACTCCGGGTTTCCAGGTAGCCCACAACGCAGTATCAAAGATTCTTTCATTTGAGCTCACCATGGCCTAATGGTATGGTACAGCTCATTCGAGTGAAGGGTTCCAGGTTCAATCTCAGTAACTATTGATTAACGGGAAATGGGTATGGCAATTTTGTTTCTTGCCTGAAGTAAAGTCAAGGCGCGAGCTTGGGAGTTTTCTGGTTTATCTCCCTTGCGAGACGCAAATACGACCCATTATCTATAAAAATTCTCTCTTGAAGATAATTAAGCGGTGCACGTTAAGTTGTTATAAAATTGCCGGCGATCATTAAGGCATTTCACTACGTGTGTCGAAGTTCTTTCGTTCCGTGGAACTTAGTTTAAATGCTTCTCCCTGGCAAGCAAGGCTATCGATGTCAGGAACTCATTCCTTCAGGCTCACCATGTACTAGTGGTGGAACACCGAGCAAAAAAGTCCTGTGTTCGATCCCATCCATTACTGGTTAACGGTAGATGTTCTATAGTAGCTAAACCTTTCCTTTATATATGTGTATCCGTGCAGGTGAGTGCTTGGGAATTTTCCGATTCGTTTATACGATTGTAAAATGTACTCTCCTGAGGAAGTTACGCAGTGGACGTTACGGCAGTCTCAAGCCGTTAGGCAGTTCACAACATACTCTGTCAGAAATTTATTTTCGATATTTATTTTCATATATTTTTGAACTTTTACATTACTGCTCGAATTAATGAATAGCATACAATGATATATATGAAGAATACATAATTACGTGAAAGGAGTTTCATAATTTAAAACACGCCCTATTTGTATGGGATATGCAGAAAGTGATTATTTGAATTGTAAATATTATTTAAATTTATTAATTTTGTTAAAATTTTAACGAAACTAATATTGAGTCAAAGTATCGACAGAAAAGAGATGAGAAATTAACTCCAATAAAATATTATATATCTTTCAATCGCTCAGTCAAATCTCATAAGTCAAACATAAAAATTTTATAAAGAAATTAAAATAATCCATTCATAAGTAGGTTGCTCAGATAAAATTATGCTTGGGGAACATCAAGTACATAATAAAATTCAAAATTTGCCGACCAACTTGTCTAGAGGTCAGCGTGCCTGATTGGGGTTCTTCTGTAGCGGCTCCGTTTTTCTCTCCAGTGGCTTCCATCATACTGGTATAGCTCATTTGAGCTGGGTACAGGGAAGTTCACTGGTGTAAACGTAAACGTAAACTACGTTAAGGAGGTTCTGGGTTCGAATCCCGGTTCGGGCATGGATGTACTTTCTCTCTCTATCTATCCTGTCTTTGTCCTTTCCATGTATGAACGAGGTGTAAATGGTGCGAAGTCGTATTTTCACCTTCATGGTGCTCTGATTAAAACGAAAGACGCTCCCAACCAACTTTATTCGCATAGCGAGCTTGGCTTGTCCAAGTGTCATTAGTAAACAACAACAACAAATTCAAAATTTAGCTTTACATATGCAAATGTTTCTTTGTCACTCTATGATCCTTTCTTGCATTCGAAAGCTAATCAAGACTGATACACGCAGTTTAAAGTTGATTCTAAATCACTGCAGATATAGACAAACAAGGCATTAATTAAACCTTAGAATCGTTGAACAGAAGGTTCCTCCTCAACATTAAATAAGGAAAAAGAGTAGAAATAAATGCAAATAAAAAACTATTTTTTTCCAATCTCCCATTTTACAAAAATGGGATTTTTTTTTCAATTATTTTAACTGATTGCAGTTTTAGAAAATTTTATTTTGGAATTATTTAAATAAATAAAAATAAAAAACTGAAATTTTTGTATTATTATGAATGTTAATATAAATTTTATAAGAAAAAAGCAGACAAATTTAATTGCTTGAAAAATTAATTATTTTAATCTGATTTTTTTCAGTTTTTCTTAAGTGTACTTTAAAAATTTAATATTTATTTTTTCGTACATTAATTTAAAAGTAAAAGTAAAACCACCCAAAAGATCTTAAAAAACTAACTCAAAATATACAAAAAAAGCATAATTTTTAAATAATTTTCTTTTAGTTGTCGTAAATAACTTACTACCCAAGTGACTTAGTAAAACATTAGCAAATATCTCCTCCCATTTCTTTTAGGTACAAGCATTACAGGTAGTTAGCCATATTTATCGCTTGTGACTAAAAATTTTCAAAAATTCTCAGTTTGAAAGATACACAAGTAGGTGACTCCTTCCGTTGGTGGACTTCGGCGCAACTAGTTTTCAGCTTGCGTTGGTTACGCAGCTGAAACAACGCAAACAGCTGAAACTTTTCGACTGTAACAACATTTGTTATGATTAAGAGACACCAATTCCAATTTTCCTACAAAATGTCATTTTTATTTCAATTTAATAAGTGAAAATCAGATCGTGGAAAAAAAACTAAAATAAACAGTTATTAGAAAAATTTCGCTTCTAATTTATACAACATAATGAAATAACAAAAAAAAGGACAAATTATATTTAGTACATTCATTCAAGCAACTTGAGTGATTTGTTGAAAATACATATATATTGTTCTTGAAATGTAGTCAGTTAAATATCTTGCTTTTTTTCCAGTAGAGAAATGAAAAATCTGCGAAGTATGGATTAGATTGTTGTCACTTAACAGTTTTTGATATGCTATTTTTATGTATGATAAATTATATTGTTTTTCTTATTATAATTTTTATTTCACAAGTTGTGAATAAACTTTAAATATTATCTTCATTTATATTCACTAGTAGTGAAAGAATTTTTTATTTTGTTGTAAAGTTTACAATTTATTACTCCCAAGAGTGTAATAGCTTATGAATTTTTTTAAATTTTAACTTGTATTCAACTATATATTTTTTTAAGTACTTTTTCAATTGCGTTTTTTAACATAAATATGAGAAGTGCGTAATGTTGTAACTATACAAAAATTTAGCTCGTAAATATTAAAAGTGTTTTTAAAAGCAATGTAAAAATACTACGCTAATTTATGATTTTTAGAAGTTGATAATTACATCTCAATTTTAATATAAGAAATGATATGTATTTTATAAACTATGTTGTTCAAATGCTTTTAAACCTCAAATCACTGGTACAGTTCTTAAATCATCGTACTATAAAATTAACCTGAAGAAATAACACATTAATTTTTATTTGGTTTTCCAAATTTTCAGAAACTTAGATGAAAATATTATTTTAAAATTAGTTCATTTTTAATTTTCACAAGCTATGCAAATCTCTTAACATTACTCAAATCTTTTAAATTTTCTGAAATATAAAATTGTCCTTCATTCAATTCGTAAAATTTTGTGTAAACCATAATCTTTCTAGTAGTCAGAAAAATCTTGTCATAAAATATTAGCTTTATAAAGGAAACAGTAAATATTATGTGTTTGGTATAATAAGTATTACATAAGCATCAATATATGCGTACATTAAGTGAAAGAATTGTGGTTAATATTTGCATTACCTTAGTTTTGAATTTTGCATATAAAAGTTAAATTTATCGTTTAAAAAGAAGCGAAAGGGTTAAAATGAACTCAATATTTAGTAATTTAGAATTTGTTCGATTTAAAATTCGGCACAATTGCTTAGCGTTTCACGACTAAGATTGATTTTATTTTATGGAACATATTTTATAAAAAACATCCGTGAGGAATAAAATTGCGATTTATAGTAAAGCTTAAACACTCTTCAATCTATTATATTAGACTTCTGAAAAAAAATTTATCTGGATCCTTATTGATAATTCAACATTTTTGGAAGAATAAAAGTAAAAATATACAACTGCTTAGCTATGATTATTTAATCAGAGAAATCAAAAACTAAAAATTTAAATTCATATTACCGAAATTTAAAATTGAAAATTTAAAAAGTACAATTTACTAGTTTATTAAATATGGCTATAAACAAATGGCTATTCATTACTTAATTTAAGTAATTAACATACATTATGAAATCCAAATATTTTTATATTCAGTGTAAATCTGTTTTTGCTTAGATTTCATTTAAATTTGGTTGAGTTCTAAAAGTCTGAAAATGCTATTGATCGATTCTTATATTTTATGAAATTTTTTTATAATGGTTGATTTCAGAAGTTTAAAAAAATTTAAATTTCTTTTAATCTGTAGTTGTAAGCTTTTTATGAAGGCAGTTTTCTGATAAAAAGTAGTTCTGCAAATAACCATCAAAATTTAATGAATGTATACGAATTTATACGCTGGTTTTCTTAAAAGTATACTTAAATATTCAAGATGTGTTTCAATTTTATCTAGTTTTCCAAAATATTTAGTTATTTTACTTCTAACAATAGTTCTTTAATTTTATTTTCCTAACATATTTAAATTTACACAAAAATATGCATTTGTTAGTATAATTTTAAATAATATGGCTTTTTAGTGAATATGTAAAATATGTATGATTTAACTTAAAGAGTTAGGCTATCACTGATACTTTGTTTCTTAATCTATGTTAGCAAAATATATATAGCTAGTACTTAAAAATTTACTGAATTTTGCTACTTCTAATCTTATTCCTAGATAAAGCTGTAAAAATTTCTTAAAGCAATCAAAAGATTAAACTATAATTTGTTTTATAGTGTTCTGAAATGTAATAAAATTTAATCTGAAAACAATATAAATTGTTAAAATTATTATAAATAATTATAGAAAAATTCTAAATTTTTAAAAATAAAAAAAATCAAATATAAATTTTAAAAGTTAAAATAAATTTTCTTTGAAAAGGTTGCTCTAAAATTACTCCAATTGTTTAGCAATTAATCTGTAACATATTAATGTCTTACATTGAATTTACATCAAATATCCTTTTGGCTCTTAAAACTAAACAAAATTCCTTTTAATACAATGCGTTTCCTCATGGATTAAAACCATGTTGAGTATGTAGGATGTCCTTTAAGTCCGTATTTAAAAATGTGGGAAAATTACAATGAATATTTCAATTGGCTATTCAGATGCGATAGATGGAGCACTTTTTAATATTTCCTTGTGCTTCGGAGTAAAATTGATTTCCTTTAAAGGAATCGCGTTATCCATTATGAAAGGTTTTATTATGAAAAACTAACACTGAAAATTATGTTTCCCTATATAAACTGTAAATTTTAGTTTAGAAAGAGCCTTGTTTGTAAACTTATTAAATTCTATTGAACTGTATAACTAAATATTTTAAAATTACATTAAAAACTAGATACAAAAATGCAAGTAGTGAAGTCAGAGGCTTAGAAAATTTATAAGAAATCCCAATTTCAGTACTTCACAGATTTCTCCAGATCTTCTGAAGAAACTTTTGTGGGATGCAAAAAAGTAAAATCTAGAGTTTCAGTAATGGAAAATAAGTCAAAATCATACTTGAATGTCTTATTCGCTGAATAAATTCAATCTGTATGAATCCAATGAAGTAATTACTTGGAAAAACTAGTTTAATCCAAGCAAGTTATTTTGAAGAGTAAAGTTTGGAGGCGTGTAAAATTTTTAGTGGGGCGTATATTTATGTAAGAAATATTGAACTTTATATTTGTGATGAAATGAATTATGTTCTGTTTTAAGAAACACCAGGTAAACTTTTTTAAATTTGGTTACATAATTTTTTTTAAATCAAGATAAGTAGACGAAGAGAACGGCTCATTACGTACATCTTCAGTATTTGGTGTCTATATTGCACCAATTTTCTTAAAAACAGTTCTTCAATAGCATTAAGCGTAGCCGAGCTAGTAACCGAATGATTATCGCCATAATTCGTGGGTTCGAATCCTTCCTTGGGCATAGATAGTTGTAGTAGTTCAGATTCCACTTTAAACCCTAGCTCCCGGTCTAATTAGCTTTTGTTTGGGAAAAAAATTATCTTTGAGTTGCAAACTAAACTTTATTAAGTGTAATAGAACTTACTTAAACAGAACTAAAATTTAAAAAGAGGAAAATAAAAAAAAGACTAATTTTAAAACAACAGTTGGGCGAATAGAGAAGCTTTGATGTTCCAAAAGAATCAAGTGAAAAGTTCGCTCAGAAACTAAGGCTTTTTGAATGTATTTACGAATTTATAAAGATTGCAATATTTATTTTGCTGGTAATCATTAATTTTAAAGTGTACTATAATTTTTATGGCATACTTATGTTTTCTTTTTGCTTAATATTTTTCATAAAAATAAAGTTGATTTTAAAATGTATGTAACTTTAAAATAATTATTTAAAAGTATTTTTTTGGTAACTACTAATTTTTATTACTTACATCTATGCTACAATTCCTAAGTGTACGAGAATTTTCGTAACCAGTGTAGATGAAAGTCTTTCAGCTTTTCAGCTGAGAATGAATGAATCATCCGAATTCCACCCCAGGTGTGGATGTTTGTAGCGTTTCCAAAAGTGATTTTTTTTTTAAATTAAATTTGGGTTTAACTATTAACAGAAGATGAAAAAAAATCAAAATGTACATCTCACTGCAAAGTAACATATTTTTTGAAAAACGAAGTGTCATTTTTTACTCTCCTCAGTTAATTAAAAATCATCAATATTTAAAATAAAAATTGGAAAAAAAGTATTATTCCACGCGATTCTCCTTAAAGAAATAGTGAAGTATTAATGTTTGCCCTTCGTTTGCATGCTTTCAACTGATATTTTTTTCAAGTATAATTTGGTTGTTTATCTTATGTTGCAATAATATCAAGTAGTAACAGATATTCATCCGTTTATAATGAAAGAATAATAAAATAAGGATAATTTCAAACTTCCCTCGTAAAATTTTCTTTAATAACTTCCTTCCCTTTTTGAAATAAGTTTTATTCCTTTAATTATGTACTTTTGCAAATTAGATTTAAAAATTTCAGCGTTTGGTAGATAATTATTTTTAAATCAAAATAGAGTGAGAGCGCTTATAAGAAAAAGATACTGTTAATTTTTGATGCTGATAATTTAAGGGTGCAGGTGATAGTTCTGACCCTTGTTTTGTCTCCGTTAAAATCAAAATAATCGAAAGCGGCCGATGAAAAGAAAATCAACCGATTTTAAAACGTTTCCAGAGTAAGGAGCAGCTGAATTGCTTTTTAATTGGCAATTATATTAAATGTTTATACAATTTTGTATGATTTTGAGGATTGACAAAGGGAATTTATCGTTTATCGTTTAATTTCTTTGCTGAAATTATTGAAATTTATCGTTTAATTTCTTTGCGGCATAAATGTCTCATTGTGTCTTCTGTTATTGGGGTTTCTCAATGTTTTGCGTAGAAAACATATGCAAACATACATCTCTGGTATAATTTTTATTTCTCATGTTTTTTTTATCTTATAAATTCTTGAAAGGACTTACATTTTTATAAATCTATTAGCCAGATATTTATACGAATCCAAAGTCTGATTTTTTATTCCACTTATTTCTTCGCTATCATTGTTTTTAAGTAAAGTCAAATTAAACACGAATAAAAAATCCACACATCGCAGTTTCTTAAAATTTATACCAGATAGTACTTCCCATAACAATGTTAAAATTGAATACCATATTTTCACTGTTTCATTTTACATATAACATGATGTTTAGCTCAGGCATTTTTCAGATATTTCTCAGCTATAAGCAGAAGACAGTAACAGATTCTGTTTATTAATGTTACTGCTTTTTAATAATTTACAGAAATATATTTATCAGAAATGTTATATAACATACAGGAACACAAAAATATAAAAAATTCTGTAAATATTTTGTAAACTATGTAATATATATATATTGCAAATTTTTATAGCTTTGTAAATAATAATTCTCTGTAAGCTATATATAAAATGTTTAATATATTATATAAATATGTATTGAAAATTAAATTCTGTAAATTTGACTAAGATATGGTAATGTCTCACCATCGGCACTTCCAATTTTAAGATCCTATGTTTTTTTTTTTTTTTTTTTTTTTTTTTTTTTTTTTTATTTTGAGACTCTCGTTGTACGAATCGAAGCATGGCGAGAGAGATTGTCGCGAACCCATACATGACTCCTTGTAAATTTTGATCTTTTTTTAATTAAATGTGTATGTTTCAAAATTGGAGCCATTTGTTTGTTTCATAACAATATATATCATTTAGAAACATACACTGTCCTCCAAAAATTAAGGAACACGTTTTTCGCCGCTCACCATAAAAAAATTACCCAAATATTAAATTTCTTGGTTATATAAATGATAAAAACGAACCTATATAAGTTTACACAAAAACACTAGCTACCATTTTTTTAATAAAAAAGAATATGAATGAGAGAAAAATATGCAAACATCAAACTTTGTAATTATGCTTGTAACTTTTGACAGCAGTTTCATTGACAATAGTCAGAGGGCTCCCAGAATATCTGAGCAAGCCATTTATCCGATCCGTTAAAATGCCGGATGGATGGAAATGTCAGACTGATGCTGCCAGGCGCTTTGATTTGTCTCGCAGTGTGGTCCACTCGCGGAAGTCAATATAAAACCGAAGCTTCTGTGTTCAGAAGGCTTGTTCCAAGGCGATTACGAGCTACAACACCTGCAGAATGTCTTTTTCGTAACGAAAGAGAAGCATCTCTGTGCAGATTTGTTGCAGACTACTCTATCTATACATCAGAGAGAATATCCTCTACTATTGTACGAAAGCGTCTTCACAATTCAATGTGATGCCAGTAATGTATGTCCCCCTCACCAGATGACAGCAGGCTCGTCTAGTGCAAAAGAACAAGATTCTAGGTCAAGATAGCGCGATGGGCTTTTATACTTTTTACAGACAAGGCCACATTCACATGGGAGAGCGATTGAGGACATGTCTTAATCTTGAAGGAATAAAGCACCTGATACCTTTAATGCAATACACTAGGAAGACAGTTACCGCGGTGGTGGAGTAATAGTTTGGGCAGAAATTGAACTAGGTCGTCACACTGACCCTCATGTTTTCTAGGGTGGAATTGTGATTCGTGTGAGATATCATGATGAGATTCTTGATTCATATGCCGGTACACTTGAAAATGATTTCATTTTGACAGATGATAACACACGAGCTGTAGGTGTTGAAAATTTTGAGCCTTTTGATTTGGAGCAAATGGAAAGACCAGCTCTGTCTCCAGACGTGAATTCTATAGCCCATCTGTAGGTCGGTTTTGATAGACAATTTCGCTTTAAGTCCTCGAAGGCTTGTAGCAGGGCTGGAAAACTGTCTGTGTTTCCGTTTCGGTATCTGAGAACTTAATGAACAACATGGAAAGTCGGTGCCGCCAAGGCTTTAAATCAAGACGTGTGCATATCCCTTATAAAAACTAATTTTTGCTCTGCTTTTATGACATTTTATCACATAAAACTGATTTTTATTGATTGCGCAGAAACTATCATAGGCATTTAATAGGTTGCTCAAAACCTCATCTTGTGCAGGACCTGTCTGTAAATGAATTATTACCTGTTAGTTTTTTTATTTCTCATCATTGCTTATCATAATGAATAATAAATTAATATCATAGTTCGAAATATATGATATTAATTTATTATTCACTCTTCCAAATTTTCGATTGAATTAAGTTGTACTAGTATGGAACAACGAGTGATTATTTATCTGTCATTTTTCACATATGTCTAAATAATGTTTTGTTCAGCAAAAAAGATTTTAATAAATATATGTCAAAAACTATAATAAACATTATGAATTTAGTAAAATGAAAAAAATGATGTAAAATATATTCGAAACAAATTTATGATTCTTTTTTAAGCATCAGCAATTAAACAAATTTGTTTAGCTTTAAGGAAAAAAGTTATACACATGCATTAAAACTAATAATATATAGTGTGAAAATATAAAAATATATGCTCTCTCAATAAAGGTCGATTATATCAGTTCTTAAGTTAAAAACTTGCATTAATTATAATTGCGGTGTTATATTATATATATATATATATATATATATATATATATATATATATATATATATATATATATATATATATATATATATATATATATATAAGCACATGAAGCAAATAACGACGGGCACTGGGTGACCACCACAACAAGCTGGAAACTGGTACTCGCTTATTGTTACCGGTGGGCATCTGTAAACCAAATCAAGGAGGCGAGTAGCATTATCCAAGCCATATCACCATAAGCCTGTTTGCTTGTATGGCGGGCTACATTCATACATCATCTCAGACAACAGGACAGAGAGAAAGAAACATCCATGCCCGAACCGGGATTCGAACCAGGGACCAACAGCCGAGGAGTCAGGAATGCAAACCACTTAGCCATTGATCGGTATCATTGATTTTCTGGAAGAGAAATATTAAATTAGGAAAATTTATACTTTCGATGATGATTTGTAAAACTTCAGTATACTTAAACAACTGCTTGGGATGATTGTTAGATTGCACAACTCAATTATTTCAAGATGCAAATCTGACTTCACTGCTTTATAATTTACGGCGAAAGACATGATAAAAATATCCAATTTTGTTTGAATGGCACTGAAATCTGCGCTCAAACTCAAAATGCAGTTTTTTATCCTTCATGTTCTTAAAGCTTTTTTTTTTTCATTTACCAAGGGTTTTGAATTTAATCTCAGGAAATGAGACAAGTCGTTCTTAGCTAGTTACCCAGAAAACAGATTAAGTTTTACATTAAAAGCTTTGAGATGTCGTCGATTTTCCCCTTGCATCTTGACATCCAAGTTGCTCACATGACGAAGAAAATTAGTGAGAAATGCTAAGTCCGAAAGCCATTCTGTGTCTTGTGACATTTCGAATTCCACAGAACACTGTTTCTCATGAAAAAATGACTCAATTTCATCTTTTAGTTGCCTAACTCGCTCATAAACATGCCCTGCACTAAGTCACCTTAATGCAGTACATCAGAGTACTCAGATTGCACGATCAGAAGAAAACCTCAAAATTGTTTGTGAGTAAGCCAACTAGATCGAATAGTATTTAACAAGCTTCATAATTGCATCAAGCACAGGTTTCATATTCGGTGCAGATTAAGACGGAGCATCTTGATCTAGAACACAATACAGAAAAACAACATCATTCCCAAGATAGTTTTCATTAAAGAGTCCAAGAAATCTAGATTCTTTTCCTGTTATATTTGGGGATCCACTAGTCGAAGTATTACATATATTTATTTATAAGCATTTTCAAAGTTAAAAACCTTTCCTGAAATTCACATCGTGTAGTGTTTCTCTTTAAAGAACATATTCACCCCAGTTCCTTGTTAATTTCAAAGCTCTCATCAACATTTATTAAAAATATTTATTTTGGCAATATCATTTATATTAGCGCTTTCATCCATAGCTATATGTCAAAATTTAAACTGGTCAACCTTTGACACTAATTATGGGGTGTGATAATTTTTATCCTTTGACTCTAATTATAGTGTGGTCATTTTTGTACGTGGCTTCGATTCTAGAAGTTCCCGTTTTTCAAAATTAGCTCACAAGATCTCAAAATCCTGGATAGAAATTTGGAGCATGAGAGAGGTGTAGCGGTGCGGGGCAGGGGGGCTACGATGCCCCGGGCGCAGCTTGCAGAGTGGCGCCAAATCATTTCAATGATAAACAAAATTTTTCAGAAAATTTCAATCTTAGTTTTATCATAACGTCAATTTTATTCAAAAAAATTAGTTTTGCAATAAAAGAAAACGGAAGAATTATATTTGGAAAAGAGAAGAGATTGTGCTGATGAAAACTGAAGAAGAGCTGCAAGAGCTTGCCATAAATGAAACTCTTACTCTTATATTTCCTTATTAATAATAATTTTGCATGGTTTAGCTTTTTTTTAAATTATTTTCTTTTACTCATGCTTTCGATTTTTATTTCTTAATAAGTTAGATTATGGCTTTTAATTCTTTTAATCCTTTCCTTTTTAAGTTTCATACTTTGCACAAAGTTTGTGATTGTTTTGTACTCCAAATCTTGTAAATGTGTAAATAACGAAAACATCTTAATTTTTTCATATAAAATTAATGGAATATATTAGATTGGTCAGTTCCATTTTTATGTATGTGAGGTTTTTATTTTAGTATAAAGTTATTTACCAAATTATTTATATTAATGTTATATGATAAGATTTGGATCTATTAACTAAGGTAGAATACAGAAGAGTAAGCTCATGAAACACACCTTATTTAATTTTGTGAATACACCAAAATTCACAGTGCCCTTCATGAGTCCTAATTGTTATTCAGGTTGTCTGAGTCAAGTTATATATGACAAAATTGAAGAATTAATCACAGATGCTGCTATTTTTTAAACAGAAATCAAAAGAAAGATGAAAACATAGGTGACTCCAAAATTAAAATTAGAGTTATACTAACCAAATTTAAAATTAAGGAATCAGTTTCAAATAATAATGTTAATGTTTCAAGTAGTAATGGTAGTAAACTTATTCCGATTTCTATTAATTTGCCTAAACTAAGCATTCCAACTTTTAATGTTGATTCTACGACATTTTTTAAATTTTTAATAGTTTTTGTAGTGCTATAGATTCAAATGAATCATTAAATAATAATTTTTTTAAACCTTTTCTTTCTGGGGAAGCTTACAAAAGGACTTCAAGATCTGCCTTAACGGAAGAAAATTACAAATCGTGCTTAACTGCGTTTAAAGACAGATATGGAAAATCGGAACATTTAATTAGTTGTTTTGTAAACAAACTCTTAAAAATTGCTCAAAGTTTGGTTTGGTTTGGTTTCTTTGTCGCTCAACGGTCATTTTTTGCACACGAAGGCTAATTAGACCGGGACTTACGGTTTAAAGTGGATTCCGAACCACTACAAACATCCATGCCCAAGGTGGGATTCGAACCCACGAACTGTTGAACCGAAGGCAAGAGCGCTAACCATTTGGCTGCCAGCTCGGCGCTCAAAGTTAAATCTTGTTCTAATATTCAAGGGCTTGATATGTATGATAAAAGTGAAATTAGCATAAGAAATTTACAGTGCATGGGTGTGGCATCTGATAATTTCATTTATTAATCCCGATTTTATTAAAACAATTACCTTATAATCAAGTACTAGAATATAATCGTACAGGAGATCATGGTAAATCGGGCTATATAAGCGAAAATTCATAAAATTTGAAATGGAATCTCGGAAAGCAGCTAATGCAATTTCAGCAATTTCCTTAAAAACTCATGAAACTTCTAGATTAAAAAACGAAATGCGATATGCTAAAAATAAAAATATTCCAGCTGCAACCGTTGTTTATACTGTTGTTAAAAATTCTTGTATATTTTGTAACTCGACCTCGCATGCAGGATTGAAATACAGAAATTTTACCGATGAACAAAAACGTTTTAAATTAAAAAAGGACATTGTTATAGATGTTTAAATAAAAACCATTTACTAAATCAGTGTAAAGTTAAAATTAAATCTTGTGAAACATGTCAAAGTTTTCAACACAATATATTATTTTGCCCCAAGACAAAAATTAAAAATTCAGTTCAAATTCAGCCACCTGATAAAACTGAAACTATTGAAGTTTCAGGTAATCCAGCTGTAATGACTTCAGTTTTCCAACATAATAACTCGCTAAATAGTTATTCTACTTTATTACAAACCGCTCAAGTTCAAATTGAAAACAGATCTAAAAAATTAATGGCGAGAATACTCAATGATTCTGCTTCTCAAAAATCTTTTATTCGAAGGGATTTAGCTGAAGCATTAAACGTGAAAAGTATAAAAAAAGAAAAACTTTTTATTTACACATTTTCAAATGGAAATCCTTCTGAAAAGGAATATGAATGTGTAAATATCACAATGCGTAATAAGTTTTTCCCACACTCAAGTATAAACATTGAAGCTTTAATTACGGACGAAATATGCGCTACTCAATTGTATTCAGAAATTGATCCCCAATTAATTGAAAGTTTAGTTTCGCGCGGATATAAAATGGCTGATTTATGGAATGAAAATAAACCCATTCAAATATTGTTAGGAGCAGACTTTTTATTTTCTACTTTAAAAGGAGTATTAATAAAAATCGGCAAGCACTTATTCCTTCAGCCAACGATGGTTCGGAGATTCTTTAGTTCGACAGATGCCATATGATCGTTTCAAGTGGTTTCAATGTTTTTTGCACTTCGGTTGCAAATGATTTGACATGTTTATGGAATAATGAGTCTTTTTTTAAGTACTCATGAGGGAGGGAATAAGGTGAACACGGATCATCTTACTGATTGTGAAAATAAGTTGCGGTTCGACAAAGAGAGATATGAGGCTCCTCTTTTATGGAAGTCGGATACTTATTGTGAAAATTTATGTGATAATCTTGAGGTCGCGCAGAAAAGAGATTCTGTTTATTGGAAAGGAAATTTAATGCTGACGAATCTTTATTTGAAAGATATAATGCTGTCTTGAAGGAGCGGTTAAGTGAAGGAATTATTGAAATGTGTGATTCTAATTGTTTTGTCGGTTATATTCAATGCCGCATAGGGATGTTTTTAAAGAAACTTCTTCCAGAACGAAAACAAGAATTATTTACGATGATAGTAGTAAACGGAAAAATATTTTAAGTTTCAATGAATGTCTTTTTTCGGGAGATAAATCAAATCCTAATGTTGTAGATGTTATTCTAAAATTTAGAATTCACATAAAATAGGATTTAACGGGGACATAGCTCGGGCATTTTTACAAATACAAGTTTCGGAATATGATAGGAATTATTTATGTTTTATTATAAAAATTGCGATAGAACTCAACCCCCTACAATGTTTCATTTTAATAGACATAGTTTTAGAGTCACCTGTTCTCCTTTCGTCTTAGCAGCAACTATCAAAACGGATATTAAGAATTTCAAAAGTACTTATCCGCTTGCATATGAAATGTTGAATAATAACTTATACGTAGACGATCCCGTTTTTAGGAAGTTCTACGGTAGAAGAGGCTTTCAAATTACCTACTGATGCTGTTTATATTTTGAAAGATGCAAATATGACTATGAGAAAATTTGACGCAAATTCGAAAAAACTTAAAATGTTATGGAAAAATTCTAATTCATCGATTGAAATTAATGAAAATCCTGATTCACATTTGAATGTCTTAGGACTTAAACGGAATAATGAAGATGATGTTTTCGAAGTTGATTTAACATCTCTGTTGTCAAATTTTAATGCTAGTAAATGCACTAAAAGAAATGTTCTCTGTACTGCTGCGAAAATATTTGATCCTTCAAGATTTGTTTCTCCAATTTTGATTTGAGTAAAGTCACTACTAAGAAAACTGATTAAGAAAATTTCTTTTAATATAAAATTAGGCGATATAACAGTTAAAATATATTTTTGATGTCAGCACTTGTAATTCCTGATAATAATTTGAATCAATGAAAAACTTGAAAGAACAACATAGAGTATATCAGTATTGGGAAAAATATTTTTAATAATTTTTTCCCAAACTCTGATATTATAATATATGTTGTTTGGTTGAAAATTTCTGATTCCATTAAATATACGTAATTTTATTTGAATTTATGTGTGTTTTAAAAGAAATTTATTTTAATTTTTGATTTAAGAAATTTGCAAAATATTTTTTTGTCTGTATTAGCGTTCCATTGTTCCTCTGTATTTATAATGCTATGGCATAATTTAGTTATCTGAACTGAAATCAGATTAAGACTTATTAACAAAGGTTGACTAATTTTGCAATGAGAAAAATTAGTTTTATGGTATAAAAGTGAAATATCTATAAATTATATTACATTTTGTGATTTAAATTTTTTACAATAAAAATAATTTTGATTTAAATTACTTGTCTGAATGATAGTAATTTAAATCAAAATACAATATAAAAAAACAATGTAAAAAAATTTTTTAAGAAGCTATTTTAAATGCCAAATTTCTTGAATTTTTCTGAAATAAAAAAGGAAATAAGTGTTTTAATTAATCTGTGGTAAAGGAAATGTTTAAAAAGATATCATTATGAAAAATTAGGGGAGTTGATCCTAAATTAGGGACGTAAAAACTTGATATTATTTTTTATTATTTTTTTATACCAATTATTTTTTTGCATAAATAGCTAAAATTTGTGAAGTGGGTAATATAGAATTTTTGAAAATTTCTTAAGGTAAGATGTAGGATACATTCAATACCTTAGATCAACACACGATTTGTAGTCTTTCATAAATAAGATAATTCACTATTAATAGGGAATAAAAAGTTTTAATTGCTTCAATTGGTTAACAAGCAAGAAAAAATACATTTAAACTTATTTATGACATTGTTATTGAAATATTAAATCATTAAAATAAATTTTCTTAAAAGTTAAAAATAAATAAAAATAAAAAAAAACCCGACTCCCAAATCGTAATATCAGGATCAAGGTCTACAGTGCCCATTTCTGTTTTCCTAACCGAGGCCCCTTGGGATGCGAAGCATAAGTTCCGGTTTGGTGGTCACCCCAAAGCGAAATCCCTGGTATTTATTTCCAAGCATGGTTGGTATTCAGTTTATCGACATACTGAAAGGATAAAGGGTTGAGTCTACCTTGCTCGAGGATCGAACCTCGGACCTGTGCCTTGGGAGCGCTAAGTCATCGTGCTTAAAAAATGTAAAAGCTTCAGTAAATTTTACGGTACAGATTTCCACATGCAACTGAACTTTATAGAGAAATTTGGGGCTGCAAGATATTACAGTAGAAAAGAAATTAAACTTAAGACTCCATTAGAACTTCTAACCTGCCTAATCTCATACGGTGAAGATGTTTTATTACGTATGAGAATTTTCAAATACTTTTAATTATTTCTACATCAGTTGTAAGCTGTGAACGTTTATTCAGCAAATTAAAATTAATTTTGGCGTACTTATGATCCACCATGAGTCAAAACCGTCTAAGTGATTTAAGATTTTTCAAGTACAGAAAAAGAAAAATTTGAAATGATCAACTTTGATGAAGTAATTGATCAATTCGCTTCAGCAAAGGCAAGAAAATTGTATTTAGTGTAATATATTACATTGTAAATAATTACATCTATTTATATATCTGTAATATATATTGAATTATTTTAGATTAAAAAATATTATGTTTTTTAAATAATTGTTTTAGTATATAAAATAAATAATATTTAATTAATTCTACATCACAAAAAAGTCCGATTATTCTTTTGACACTTTTCCGAATCCAATCTAAGCATTTTTTTTTTTGTTAATATTAGAATTGAATTTTGTTTTAATTTAAAGCTTAGTCTTAGACTTTAAATTAATATATTTTCGATTATTTTATGGTATTTTATAGTAAGTACAATATTTTATTATTATTTATATTGTATTCTTATTATAAGTATACTGCCGCCCAACTTGTCTAGTGGTCAGCGTGCCTGACTGCGGATAAGGAGGTCGTGGGTTCGAATCCCGGTTCGGGCATGCATGTACTTTTTCTCTCTATCTATCCTGTCTTTGTCTTTTCCTTGTATGAATGAGGTGTGAATGGTTGCCTACCTTATTAACGGGTATCTATGGCATGTGTGTACTGAGGAAGTCGGACTCCACACCTAAATATGGTTCAGTTGGAAAAATGGAGCAGCGCACCCCATGTTGCCAGCCTAGATGGCACACGGCAACAACAACATTACAAGTATACTCTATTTATTATAATGTATATATATATATATATATATATATATATATATATATATATATATATATATTTAGCTATATTAAAGTATACTCTTATTACTGAATACATTTTACTCCCATGTTTACATTGTATTACTATTTTTTTTCAAGGAAGCGCCCTAAAAGTTTCGTACACGGGCGCCTCACTACGCCACTGCGAGAATGTTAATTTTCATTTTAAATATGATGTTTAGATAATTAGTTCAATGTGAGATTGTTTCTTAGTCATTAAAGTAATTATCCGAATGTCATTGTTTATTGTGCGCTCGTCAAATTTCTTAAAAATATTCTTTTTTTATCATAAGTCGTGGTGGAATGTATACTAGTGAGTAAAAGGTAGTCGTAAGAAGATAAATAAAGCCAAAATAATTAGTTAATTATCTCAACCAACCAAAGCTATGTTGATCTGCAACAAGTTTGCAAACCATTAGTTTTCATTAAAAAATTTTACATAAGGAAAATGTCGGTCTTAGAAAATGCGAAACAAACTGTTTCTGCATTGAAGAATTTTATTAACATTAAAAAAAAATAAATAAATAAACCGCAAAACATTCTCATCAAAGTTTATTTTTAATTTCGGTCAACCGTTTCCCACAATTCTTCCTGTTTTAGAAGTCAGTATTTTTGCTATTGATTTAAATTGAAAGAAAATAAGCATTTGGTATTAATAATTTTTTTAAACGAATAGTAAGAAAAGTTAAGATGAAATTAGTATTTTCATCAATATGTACATAAAATTCAGAAATAAAATTTAAAAATATGGTACATCCCTGGTGCTAGGGTTATGATCTTGATTTTTAGAGCCTCCAGAATTTTGTTTCTAGAAATAACAAATTTGTTTGCTTGTTCTTAATTCCATGAAACTATTACCACAACCTTCTTCGATTAACTGTGTTATGCTAATTATCACTTTTCTAGTTATTAATAACATAATTCAACGGACTTCATCGATTTTCATCTGTTGAAAAAGACTACCTTCATAAGCACAATTAATATTCAATTTCTCGCTTGCTTCATGGGAAAAAGACAAGACTGCTACCATCAGGTGCTTCTGAGAAACAAAATTTGATGATTAAAGCTCTAAATGACTTTTGATTCTTTAAACAAACGATATTTTATAACAGTCTCCCTTGGGAATCATCAAAAGATTGTTTTGAAATATCCAGGCAGACGAGTTGCTGAAAAACAATGTAGTGTCTACAGAAACGGTAGTACTTTAGACTTCAAAAACATCTGCTTCAATCTCTAGTATTGAATATGCTGAACTCTATCCTAATTGGTCAATGAAAAATCGACTCTCCTAATTGGTCAATAAGGAATCTAAGGCGAAAAGTTTGCTCTTAGCTTCGGAATTTCAAGTTATAACCTTGCTTGTTGTACTTGCAAACGCTACTTTTTTATCTTATCTCTCTCTTTGCTTTTAAAACGGTGAATTCAGTTGCCTTATATTCTTCAAATATACGATTGAATTTCCTTGGTAAGTACATATTTTTCCTATATTAATGTTAAGCATTCTTAAATATTAAAATATAATTTAATAACAGTATTTATGGAACTTTATTATCCTTACGTATTCAGTTTTGAGAAGAATGTTAATTAAAATTTCATTGTTGTTAAAAACTGTATTTGGCAATTCTACCGTTCTTTTAAATGTATGTTTGAAGAAATGAAGCGAAAGTGTGCGTCAAAAAGTTCGGAAATGGTGTTCTAAATTTTTGATGAGTATTGTATAAAAACTCAATTTTTCTCAATGCGAGCTATAAGCCTACGAGCATATTGCTCCAGAACTGTTTCTGTCATATTACTACTACTTTTTTACCATATTAATTTATCATTTTAAATATAAATTCATTAGAAATACGGTAACTGAAATTTATGTCATTATTAATAAATGAATTAAAATTATTCTTTTAAATTCAAGCCAGGAATAGACGTAGAATTTAATCAATTAAATTAATTAAATGTAGAAATTTTATTTAAAAAAAGATATTAATTTTAAAATGAACTCGTTAACTTGCTGATGGAGAGTAATATAAATTATCCCATTGCTTCTCAAGTGCCAAATACATTTAATATCATTATAAAAGCGCTTGTGATGAGATGACAGAAATAAATAATGGATGAATTCATGTAAAGCTTATTTTATCCATTTAAAGAGTTCGAAAAATTATACAATTATAATTTTTAATGCATATGGTATAATATGTTTTTTTCTGATTGGAAATAAAAATATAAAAATTTAAGTGTTATATAAAGCAACATGTTTGTTAGAGTTATGGTATGCATTGTTGCTTAATGAAACCTGATATGTAAAATCCAATTCTCAGTGAATGTAATGTTACTATTCCAATTAATTATTGGATATACATTAAATTATTTTCCAAATTCATTAATGAGAAGAAATATTAGAAAATCTTTAAAAAAAATGAATTTTCGTTTTACTTACTAAATTTTATTATTGTTTCATTTGTTAATTTCTAAATGACTCTGATTTTTAACTAATATTTATCTAATTTTAATAACATTTTAGTTGTAGAATGTTCTATAATAATCTATAGTTATCTATTTTGAACTAATATTAATCTATATTAATAACATTTTGTTTGCATAATGTAGAAAATAATTCATACATTTTATGGATTAAAAAGAAAAATTAATTTAATAGATTTTGTTGTTTCATAGTCCACTATTTTAATACGATGACTTTTATATAATAATTGATTGTACAGAATTGTTTTCTTAAAAACTAACGATTGTTTGATTTTTGATATTTAAATTCTACTCTTTATTTCAATACTGAGAAATTTACTTGGTGGATTGTTGTTTTAATAAGTTACAGAAATTATGAATTTTTTTTCTTGAATAATGATTCGGTAAGTTAAATGTGATTTCAAAATTCCTCCACATAACAAATAATATAAATTTAATCAAAATTTCATAATTCTAGATGTTGACATAAAAGGTGTATTATAAATAAGAATGATTCAGCGAATCAATTCTTAACTTATAGAATAGATGATTATATAGAAAAAAATAAAAAGTCCTAAATAAGAAAAATTGACGACTTATCCAAAACATCGTATTATCGTATTTGCTTATGAAAATATTAAAAATGATTATGAATTTACTGCATCTGCATTGCTATTAAAATAATTACGCTAAGTGAATGCGCCATGCCAATCTCCAAAACTAAACTTCTGCTAACCAAATCGTCCTTGTAATTCCCAAATTGTGGCAAGTGTTAACAATATAAGTTTAAACAAAATTACATGTATTATTTAACATTAGCCAAATTTTTTAAGAATTTTTTTTTATTTTAATCTTGTAAATATCGTCCCAAGACCGTTAACCCCAGATTTCTTTCTTCAAACCTTTATCATCATTTAATGCGTTGTTCGTCACAGAAAATTTCTCTATTGTTGCTGATATCCCTGGTAAGCAGAAAGCGTACTCAACAATCTTCAACAAATTGGGAGCCGCTCTGTGATTATCCATGAGCCATTTTTTTCATTTGAAACAATTATGCCTTTGATAGTACAGCAGATTATTATTGTTCGATGGTTTTCATATATCACACACACATACATTACAGAAATAAATGACAAATGATTCGAATTTGTGTCTTTCGCAGATAATTACTATTACAGGATTTTGATCATCTATAAAATATTTTTTTAACGGGACGTAGAATAAACCGACCAGGATACCGAGATTTTTCGACAAAATCTGTGACTATTCTGCAATCTGTATGATGTATATAGCGTTCCGAAATGTGATTTCCATAAATAACGATATTTATTATAGACTTAATTTTTTTCAAATAAAATGCAGTTCCATTTTCAAATGAGGTCTTTCGTATAAAATAATGAGTGTTATTGTACTAAACAAATGAGTTGTTACTGTACATATTTATATACATTTTATTGCATATTGCAATGTAGTGAAGCTGACCTTCTATACTTTTATCGGGTGAGCACAGACGATCATTTTAAGAATAGGAAAGAGCCACATGCTTTCGCTCAAGCGGTGACTCACTCATTTTATTCATTAGCCAGAAAAGTTTTCTTTGTGTCAAAAACATTCATATAAAGTTGATTTAGCGTTAAGTAATGATTATCAAAGTAAGGTGTATGAGTTGTACAATAAGTTAATGGTTTAAGTGGAAATTTAAAGAAAATTCCAAAAATATCCAAGGAATGTTTAAGAATGTTGTATTCATTAACATTCATCTTACTGTCTTAGAATTAGAAACCAGATTCAGCGAACTAGAAAGTTAAGTTAGAGACGTGTTACAAATCAGTTAAAATTTAATGGAATTTGGTAAGATGAGATGGATGAGTTGAAATTTGAGGCAGACATAGCCTGACAGCCAGAGCTAAAAACTTCTTTGAAAGGCATGCTCTGCTTCACAACTACAAATTTCCTATTCTATTTGTCAAACGACTCTGTTCGATTGAGAACATAAAATATAGTCATTCGATTTGGGGGCCCCTCTGATTTTGAGGCTGGATCAGTTGCCCTTAGGCCCCTGTCTTAATCAGGTTCTGGAGACATGTTCTGTCTGTAAAATGAGTTGATATGAGCTTTTATATTATCATGAAAGGTTGTAGACTGTTGAAGAAGGCCATCTTTCGGTTCGATAGGATGCGAATTTTATACATGACCCAGCTAAAGTTTATTATTTTAAGAGTAAATATATTCTTTAGGTTTCATTGGGATCATTGTCTCACTGTAATGTCCAGAAGAGCTGTGCGTTTCCTTTATTCAAAATTTAGACTTTTCCAGCTCCCGTTGTCAAAAATACGCTCTGAAAACAGGTTACATTAACGTAACCTAATCTAACTTGTACATTAAGCATTTATTTTCATAATTCAAGATTTAATGTATTAACTGTTTATCCAGTTTTGTATTGCTTGGTTATGCATTATTTCAAGCTCATTCTTATTTCATTCGTTTCTGTTGCATGATATTTTTACTTTCTTATTAAAAAATTTTTTTTCAATACAAATCTTACTAAGGTAATACTTAGAAAAAATGTGTTCGATTGCTTTTGAAACAGAAAGCAAATTTAATAAATTCTAAAAGATTAAATTTATGGATTCAAATATAGGATCAGGATCACATTTTGGGATGCTCAGTGACTTTCTAGTGTATAGCCCTAACATATAGCAAATAAATAATTACAAATTATTTCAGTTATTTATAATTGGTGAGATGCTGAAACATTTCATGTTTATTCACTATATATCAAATTTGAAACAGCACCTTATTGTGATATGCTGAATGAACTGTAACTTCATGCATTAAATTATGAAAATTATGTAATTTTAGTAATTTCATGCTTATTTTTATTATGTTCATCAAAGTGTTTGTGAAATTTGAAAGAAATTAAGTTTAAATACCAGTGTTTTGTAAAATTGACAATCCTTATTATGCGAATAAGGGATTTTTTTTTCTTCAAAGACATTCTAAGTTTTTTTTATGTTTTTTATAAATACATTTGACCGTACGAATTTTTGTTTAAATCCAAAAATCAAGAATTTTATCCTTCTTTTTTTCTAGAATTTAAGCATTTTTTCTAGAATTTAAGAATTGATTCCCTGAATCTTATTCATTTTTATGCCAACCTCTAGAATTATGAAATTTTGATTAAATTTATATTATTCATTATATAGGGAATTTTGAAATCCATTTAAATTATCAAATTTGATTTTCAACTGGAAATATTCTTAATTTTTGTAACTTAATAAAATACCAATCCATCAAGTGAATTTCGTAGAATTGTAATAAGAGTAGAATTTAACTATTCATTTTTTAAATTAAATTTTAACTATCATAAATCCAAGTAAATCCAAGTAAAGTTTTTATGAAAACAATTCTGTACGATCAATTATCATTACTTAAAGGTCATCGAATTAAGACAGTGGATTATCAAACTACAATATCTATTAAATTAATTTTGCTTTTGAATCTATAAAAGTATGAATTATTTTCTACATTATGCAAAAAGAAAAAAATATTGTGTTGTGATAATTTTGATTCGAAGTTATTTGTTTTCATAATGTAAACAATACTTCATGCCTCTTATCCATGGCTGCTCGAAAACGTAGAGACACAACACAAGTAGACAGTGTACAGATTTAAGTAATCATTTCTTTCCAATGAAATAATGTTTTCTAAAAAGTAAACGCGGCCGGTGACCATCCCATCCCTTCAGGGGGTGCTCAATGCTCTTTATCAGTAAGATTACACCTGCCTCATATTGCTTGCATACACCTACGTTACGGTATCCGTTTACGTTGAAAAGTTCATTTTCTTTAGGTTACGTTGAAAAGTCTACTTTTTTTTTCTCTTTGCGAATCATATACTCAGAATTTCCCAGTTTCCAAAAAAAATATTTTTTGTTTCATTGTATGTGTCAATAGAAATTACATTATAGGAATTTTATAATAGAGCATCTTTTGAAAAACAAAACTGAAAATTTCCTTTTCCAACCAGAAGTGATGAAAAAAAAGATATACAATTTTTACTATTTTTTGTTTTTTTATTAAGTGCTTAATTATAGTAGTAAGTCTGCAAACGCTATTTTCTTTATGTATTCGCAAAGAAGGTTGCAATTTCGTCGCCATCAAACAAGTGAAACTTTCATTTTAATAGCACTTCTCAAAATTCCTATTTCAACCAAATTTGTAACTGTCCCACCATTAACACGGTACCTAAATTATTAATGATGGTATTTGTAAATAGCTTCGCCTATATTATTGAGTGATATTATGTACAAAATGAATTTTTTTTTATATATTTGGTTTGGTTGCCAGTTATATTTAACCTTTTTTTTATAGCTCAAAATTTTTCTTAGCTTTTACTTTATTTAAAAAAATGTAGTTGCATGAACTTTTGTCCATATTAAGACTGATGCAATAAGTATTTTTTAATTGTTTAAATCATCATTTAAGATAAAAAACACAAAAAATAATTCCTAAGTTTAATTAAATAATTACCTATGCATTTTTGGAATTTTACATTTTAAATTCCAAGCTTAATACAATTATACCTTCCATTTAATATAGATGGAGAGATTAAAATATTAAAGAAATTTCAAGAAATCTATGGGAATATTACAGAGCACTTTCGGGATTTGATCATTTTTCCCAAAAGTATATTCCTTAAAGTCAAGAGCGTAACCTTTGTAAGCCTGTATTCATCATATGAGTCCTCAGTTTTCCCATTGTTTGCCCATAAATGTCTATTAAGGTGCTCGTAGATACTGAACTGATCTAACACAGCTTGAACAATATATGTAGAATGAAAAAGATCATATTTTGATTTTCTTACTGTCAATATCTTATTTAAAAATGGTCAAAATATTTCAAAATACTTTAAGTAATCTATGCTTGAGAAATGTGTCATGATTATTATGTGCATCATGTTTGTTTATTATATGCATCATGTTTTTTCAGTTCCCATATGTCTGCTCATAAATGTAATGTCTATTAACCTACTCCTCGATACTGAGCTTATGCTTCATATCGAACAATATATGAGCGTATGGGCTTACAAAGGTCACGCTCTTGATTCTGTATCTTCCTGTCAAATGATCGAAATATGGGATGTTTCTGCATATGTTTCATAATCAATTTCTTATTAAAAACATGTTCGTTATACAGTATCATTTGTCTGCCAAATTACCTTTGTTAAATGATTTGTTATATTTCTCTGCATTGATCACCATGTTGTGTACCAAAATGTATGCATGTTTCTTGTATCTTTTATTAGATTACTATGAATTGCCAGTATGGTTGTGGCCGATTAAGCCACCAAAAAATTGATTCCTGTGTTCCATGTTACCGATTGGTTCATGGAAGACATACTGCAGATAAAGTTCTGCAATGGATAGAAAGAAAGCAGTGCTCTGAAAGTAAGTTTATAACAAAACATTTTCATAAACTTCATATACGATTTCCTATCTGTAAATTTCACTGATTCTGAGTCGTTGATATGTGATGACGAACAGCGACACTAAAAATTGCCATCGTCAAACGTCTTAGGTCTTAGTGATTGTTTAAAATGATGTCTTGAAAAGCGGTGAAATATTGCCATTGTTAATTGTCACTAGCTAACGAATGGTTAGATGTTAAATTATAATCTGCTCGATGCAGTGATAGAAGTCATGCTCGCAATGCTTGATGAAAATTGTTTTGTATTTGAGAAACCATTTATACTTCATTATTATAAATTAATGTCCTTAATTCAAATATTATAAATGTTGGTGACACTACTAAAATACCTGACGATAAAGTAAGCTATTCTCAAGGTAATAAAGAATATCGTTTGCGGGGCTGCTTTGTAATTGTTAGATAACTAACTATACAAGCGCATGAAACTTAAAAAATCTTTTACAAAAATCCTTCATCTACATCCTGCTAAATTGGAAAGCTGTAATCTGAAAAGCTTAATCTCTTGCCTTCGATTTAACTATTCAAGCGTTAAAGACCTTTTAGGCTTCAATTAAAGATTTAAAAATTCCCTTGAAATTTGAGCAATCGGAATTTATTTGGGAATAAACCGTGAATATTGGGCATTTAAAGAGATTAAACTCAACCAATAGTCTTTCGTTTAATGGATTGTCTTATCTTTAATATGTGAAAAGAAGTTAATATTACTTAAATATGCACAAAAAAATGTCTTTTTTATTCTAGCTTGAAATTGGATTAGTTTCGTACTGAGAAAAGCAAATATTTGTTAAAATAATAAAAATATTGAATTGATATATTTGCACAAGATATATTTCTCTGGACTGTTAGGATAAGTATTGACTTTTCCATGTTTCTGTTATAAATTAATAAATTCGTACTGAGAAAGAAAGAAAATTATTTCTTCAAATTATTTTTGAAGTTATTCCAAATTGATCATTAACTCAAATGTTTTCTTTTCCTGGAAAACTTTCTATTACCATAATTAGTAATAGAAGTAATAAAATAAGTAAATTTTTGTTTATAAGAAATAATTGATAAAAAAATTCTAAATCATTTTTAAAAATTTTATAAAGTTGCTAAAAATTTCAATGTGTTTAGTAGTTTTGAAATTCCTGGGAATTTTTAAGTACCAGAATAAACTGGGTCTACAAACCTGATTTTTATAAATAAAACCAATTTTTAAAAAAATATTAAGTGGATTTTTATAAATAAAGCTGATTGATAATATTATAATTCGATTAATAAACCTGATTTTTCCCTCTCCTTTACAACGCTGACTTCAATGTTTAGTAGTTTAGAATGCACTTAATGATTAATGCCCTTTTTAATCAGCCCTTGTGTGTACAAAAGAGAATAAAATAATTTAGCGATAGATAAATCAATGAATTATTTTGAATATAAATTTACAAAAGATTTGTTTTAAAAACTATTTACACTATACTTTATTAGAAAAAATAAGAAATGTCTTCATTCCATTTCAAATTAAATCTCTAGTTAAATATTTCATTTAATTGAGGATAATTTATTATCATATGAATTTCCATATTTCGCTTATTTTGGCCAACTGAATTATCTAAATACATCCAGTTTTGAAAATTTGAATGTGATCAAATGATGAAGTCAAACTCCAACATGGTGGTTCTTATTCAAAATCCATTTGACCCCATGAAATGTTTATAGCGACCTCTCTGCATAATTGTGTTCGCTTGATTCTGGGAATGAATTCGTATCTTCTCCGGCAAGGAAGTAACTTTCAACACGATGTGTTACAGGAAGAAGGAAAATAATTTGTAAGAGGTGTGGAACGCTTGAAAATTTCACACTTAGTGGAATTATTAAATATATATGCTTCAGTGTTCAAAATTAAATTTAAAAAATTCTGCAGTAAATAGTATTATTTTTTAACACCATTGCTGTCTCTCACACCCTGGCGCGTCTGTATGGTGCTATCTCGTGTGCCGGCGACACACTAGGATGACGATCGACCATTATAAGTTATACGCTCTGTTTTTAGTGTAGCATTAAAGGTTGAACGAAGAGGTTTTGTGGCTTGTCAGTTAAGCATTTATTTTAATATTTTAATGCGTGGTTCTTAAGTTTTGTTTCAATTCTTTTATATGCAATTTTAAAAATGGCAAAAGTACATTTACCTTCTGAAGATGGATGTATAAATTTTACTTTCAAGCGAATATGTTAAAAACAAATTACTTTTTGAGAATTTAGGAAGTAGAAATTTGGTACTGTTCGCATTTTATTCGCTATTCCAAGTGGTTACGCATATAAAAAAATAATTAAATGAGAAATTGAGTCCTCATGCCCATCCATTTTGGAACCGAATGGAGTTCTGAAAGGTGTGGATCACAGCATAAGGATACATTAAATAATTTCAAATCGGTGTAATCGGTTAACTTATCAAAAAGAGTGTGATAAAAATGTTGCAAAAATTTGCCTCTGCTATTTATTTTAACCCACGACCAACATAACAAGTTTACGTGTTATCATTCTCAATTCAGTCCCATTCACTGTAAATTATACCTCACATTAATGTATCTTGAAGAATGGGTTGTGAAGAAAGGTGCGGCATTTTATCTAGCTAATTGGATGTTGGAAATTTTTCTATTTCTCAAGAACAGATTTTCCCAAGTTAGTTTCCTAGAACTCCATCCAACGTTCAATGAGCGAATTGGAATTTTAAAGTCCGGAGATTCATCTAAAGATTATTTTTCTCATACAATCCTTTTTTTACCCCAATTTGTTTGTTTTTTTCAATGATGTTTTTTTCAAATTAACTGCATTTTTTAATGATAAAGTGATCGTTACCATCCTTTTAGTGGAGATCATGATTATGAATTTTTATAACAGTTCTCAAGGGTTTAAAATATTTTGACGTCGGATAACATTTCAGCTGCATATCTTATTGAGACGACATCGTCAATCTGACTTGTCGACGAATTTGCTGCCTGCCTTAGAATTGCATTGTTCGAGCAGCAGCACAGAAGCTGAAGTTCAAAATCAAATATCTGAGTGTTGTCACAACGATGAGAAAAAATCCATTCATGATTTTTACCCATAATAAACAAGTACTTTTAATTGAATTTTATATATTTTTAATTAAAGTTTTGAAAATCTTGAAAATTACCTGTTCTAAATACATGGTTTTCAAATTTTCAATGAATTAGCAATAATGCTTCCAAATCTGAATACGTTGAAAATAGAAGGAAGAGCAAAATGAATGAGACAAGATAAAACACCCACTTTATGGTTAGTTTAAATAGGCAAGGACGGTTTAATTTTTTTTTCAATTATAATTGAAACTTTGATTTAATTGTAAAAAAATTATTTCATACATTATAATTCACCTGCAGTGCCAGTGTTTTAGAAATTCCTTTCTGTAAAGCAGTGATTCTCAAACCTTATTGTGCCGCACATTTTTAATGATGTCAAATATTTATGACACACACTTTGTAAAATAGTTCATGATTATAATTTTGAATGTTAATAAAATGTCTTAAAAAATACAGTATTTTTATTACTTTACTCTTAATAAAAAGGCATATAACTAGGCATTTCTAAAATTTAATGTCACACAAAAGAGTTGCGGAGAATGGGTTGAGAATCACTGCTATAGAGTATTCATTTATAGTCCCCATTTCATAATATGATACGAGAAATTTTCTATTTATGCAATCGAAGCATTTTTTTATCTAGAATAAACAAGAATTTATCCTCAATATTAATAAAAAGTATGGAAATAACGAAAATTTCAATTTAACCCCTTAACTGCCAAATATTTTTTTTCAAAACTCGCTCCCCAGTGCCACCAGTTGCTCCCCCCCCCCATTCATGTAGGTGCAAGCAGTAAAATGCAGTATCACAGGAAAATAAGCTGTATGTTTTTCATCCAAATTTTCACTTTTAAAAATTAAAAAGGGGAAAAAAACACGAAAAAAATTATAAAATTCAAAGTATAATGAAAAAAAAATCAGAATCTTCATCGAGTGTAATGTCTTATTTTCAACATTTCTGATTATGAAGATAAAGGAAAATAATCATCTAGCTCTCTGGCATCACTATCAGACATATTCAACCAAAAAATAAAAAGCTTTTATAATATACTGCAATGAAAATGGAAGTGAAAGAATAAAAAGTTACAAACTCCTCGAATAATAACTGCAACTTCTGGAACAAGCAAGTTTACCCCGTTCCACAAGACTTTTCCTTCTCGAAATCCCCCCTTCTTTTAAACAGAAAATTATTGTAAGCAATATCTTAGGCATTTTGTTCCATTCCTTAGCCATGGGTCTAGCTTTATTGATAGCAGTGGATTAAAAAGAATCCTATCTCTGGAAAGCATATATATATATATATATATATATATATATATATAATACACACACGCTCCCAATGGCAGTCAAATGCATTTGCTTAGTGGATATATATGCTTATGGCAGTTAAGGGGTTAAGAATTTGCGAATTTGCTGCAACTTTGAGAAAAATGTTTTAATGTTTTACATAAAGTGTTCGTTTCATTAGTTGAAATTGCACCATTTTATATGATACATAATTTTATATAGATTTTTAATTAGATTAAATAATAACTGAGGGAGTTCAATGTTTAAAAATATTAAAATAATGCCAAATGTGAATACTTTGATAATTTTCATTTTATTTTGTAGCAAGAAATAAATGTATTTGCTTGTTGCACATTGTACATAATTAATCAAAACAATTTCATTATCTTCTTGCAGACGAGCCTGTTTTCAAATTAGAAAGATTTTTATTGGAAAGAGGCCAGGATTACCTGAGAATCGTAAGTTACTTACTATATATATATATAGAAATTTTATCATATTGTATGAGTGAAAAAATGATTGCAAAGATACATAATTTTAGTTAAGTATGTTTATATTTTTAATTTTTAGGTATTTAAATTTTTTACTGCCCAAAATAGTAACAAATGTTTTATTTTGTAAATTTACTTTTTACTTTGTGTACATTTCATAAAAATTAAACTTTTTATTCATAATATTTACAGTGGGAGTCTTTCCATACAGTAATACTTGATATAATTTTCTATAAACGTATTGCATTTCTCTAACATTTGATGTACAAAGAAAGAATCGATTTCTCTTATTTTTTTCTGTATATTTTTACAGAACTAATATAATGTTACATTAATGTTTGTTTGAAAAATTTGCTTAAAAATCTAGATACTATATCAAATTGTAAAGAAATTTAAAATAGCTATTTTGTAGATTGTAAATTAATGTTTTCTTATGTTCTCATGAGCAAAATTAAATAGAAGAATTTTATTGATTAACAAAATAATTTAAAGTTTCCCTTAAATGATATCAAATCTTCTAAGAATAATTTAAGTTCAAAATCTGTCTTATTCGATATTGGATAATTCCTTTCTTCCTTCAGGGGAAAAGGTTTCAGGGGTTGGAATTATCGTACTATTCCTGAAATTCCTATTTCTTTAAAACATGTCTTGAAATTTTCTTATTTTTCAGAATAAATCCTGAAGTTTCTGTATTTTTTTAATAAAATTATTTCCATAAGTTAATTTTATTTTATCCTGCATGACTAAATTAAATTCACAGTTTTAAACTATAATTACCCAGTCATCAAGCGCATTATGGATCTTAAAACGTTAGTACCAACTAAATTGCTTAATGAATTTTTATTGCTGACTAAAATTATTGAAGGAAGAAAAAAAAAGCTCATGCAAAAGCTTATAACATTCACATTCGAGCATATGAATGAATTATTACTTAAGTTTCGATCACTGTGCAACAAATTACTCTCTTTAAAAAAAATAACAGTAATTAACGTACAAAGAATAAATTGTCTGAGGGCACCAGAAATTGAAGTATAGAAAGATTATGTACAGAATAGGAAATTTATAAAAATTTCAGAATAATGATTTATTTGAATACTAGTTACAAAGTAATGAATTCAAATAAAATGTTGATCCCCTAGCTTAGATGTAATTGCTGCTTGACTAAAGGGGTTCAACATCTTATTCTGCATTGCTTAAGCTGATATACCCAATGATTTTCTGCAATATTTCTTACCAAATGTGCTCCAATCATCTAGCTAGATCATCAACTTCCCTGATAAATGCTGTCAACTTCCCATAATATCCCAGACATTTTTGTTGGGATAGAATTTGGCAATCTATCTGGCAAAGGAAGTGTTTGCAAGCTGCAATACAGTTCATAGAACACGAGCCATAAGTTGCCTGGTATTATTCTGCTGAAAAATAAATCTTGGTACTTCAAAAGGAACAGACAAATTTAACTATTATAAGAGGTATGGCTATCAAGAGAAATGGCACCTCAGACCATAACTTACAGATGAACACCTGCATGGCATGCAATAGTGAAATAATAAACAGCATGATGCCTTGTGTGTCTTCAGACACGGCATCAAGATGATCGTCAGGACACAGTTGGAAGCGGGATTTGTTCCTAAAGACTATATATCTAAAGTCAACATCATTTTGTTCAATGAATTAATGATTTACACCTAATTTTTCTCAGGCTTAATTAGATTAGATTTTACCAGAGGAAAACCATTCAGTCTCTGAAAGTTGCTCATAATAAGCTTGAATCCTGTGACAGAACATTTTTTCAATCTTTGCTAGGTACCCTAAATTCCAATGTAACAGAAATTTTTGACTTGATTCTAGAATAGTTCCTTATAAATATTTGCCAGATGCACAGTTCCAATGCGCAGGAGGTCACATTCATTTGTCATTAGAATTTAATCATTTGAATATATATATAATAACTTTGGTAATAACATTACCAAAGAGCACTGTCCCACCCGATGGTATACTGTGGAGAACGTCGTCGGACAGTAATCCTGGAGGGAACCCAGACTCATCACTTGGTCAGGGCGTGTGAGAAGAGTTCCTTAAATGGTGGACTGTCCAAACCAAGGGGACAAAAGGGGTTCTATTGGGACTAAGTGTGGTTGGAAGAGGGCCAGATGGCCTTAATTGAAAGATTCAGTACAGAACATATATATACAGATACAGGCAAGTTTACAGAGGGTATTTACATATGTACAAAGGAAGAAGGAGATGGAAGTTAGTCAGTGAGCTGAAGGAGGAGTTCAGCCTGCAGAATTTTCTTGGCACCATTCCTGAATTCTTTAAGAGGGATGAGCTGCTTGAAATGTACTTGGTGGAAATTCTTGGGAAAAGTCATTCCGAATGGTGGAGGAGAAGGTGCTCCGGATCTTGTACATCGGCGTCATGTGGGCAGACATCTGATTGCCCGTGGAATCTGCTGCAATAGGTGCTGAAGACTCTGTGCCCAGTAAGAAGCTGGTCTAGATCCTTTGTTCAAACTGAGGGCGTCCCTCAGGGTAGTGTACTTAGTGTAACATTGTTTTTATTTCCAAGGTTTTATCTATATTACCTTCTTGTATTAAAAGTACACATTACGTAGATGACTTACAGATTTCCTGTCAAGGCTCAGATATACATTCAATTGAACGACAACTACAGATGGCTGTAAATCAAATTACTGACTGGTGTGACAAAAATGGCTATACCATTTCACCAAGTAAGAGCAGTTGCATTCATTTTTGTAGGAAACGTGGCCTTCACCCTGATTCCAATATCCAACTTCAGGAGGTATCCATTCCTGTTGTTAATGAGATACGATACCTTGGGGTAATTTTTGATAACAGACTTACCTTCTTGCCCCATATATTACATTTACGTAAAAAGTGTGAATGATCTCTTAACATACTAAAAGTTCTTTCCAATACTTCTTGGGGTGCTGATCGAACCTCATTGTGCAGAATATACCAGTCTATCATTGTCCAGTATCGATTATGGTAGTGTGGCTTATGGTTCAGCTTTAAAGTCTGCCCTAAAATGGTTAGACCCAATTCATCACGCTGAACTTCATGTTTATAGTGGAGCGTTTCGTACCTCACCTGTCGACAGTCTCTATGTTAACTGCAACATACTTCCTTTAAAACTACGACGCATTAAGCTTTCCCTTAGTTATTATTTCAAGAGTTTTTCTACTCTAAACCATCCCCTAAGGTCTGCAAGAGTTGACTCTACGTTAAAGAGACTTTTTAACGCTCACCCTTCTTGCACTCCTCCCTTTTATGCTAGGATTCAACAACCTCTTATAGAGGAAGCTGATCTTCATTTAACTCCAGTTGAGATTGCTGACTACAATAGTATTCCCCCATGGGCTTTTCCACAAATATGCTGTCTAAACAACTTTTCTCTGTTTAGCAAAGAACAAACTGATCCCATAATTTTCAAACAAATTTATGGTATTCATTGGAATCAATTTCATGATTACTTCCCGATCTTTACTGATGGATCAAAAACAGAATCGGCATAGTTTATGTCTCGGCTGTGGCATAGTTTATGGCACTAATATCTATAGCTATTGTCTTTCATCAGTCTGTTCTATTTACACAGCTGAAATTGTTGCCATTTTGAAAGCTCTTAACATAATCAAGTGCTCTCGCAGCCGCAAATTCCGCATTTATACTGACAGTATGAGCATTATAAAACAGCTTAATTTTCCTCAACATTTTCAGCCCCTGATTAATAAAATCTTAGTTTTGTTAAATGAAATGTCTCGTAATGGTTTCGAAATATTGTTTTGCTGGATACCTAGTCATGTCAGTATTACTGGCAATGAATTAGCAGACTTAGCTGCTAAAGAAGGTAAAGACCCTATAGACCAAGCAATCCCTTATGCCGATATCAAGCATTCAATCTCTGTATATACGCATTCTATTTGGCAGAATTCTTGGAATACGCAAGTAACAAACAAACAAACTTTTCTGTGTTAAACCTCACATTCGGAACTGGAGTAATATCTCATACAGACGTGCTGACATTATTTTATCCAGATTTCGAATTGGTCATACTCGTTTGACACACAGTTACATTTTATTTAAGGAACCTGCACCTCTGTGTTCGAGTTGTAAAATAGTTTTAACTATATATCATATCTTAATTGAATGTCCTAATTTTAACCATCTTCATCTTACCTTTTTCCCCAACACTGTCTTAAATTTACTGGACTTGATTGGGGAAATACCTCATTCAAATCTCTTGCTTTCTAAAGGACTATCAGAATTTTGCACTGCTTATAACGTATTCTCTTTACTCCAAAAATTATTTAATAAGATTCAAATTTATAGTCTTTTACTGCAATAAACTTGTTTGCCATTTTTAAAATGGATATTTTATACTGATTTCAAAAAATTCTTAAACTTTCGCTCAGCGCAGTATGTCTTTTTTGGATTTTGCGCCAGGAAAAGACACATCACTCTCACTCAAAAAACATTTATTTTTATGTTAAAATATTTTGTTACCCAAAAATTAGATGTCATAATTTCAATATCTTGTTTCTTATATAATAATTTTAGTAATTTTAACTAGTACCCTTTTCTAGGTTGAAGCACTTTGATTTTTCCAATTTTTTTGAAAACTTTCTACTGCAGAACATACTTACATTAATAATATGCAAATTATTGCAAGTGAATATTTTGTTGCTCTAAATAACTCTTAAGTTAATATTGCTCTAAAATTAATTTTTTTCCTTCACAAATTATTTTCATGTTCTTCAATGGAGTGTTATTTTAATTTTGCATTATTATTTAATGATACCAAATTGACTTGTAATTTTAATTCAAAACTTCTATTTAATCAATTAATAAATGTTTACAAAATAATATAAGTCACTAAAGTTTAAAGTTAACATACTTAATAGGTCTTGAGAAGAATTTTTGGTTTTTATTTGATGGATATTGTTCAAAATATATTAAAAATGTAAATGCTGCTTTTGAAGAAAATTTGTCAAAGAGAGTAGATTTAAATTAGATTAGATTTAAGATAGGGTGGTTCCAAAAGAACCCAGCACTGCAACCATAGGTCTATTGTACTATACCCCACACAAAGCTCTATTTGAAGAGACCAGTGGCTGAAGCAAAATTCAGCAGATATTTTACAGGAATTTCTTGCAACATCCAAGGTTCAATGAAGTGCTGACCCAGGTGTTGAAATCTATGTGCTGAAAAGGTTTCACTTTCACATAAAATGTGTATTAAAGTTTTTCCATATAATGACAACCTTTACAAGTTAGATCTTCTGAAACTCCCATTAAAAGAGAGTAGATAGATATTTTTCCTCGATGTCTTCATTTGTGTTAAAATGAAATTTAAAGTTTTTCAATTAATTCTATTAGAAATTAGACATAAAAACAGATCTCTATTTTTTCTTGTGTTTAGACATAGATTTGTTATTGATTAGTATTTTCTATAAAAAGTGTCATTTTTCTGTTACAGAGGTTAAGAAGAATCCTGGAGGAGGAAATGTGCTTGGATGATAGCGGGATATACTCCCGCAAATTCTTGAGGAGAATGAAGCAGATCCCGGCGGATCTTCTTGACTTCATTAAATAACTTCTATCAGTCGAATCCTCTCAATGATGAGGGATTTATGGAGGGTTTTGAGAGTGATCTCAAATTCTACATTGCTAAACGATATGATAGAAGTTCTTCTGATGTATGTATAATTATTAGAAATATTATCTGATTTATAATTTGCAGAGCAATAATGATTGTGTGTGTGTTATTAAAAAGCATTTTCACATGAGTCCTATGTTGCTTTTCTATTAAAAATGTTATATATTTATAGTCTTTTTTTAAAAAAAGGTATGATACATAAAATGTCCTTGAAATTGTAAAACCTTATCAGTTATTCAGGTTGTGCTATAATACCATAATTAATATGACACAAAACTCGCACTGCAAAGGTGCAATGCATTTCTCAAAAGTTGATAAAATCATAAAAGTCTAAAATTGAATTTTATACGTACACATATAACAATGCAGAAAAGAGTTATATTTACAACGTAACATTTGTGAACATCACACTGCGTGAAACCAGAAAGGAATAAAATTGTCCTAACTTCATCGATTCTGTAACACTGTTTATTCTGCCTCATTTACAGATTAGGCATAAGTAAACAAGTTATTGCAGACTAGATCAAGAGAACTGTTCTTTACAAAGATAGGTTAAGCTGCACATGTAGGAAGATAATGTCATTACAATAACAATACTACACCTTATCTTGAAAATATGAAACTCCATTCCTTCATTCAAAATAATTTCACACTTCAAAGCTGCATTTAAGGTTTCTTACTTCAATGTTAGTGAGTTTAAATTGTTTCCATTCTGGTAAAACTGATGGACAATAATATAAAACAGCCAAAGGTTGCTCTAAAACAGTTAATGTTTGCTGCTTTAATTGCCTTCCTGGAGAAAACTTCATATTTTTATAGTGGACTAATCACATATTGTAAATGTGGAAATCAGCAAAGAGCTCTTAAGTTATATAGTTTGCAGGTTCTATCTTATACATGAATGCTTTTAGTAGTTCAGAATCTACTTAGAACTATAAGTACCGCCTAATTATCCCTTGTGAGAAAAAATTATCATGGAGCAAAGAACAAACAAAATGAAATCCATTCCAACAGATGTACACGTGGAAGCCTTACACAGCATCTTTCTCGTTTAGATTCAGTGGCTGAAATCGAATCCAGAAACTCACTCTGAAAAGCACTTTCCTACTACTAGGCTGAGTGATACCCTTTTTAGCAATATTTCACAAATTCTGTTTTAGATCTCTTTTCATCTCCAGAAAGGTACACCTATTATGACCTGTTGTTTTATTCAGTCTACCAATGTCTTAACTGTAGCTGAATAGTTAGCACTCTGGCCTTTGGTTGAATACTCAGTATTTTCTTATCTTACTTTAGACTTGAATGTTTGTAGTACTTTGGAATTCATTTTAAAAACTGAAACCTTCGGTTTAATCATCCCTTACATTAAAAAATGATCATTGATTGATAAGCAAATCAAACCAAGTCATCAACTGAACAATTGTTTATTTGTTTGGCATATAAAATAATTGATAATATGGAATTTTAATCATTGAAAAATCTATGATATCTTAATTGCATTATTCCATATTTGAATACACTGTTTTTCTGGCTTCAGTAAAGGAAATTAAATTTGATAAAGAAAATGCATAGATTTTTGCAGTTTTATGTTTTTATCTAATTGAAATTGAATTCTGACCTCAGTCTGTTGGACTTGCTTACATCTATTAATTGCATGTACCTTTTTACAGAAGCATTTTTATTTAATTTGTGTCAAGTATTCTCATGATATTGCTCTGTATGCCACCTGCAAAGTTTTCAGTAAAGTATTTAGTACTTGGGCTTCTGTGTATAGCAGTTTGTGAGTTTAAATCCAACCTTGGAAATAGATGTTTCTAGTAATTCAGAATCCACTTTATAAACTGTGTGTACTAGTCTAAACTCGTGTGTAAAAATCATATTTAAATAAAACCATGATGAATTGATGAAAAATAAGTGGATCCATATGTGGACAGCAAGGCAGCAACCAAGCAGACTTTGTCTATCAACACAAGAGGCAATTTACTTGGAGGACACTGCAATCTCGATATATTTTAAGTGCTTTTACTACCATTTGTGAACACAATAGATATGAGTCTGGTCTGCTTGATGAACACACACACAATAGATCTAAGACTGGTTAAACTTAATGAACACAGTGTATCTGACACTGATTCACCTAATGAACACGATATATCTAAGACTTAGTCACTCAGTAAACATAATAGGTCTAAGACTAGGTTGTTTATAACAGCCACTATTTTATAAAAACAAAAATAATTCATTTTCAAACCATGCCATATTGTAGCCATATCAATTCTAATACATGTTTACTATCTGAAGTTAGATGTGTTATAGAATCAGTTGTTTTGGAGTATATAGCATTTTTATTTTCTTGTTATATAATAATTGAAGAATTGTATACATTAACACTTAACTTAAAAAAAAACTATAATAGAAATTCTAAATTTTATTTTATATAATTACCGAATAAAAAAACATTCAGAAAATAAAAAGTTTAATGCTAATCAACCTTAATAAAAATTATGTTTTATTATATTACAATTTCATAATTGATATAGAGAAGATATTCAAGAGCAGTAAATTTTTATTTAAGAACATTAGGCTTTTTTCTTTTTTTTTAAAAAAAAAATAATATATTTCAGTTTTAATTAACAAAGGATTAACAAAACTTAGAAATTTTTCATTAGAAAGTTTAAACAAATTTTCTAATGAAAAAACAAATTTTCTAATGAAAAATTTCTAAGAACATTTAAGCAAATTTTCTTAAAAGCAGTATTAAATTTTGACATTTCAATTAATTTTATTAAAATTGATTATAAAAACAGATATGTTATAGCTAATTTAAAGTTTCGTTCTATTTATTTATCAACAAAGAAAACGAAAATAATGAAGCTCTTTTCATTATATAGACATTAAGGTAAATTTATTATCATTCACGAGAATACTTCTGGCTCAGTTTATCTTGTTTTGGACTTTGTGATGCAAAACTTAATGAGCCAATCAACTAACCATGAGAACATATTAGTAATTTATTCTTATAAAACACAATTTACCACTATACATGCTCATGTAGCAACTTGAACAATACCAGATGAATGTTGTGTCTTTTTCTTCAATGTGCATTTCTGTCTTGATGCTGTTACAGGTGAATGTATCCATCTACAAAAAGTTTTCACAAAATGCAATATAAGATGTCAATGTTAAAATGCTTGAAGGCCATAGCTATGTGTTTGGTATTAAAAATAGTTATGTGTGAAAAAAAGTATATCAACTATCTCCTTTTTATTTAAAAATAACAGGGATCTATTTTAGGGCATCCTCATGGATACAACGTGGTTCTATGTCTAAGTCCATATTTCTTATAGGAAAAAAGGGGATTAATGATTTCATTTCACATTTCTGTATTTCAGTGATTTTGTAATAGTCCTTTAGAAAGATTATTTTAATTTATTGAATTTAATATGAAAAATTTTTACTTATTAATAGAAAACATTTATTAATGTTTCATTGACTCCCAAAACAATTGCCATATTTCTTGACATAAACTGAAAACCTCCAGCTGTTATCCAGGTCAAAGTGCTGACTGAAAGTGATTGCTTTTAAGAATTGAAGTTCTAGCATTTAATACACAGGATTACAAAAACAATTTCAAAGACGGACACTCCATTTCCAATTATTTTCCATACTTTTCTGTTTCAAAACATGATCTTTAAATTTGAAAGCCATATTCAAAATATGTCCTCTAATGTAGTGGTAATTCAAAAATTTTCTACTAAACTATCCACCTATCAAGTTCACTTTCCAAGAGTTGCTCTGAAATATTTCGTTTTTACATGCTTATTGTATGCATTTTAATATACAAGTTATATACTATTGCATATGGTTCAACTGTTAATGATTTCGAATTCCAGTTATGGGCATGGATATTTGTAGTGGTTTGAATCCACTTTAAACTGCAGGTCCCTATCTAATTAAAACGCAAAAGATGAGTGGTTAGTAACAAATAGTATAACAGAATTTTTCCTTATACTTTCGACACATTACTAATAGTCATTTAAAGCAATCATTACAGTGAAATAAATTCTAATGTTAAGCTTTTATATAATCATTATGACACATATTAAAATTAAAACATTATTGATCATTGATGTTTTTGCCAGTTGTATTTATTATTGATATTGTGTTTTTATTCTAGGAAGAAGATGTGCCAGCGCACTTTGGCAACAATGAAGCAGCTGTTGCATCATGCTCTGGTAATATTAACAACTCTAAGAATAATGTTCGCAATATTAAAAACATTTTGCACATAATTTTTAATAGAAGTTGAGAGCTTTTTAAAATTTTAATTTGAGAAATCACATTTTTAATTTAATTTTGTCTTAAAGCAAAAAAAATCAAATTAGTTTAGTTACCGTATTTTTCTGTATATAATACACAGCGGCGTGCAATCCGCAGTAATTTCTTCGGCGAATTGTCGAAAATATATACTGCTGTTAATGTGGGTATAATGAAAATAAAAAATGCACAGTTTGATTAAAAACATGATGTACAAAAAAAAACTTTTGTGTCACGAAAAAGATTTTTTAAATACCTTTCATCGCAAAGTATAACCAAGATGAAAGCAGGAGATCGATCAAGAGAAATAATTCTGAGAAGCCAGTAAAACATGTAGATTTTTATTTTTTAATAATTTTTAAAATGAGGGTAGACATTTTTTATTAAAAATAAAAAGTTTTTCGTTTATAATTAAATGAGAGAAATGGATTGTTTTTGAATTGCTCGTTTGATACATTTTTTCTTCTGCACCGCGTGTGCTTTGTCTTTATCCTACTGTAACATGTTTGTCGCCATTTATTTTATTTGCCTTCTCTATAGCTTTTAGTTTAAAATATGAATTGTAACTTAGAACTTTTTGCTTCCCCATGATGATATATGAATTTGAAATGTTTTCAGAATGAAGTAACTCTGGTCAAAACAAAATCAGTTTTTGAAACTATCTTTACAATGAACCAAAATCGTTCTTGAATGAAATTGGACAAAACTGATTATAGATAAAATAAATTAGTTTAGTAGTGGCGTTTATTTGTTATTTAGTCTGTTAAATATTTTATAAAACATTAACAGCATTTTTTCAATAAATTGTACTTAATTGTTTTTTAATGAAGAATGATTTTTTTAAAATCAGATTATTTGCATAATATGCACTGTTCATTTTGAAACTTTTTTAACACGTAATCTGCAAATTATATATAGAAATATGCAGTAATTAGAATGACCCGTTCTTTTATGAGTCTAATTTATTAAGTTATTGATGATTTAAAAAATTCAATATTAAATTGTATTATGCAATGAAAATATACCCAGTTTTTAATTATGCTCATTTCTATTCAATTATTAAATTATAAACCTGTTTATTGAAAACTAGCAGCTACATGCTCTATCAGGTCTTTATAATTAAAAAACAATTGGAAATAAAATATTCTCTGCCAATTTTTGCAAAAATATTTTCACTCCCTTTTTGATAATAGAACTTGTTGCTAAACATTTATAGATAAATGAGGATCAAATATAGTGAGTAACATATTGAAGTTCTCAATAGAAAACATGTGTATCTTTAAAATTTGAACGTTATTTGTTATCTAATTTATTATTATTTATTCTTGTTCAAAACACTGTTTTGCTCCACTAAATAAAACCTTTCTTATGGATCCTCAGGAAGACAAATTGATTAAGATGTTGAACGCTTCAAACTTACTCTTATTTATGGAGTAATGTAATATGAAATTGTTGAAATTCGAGTGTTCTTCAATCCTTGCTCCAGAGAATTTTCTCTCAACACTACATTATGAATAACATAAACTTTTTCAGTGTGTTAGAGAAAAAAATAATTCAGACTTTATTTATTGATGCGCATTCAAATCTGAAAATATCTTTGTTCTTAAAAATTAAAAAATATATGCATGGAGAACTGAGTAGAAACATAAATTGTATAGTTGAGTTAGATTTTAAACCTCATTCAATTTATTTCCCTTTTTAGTTACAAAAACTGCTAACAGTTTTTACTTAGCGGTAAAGTATAAGTAACAATTTTGAGAACAATAAAATAACCCCATGGTTCTAGCTTGAAGTAAGAAATGTTCTAGAATGGAATAATTGTGTCCTTTAATTTAGATCATGACCTAAACAACTTTAGAGCATAGTTCATGTCAGCTTTAATTATTTTTTAAATTAAATATTTATACTGTAATTAAAATATTACAAAATGAAATTATGAGGAAAATTCCTTGAATCAACAGATTGAGATTTTTATTAAAGTTCATTTGTATAACTCAATATTTAATTTATAATACATATGTATAAGGTAATCAGAAAAATTCTGTCATTTTTACTTAAAAACACTGGAAGTGCAATCATGCACATGCATTAATTACCACGAAGTTACAGTTGGTATTTTCAGGTAGGTGATATGACTTGCTCCTGAGAAAATTTTATAAATCTTGGTTTAGTTTGTGAATCCAAAATGATGTTATGGTTATTATTAAAAAATGTTTGTTATGAGTACAAACTGGGCTCAAACTTTGCTGAGGCACGCTGAATTATGTCATTTGGAAATAATGTAGTACAGCAAAAAAATAGCTTCACAAATTCCATTCTGGTGATGAATCATTCAAAGGTGCCACATAATCAGATGCACCCAAAGTATTGATGAATTCAAGAATGCAATACAAGGAAATTTAGATTTAAAAATATGGTGATTCCAAAAGAACCTTGCACTGTGACCATAGGTCTATTGTAATATACACCTCAGAAAACCCTACTTGAAGAGACCAGTGGCGGAAGCAAAATTCAGCAGACATTTTACAGGAATTTCCTGCAACATCAGAGGTTCAATCCAGTGCTGACCCAGGTGTTCAAATCTATGTGTAGAAAAGATATCACATTCACACAAGATGTGTATTGAAGTTTCTTCCATATAATAATTTCTACAAGTGGGATCATCTGAAACTCCCATTATGGTGAGATGTCTTTTTAGGTGGCATTGTCCTGTAAGTATTACTGCTTTCCTTAGACTGCTTCTATTTAGCTTTAATAATTCTTTTTGTCTTTTACTAGGGAACATCTTATTTAATAGCCTTGCTTGTCTTTGATCATTGTCATTGTACTAGTTCATGAACTGTTGTTTTCTGAAGAAATCAAAGACGTTGTTCCTGATCAATTCTTTTGAAATACCTGGCACTGGTTAAGGACCAAAAAAGTCAATTGTTGATCCAGTCCTTGCCAGCCCATCAGCTAATTCATTGCCAGGAACATCAGAGTGCCCAGGCAACCACATTAAAGTGATAGGGCTATTATTAGCCAATTTACACAGAGAGACAATATTCCCAGACAAGAACAGAAGTTACAATAGACTTCTGTAAAGATAGTAATGCAGCTTGACTGTCAAAGCAGATAATTATTCTTTTACAAGAATAGTTTCTGTCCAAGCATATTCTACTGCCCATAAGAATGGCAAAGACTTTGCTTGAAAAACAATTGTAAATTTACCCAAAGGAATGATAACTTTGTGCCATCAGCTGGACAGCAAATACCAGCCCCAGTGTTGGAATTCATTTTTGAGCCTCAGTATACCAGTAAATACAGTTATCACTGATGGTAACATTATTCCAGTCTTTTCTAAAGAAAAATTTGATTGCATAAAGCTTCTCAAAAGCATACTTACAATCGTGTAATCAGTGGGCATACTTATAAAAGGATGACCTGTTATGTCAGCATTGAAGTTCCCCCAAGATAAAAAATCTAGAGTAGTCTTTCCACTGACCTGTATTTTTAAGCCTCTTCATGCTAAGTATTGCTTCTGCTTTAATACACATGTAAAGAGGATGCATACCAAGCTCCAGTGTAGAAGTGAGAGTTGTGTGTGTTCGAATACACCCAGAGATAACTACACAAAGCACCCTTTGAAGTTTTGTTAATTCTACTTTAGCAGTTTCATTTTTGATTTCAGGCCCCCAGACCATGGGGCACTAGGTAATAAAGGGACAAATGATCATACTGTAAATCCAATGAATAACTTTGGGATTTAAGCCCATAGTTCTTCCAAATGCATTTCTACATGACTTAAAAGCTTTTTTACTCTTTCAATACAAAAGTTGAAGTGCTTGTTTAAACTTAAATTCATGTCAAAAAATACTCCTAAGAATTTAACTTCCTTGGAGCAAGTTAATTTTTGACCAAAAGAAGTTATCTTTTGTGATTGTCTTTTGAAATTGAACATTTATTGTTTAAAATGTAGTTATTTACTGGGACTTACAGAAACCTCAAATATGTGTAATTTTGGATAAACTTTTAATTTTACTTTCATAATTTTAAGATGGATACGTTATTTGTGCGATTTTACAACATTTGCTGAAATTTTGAAGCTTTTGCAGATTTATAGAAAATTATATTATTCAGAAAAATTTGAAAAATCTTAAATGTATACGAATTGGACAATTATTTGAATAATTCTCTCATTGTAGTTTTATTTGTTCTGATAAATCCTGAAAATTTTTATAAGAATGTATTTTTTGAATAAGATTTTTAAGATAATTAATACGATAATTTAAGAATTTTTTTCCTCACACACAGCATTATGTCTTTGTATAAATAACTAATTATACTTTTAAGTTGGAGATCATTACTATGAAAACATTTTATAAGTTTTGTTTAATTTTGTTAAATTTTTTAGCATCTCAAATGTACTAAGTTTTTGCTTACTATATTTGCTATATTAAAGTCTAATCTTGATGATAAACTATAATTTTACTCATTTCTGATTCCAGGTAGAGCAGAAAAAAGAAGCCATTCTCCTTGCACATTTCCCAGTAAGTTCTGTAATACTGTATAAAGAAATGTATTTTTATCGGTTAAATTATTGTATCTTTAATGTGTACTTCATGAAGTATCATAATCTGCAGTTAAATAATCTATGTGTAGCCAAAAAAAGTATTGTTATAATAAGATTTTGATTAAATATTTAAAATATGCATTTCTTTACAATTTGATGTTTTTTTTTAAATTTATACTTGAAAATATAGTATATTTTATATTGAAGCCGCCGGAATGTAATAATTATTTTATTCAAAAATGGGACGGCACAATGATACACACATAAGAATTGACATTATCGAATTGTTCTGTTTGTAAACATTCTTATAGTCTCGAACTCACAGTGTTCTTCTTACTTTTGTTTTTAAGAATACTACATTCTCCTACACTTAAATTACGTAGTCTGACAGATAACATGGTGGTTGTCATATTCTTGCTGATCTTCGAATAGGAGGATTTCATGGAGCACCGGAACCATTAGAAACACCAGATACTGACTTACCATAATTCTTCGCAATTCAAACTTCTGATGGCATGGAGTAGAAATGATTTCCAGTAGGAAGTGATTTCCTTGGATAGATGACATCAGGCTTTGGGGAAAATGTAACTCTTGGAATTTTAGGAACCTCACTTTTCCTCAATTGATTTATGTGTCTTTTTATAGTAATCCCGTCATCGAGTTTTATTAAATAGGGTAATTTACCAGTTCGTTGTTTAATGATGCCAAATTTCCATGATAGCTTATTGTTGTCATTAGTACGTGATTGTACATGATCTCCCACACTTAAAATTCTATGATTTGGAATAGTGGGTGAAGTATAGGTGTATTTGAATTCCTTACTTGGTGGACGTAATAAATCTAGTATAATTCAAATTTGGTGTCCAAGATACAATTCTGAAGGAGTTTTTCTGGATTATTATGGAGTTGCTTAATATATAACGAAATAAAATTTCTCTTACCTTCTTCTGGTATCGAGTTCTTTTCATTGGACATTGACTTTAATTTCTGTTTAGGGGTTTTTACATTACGTTCCCATAACCTGTTAGTAGCAGGATGACCTGGAGCTATTGTCTTATGAATAATTCCATTTTCCTTCCAAAATTCTGTAAATTGGGTACATTATATAGTACTTGACAAATATCGTATATGATGTCTGTACACTGACAGCTTGAGTGCTTTGGAAACGTATAAGAATATTACCTGTCATTCTCCAGTGTCAAGAATTTTCTCATGATGGAAATCCTTTATGCCAAGAGCTGTTCTGTTGGATTTCATGTCATTTATATTTCCATGGAAATAAAAAGGCTAATGTAGCTGCTTGTGTTACACCCAGGCTGCATCACCTATCAATTCCCAATTCTAATATGAAGAAATTTGTAAAAACTCTTCAGCAGCAATTGTGAAGTGTCATTCGCAAACAAATTACATATCATACTTCAATACATTACTCCATTATCAGTTTTACTGCTACAAAACTCCACCCTCAAAGATACTCGTTTCACATTGGACACATCTTTCGCATATATTTATTTTTAAATAATTTAAATACATGGTGTGAATCTTCTTACAAATCAAATATGCATATTAATTTTCTTTTAAGTATTTTGTTTATCACTGGTATTCATTTCAATAATGTAACTATTATATTAGAATTTGTTTTGTATAATTCAATTTTAATAGCAAAATTTATATATTATCCTGTTAATTACACATGTATGACTGTTTTTTGTTTTATGCATTTAGATTTTATTATACTTTATTGAAAGCTTTTTGTATAGCTATTGATATTTTTTTACTTTTAATGGTCATTTGGGTTTGCAAAAATATTATGTTATTTTTGAAATTTAGGCCACATATATTTTTTGAGTCTTACTCCAAAAAATCCAATTAGACATCCAATTAAATCATTATTGAAAAATTAAATGTCTTACATGAAAGTTATCTTTGTGAGAAGAATGTGACACAAGCCTTAGTTATGGTTGAATAATAGTTATGTGGAGATCTGATGGGTTATAATTTCATTCCAATATTTGGTTTCTACCTTAAGCGCAAATTCACTTTATATCAAAGTTCTTGGTCGAATTAAGCCATAAGTATAAACAAATCGATCATGTTTTGAGTTTGTTATAGGAAATTATTCAGTAAAATGCTTTATATTATCATAAAGCCTAAATTTGTTTTGCCATTAAAAAATGTAGAACATTTGAAAAGAAAAATTTAAAATTTTGTAAACCGCTGTTCTCCTAATGTAGTGCACATAACCTTAGGAGAACAGCGGCTTACAAAATTATTTCCTAAAAATAGTGACTTACAAACAGCATAAATGTTATCTTTTTATAAGCTTGTTTTGATTTCTAGATTTGAGCTTAATATGTATTTAGATAAAAAAGTGTTTACTGTATACAAGATTATTATAGATGATAAAATTACAAAACACTGTCTGAAATTATCTGACTGTGAAAAGTGAACTTTTATACTTGATTATGACCCACATATAATAAATGAATTATGCAAAATAATAATAGCTCAAATTTTGATCTCCAATCCAAGCACAAGTAACCCTCCTATAACATGGTATCTTATAACACGGTTTCGCTATAACACGATTCGTAAATTGCGGGAAAATTCCTACAACACGTCATCCTATAACACGGTTTTGTTCCAATGTTAGACAAGAAGTTGACGAAGCGGATTTGATGGAAATGGTATCCCTGGATGCAAATCAAATAGATTTTGAGGACGCTAGATCTGATGAAGATTGTGCAGTTAAGAATTTAAAATTAAAAGAATTACAAGAAGACCTATGCTTAGCGGAAAATCTCGAGTCATTTTTCTTGAAAACAAACCCTTCCACAGGAAAGAAGTTGAAAATTCAAAAGGGAGCTGCAAAACTGTTTAACTCCATACCGCGAAATTTACAATGACCTAGTAAGAACTAGATAGCAAAGTTCGATTACAGAATTTTTTAAGAGGGAAAACATACAAAAACTTTAAATCGAGAAAGAAGTTCTGAAATAAAAGGCGATAGCGTTCCACCCAAAAAACGTTCTCGGTTGATTACACTGAGCAGTGAAGATGAATAAATTCATTAAATTAGGATTGCGTTAGATTAAAATTTTTTTCTTACTTTGTGTTGGATATACATTTATTATTTAATAAAAATTAAGTTGTTTATGTCGAATTAAAAAATATTTGTTTTTAATAAGTTTTTGGAACGTAACCCTCCTTTTTGTACTAGTTCTGGGTCTTGTACAACACGATTTCCCACAACACAGCATTTTCTAGGAACCTAACTACCGTGTTATAGGAGGGTTACCTGTATATCATTTTACTGGTCATAATTGGCCATATTCTATGTAGCATTCCATCACAATATTCTATATAGCTCATTTATATTAATACTTCTACCCAATATTCAATAACTATGGATTGGTATACTTGTCTCAAATATACTCTTCCATAGCTTTTGAAATAGTTTAATAAAATTAGTCAATGTGTTAGGTATAGTTCTAAACCAACTTAAATTGACTAATGAGTTTGTGTCTTTAGACATGTACGAATTTTGCTAGCTAAATACTAAATCTACAGATCTAAAATTTGAGGTAAATGTATGTTAAGTTTGTAAAGTCTTAATAAATTATTTCTGTTTAGGTGGAAGTGATACTGATGAATCTTCTGAGCCACCAAAAAAGAAGGCACAAAAGATTGAAAGTAAGTATTATTTTACAAATCAGAGTTGTTTGTCATTTTGAAATTTGATAATTATTTATTGCATAAATCTCAAAAAAATTCTAGAGAAAAATTTTAAAACTTTTAATTAGGTCTATTATAATACAAAGTCAATGAATTTCAAAATCTTTTGTGAGATATGTGGTTATTTAAATTAGTTTTCTTCACAAAAGTTAAAGAATAATTAGCCTTTTCAGAATAATCAGTTTTTGTCAGAATAATCACTGTTTTTTGTAATTGTCAAATATCTTGTTAACTCAATTAAAACATTTAATCATGTTTTCATGAAATCTCTGATGATAATTTTAGCAAACATGTAAATAATATAAATCGCCAAGTGGTGAATTGAAAACAGTTCATGGAATGAAGTGAAAAGCATGTCTGGATTTTGGTTTCTGATTAATAAATTTGCTTCTTTTCAGAGCAATGTTTCTTTTCAAAATCTTATTGGCATTGTAATTAAAAACATTATTAATAATGGTTTTACCTCCCTGTAAAGATTCTTATCGTGCCATGTAATTTAATTTATGCAGCATTTTATTGAGAAATTCATGTCACTTCCAAAGATAAAGGGGTAATTATTTTCCTTTTTTTAAAGTTGCCATCTATTTGTAATAGTTAGCAATAGCACAAAACATTTCTCTCAACAAAGGGTAGTATTTCCAGTGTAGTTTTTCTATTTAGTTATCACATTCATGCTAATTTTGTTCAAAAATGTGTTTTCGCCTTTTGCAATGGTTTACGATTTTCTCGATATGCTGTCAAAAGAAATTTATTGAATCACAAAAGACTTGATTCATAATTTCAATATTCAATAAAAAGAAGAATAATTCAATGGATTTATAAATGATTAATCAAATGGAATTATATTGTATTTTGGAAAAAAATTGCGATTATGAAAAATGACTTTAATTATTTACTTAGCTTAACTTGAAACATTGTTTTGCACCAGAAAATAACTCCTCAGTTTCTATTAATTCGCTAAAAATTAATTGAATAAGGTGTTGAAATTTTGAAGATTTTCTTGCAGAATCTCCAGAATCTTCTTGAAAAGAAATTTTGAAGATGAAGGCAGGATTACTATAATTCAAGTTTTAATTACTTCTGTTTTAATTTATTACTAATTATGTGTATTGGACAAGCAGAATCACCTACTTACATTGTAGTAGGCATAGACTATAGTTTTACAAAATCAAAAACATAAATATCATTTTTTTAAACATTACACTATGGCAATGTAGGAAAAAAAAAGGAGCTACCCGATGCAGGAATTATTTTCACTTCTCTTGGTAATTATTACACATAGATGAAAATTTTAAAAGATGCCAAGGAATCATATCCTTTGGTAAGTGGACTGAGAATTGTTGAATGGAATGTCATAACTTAAATTGATTATTTAACATCAGAAGCAATTTTGCACTTTAAAATATAAGCTTTATAATTGAGATCTCATAATATAACATTACATAAATTGAATTTATTTGAAACCAAAAGAATACATGCTGACACTCTCAATTTAATCCTCCCCAAAAAGCTTTAAACAAATAAAATGAAGATTGTATGCAGATTCTTAATATTTGAAGTGCATTGTTTACAAAGCAGTCTTTATTAAAAACAATGCAAATATAAATCTAAAATTTTCAAATTAAAACAAAAAAATATAATTTACTTTATTATTTTCAGGGAATGGAGGTGGAAAGAAGAGACTTCATTCCCCAGATGGTAAATTTCTTATTATTATTATAATTGTAATAATAGTTCATGTGTATTTTAAAATTTAAAAACAAAATGAAATTTCAAAGGTATTTTTCATTGGGTAAATGTATCTGTCTGTTTTATATAATTATACACATTTAACATACATCCTGGATAAATAATGTTTAATATTTTATGCACAGAATTCACAACCATTACCGAAACTAATTTTATCGGTATGAGATAAATTTTAATGAAATCTGCTTAATGTTTACTAAATAAATGTTGTATTTAATCATGACTTATTTTAAATTATACATTTCTACTAATTTTCGCATTTTTCTTTATGAAATATTATTGTATTCCTAAAAAATTTATCACCATATTTTTTGTATATAACTCGTTAATTATGTGTTAAAAAACTTTCAAATTTTTCTGTGACATTATACGCCACCACGGATAATCAGATAAAAAATATTCTCCATTAAAAAAGTTTACAATAAGGTTTTGGAAAAAAAAACTGCCACTTATATTTCATAAAATAAGTAACAGATGGTGCCATGGCTCGCCTAACTTATTTAATCTATTATCAGCTTTGTCCAATTGCATTCAAAAACGAATTCAGTTCATTGTAAAAGTAAAATAGTTGTAAAAACAGTTGCCATCATTGTTTCAGATTTTATCTGGACTTTAGTTTTGTTATTCTGAAAATATTCAAATTCTTATCTCATGTGGAAACAAAAACTTTAAAGTTACACAGCAGATTTTAAACTTAAAGCTATAGGCAAATAAAGTGGTGATTATTAAAGTTAGACAAAAACAAAGAATAAGCGGTGCAAAAGGGATCCAGCATGCAATTCGAAAATAATCCATTTCTTTTTACCTAATGAAACAAATTTTATTTTTAAAAGATAGGTCTAGATAGGTCTTTTAAAAGTTAGAAAAACTTGTTGATTTTTATTTTTAATGACTTCTCATAATTATTAACCTCTAACAACCTGCATATCACTCAATTCTCTATCAGCAAGTACCAACTGTTATCAGATACATTTTAAATAATTATAAATTGAATACAATGTTTATGTACTGATTACATCACATCCCCTTTTTAGCATTTAAATCGATAATAATCTTTTAGGTATGGAGGAAATTAAACAACACATCTAGATCCAGTCTGATAATGAATATTAACTTGAGAATTCAATATATTTGATGAATTCATCAATATAATAGAATGATTTTTTGAGTTACAAATTGAATTCTCATCATTACTTAAAATCTAAGTCACCATAATTTGATTCAGAAGCTCACTCTTTGAACTTTTGTTAAATTTAAATATATTCTGTTTCTTTTGAGAACATGATTATTTGATGCTTGCACATTATAAGATCTTGAGCTTTTATTGATAGAAATTACTGTTCCTGCTTCACAAGTTTTATTCTTAAAATCCCATTTGCACACTTTATCATCTACTCTTAGTCTTCAATATTTTAGCAGTTCTGTCAAAAAAAGACGTTTGTTTTTCTTAACATTGCTTTAATAATTTCAGTATCTCTCCAAATATCTCCACATTTAGCAATTTGTTACTAATGGATAATTTTGTTCTTAATTTCCTGCTAAACATCAACTGCGCAGGAGACAAACCTAACCCAGAAATGGGAGTAGCTTTATACTCTAACAATCCTATGAAAGGAAGTTTGTTATCCTCATAAACTTTTTTGAAAATTAATTTTAATTCCAGCAGCTTTCTCAATTATTCCACTGTATTGTGAAGGATGTGAGCAAATAAATTGGTATTCTATATCCCATTTTTTTCAAGAAATTTCTACTATTTATTATTATTTCTGGTCCACCAAATCTGGAAAATATTATTTCTAAGGATTTTTATCATACTTTCCACTGTTTTAGTATTTACTTTTTGTACGTCAATCCATTTTGAGTAATAATCAATTGCTACCAAATAATTGTTATTTATGCAAAATATTATATCAATATCAGCTTTCTGATATGATCTGCTCAGTACATCGTGAAGCATTAATGGTTCTTTAGACTGAGCTTTCTTTAGTTTCTCACAAATAACACATTGTTCAACTATATTTTCAATGTCTTTCCTAAAACTCAATGCCTTTTCTAAAATTGAGCTTAAGTATCTTTAAACGCCTTATTCTCATACAACCATTGAGAATCAACATTTTTCAATAATTTTGTCAAAAGGGCTGTTATCATTGCTACATTAGGCAAAAAGTTTGACAGAAAATCAACCTAGTCTTCAAATATCCTTTTTATTTCTAGACTGAGTTAATTCCTTAATAGCCCTCACATGATTTGAGTCAGTTTTTATGCCCTCTCTAGAAAGTATTAATCCTATTTTTTTTAACCTCATTTACTTTAAATGGAAATTTATCTGTACTAAATTTTACATTATTTAATTTTGCCCTGTTCATTACCTCAAATAATATTCATCATGCTCTTCAGTAGTCCCAGCAAAAATTATGTCTTCTTCAAGTGGTCGCAAGTCGGTGCAGCTGTTTGGAATAACATGATAAACAATAGAAATGACTCTTAATCAGTCAATTTAAGATTATCTTATAGAAGCTAAGGAAATTATTTTGATATTGAAGAGAATTTTCTAGTGTAACAAATATTTGTTTGTGCAGACTCAAAGGAAAATAGCTGTCGGTTAAATTTAAATAAATTAATATTTAACTTATGATGTATGTTAAGATTAATAAACTGTATTTTGTTCATAATTTTTAAGGTGATAATGAGATCGCTGTTGTTAATGCTCCTGTACAGCCTCTTGTTCTAAGAAATCGCAATTTTACACGAAAAGGTAATTTGCACATTTTCACGCTTTTCAAATTTCCTTAACTTTTGTTTTAATCTGAATTTTCCAAAAGCTTTAGTATGATGTAAATAGATTTAATGTAAATAATTTAGATTATGTTGAGTTGTAAGCAAGAATTAACTACTGCACTACGAAAGCAGTATTTTTCTATAAGCAAATTAGCATTTTACTTTGACTAAATAATAAGAATAATTCTGATTAAATTATATAAAAAGAAATAAAAATTAACTTTTTATGATTAACTAGTAAATGTTATTTATATATAATGTAGTATACTAAATTTGCTAATCAACTATAACACTGTAAGTACTTCCTAAATTAAGTTGTATGGTTTTAAAATATTTAAGTCAATCTGTGTGAAAATTTTATTATAAAACTTGAGAGTTCATAAATACTCTTAAAAAATTTATTTCTAATTTTTAATAACTTTATAAAACATGGACTGAAAATAGTTTTTATAATCAATGTTTGTATTCTGGGTCTTAAATTTCTTTATGAAGTTAATTTTGTTATTTATTTTGCACCTTTAAAATTAAAGACACCTAGCAATTTGACACAAAATCTATCCAATCATTTGTAAAATTTTATTTTTGATTACATTTAAATTTTAATTTGAAAATAATTTAGCTAGTTATTACAGGAATAATTATTTTGGAATAAGGATATGTGTATCTTCATAATTTTTTAAATTTATTAAAAAATGTTCTATACTTTCTTTTATTTAGATTTTGTCTGAGATTGTTTTTCTAATTTCAAAGATGATAAAAGTTTTAGTTAGGATTATTTCATGACACACTAATTTAAACATTCATTATTTTTTTTAACTGTTCTATTAAATTAGCAAGTTTTTCGCCTGTTAGTAAAGGAATTATTTTTAGTTGTCTAACAAATATTGTTTTGTGCCATAGTGTAGCAAATATTTTCTTTACCTTATTGTCATCTCCTTGATTGAAAATTCCTTTATCTTTTTAGGTAGAGACTTAACATGCAGACCAAGAGATGTAAAAGGTCGTTTTGTCAAATGTAAGTTTTAATTTTGGTTTAGTAATTTTTAAACTGCTTGTGGCGCAAGTAAAAAATTTATTCTGGTTTGAAATTTTATATTATGTTTTTAATAAAATTTTAAGACCAAAAATTTTTATTTTTTATTCTGTTCTTCCATTTCTGTAAAATAATTTGAATGATTAACTTTAATTCTAACTTAAATAAAAAATATTCTCATTTTGAAATTATTTCTATTATTTACAAATGCATTTGAAAAATGCTGTATATACATAATTGTATGCATATTTGGTTAAAAACTTAAAATAAAAAACTTTACCATGAATACTGAAATTTTTGATTTGACAATTGGAAAATTCCTTAAGACTCCTGGAATTTGATTCTTGGAAATCGGTATGAGCACTAGAAAACTCATTGTTCCCTTGAGTAATTAAGGTTTGAAAAGCATCTTGCAATACTATTGGAGTTGAAAACGGTAAATTTCTTATTGCTTGAAAAATGATAAATATACTAAAATGGTTTTAAAGTCCAAGAAGTTAATGCAAATCTGTTTTTGATATTACATTTCATCAATATCATTGAGACTGGAAACTGAAAAAAAGTGTGAATAGGTTCATATCAATATCTGAATTTGTTTTCTTCAGCGTTTTTAGTCGTGGACATAGAATTTGAAAAAACTTAATATGTATACATGGAATTAGCTTTAATAATTAGTAATACAAAATTTGTATAAATGATTTAAACAGAAATGAAATTGATTTTAAAATAAATGGTGTATTTTCCATTAAAGAATTTTTTTCAATATCCTGAAGAAGTAGCAGTTAGTTGAATTGTTATACATAATGCTTTGTGGATTCAATACATAATTTGGAAGTTAATATTTGTAGTGATTTATAATTAACGATATAGTTTAATGATAAATGATAATAATTAAATTATTAGATTAATGATTATGGTTGAATTATTGATTTATAATTCAATGTTAATACTGAAAGGATGAACAGGATTGTAGTGTCAAGGTCACCAACTCCAGTGTGTTTTGATATCAAAATTTAATCAGTCTTAGAATTGGTTCAAACACTAAATTTAACACAAACACTAAACTATTAAAATATTTACAAAGTTAAACAACAAATAGTGCTACATAAAAAGATTTAATTTACATATTTCATTATAATCAATCGTAAAAGTTTTTGTGATCTTTCGCAGTCGATTGCAGAGGTAAAACTATCTAAAAATCCTTTAAGCGGAGACTGTTTACAAAAACACCCTTGATAACCTTCCACGAGTTGATGTATTCCTCCCTGACCACTACAGAAGCCTCCCACTAGCTCTAACAAGAGTTTATCTTGCATGTATTTTCTGTTTAAATGAACATGTTGTCCTGAACTTATTATGTTTTTTGTCGGAATGACTTTTGCAACTGGAGACGTAGGTGTTTCATCTCGAGTTGACTTTAGTTGCAATTGCTCGGTTTGAAAAACTGAACTTCCTTCATCTTTTGCAACATAATCAGGTTTTAAGTGGTCTATGTTGACCATGTATTAGCAGCTTAAAAACTTTATAGTTTCGGCTCAGGACTTGGAAATGTATTTATTATTTGTTTTTATTGAGTGTATTTATTTGAAAAGATTGTTATATACATCTTGAAGTATTCAATAAATGGATAGGAATCTAATGATATATAGAAATCTCAAAAATTTCCCATTATTTTATGCAATGCCTATTTCAGTAGTGTAGAGAATATGGATTATTTAAATATATTTTTTCTGTTATAGCTGTGAGTTCATTCAAGACATTTAAAATAATCATTATATATAATTCTAACTTAAATTAAAAATGTTCTCATTAATTTTTGCAAATTTTTTTTCTTATTTGAAAGTATAATTGAAAGATGTTGCATATACATGCATTTTTGGTGAACAATTTTTAAAGTAAAAAATTATCTAACATGAATATCTAACATACTGGAAATTTTTGATTATACTATTACACATGCTTAGTTTTTCACCTTTTTTTCATTTCTCTAGAGCTTTTAGTTTAAAATCAGCTGTTTAACATGCATACTTTACTTACACTGATGACAAACGAACATAGTATCATCATGTTGATTCTATTCTGAAAATTCTATGTAATATACGTAATATTCTCAAACATTGCTGCATTATATGCCCAAAGAAATTCAAGCACATATTCCATGGATTATATAGAAGGAAATTTGGTAACTGCAAAGCTGCTTAAAATTTCATTTGTTATTACTTTATCAGTTTCTAGCGCTAATTGATTAGCAATCTTATTTAATGTTTTGAATAGTTGATAGTTTTCTCAATTATCAATCTTCCAGACAAGCAGTTCTGTGTATTTTTGTTTTCAAATATATTGCCCTAAAATAGAAATAAGGAATTTCGTATACAATTTAAAATTAATAACGAAATTATACTGCTTCATTTTTCTTTCTTATTTATAATAAAATATTTAATTTATTCAAGGTTCATAATATGAAATAAAATTTTATCTAATGTATTTTAGAATCTGAAGATGTCTAAAATATAAATAAAATAATATCAATATTAAATTCTAAACAAACATGCTATGATCCATTTACAGATCTTAACAGGTTTGTATGGTTAATAACTGCAGTGCAACCTAAATTTTAAATTTTCTAGAATCAGCTGATAGTCAAGTTAATTGGATTGTGTATTGGATTGCTTCTAAGAAAACTTGAGCGATTGTTGTTTTTTCTGACATACAAGAAATGACATCTGAATTTGTTTTTCTTCAGAGTTTTTAATAATTAATAATAGAAAGTTTGTATAAATAATTTAAACGAGAAGGAAATCGATTTAATATAAATGGTATATTTTCTAATAAGAATTTTTTCAATGTCCTATGATTTTGAATTGGTCTGTTGAATTGTTATACATTATGCCCTGTGGATTCGATGCATAACTTGGAAGTGAATATTTAATGATTTATAATTAACTGTAACATCTATAAATGTTAATACTTAAAAGATGAACAGGATAAATCAAACTTAATCTCAACATACTTGACATAGCTTTTACAAACAAAACACATAGTCTTGTAGTAGAAGAATGGATGTTTATCTAATATTGATTATACCAAAAGTTCTCCAAAATTATGTACTTCTAAAGTTATAGATTTTGGTCAGATTTTTAAAAATAATTGCATTAATTCATAGAATTTCCTCACTTATGCTGAAAACTGCTTTTGCTGATGGAAAAAATTTGTTAAATCAATGTTATTTTCTCATCTTGGATATTGAAAAAAAACTTGCAATCCTTGTGTAGAGCAATGAATCAAACCAGTTTTCATATCATTAAAGAAAAAAACAGTAAAAGTGCAATGCATTACCCAGTTTCAGTTAGTAAAACATGTCTGAATTCCTCTTTAATAATAAAGCCAATATTTGTCTATTACACAGAAATAAATTGATGTGAGTCTTAGAAGAATCTGTCAGAAGAGGATAATCTTGAAAAATGTATATAAGAATTTTTGTTCATTTTATTAGCAAGGAATTCCATATGAATCATAATTCAAATACATTTAAATTGTACTTTTCTAGGCGTCAGTGAATTGTACTGGGGGGAGGATGAGCAAAATATTTCAAATTCCCCAATTAATGTCACACCACCAACTAACCTTCATTTTGACAACACACAAATTGCTTATAAATTTAATCGTAGTTTTTGAGTTCTCAAATTTATTTTATATAATTATATTTATTTGTGATATATTTTATTAATTCTGTTTGTATGTGAGGCATTTTTTTTTATCTTTTCTTTAAAATGCACATTTTGGAATTGTGTTTCTAATCAAATTTTGTTAATTCCCATTTCATTTAATTTATTACAGCTTGAGAATATTTAAAAAAAAAAAGAAATTAGGGGAAAATGACTACTGAAATCTTTAAAAATGAATAATGGGGAATTTTGTAGTCAATGAGTATTTTAAAATTGAATTTTTGTTTTATTGTAAACAATTTTATTCATTGAAATTAATTCCTTAAATTTTGTATTTAACTGTTAATGTAAAACTAAAATAGTTAATTTATTTTAATAATTTTTTTAAATATATTTATAGGCACCTCTACACTGCCTAGTCATCAAAGTAAAAAAATTAGAAAAACAGAAGTTGATCATCTTACCGATTCAAGTTTTCTTGGAGTAGGAGTTGATCCTTACACTTTGCTTGATCTACCATCGTTGACTAGGTCAGGTTTAAAGTTTCGTTGATTTGAAGTAAGTTGTAGACTGCGTTGATATTTTTCAAATGTTGAAAAAGGGATTTGTAAAATTTTGTCAATCACCTTTCATCAAGTAATTATTGTCAGCAAAGTTACACATAAGAAAATAGCTAACGATCTTATCAAATGTATAAAATTGCATCCAAATTTTACTACATTCTAATAATTATAGCATCATTCTTATTCTCATTTGAATTCTCACCTACTCATGAGATAAATATTATGAGAAAAATGGTTATTCTTGTTGACAAAATTTACTTTTTCTTACCTTTTCACATTTCATTGGTTGATAAATATTGCCATTTATTTGTCTTTTATATATTGTGTAGCAATTTTTAACTCATCAAATATTATTTATTTACCAAATTCATCCATTAAGTGAAAGTTTTTTAAAATTGTTGTGTTGACATATTTAATAAAATTAATAAAATGTTAAAGTAATTAGATAATATATATATACATCATAATAATATCACAATATTTAATTATCTTATTTTGGTCATTGATGGTGATAGTATCTTCATAATTTTGGTTTTCCATTTTTAAGAAATTAATATTGGATTTTGTGTTGAAATTTAGGAACATAAAGGAATAAATAATAAGCATGATAAAAGTATATAAATAAAAGGAGTAAAAAATAGATTTTCAGTTTATTTGATGTTTACCTGACCAAGCATGGATTAGAAAAATAACGAGATAAAGCTTTTCTAGGAAGAAAATCTCTTGATTGTAGATAAGAACTTTAAGGTTGAACCTCTTAAATTTAGTTTTTCTTGTACGGTGCAATAGATTTTTGGTGTATGTACATTGATATACATTTTTCATGTACACATAGAAAAATAAATAGAGAATATAAAATGCTGATCAGAATGTTTCTGACTTAAGAAAAATTATTTTTTGTAATCAGTATGGGTAGAATAGTATTTTATCATTTGGTTTGTGGGAAAATAACTGTCTTTTCTATTATTTTCTTAATTTGTAGAATGTACCTGAAAGATATTGTAACTAGTATAGATGATAAATTAATAAATATTTATCAAATGATGTAGATTTGCTATTTGAATATTCACAAAACAGGCTGTCAAAAAAATTATCTGTTGGAGAAGGCATAAGAAATTTACAATACTAAAACTTGAAAAGGAGATATAGTAAATTAAAAACTTACTAAGCTCACTAGAAGAGAAATTTTGATCATAAATGTACTGTTCATAAAAGAATGAAATTAGATAAAGAAAATTTTATATAGATAATTTTGCGAACGAAACCTATGTCAACAAAAATTATTTACGATATTTTTTAAATACTAAGCTGTAAATTAGATTGTAAGAATGCATTGTAAGATTGTGTAAAATGATAAATGTTTTTGAGTTTTTTCTCTTGGCAATTTTTGTTTTACCAGATTTTTTTGAGCAGGGGGGATTTTTAAAATTTAAGGTGTTGAATTTGAGGTCTGCAGAAAGCATTTTGTTATCTCACATTGCATTGTAATCAAAGATAAAGGCTGCTCATTTTATATTTAACTTTAGGTACTAAAATAATATATACCAAGATGAATCATAAGCATTTGGCCAGATGGCAACAAGTGTGAGACTGGACTGGTGTTTCAATACTTCAAATGTTAAAACAACCGTCCATATCACATCATGTTCACCTACAGTGGATTCCTTCCCACGTGGATCTTGAGGGGAATAAGATTGTGGACACTTTGGCCAAAGCTGGTGTGTCTGAGGACGATGTGCTGTCAGCACCTCTCACATTTCAGGAGATTTCACTCAAAGATTAAACACGAGAATAAAACCACTTGGATTGTCCTTCCTGAGCATCATTGGTACCGCTGCGCGCGTCCAGGTGCTTCTCCGGTTACTGGTCTTAATAGACAAGAACAAATGGATATTGTCCTCTAGATGTGGCCATCTTAGTAACTTGAAATTCGTCGAATGTACAAAGAAATTCGAAATTTGCTCTAAGTGTTTAAATGAACAAGCCTCTCCTGAACCTATTCTTCAGTACTTTGGTCTCTCTGGGAGAGATCTGATGGAGAATCCACTTATGGTACTGGACTTTTTGAAGGTGTATGTGCTCATGGACCTGGTCTAGCGCTGCTGACCACGGGGGTATGCAACAACAACGAGATGAGTTATTTTTAACAGAATTGTTTATATCGTTAATTTGAATTGACATTTAAAACCTTTAATCGTGAAACAACTTTAAGAACATTCTCAGACATTGTTTTTTTTTTCAGTATTCTATTTTATTCATACATTCCTTTACAATGCCGAGTAAATTTCTAATGGGATTTACATCAGGAGAATTACCAAACCAATCAAAAACTGCTGATTTCTGTTTTTGAAAAAAATCTCTTTGCTAGTATAGAAGTATGCTATGGAGCCAGATCTTTTTAATAAATACCAACATTAGAGAACATTTGTATCCTAGCTGTAACTTTTATATTTATTATAAAAATATATATCAATTAAAAAAATTATTAAAAAAGTTTACTTAACAGTATATTTATAAATAACCAAGAAATGATAAAGTATATTGAATGATTAAAAAAGTATAAAAGCCTTAGAATATGGATATGAAAATAATGTTTTAAGATTTACAAAGAAGAAAACTAGAAGAAAAATTAAAATTTCCTTTATTAAACAGTTATTTGGAAAAAAGTCATATTATAAACTTTATTTAATAATAGTATGTATTTTGTTTTTTCTATAAATATATTTATTTGAAAAGAGGTTTGACACATCTTAATGTACTAAATAGATAGGAATCTATTGAAGATATTTATACCCATTATTTCATAAAATGTATAATCCAGTAATATAAAGAATATTGAATAAATTTTTTTAATTAAATAGATATTACTTATTTGCGGAAATTATAAATATGAAATCTTGTATTTCTGTATTTGTCAGATTCTATTAAAGTACACCCCATTCCCTTTTCAATAATTAAACTATGTCTCAAAAAATTTAGGGTTGATTCTGCCCATTGTGGAATAAGATGTGGAAGATTCTGGGGGAGGAGAGAAGTGTTTCCAGTTTTTCAGGAAAGACTGCAGTGGCTGCATTTAAAGTATTGACTGATAACAGGACTATCTCTTTACAATTTGAGTGGTGGATTTTCCTAAATGTGTTTTGTGTGACCAATGACTTGAACTGTACTTACTCAAAACATAGTCAAGAAGTATTGGAGAGAACTTGTACTAATGACTTAAGAGGTAATGTTTGGCAGTAACTTTTTTACTTGCAATTATAGAATATATAACTTTTTAAAAATTGTAAAATATCTGTGTTTATTTTTGTATTAACTTTGTATACTTCCACGAGTAAAATCAAATTTACAAAACGAGAATAATTTCTATATTTTAAGCACTTTATTTATTTTTCTCAGAAATTTGTTAAATTTTATGTGCTTTATAATAGATAAAGTAACTAAAAAGTTTGGTTAATTATTATGTTTTAATTACCTTAATTTCAAATTTAGTTTGCAATCATATGTGTTTTTAAGTCAATCATTTACTACAAAGCAGTTATTTTAAACTTTATTAAGATTTATAACGATTCTTAAAATGAAGTAATTAGAGTCAATAACAATATATCTTGATTTTAAATAATATCAATGATAATGACTTGCATCAATGACATGTTTTAAAGAATAATATCAATAATCCAGGTTATAGGGAACTTGGTGGTTAGTGTTCATTGATTTTAACTATTTAACTGATTCATATAATAAGAGTTATTACAGGTGTTAGATTAAGTTTTTCAGTTTGAGGTAATTAATCTTTTGTACTCCCAGGAGTTACACATGTATGACACATGTTATAAAAAAATGAGGAAAAGAGCTATGTGCTATTTTCTAGAAGCGAGGGAAATCTTTTACAGAATATTGCATAGCTTATAATACGGAAGCTCATAAAGGAAAAATGTTGCCTGATTCACTGTTTTGTAAATAATTCTGGCAATCCATATCAGTATTCATTGTATTTTAAATTAACTACTCAAGCAACTTAATAATTAACTACCCACAAATATGAAAAGGAGCAAAAATTTTATCATAAGTTAGACAGTGTGTGTATGTGATCAACATTGATTTAAACTTCCCTCCATTGCAGACACATCTTAATGTACTAAAATTCGACACATCTTAATGTACTAAATAGATAGGAATCTATTGAAGATATTTATACCCATTATTTCATAAAATGTATAATCCAGTAATATAAAGAATATTGAATAAAATTTTTTTAATTAAATAGATATTACTTATTTGCGGAAATTATAAATATGAAATCTTGTATTTCTGTATTTGTCAGATTCTATTAAAGTACACCCCATTCCCTTTTCAATAATTAAACTATGTCTCAAAAAATTTTAGGGTTGATTCTGCCCATTGTGGAATAAGATGTGGAAGATTCTGGGGGAGGAGAGAAGTGTTTCCAGTTTTTCAGGAAAGACTGCAGTGGCTGCATTTAAAGTATTGACTGATAACAGGACTATCTCTTTACAATTTGAGTGGTGGATTTTCCTAAATGTGTTTTGTGTGACCAATGACTTGAACTGTACTTACTCAAAACATAGTCAAGAAGTATTGGAGAGAACATGTACTAATGACTTAAGAGGTAATGTTTGGCAGTAACTTTTGTATTTGCAATTATAGAATATATAACTTTTTAAAAATTGTAAAATATCTGTGTTTATTTTTGTATTACCTTTGTATACTTCAACGAGTAAAATCAAATTTACAAAAAGAGAATATATTCCTATATTTTAAGCACTTTATTTATTTTTCACATAAATTTGTTAAATTTTATGTGCTTTATAATGGATAAAGTAACTAAAAAGTTTGGTTAATTATTATGTTTTAATTACCTTAATTTCAAATTTAGTTTGCAATCATATGTGTTTTTAAGTCAATCATTTACTAAAGAGCAGTTTTTTTAAACTTCATTAAGATTTATAACGCTTCTTAAAATGCAGTAATTAGAGTCAATAACAATATCTCTTGATTTTAAATAATATCAATGATAATGACTTGCATCAATGACATGTTTTAAAGAATAATATCAATAATCCAGGTTATAGGGAACTTAGTGGTTAGTGTTCATTGATTTGAACTATTTAATTGATCCATATAACAAGAGTTATTACAGGTGTTAGATTAAGTTTTTCAGTTTGAGGTAATTAATCTTTTGTACTCCCAGGAGTTACGCATGTATGACACATTTTATAAAAAAGAGGAAAAGAGCTATGTGCTATTTTCTAGAAGCGAGGGAAATCTTTTACTGAATATTGCATAGATTATAATATGGAAGCTCATAAACGAAAAATGTTGCCTGATTCACTGTTTAGTAAATAATTCTGGCAATCCATATTAGTGTTCATTGTATTTTAATTAACTACTCAAGCAACTTAATAATTAACTACCCACAATTTTGAAAAGAAGCAAAAATTTTATCGTAAGTTAGACAGTGTGTGTGTGATCAACATTGATTTAAACTTCCCTCCATTGAAGCTAGTTATAATTTAATCCCAAGCGAGAATATGGCTAAAAATAGTTTTTTTTAAAATAAAGATAAGCATGTGTTAATTCTGCTGTTCATATATTTTAGAATGATACACAAAATTATGGGGCACTTATCAAGGTTTTCTCTTTTGTCACTGAGATTGATTTGAAACATTACAATTTACTGTTATTAGACTTTAAATGAACTTGATTTTTCAGAAAGATTTTTCTGATGTGCTGAATTTTTTATATACTATTCATGATTTCAAATTAAGTTTAAAAACATAATTGCATTTTTGAGATTTTCTTCTCACTTCCTTTTAGAAAACTAAGTTTAAGAAATAATTTGCATATTATCTATTTCTATTGTTTCCCCACCCCTTTTTTGGATGAATTTACCTTTTTCAGATGTATTCATTGTGATGAGAGTTGAATTAGTATTCTTCCTTTTAGAAGCCATTAAATATTTCTTAAATTGATGCAAGAAAAAGCATTCAAAATGATAAAATAAAAAAATGGAGATACTCAAAATACTATTTTTTCCAACATTTCTGTTGATACTGATGGAAAGGGTAAAAAATGGAGTGTGATAAAAAAAAAGGTGATTTTCCTAAAGCCTACATTCTGCTGAGAGTGAGTGTAGCCTTCATGTGCAAAAAGTGACTGACTATACAATGAGACTGAGAAGTGAAACTACCGAACTTGGAGATTTTTGGAACACAATTAGTGAATGATTCAATGTTATTTAGCTCTTTGTGTTTCTCTGTGGGTGCAAAAAGTTTTTAAGTACATTCAGTAGAGAATGATAAATTATTATTTGCTTACGAATAAACATATATTCTTGAAAATAAAATTACTGTGCATGTAATACACTGGATTATCAAAATGCTTGAAATTAAACAATTTCTTGTAGAAAGTGTATGCAATTTGAAATTTACTTAGTTACATCATGCTTTAGTAAGAATTTAGATAATTATAGCTTATAAGAGAAAAATTTTCTGTGTGTGTAACAAGTTTAAAATATAGGTTATTAGATTTACTTCACTTGTTAAGTATTGCAATTTTAATATTCATATTTAAAAATTTTCTTGCCGGTAAAATCTGGATCAATGAAATTGAAAAAAATCACATCATTGACAGGCAATCAGCCATAAAGTATGTTTTGATGCTATGAAAAATATTTTAAAAAATATTACAGATTCTATAAATTACTTAAAAGTTCTTTGCTTGATGCATTTCTTAAAATGTGTATTATAGGATACTTGCTTGACACATTTCTTGAAACGTATTCTGAAGTAATATGATTAAGATTTTTTCATTATTTATTATGATGAATATTTAAGTTCATTTCTGTATTTCATTATTAAAAAAAATTTTAGGTTATAATTATTTCAAGATGTTCCTTATATAATTTTGATCAATTTGCTATTATATCATTTCAATGTGTCAATTTTTTTTTTTTGCCAATTTAATATTTTGTTTAATAACATTATACAGTAAGATTTTTTGCTTTCAACATTTGATGATTCCTGGGCAGTAATTTCAATAGTTATATTGTGTCAACAATTTTCTTGACATAATGTATTTTCAATCAGATCATTAATTTAAATTTCTGGATATTTAAAATAAGATTCATAACATTGTTAGAAATTTCTTTTAAAACATAATCAGCTGAACTATAATCAAAATTAATTTAATCCTATACATATAGTTTGTACTTGTTAATCAATTTAAATGTGAAGTGAGTAAAATTTATTTTAAAATATTTAATTAAAAACTATTTTTAAATTTTATTTAATTAAAATCAATCTAGAACTTCTATAGCTCTCTAATAAGAGCACCTTATTCAGTTTAAGTACTTTTCTATGTATGAGTATGCACACTCATGAGTATTCTGATGAATATTTAATTATCAGATGCAAATAAGCAATGAATAAATTGTAAGTCATTGTGTAATTTTTAAAAAAAATAGTTTAGTATCATTTGTCCTCTGAACTTTAAGTAATAGTTTGCTGCAGGCAAAAATATTAAGTTAAAGACAACAAATTCTTGCATATGTTGGTTCTGTTTTGCTTTTCACTTGAATTGCACAGCGAGTTATTGATGTAACCCGATGCTTCATACAAAATACCATTTTTTATTTTTATTTGAGGGAAGGGTCAGGAAATTTATTTCAAAATCTCAAAGCTCAATATGAAAAAATTAATTTTATTGAAGAAATTTTCTAATTTGATTTTAAAGAATACAAAAAGAATAACGATTTTCTAGAATTAGACGTTTCATAATAAGTAAATCTTCAATTTCCATATAGTGCAACAGATTGAAAGTGCATAATCCTATAGGGAAACATAATCATTTTTATTCATGACAGCCAACTAATAAAATTGTATGCATATATTTTATGATTTTTAGGCTGTTGTTTCACTTAAATACATATGAAGTTTTCACACCAAACTTTTAAATGATGAGGAAAAATTATTATTTAAGCACTATTTGATGCTAAAACTCCACTTTTTCCCCATGAAAAACTCAGACTAAATCATAAATCATTGCAAAGAACTGTATTTCCAATGTAATAAATGCTGAAAGATGGCTTGAGATGTTAAAAAAAAATGGAAAATTATTGCGTTCCTTAAAATTAAATTTAGTGTTTCTTTTTCAAAAACAAGGGATCATAACAAAATTACCTTATATAGTAGTGAAGTAGAAAGAACGAATTAGGAAATTTAGCCCCTTTACAAGATTGCCCTGAGTTCCCTTGTCTTTTTCAGCAAAGTCTACTTCAGAGGCTTCACCTGCAAATGCAGAAAGGTTTGTTATTTCTTGTGTCTTTTCAGCCACAAGATAACAATTAAAAAGCTCAGGTAATATAAGTCCACCCTGCATTGCCTGAGTTACTGAGCAAGGCAAATTACTCTGGAAGTTCGCCAGGCAACTAGAGGCTCCGTTAAGACACCAATACCGCGGTGCCAATTAGCCCTAGGCACATATGGCATAACACCAGGGTTAACGGGAGCTGGTTCGGGACATCTGATTCTATATTCAAGGCTATCCTGTCATTCCTACAGGACATTCGGCGATCCACCACCTGCCAACGCGCCTGGTGGCTGCTCAAGCCCCAGGAAGGTACACGTACCCCCTGGTTCCAGGAATAATTTCACACATTGTTTCCTAATTTCATTATGCATGTGAAATTTCTGCAAATTATTTTGGTACTGACCAAAATATAGTGCATTTTTTTCACACGGACAAGACAAATGCATCACTTTGTAAATGTTTTAAGATATAAAATTAAATATTTTGCTGTGCAAAATGCTTCACACATTTATAGAAATAAATCTGTGAATTACAAATTTTTCTATGACTATACTATACATCATGGGAGTTAGAAAATTGTCTAAAATACTAAATTTTTTATTTGGGAATAATTACTTAAGGAAGTATATATGAAAATTTAATATTTTAAAACTACTTGTTGAAGATAATGAACCAAAATATTCATAGACGTTTTTCATATACAATTTTGAAAAAAAAATTCTTAGGTTTATTTCAAATGTTAATGTTTGCTATGGTTATTGTCCAAGTGTGAGAATTACTTTAGTGTAAATTTTTGAAATTTATTTAGCTCTTATATCATTTTTACATTTTTCTCAGCATTCTTACAAACTAACTAATATTAAACACCCTTATTTTAAAGTGATTAAATGGAATATTTTATAATCATTTGCCTCTTGAAAATGACAGTCTGTTCATGCATTTTTTTTCCCTAGTTTGACTTTGTTTAGACATCTTTAATACAGTTACTATATTTTAAAAATCTGAGCATAGCTTAATATTAATCAAAACAGATTCTAGTTTATTTTTTAAATTAAATTTTTTCTAAATTGCTTATCTCTTTGTTTCAAATTTAAATTCTTATGGAATTTGTTATATATGCATATAAATATGTTAGATAAATGTGAAGAGAGAGAGAGATGACGTTAAGAGCTATGTTGTGATAGATTAAGATTTGCAGTACAAAAGTTGTTGATGCAATAATATGAATTCGAGTGATGCAAATCAAAATGAAAATTAGTCTTTCTGAATTGAATTTCATATTTTGGAAGCAGTTCAATTATTTATTTATGTACGTGTAATGTGTTTAAAAATTTTACACTGTAGAATGAAATATTTCTAAAACATAAAATTTGGAATATTTGAGCGAATTTTTGAAAAAGTTAATTTGGTGTGTTGTAATTATGAGTTGATAATCTTAGGAAAAACTAATTATTTTGAAATGTTAACTTAAAGTAGAAATGAAAAAATAGTTTCCAATTTTGTCCAAACACTGCATGGATTCTTGGAAATAGCATGTTTTTTTATTTTGAGCTAATTTTTTTTAATTCTTAGTAGACTGTGCATGACTTTGTTTCATACTGAAGAATCTTTTTGTCTTCTTATAGGGAGAAAAATACTTTCATTGAAATTTGACTTGATCACCTCATAGAAAGACATAAGGCAATAAACAAGAAAAGTGACAGCCAAGTATTTCGCCCAATCTTTACTGATTGCCAAAGAAAATTTTTGAAATATAGAAGCAAAGCAAAATATTTCGTATATTGCTTGAAAAGAAAATTTTGGATTTTAGCCAAGCCAGGAAAGGTGCATCCCAATTGCAATTCAAGACAGTGCTGGTATACCATACAAAAAAATGAACTAAATTTACAAAGTGAGGACAAAAATACATTTGGATTTAAAGAAACTGGGAAGAAAAGGATACTTTATTTCTTCAGAAAATATCAATTTTTTGACTTGTGGTTTTTTGAACAAAATATAAGTGTAACATAATGCCATAAATATAATCTTTATAATGAATCTGATCATTTGAGATTATATAATGATTTCATCAAAAAGTTATCATGAAGTGTGTTATCATCAAAAACTTCATGAAAAAGGAAGGAGTAAATCTATTACTTTAAAAAATAGCTTAAATTTTTTTTTTCTGTATGAAGATTCTTTTTGCTGCTCTCATGGTTGAATCAGTGAAAGAACAAATTCGATTAAGTATTACTTTTTGAATAAATTTTGGTCTATATAACGTTTTGTGCAGTAATATTATAGAAACGGAAAAACTTAAAATTCTGTTAAGGTGAGTTTGACTTACCATAATTAATATAAATTATAGTGAATATTCTTGTTTGAATATCTCTTTAAATATTGGAAGAGGTAGGAGCTTACATATGTTTTTCATTAGTTTTAATTCATAGTTAGGTTTATAGATTAAGTTTAGAATTAGTTAAATTATGATTAGGTTAGTAGTATAGGTTTAGATTTAGTATAGTATTAGGTTAAGTAAATCCTGCCTCCTCCAATAGTAATTTTTTTCTTTTGCATGGAAATATTTTATATTAGCTGCAGAAATATAAAATATTGAAATCCATGGTGTATTCAAATTTATTGTAGAAATTAAATACAAGAAAATATCTTTTCTGAATTTATTTGGTAATATTTATCTTACTGCACAAGAAACATAAATTTTTTAATAGTATTCGAAATTGCAAATTATTAAGAAGGTTTTGTAAGATAAAGATTCCATAAATGATCAAACTTCGTTTAATAAAAGTCATTTTCACAACAAATGCCCACCATCAAGAATGTCTGAACTTTAAAATAAAATATAAATTTAAAATGCAATTAATGAGAATCACATGAAGTGGATAGTTAATGACAATAAATGAGTAGTCTGCAAGTAATGTACTTTAAATAATAATAAAATTTGTTTGAAGTGGTTGGATACTTGTTAAAAAAAATACTTATATATAGATAACTTGAAATGGACTTTCTTAAAATATATATCAGTTTCATTTTATGGTGGAAAACCAAAATTGTATGTATAATTACTATTAATTTGTTTAATAGTAATATGTTAAAAAAGAATTTTGAATATTTTTTAATATGAATATTTTTTGAAAATGACTGCCAGACAACTTGTAAAGAAGTGCTACTACTGTAATTGTGCAATTTCTGCCATCTCTTTAATTGTTCATACTTGGACCTCAGCAAATTGTTATGTGATAGACAAGAATTTGAAAATATTGTACTATAAAGAATGTAATGTACAATAGGAAAGGAAGATTTTGTATGTTTTATCAGCACAGTGAAATTTTGTATCAATTACTAAATCATTGCGGTTTTTGTGTTTAAAAAAAAAACCTCATGCTCAAATTATAATATTTATTTTTATAATATGTGTGAATGTCATGCATTAATTTAAATTGTAGTATTTTAAACTATCAAATTTCATGTATTGAATTCATATACTCATAGATAATAAAAATGTTGTACATACAAAATAATATGCAGTAATAATAGGAAGATATCATAATTCAGTGATATTTTGTATCAAATTCTAAAATTTTTCTTTATTTAATTATTTATTTGATTGTGTAAAGTTAACATCTTACTCATTTATTTTTTTATAATACGTAAACCATATTTAAGTTAATATTCTTAACATGATTCTATTTATGAAATTAATAAAATTTAGTTAATAATAAATTGAGAATCAAAATAATCACAAAATGTCAGGAACATAGCTTTGAATATCTTCCATTTTGTACTAACATTCGAAAGTTTCCTTCTTTCCTATCTTTTCTATTTTTATTTCAAAGTTATTTTCCTGTCATAAAAATAAGATTTCTTGAACTTAGTTGTAAAGTTATACAAACACCTTACATTCGTAAAGCTCAACAAACATCCATAAATTGTTTTTACATTTTTCGTCTATGTATGCTAATAAATGATTAAAAAAGATTTTTCAAATCGATTTGAGGAAGAAGCACAATTTTTCAAAAATTACTGCAAATATTTTTTGAAAATTTATGATGCTGCATTAAAACTTCTTAGCATCTTTATTTCATTTACCGTCGTTTAAGTAGTATATAATCTAAAACATTACAAAATGCTCTGTGTAACTCAAATGTAAGGGAACTAAAAATAGCTGCTGTGATATTAATAAAATCCTATGAATAAATAATATTTTGCTTCAATTATGTGTGTATATAACTTGTATGTGTTAAAACAATTATGGTGTATGTAATTATATATATATATATTGATAAATTATAAAATCTTATTATAATTGCTTGTGTTTTTATTATTTGTAATGAATTAAAAAAAAAACACGTAAATACATTTTAATCTTTTTTAAGTGAAAATTAAGATTTTCCTGTCATTATTTTAATTAAAATCACCTCACAAGTTTAATCCTATGCAGCAGATAAGAAAAGTTATACAAACACCTCGTAAAGCTCAACAAACATCCGTAAATTGTTTTACATTTTTTGTCTGTGTATGCTAATAAATGATTAAATAAGAGATTTTTCCAATTAATTTGAAGAAAAGGCTCTATTTTTCAAAAATCACCGCAAATATTTTTTGAAAATTTTGATGCTGCCTAAAAATCTCACTATTTTTTATTAACTTCATTTAGCATCGTATGTAAAGTATAATATCTACAACATTACAAAATGTTAAATTCTGAATTTTGTGTAATTCAAATGCCTAGGAATTAAAGCTGCTGTGGTTATTATAGGATCTTAGGAATAAAATTTTTGTTTCAAATAAGTGTATATATTATTTGTATGTGTTAAAATAATTGTGTAATTTATATATATATATATATATATATTTTAATAAACTTTATATAATTGGTTGTGTTTTATTATTTTTATACTCATTCAGGGCTTCGTTTTAAAAAATTAATCGGAAGATGTATTTAAAAGTGTTTGATATATATATTTTGGCACATCTGTGTGTATTATTTAAAAAAAAACACGTAAGTACATTTTAATTTTTTAAGTGAAAATTAAGATTTTTCTGTCATTATTTAAATTAAAACTGTCTCACATTGCTCCTATGCGGAAGATAAGAATTTAAATCATGACGCTCATTTCGCTTAATAGGGGCTTAAAGAACTAAATTTCATTTAGGATTTATTCTCGTTCGCTATGTTCCATAAATTGCAAAAAATAAAAAAAATTTCTTTACTTAAGTGATTTTATGAATATTTGATAAAACAGTTTCTTGCATAAATTCCGAATAATTAAAAATTGATTAAATTTCTTTAAATGACTACAATATATAACGTGTAAATAATATATATATTGATGAATATTATAATCTTGAGAAGGATACCACTTGATAAATATTTTAAGAATATTCAAGGATCTTTCTGTACATTGTTTCTTGTGAGTAGGAATGTTTTTTAGAATTTTCAGTATTATATATAAAAGCCATTTATACTTTTAATCAGTTAAACTACATGGCCATTTATACTTTTCATCAGTTAACTACATATGTAAATCAAGAATATCGTTTCATTCGAATGGCAAAGTGTTATAAAATTCTCTATGCTCCAAAAATAGGTAATTGCTCATAGCGTGAAAATCAAGGTAAGTATTGAATAAAAATTTATATTTTAATAAATATACATGATAGCGGTAAAAGTTAATAGACCAGTACGGGATTAGCGCGATTTCAAATTTTCGCGCCAAGCGTTCGAACTTCAGCTTTGAAATGGCGCGTTTTTCCGAATTCCAAATATTAAGAATTTGAATATTTCATTAAAATTAAGTACTACAAAAGTTTTAAAATTCTAATAACTAGTAAGGAAAATTTCTCAAATTGAAAAAATCCACAATTCAAACCCTAAAGGCAATTTCCAGATGGGCCTCAGACCTGTAACTATTAACAATCAAATCTAATTACTGCATTTTTTCGACGGATAGAAAATCGGGGTACTTTTGATCCAGTAAACTGAATAACGCCAAATATCTGGGACCCAGAACTTCGTTTTACAAAGCACGTCGAAAATAACAAACAACCTTAAAGCTGAATGCGAGAGTGGCCTGACCTCTTTGGAAAGAAGAAGGAAACTGGCCCCAGTAAAGTTCACGAACAAAATCAGAAGCAATAATGACGACTATATATCTCTAGGAGAACATTCGACGCTTGGACATGACCGATAAGACTTCGTAGATCATCAATACTTAACTTTGATATTCTTCAGGAACCACTTCTCCCATTAAACCACCAACCAATCTTAAGATTCGTCTCAACTTATCAGAAACTTGTTTGATAAAAGAACCTACTAAAATATTACTACAAAAAGGTTTGGACACAGTTAATTTGCTTTCAAACAATAATAAAGTAACTATCTTCACAGACGGCTCCTCTGATAACTCCTGTTCTAAAGGTGGTGCTGGCATCTTTATCTTGCATCCCGCTGGGACTAAAACCAATCTCAGAGTTCCTTCAGGCTTAATCGCTTCAAACTTCAGTAGTGAACTAGTTGCTATAGACGAAAATAGTGTGACGTATTTCTTAGCAACTGATTCCAAGCAACCGTTGCTAAGGTAGTTTAGCGTTGACATCGCCATTGGAGAGTAACAATAGATTTTTGTAGTTCTATTTTATAATTGAAAATATATATTTTCTAAAAGAAAATTATCTGTGGAAGGTAAGGGAATAGTCTTAAATATATATGTGTGACACCATGTTACTTTTAATAAAATATCTCCTCTTAAGTAAAATCTTGAAATAAAATTTTCTTTGGTCGTAACTTTTGAGACCTGCATTAGGCTTAAAATATTTGTATGTATCCAAATATCTTAATTTGAGTAAATAAAAAACAGAACGATGTGTTAATTTATCATGCGCATTTGGAATGGCAAATATAAGTTATATATGATTTAGAAATTTTAATTTTGGTATTTCAGTGACTTTGTTATTCATAATGCATAATGTTTATATTTATTTATATAAGTTTATATTGTTAACACTTATTTTAAAGAGTATATTTTGAGAAGTAATTTTGCTTGTATTGTAAAGTAACTGTTATAAATTGTTTGTTAAGTTTATTATTACTATATTTCCACTTAATATGTAAATAGTAGAAATTTTGTGATTTGGAATAATATAAAGAAGTTCTTAGGATAATATGTATTGTTATACATTTTATAAGCTTGAATTTGGTGAAAATAATATTTGAATATTACATCTAAATGAAGTGCATAACATTGTTTTTCAATAATTAGCAATTACAATAAATCTAGATAAATCAAGAGTTTAAATTCAGAACTATTAGCTGTGAAATAAGACAGTTTTTATTTACTTTTAATAAAATGAAGATTCTATATTTTGCTTATTAAGTGATCAGAAATTGAGCTCTTGCTTTATTACTTTTTGCCTATTTCATCCTTCATTATAATTCCAACTTTATTCACTTTTCTGTGTTGTGTATATTTGAATGTTATATATAAAGGTACATTAGTATTTACTGCAACCCACTGACACCCTAAGAATTACTATATAGACCTACATCTAAACATAGTAATGTTCAGAATAGAATATCATAAACTGATATTTTCTTATTCTGATTCAGTATAGCATTGGTTGATATAAACTGTGAAATATTTGGCAATTTATGGTTGGGTTGCTGTTAGTACAAAAGTGCCTATGTAAAGTATTAAGGTGCTGTATGAAATTCATAATTTTTTTTATTATCTTTTATTACTAGTTCAAAATGACGGGGAAAAGTGTTATCAAGATTCAACATATAATTCAGTTTTTTAATGGCATTATAGTGGAGTTCTGACATCTCATAACTCTTTATAATTTAAAAATATTTGAAACATATATTTGCTTAACAAAAATTTTTGGCCAATAAAATGAAACATAAATAAGATCCTCTAAAATGTTTATTAGTTAAAAAATAATATAGTAAATATTCATTCTTTTATTTTGGTTAGACTGGCATCTAAATGGTTAGCTCTCTTCGTTTTCAATGGTATGTGGATTCAATTCTCACTTTAAGTATTAATTTTTGAAGTATTTAAGAATGTGCTCTAAGCTAAAGATGTCAATCAAATGAATATTAGTGAGCATAATGTAACCATACTTTTTCAAATAAACCAGTGCAAAATTTATTAGTCTTTCAAAAACTGTTGTGGTATTTTGCTATGATTAATGAAGATGCCATTCTTTGAAATTTGCATGCTAACATTTAAATTGAAAACTAAATATATAGATTGAAACTAAAACAAACATGCCATGGTTTTAATTAATTTATTTTTATCCCTATAAGATTATGAATAAATATTCAATTTATAAAAAATACAATCTCTCTCCTGTTTTTAGTCAATAAATTTTTTAAAAAAAATCAAATCAAATACAGTCGATATAGCAATTCTTTATAAACAAATAATACCATAAATATGTAAAGCGTTTAAATTATTTGTGTAAATTGTTTTTCTTTTAATATAGGATAAAATGTGAAACATTTTTACTAATCATAATCTAATGTAAATTATTTTATTTGTAGATAATGCTAGAGAAGAGTGGAGAGATAAGGAAAGGAAGATGCCAGTGCCCTAGAGGGCTTTTGGAGCAAGTCCTGATGGACACAGCAATAGTAGAGATTAAGTGCCCTTTTCAGTTCAGAAATTGCTCTTTAAAAGAAAGTTTAAAGAATACACAAAAATATATTTTATATATTGATGAAAATGGATTATACAAAATAAATAAGAACCATGATTATTACCATCAAATCCAAGGGCAAATGGCAATTTTAGACCTTGCTATTTGGTAATTTGGACTTCAGTAGATGTAATTGTGTTCGATGTTCACAGATATGAAAATTGGAACTATTTAAATGTGATCGAAAATTTTTTCATCAATAAATGGTTGACGTATATTGAAAATAAATATTAAAAAAATGTTCATTGTTGTTATTTTATGTGCTTCATTACATTCTACATAGCTAAAAAAATCCATGTTGCTTGATGTTTTTAAATGTAAATTTAAGCTTAATTGGTAATACATAAATATTTTAAAGGAAATAAAACTTTAAAAATGCAAAATTTAACATTACTAAAGGAAGTATGCGTGTGAAATTACACAAAATCAGAGTTTGCAATTCAGATTATATTAAGTTATTTATACTTTATACTGTCAATGGTAAATATTGTATTATAAGTAAAGTTAATCAAAATTTTTAAGGTTTCTTTATCACGTAAAGGTAGACACTGCATATGTTTCTGTAGTGATAAAAAGAAATTATGTTAACAAGCTTTCTGCCAGAAATAATTGGCAATCAATTTGTTTTTAACTATATAGCACCTAGTTTTACGAGTAAAATTTTAAAATTTAGTATAAATAGAATTTAAAATTATAATGGATAAATCTTTCACAGTCACTATTATTTACTACCAATTTTGACTAATGTTGTTAAAAAGTACAGTTATACATTTTCTTCCATATCACTTATATTATTAGTAAAAGATTATTCACAAGATACTATGAACCAATTTGATTTTGTATTATAAAGTTATTTTTCCAAAGTTAATTTCTTTAATATTGCAAATAAACATTTAAAATTAGTTATAAATTCAGAATAGCTAAAGTCAAAGTTTATAAAAATTCAGCTGCATTGAAGTAATTACTATAGTAACTAAGTGGAACAAGATAAGGCAAATAAGTATGTTATTATATATCGTGTGACTAATTTTTTAATGACAGAAAAAATGTGAAAGCTTATTTTTTCTACATAATTTATATAACTTATATTGTTAAATATTATCATTTTTAAACGTAAATCCAAGCTTATTTGGTGGCTATATAAATATTTAAACAGATTTAATGTTTTCAAAAATCATAATTTAACAAACATTAAGCACTAAGCAATTTTTAAAAGAATTATGTAAATCTGATAAGCTTTTAATATAGAAGAAATTAAGCAGCAAAAAGTCTTTACAATATAAATTTTTATCATATTATTCATCTTCATTTTTCAAACAAATTGTAATCTTGAACTGAGAATGAAAATACATTAGAAAAAGTAAAAGTGAGAAAAATGAAATGCATATAAAAAAACAGGTATGTGGTTAATATATGTATACAAAGAATGATAATAAATTAACAAATTTTGTTAAAATAATTATTTATTTATATACAATATAAATGCTGAACTTCTTTAATCAAAGGCCTTTGCAGATTTGTCAGTGCTACACACTGTTGCATAATTTTTGAAGCAAACGGAAACATTCTAGGACCTGCTATAGATGTGACACTTGAGGCAACTTGAGTGGAACTAACTTCAGTGCTTGAATGAAGCTCACTATATGACCATAAAAACATTATTAACATTTATAATAACTGACAATTTTTTATATTAGAAATATTAAAATTTCAATAAGAACAAAAAAATATATTACCTGTTTTTTTGCTTCTTTTTAGGTGGTTCACACATAAACAGTTTATCTTTATTTCTCTCAAATATTGTCGGTCCATTTGCTTTTAATTTATTTTGAAAATGGCATAAGCAAACTAAAGAATGGGGTGAAGGCTCCTTGTCTTGTCTTCTAAGTGAGGTTAAGAAATTTACATTAATTATTATTTGCATATACATTTTCATTAATGATTTGTTAATAACATTTGTTCATAAATAAATGAGTGACAAATAACAGAAAATTCTATCAAAAATAAAAAGCAAACAGATTTAATACTAATTCAGAAGAAAGTTTAAGCTGAAGTAACTTAGAAACAAAAATTAAAATAATTAAATGGATAACACAAGCACTTACTATGACATCTTAAATACTTACTACACATAAATTAATCATATTAATTTTTATTACTGATTTAACTTTGTTCCATTATGTAATTATATGCAATCTCACATAGCTACATAATGTGTGTACACACACACACACACATATATATATATATATATATATATATATATATATTTATATATATATATATATATATATATATATATATATATATATATATATATATATATATATATATTTATATATATATATATATATGTATATATATATATATATATATATATATATATATATATATATATATATATATATATATATATATATATATATATATATATATATATATATAATGTTCTTGAAGAATGATTGGGGCATATTCATGACCAAATCATTCTTCATGAACAATATAAATAGGCTAATTAGTTAAATAAACTTGGCTCCTTATTAACATTAATGAATAAATTACTTAAAAAATTAAAAAAGTATCATTTTTAAAAATTAATTCGGTAAAAAACTACACTGTGTTACCCGATTATATTTCATATAAACATGTGGGAATATTTAAAAACTTATGATATTTACCTTATATTTTTAATCCATTGTTTTTTAAGTCTTTCGTCCTTAGGAAATCTTACAAAACCACATCTATCTCGTTCGCTATAATGTTTACAGTCAGGAACAAACAAAATAATAGTGTTTCAGTAATGGCTTCCGCACATAGCAACGGATTGTTTAGAAGCACCTAGCAACGAGCAGATTACATATTTTCACAGTTTCAGTGCTTTTTCTAAAATATTTGAGAGAAAATTTTAAGAATTTTTTGGACCACGATTGTGATTCAGTTTCCAATCTTTCTATTTGTATGACTATTTTACAAAACAACGATTTAGTTTAATTATACAAGAGTAAATAAGAGAACCTACTCAGCCGCCTACGGGAATTTCCGTTGTAAAGATAGCTTAGTAACGGTTGTTTGGAAGCTAGTAGCAAAGAGTGACGTCACAACTATTTTCGCCTATTAAAGAAGTCCTCTTTTTACTTATCTCACTACCATGATGATTAGACCGAGGGTATGGTATGCTTTACAGATTCAAAATCCACAACAGAAGCCATATGCAGTGGTAAAACTACAATAACTCAAGACATTAATGCTCTTCTCTGCCAAATTAACAAGCCATGCACACTCCAATGGATCTCTACCCATGTTGGTATTGAAGGGAATGAGTGTGCTGACATCCTTGCAAAGGAAGCTCGTGACTTGGACCAGCCCAGCACAGTAACTTTCGTTGATGCTAACGCAGTCGCCCTACGTAGAATTTCCAACCAACAATTCAGTAAGCCATCCATCCCAGACCTTAATTACCCCAGAAATCTATCTTCAATAATAGCCAGACTTCGAACAGGCCATTTCAAAGGCATGAAAATAGAACCTGATAACACAAGATCCTATACATCCTGTAGAAACTGTGCAGATTCTGAACTTTCACCAGACCATATTTTTGACACTAAGTGCTATCATCCTCGAATAATGTTGTGATAAATTCTCGGGTCAATAACGTGGAATTGTACTCTGAGAGTGCAATAAAAATATGGCCAAATTTAGACAAATTACTAAATCTGGATCCCAGTGTGCCAATAAACAAATATTGAGCGATGTGAACTCTTATGTTCACTTGTGAAAAACAGTGAACACTCGAAGTATTTGCAACCACGCAAAAGCGTGTAATCTAAGGAGTAGAATCACAGGATGGAAATTTCCATCAGAACCAATTCTGGATTTTCTCCAACGGTCTTTACCAAAAGGCCTTCATCGTGAGTCAGCATTTGAGAGGTAAGTGCTCCCAATTTGTCTTATTTCTAACTGTACTTTGCATGGCAATTCTAAAAATAATGTATACTTACCAACTGACTCAGATTCAGACACTCCTAATACCAATAGTATAAATGTTAAATCTAAAAATGCCAAGACTGGCAAGAAAAGCTTAAAATCTAATAAAAATAAATCGAAATGGCCAGTCTTAAATAATAGCAAAAAACACAATTCTGATAAAACAATAGTGATAGTATTAGTAATGTAAATAATAGTAATTCTGCAAATGTAACCATATGACCATAATTATAGTTCCGAAAGTGTAAATATTGCTGATATATCTGCTAATGAAAATGTTTCTGTTGTAAATATGTTTAATAATGTAAATTGTAATGCATCTATGTATAGTAATAGTGGTTCTTGTATAAGCAATGTTAATTCTCATTCATTGGTTACTAATGACTATGTTTATTCAAAATGTAAATCAAAATATTAACAGTAATTGCAGTGTCTCACAAATCAACAATATTAATGATGATATGCATCTTAATTCTGATGGTACTCCTATTATTATATGAAAACTCAATCGCCTTCCATGACTCACAAGAGCCGTCAACTAGTGCTGGTCTAGGCCAAAAACTAATGCAAAGAACAAACGAGCACTTGCGTCGGCGAGTGAAGACGAAGGTTTTATAAGGCCGAAAAAAACGGCGCCTGTGAAATCAACCAAAAAGTCTCTTCAGACTGAAATAATGAACAAATTTTCCCCTTAGTAAGACCTATCTCTTCGGAGAATGGTTCACAAAACAACATTGAACCTAATGTAAATAAACAACAGACTAATTCTATTCCACCCATTTTGATTAAATTTGAAGATAATTTTAATAAAACCATCAAAGATCTGAAAGAAAAATTTGACAAAACATTAACAGCAAAACTCTCTGGAGAATATCTTAAAGTTTTTCCTTCCTCCACTGAAGCTCATAAAAACATAACTAAGCATCTAACCGACAGTAATGTGGAGTGTTTAATTATTAAAAACACAGATCTGAAAAACCTGTTAAAATTGTCTTCAAAGGTCTCCCCTGCTCAACACCCACTAACCTCATTAGTGACGAGCTCACGGAAAGAGGCTTTGATGTGGCGGTTATGAGGAAGCACAGGGTCAAGGAACCCATTCCGTGCTTCCTTGTTACTCTAAATAATAAATGAGATTGTGAACAATATCTACGAAACCAAGGAGATTTTAAAAGTCATTGTAAAAGTAGAAAAATATGTCAACACAAGGCCTGTGCAATGTTACAATTGCCAGGCCTTTGGTCATAACTCCTCCATCTGCCACCTAAGGCCCAACTGTGTCAAGTGTGGAGATAAGCACTCTTCCAGAGAATGTCCCCACGAACATCTCGGACATCCAAAATGCGCCAATTGTGGCAGTAATCATACTGCATCCTACGGCGGCTGCCCTAGCAACCCCAGTAACAGAAATAAAAAACAACATATCACACCAATTTCGACAGAAACTTAAAACCTCAGGAGACCCAATGTGTCATTTGCCCAAGCAGCGGCACAAAATACCCAACAACACACTCTCAAGCACCCCCAATATAATACATGAACTTGGGAATCTAGAAAATCTTCACACGATACTCCAATTAATTAAGCAAATTAATATCCTATTCAAAGAATACCTCACACTGCTTCAGACAGTCCCACTATTGGAAAAAACAACTCACCCTACTGACAAACTCAACATCTTACTGAAAGCATTAAGCATCACAGAAAATGATAAATGTCAATAAATAAATTTAAGAACCTAAAATTTATGATGTGGAATGCTAATGGCATCATTTCAAAATTTACTGAATTTAAAGACTTTGGGATGTTCAATTTGTTAGATTTTAACAGATGAGTTTCCTGCAGGAAAATGACATCTGGGTTATTTTTTGACACAAACTACACCACTTATAGAAATGACTGTGCAATAGCCCAGGGTGGAACAGCCATCCTGATTAAATCAATAATTAACCACTGCCATTTTCCCACTCCTAAACTTTATTATACAGAAGCCACCATCATTAACCTCCACTATTCGGACAGTGGAGACATTACTCTGGTCTCCATGTACATTCCCCCCACAGCTAAATCCCAAATCATTATTGATTTTGAAAATTTGCTAGCAATTAATTATAAAATTATTCTTGCGGGAGACCTGAACTCTAAACATATTGCTCTATATGTTTAGATGCAACGCATCGGGTTCTTTTGGAACATTAAATCGTGCTTGAAAACTGCGCCTTGGTGCCATAGGACTCTCTTTTAACCTGCGATACACTAACACCAGAAAAACGCGTTTTCAATGGAGTACATGTTTTTAATCTCTTCCTTCGGTACGCTAACCTACTTTCACGCTTCAACAGTGGAACTGATCACTCTGGGCATCGGATCACTCATACAAACCCAATTCTAAGAAGAAGAAGAAAATTATTCTTCCTTATCTGAATTTCTGATCTCATCTGAAATGCTATTGAATGGTATTTTAGCAGCAATCTTGGATGCTATTTGTTCTCGTTCAGTTTTGGTCAGAGTCAAGTGACCAAGATCATTTTGGTGTCCAAGATGAGTTGAAATGTATTTTATGCAGCGTGTTCCTTCATCATAAAAGTTTTCCTTTATTGAAGCTGGAAAATAACAATTTATTTTATTACTACCTTGTAATTTCAAGTGACGTAGTCCTTTACTTTTAGAAACGAAGTCACCTGAACGATGGCAGATAAAGTTCACAGTTTTTTTATCAGCAGAATTATGAGACCATAAACAGCGAAATCTTGTTTTTGTAGAATCTTCTATATTTTTCTTCCACAATTCAAATTCTTCAGTTGATTTAAATTTTAAATTTTGGCGATAACAAATAATAATGGCGCTAAGCTCTGTAAAGCTCTGGATATGCGCAAAATGTCTGAACGTTTTACCTAACTGCGCATGCGATTGTTTATAAATAGCTCAACGCTTTCTTTCTCTCTAGACGCTAGTGTCGCTGGATGGCTGCTGCGGCATTTACCATTGAGATTGAAGGAAAGTAAAATCATGCGCAGACTTATTAATAGGTCTACGCATGCGTGGCAACCATATTTGAAAATCATAGTATTATTTACCTTTTCTGAATGTTTATTTAAGATCTTGAATAATAACATTTTTTTAACAGAATAATTTATTAAGTACTATTAATGCTTTTGAATAAATATCAAGTATAAATCTTTAAAATGTGTATTTAATTCTATCACATTGTTTTTACGAAGTTAATTTTTATTTTGTGTTCGTAAAATTAAGTCAAAATTGGCATTGCAAATAATAATCTGTTTTAAATAATATGAATTAACTTTAATATTAAATTTCAATTTAGTTTGTTCACTGTTTTTTATGTTGATCCATAATATTAATAATCTACGATTATTATGATAATTAAATACCAGTATCCATCCTAAAGAGCAATGTTGATAATTTCTTTTGTATATTTTTGATGTATGCTATTTTTTTAAATTAGATTTCTTTTTTGTTATTAGCATCAATATGTGAAACTTGGCTATAGGTTGGCATTTTCAAATAAATTTAATGATCTAAAACTTTATTCCAAAACAATGTAAAAATCCATCTTAATGATTAACAACAGGATTGATTATATATTATTAAATTGTAAGGATTTTCTATAAATTGAGGTAAATAACAAATGTATATAAGTAGTTTCTAAATTTTAATAAAACTTAAAGTTTAATTGTCCTTTTTAAAATTTGAAATTGAATCATATTCTCATAATAATTAATTTTGATACAATAATTTCCATGATTTCATAATAAAATTAATTTTATCTTTGACTTATTTGTTGTGAACTGTTGAAATTAGTCCCTGTTGTTGAAGTCAATTTTCAGCATAGGTCAATGTACAGTTAATGTATTAATATTAGTTTTGTACTTAAAAATAACCAAGATTTATATGTATATATTATAATATGTTTATATTTACAAATAAATTCTTCTGTTGAACAGAAAGTAAAAAAAAAAGGTACTTTTCTATTACAAACCTGAAGAAATAGTTTTGATTCAACATATTAATAGGTTTGAATCCCACCTTGAGTTTGGATAGTGGTTTGGAATCCACTTCAAACCGTAGGTCCTAATCTAATTAGTCTCACGTGCAAAAAAAATGTAAATGAAATGTTTGTATTATTTTTAGTATTTTTTCTAAAAATGTAAACACTTTTTAAACCATATACGATGAAAATGGAATATTTATGACTAATTTAAGGTTCTTTTATTCCCAATATCGGATGGTTAGAATGGAAAAGTACCGTAAAAAATATATTTTAAGTACTGGTATTTTATAAGTTGAGAAAAAATATTAATTATTAATTGGATTGTAATATAATTCTTAGCAAAATGGGTAAAATATGTCTTCAGATCTTAAAAATGTTCAAATCCTTAGGAAAACATTAACTTATTTTTAAAGAGTAAATATATTTAAACTCCTTATAAAAATAGATATGAACTTTATAATCTTCTTTAATAGAGGTGACAAGTTGGTTTGATGACAAAATTCCCACCAGCAAACGAAAATACCTTTCACTCAGTTTTACTTCAACTCCCGTGCTTGGCTGCCTGAGAAGAGATGCCGTTTCACATCAGGAACATACATGTGAGCATCATACCATTCACCTTGAATACAAACTTCAATGTTTATTCTGCCAGATCCATATGCATAGATCTTGTTATTATCAGTAAGTAAGTTTGCTTCCAGCTCTTGTACCGAGCGGACGTGTTTCTTCGTTTGTCTTGCTGCCGCCCATAGCAACCATTCGTACACCCCCAGCAACAGAGTTTTGTGATTTTGCTTTCGCGGCTAATTAGAAGATCGCAATTAATTAGTTTATCTAGTTATCACTGTAGCTCTTAAGATGTTTATCCCAAGTACAATTGGTGTGAATTTTGTGGCATTTCGAAAAGTAGAAATTTGCTTTTCCAAAAACTTATTTTGTATACTTGAAAAATTTTCTTATCAATCATTGTTCCTTTGGTTTAATTAACATCATGATGAGCGGCTAAAACCAAGGTAAGTGCCCAGATGTCGTATTATTACGTTTCGTGCATCAATTTCGTGCGTTTTGATGCATAGACTGCGTTGATGGGACAATTGGAACCGAAGATATTCACCTTTTAATAAATACATAAAATCCATGTTTTTCGTCCGTTTTTCGCAAATTTTTTCCTTCTTTTTAATTATTCCTTAATAACTTCGGTTCTAACTGTCGTATCTTTCTAGAATATTTCTCAAATTGGAGAAGATATTATTACGTTTCCAAAAATGTATAATTTATAATTGTAAGATCAATAGTTCTTTTCCTATAATTTTGTAAATTCTTATTTTTATTCCATTAATTTAGTATTTTTGAATATTTTGATTGCAATTCTTACCTTAAAACTACCGTAACTTTTTAATTTTTAATCAATCCACTCCAATCTTTTTTTGTCTATTCGGAGCGGATTTCTGTGACTATTCTTAAGTATGTAATATATGTTTCCAATCAACAGTTAATGAGATATGATCTAATTAGTGCATTAAGAAATTATATTTCTTTTCGTATTTTCTCCTCATGTTTCTTCATTTTTCCCCTAGGTAAATGTATTGATACTGTAGTCTTATTTATTATTATTTTTTTCCTTTCCTTCAAAATTCTGCTTTATGTTCCCCGTTTTGTACCCCTGTTCTTCATCTTATCACTTTGCGCACCGAATTTCCTGCGCTTAATTAATTTTAATATTAATCAGCTGTTTTCTCGGTTCCTAATTGTCACAGCTACATGGAACAAAGTTCTAAATTCCTTATTTCTAAATGTGCTTCTAATATTCCCACTTAGAAAGTATGTATATATGTATCTTTTTTTTAATATTATTTATTTATTTATTTTTTACTCTCAGTCCACTTTTTGAACTTTATCTTTCTCACGTTGCAAGATAAGCCCAAATCCAGGACTTTCCATTTCTCTTTTTGTGGACTTGTTCTTTTTAGCTTTAGCATCTATGCTTAAGTATAGGAACTAAAATTTACTTACTTATTTATTTTTTTTTCAATATCTCTCTCTCTAGTTCTAGATTTAAACTTTTTCCCCCATTTTCTCTTTCTCCCGTACATTTGGACTACAACTTTTTCGCGTTCTAGTCTGACTCTTTTAACGATGTCTAACTAAATGACTCATATATTTTTTTATTTTTGTTCAATTATTATTGTTATTATAACTGAAAAAACTAAATTTTTCTTTTATTTTTTTTTATTTTTTTTTCTTAATTTTTTTATTTTATTTATATTGTTTATTTATTTATTTATTTTAACACGTTAATTTTAATTTTGAGATTTTATAATAATTTATGATTATTAATTGTACTTTTCAACATTAACTTTTAATGTCTTACAATTTTTATAATCTTTATATATGTCTAATTATTATTTTTTAATATTAATTCGACAATTATAACTAGTTGTAAAATAAATTAATCTATATAAATTATCTTGTAAATAAGTTAATGTCAATATTTTATAATTGTTTTATTACAAAGGCATGATATTTTAAACCCTGACATTTTTTTCTATTAAGTTAGGTCTGCTATTTGTTTTGCTGAACTTTTCATTTCTTATAAATATAATAATCTTAATTACTTCAATATAATTCAAATAATGTCAATATTAATTTTACCTAAAAAAATATTTAATTCACTTAAATTGAATTTTCTGGTAGTTAAATACCATAATATATATATATTTTTAATTTTTATTTATTTATTTTTATTTTCCATCTAATAGTTATGAGTAGTTTATTAAAATGGAATTGGGATTTAAATGTAGTGGAATTGCAGTACATAGTAGTGAGGAGAAGATTATGGGATTACAAGTGTGAAATTTTACCCAAATTGTAGAGCAATTCAGATTGGTCCATATCTCATTGAGTTGGTTGTTTATGTTATTATTTCTTACCATTAAAAAAAAGAAAGATAATCAAATAATTAACAAATAGATTAGCCCAAATTAAGATACAGACATGCAATTTTTAGCGCTGTGCTTATCTGATGGACTCCCTCCTATCGATTCAGGTTGAAAATATATAATTTTTTTTACCATGATTAATAATCAATGTCTATTAAAAATTTTAGCACAACATCATCAGTAGGGTTACACTGATGGAACTTTCTACTGAAATCGTCCCATGGGGTTTCCTTCATGACGCTGTCTGTTTTTATTTTTATTTATTTATTTTTTTATTACTTTTTTGTATTATTATTTTACTTATATTTTTTATTACATTAAATCACAGGAATTTGCCTCATTTAGTCTGTACGTCGGATTGATGCACGGGACGGGGTGATCATGGCATCTGGCTCACTTCCGCTGCATCCATTGTCAGCCTTTACATTTATAGTGATTTTTGTTCATCAATATAGTATATTCTCATCATTACTTATGATTATTTTTCTCAACAATAAACCTATTGGTTTAATCAGATTTCAACATTTTCCGAACTGAACAAGCAAATTTTAATGTCTGAATTGAATTCACCCATGAAACATACCTGCACAAATGATCCAGAAAACCTGGACTTAAAGGGTGTAGATTCAGACCTTGGTACTCTTGATAATCTTAACTCTCATAGTGAAGAGATTATTTTGCACCCAGCGGTAGTAAAGTCACCATCACAAATTGAAGAACGAAGGAAAAAACAAAAAGTTAAGGATGCAACACCACTTGCAATGTTTGCAATCCCTAAAGAGAATCATCGAATCTAAAAATAAGGGCAGATTCATTTTCCCGACTAAGAATCGCGATAAAGCCCTCACTCTCATTACAAACCTACAAGAGGCATTTAAATTCGCAACTCCTCAACCAACACCCCCATCGAAAACATTGACCCAACATCGAAAGAGCTCTTGCAGAATTTAAAGGACCTAAAGGAACAGAACATACCTGAAATAGCTATGCTATCAAATCCTTAAACAACAAACTTCAAAAGTCCACTCTACAACCTCTAAGGAAGAACCTGGAACCAAACCAGCAGAATCCAAAAACATATAGTTAAGCGGTAAAATCTCAGCGATGCCTAATAATAAAAAGAGCTCCAGCAGACAATATCGGACAAACACTGCGACAAATTGAAAGTGATGTCCGACCTAAAGGTATTTACATGAGAAAAACCCATGTCGAAATCCAATGTAGGAACCATAAGGACATAATACAGCTATCAACAATTCTTAACAATAAAAAAATTACGGCGGTCCCAAAGGAAATACCGAAAATATGGCTAATTCTTCTTAATACTCCAAAAACCACCACTGATGAATCAATCCTCAACGCGATTCAGAAGGACTTAAGTCTGAAAAATACACAGGATATTAGGATTCTCCAGACAAGGAAAACTCTAAGTAAATTCAACTTGTGGAACTGGATCTTTGAACTACCAAGACCATTGGGGCTAAAGCTCCTCAAAAATCGCTTCATTTTCCTAGGTTTAGGAAGATTTAGAATCGACCACTTTTTGACAGTACGTAGATGCCAAAACTGACAGTCCCTCCACCACACAACTACCAACTGCAGGAATGCCAAGTATTGTGGAAAATGCGGAGGTGAACACATGACAGATGAATGCACCGAAAATAAATCTTTTTGCATCAACTATTTTGAGAATAATAAAAAAGGATGTCAGTACCTTACTAATCACCCGGCATATGTTTTAAACTACCCATCATACAACAACTTTACCAACGAACAGCTAGAAAAACTAAAAAGAACAGACTACAAGCAAACTACTTACCGTAGCTCCACTAATCGATAAATAACTGATCAGCCAGTTACTTTAACTAAAATGCCCACTCATAACAGCAACGATACCTCAATTACCAGTAATCACAACTTAAACAGTGCGCCATCAATACCAATTAATTGTACAGCACCCAACTGTTAAAAATTTAACTAATTTAACCTGCAACAATATAACTTGTCTCCAAGCTAACTTACAACGCAGCAGATCGGCAATTGCCCAATTTTCACAATACATAGCCACCAACAACATAGATATTAGTTTAATACAAGAACCGTATGCATTGAAAGGAAGTATCAGGGGAATTCCTCTTAGATGGAAAGTTTTTCATGCAATGGGGCCGGACAACCCACGAGCAGCCATCATTGTCAATGCACCCTTTAATCCCACAATAATTCAATCAACAAGAGATCTTGTTGTGATTCAGCTGGATCTGCAACCACGTACTTTACTTCTTGCCAGCCTGTATGCCTCATCCTATGAAAGGATTGAAACTGCTCTTCAGCAATTACATAACATCATAGAAAGCTATCCGGGAATGCCAATAATTATTGGAGGAGACTTTAATGCGTATAATATACTGTGGGCTACACTTCTAATGACCATAGAGTACTCCTCTTGGAATACTTCATTCCACAGCACCATCTCTCTATCGCTAACGACCAGGGCTACCCACCAACATTTGAAGGCCCTGTTGGAATCGGGTGGCCAGACTTGACCATAGTAAACGATTTTGCCACCAGCCTAATAGATCAGTGGGCAGTGACTGACGATGTTACATGCTCTGACCATAAATACATAACATTTCGCATCTCTTCGAAATCCATCATCACTTTTAATAGACGTTACAATACCTACAAAGGTCAACACAAGTTTACTCAAAAAATCAAGCCCAAACTGAATCAACTTAAAATAGAACTTCAACGTGTCAATACACCCAACGAACTAGAACAAATAACCATCCAGTTCATGGATGTTATAAAATCAACATCTTCGTTTTCTTAACTGGATTTCGGATACTGAAGAAGAGGTCTTCAGTATCCGAAATCCAGTTAAGAAAACGAACCTGTCTTGGTGGCAACCAGCCTGAGGAGTCAAAAGCAAAAAACAAGGGCCATACGAAGATTAATGAAAAACATACCTACACCAGCCATTACAGATCAGCTACATCTTAAGTATAAGCAACACCTGGCCATCTATAAAAGATCAATTTTAGAAGCAAAATTGCAGAGCTGGTCGCGGTTCTGCACAACGAATAATAAAGAACATGGCATTATTCAACGAATTGTTACCGACAAAACTTTCCAGCCCACACAGTTTCAGACTCTCACGACTACAACCAATACTAGTCAGACTACCACAACTATACTTCAGGACCTTTTGAAAGCTACTTTTTCAGCAGATGACATTGTAAATGACAATCAACACGACCACAGAATCAGAAGTCTGTCCCTAAATCCCACAACCATAATGGACCCACCCTTTGGATTCAATGAACTAAAGTATATTATCAAGAATCTTGTCAATTCAAAAGCTCCAGGCCTAGATGAGATAGACAATGTGATTGTCAAGCTTCTCTCTCAAGCAAATGCAACTTTCCTCCTGCAATATTTTAATCTTTGCCTTACGCTTAAAACTTTCCCCAAACCATTCAAAGAGGACCAGGTTATTTACTTTCTAAAGAAGAATAAAAACCCTAGTCTCCCCACCGCCTATAGACCAATCTGCTTATTATCAGCCCTATGGAAGGTTTTGGAGAGATTGACCATAGGAAGGCTCAAACATCACTTGCATAAAACAAATTTCCTTAGTAATCACCAATACGGATTTCGAAAAAACAGCTCGACAGAACACGCCTTCCAAAAACTTAGAAACTTAATTGACGAATCATACCATAAGCAGAACTACGTAGCACTGATTGCGCTGGATATGCAGCAGGCTTTTGACTCACTTTGGTGGCCAGAGCTGCGTCAAGCACTGCTACAAACTAGATATCCAAGTAATATAACATCCTTGATTTTCAGCTTTTTGGAAGACAGATCGCTTACCTTACCACGGTTCATGATGGAGGGTGAGTCATAATTCCTCACACCAGGGGATGCCCACAGGGATCTGTTGGCTGCCCCATCCTGTGGAACATCTTTTTTAATGAATTATCAACATCATCCTGGCCAGAACATACTAAAGTAATTGCCTTTGCTGCCGACACATTATTAGTAGTTGAAGGCAATACAAAAACATCTCTGCAATCACGTTGTAATAAATCTTTGCAACATTTTTCAGAATACTGTAGCAACTTGAAGCTCAGAATTTCTCATCATAAATCGCAAATCCTTATCTTGCACCAGAAAAGAAAACACTTAAAATCAAATCCCAGAATAACCTTAGAAAATAATAGCCTAAAGCATACTAAAACACTAAAATATATCGGAGTAACAATAGATAGCAAAATGCCTTTCCTACAACATATCAGGCAGATAAAGACAAAGATGATACAAATAGTTCAGCGTTTCCGCTCCATGATCGCCAGAGATTGGGGCATTAAAAGTAAAATTACTAAATCAATTTACCTTTCTGTCATGGAGAAAATGGTTACTTATGGCTCATCCTTGTGGATTCTACCTATGACTGTTAGGAAGCAGCGGCAATTAGACAGCCTACAGCGCTACTTTACATTATTAATCACGAGAAGCTTCAGGACCACGTCCACAATTGCCCTCAACACACTGGCAGGCCTGTCACCACTTCATCTTACTTGCATCCAGCTAGCACACAAAACTAGGGTACTGCAGCTGCAGGAAAATACTGTGCTGGGAGACCAAACCCTCAGTGCGTCTGACTATGAATATCCTGTGCATAAGGACTGTGTCCATCCATCGTTAAGACTTAAGGGGATACACATCCACAATCTGCCCTCCAAACCCTCCTCGCCAGCTCAAGGTCAAATAAAATTAATCACACCTTACAATATCTATACGGATGGATCACATATTGACGGTAAAACAGGTGCAGCCCTAATAAGATTCCACAGAAGAATCAGAAAACTATTCTTAAAACTAACTTTCTTCCACAGTTAAATATGGTGTTTAAAATTTTTTTATGAACTTAATGAAGTTTATGAACTATATGTTCCGAATTGTTTGGACTTTTCGAACATTAGAATTTTAAAAACTTTTTGAATCCTATTTTCTTTTAGTACCTTAGAAAAGAAACCTTTTAAATAATTTTTTGAACCTAAAATGCTTTTAAAAGCTAAGGTGTTTATTAAACTTGTATAAGCTGCCTGCCTGTATATAGTTATCAACTTTAGTATCTTTCCATTTTTTCCCTTTTCATAATTAAGTGTTCATACTACTTATTATATTGCTTTCAATGTATATAATGTTTTTATTGCCATTATTACCCCAGAAATTGTTAACTGTCTTTTCATTGATTGTAAATTGTTTCTCCATTGTTTGCTGTATGTGTCATCATGTTGTATTTTATTTTTAACTCAGAGAAAATATTTAATGCTATTGCTTGATGTTCAACAGGGCTTAAAGCCCCTTAAAATGTTTTGTAACTTCTTACTACCAATTTGTAAGCACAATTTCTTTGCCTTGTTGAATGCCACGATGGTGGCGCCCTCACGGACCTCTTAGAGGTGTGGAGCATACTAGGTGTTGGGGAGACGGCACCCCTTAACCTTAAGGTACAGTCCGGAGTCTCCCCACACAGTTATGTGATTATCAGCAAGTGATGCCTCAATGGGCACAGGAAAATGTTCGTATGAAGTAAAGTACTGTTTGTTAGCCGTGATTTGGTGTGAAGCACCAGAATCACAAACCCAAACATCAGGGTGTGTACTGTTTGCACTAGCGGCAAATGCACCTTTATTATGCTTTGTGACATTTGACACTCTCTTAGGGCAGTCCTTACAAAAATGTGTACTCAAACCCGACTTAAAATAGTTCTTTTGCTTGAAATTACTAGATTTATTACTAACAGGAGTTCTTTCAGAAAGTCTTTCCCCATTTTTCACTATTTGTTTTTTTTTTTTTTTTGCTTAAATCCAGGTACACGAGCTACAAATGCACCATAATTCACAGCAGCACTAGACTTAATACATTGTTCATAATTGTACACAATTTTTCAGCAAGATTCTTGGTTGTTCGTTTATCAGAGTCTAGAGACTCTGATAAACATTGATGACATTGCTGAATTTTTTTAATTCTGGACCCGCAGTAAGCAATATTTTGCCGTGCAATAATTCTTCTGGAATATTGCTTGATCCAATACCATTTAGTTCACTGTTCATATCTGTGTAGATTCTTTCAACTTTAGCTGCGTGTGTTGCAACATTGTCATTAGGATCTCTAATAACTTGAAAAAATTGTGTCATCAATAAATTAAGTCTCTGTATACTGCTTTGCTCGAAAACACTAATTAATTACTCCCAAATGTTTTTCGCATTCGAGTACGTCATCACTAAATCTGCTACAGAAGCGCTCAACGTACTTGCAATAAGCGCGGACGCCTTAGCGTTATCAAGCCGCCATTAAGCCACCTTTTTCAAGTGCTCATCCGCACTAACATTGGCGTTTACAGCGACACGATAAATTTTAGTTCTATCAATAATTGACGTGAGATCATAATGTTCATAGTGTATTTTCATTTTTCACTTGCTACAATTTTCCGCTCCTTCTAATTTGTCTGTACTTTTAAATCCATGGCATCTCACTGTTAGACCTAGCACACGAATCACTTCGCTTTTCAAAATTTAGCAGGTATTAAATTCACGCAGATTTAAGAACACGATGGGCCCATAACCTGTTGAGGTTATTGATAAATAAAGGCTAAAACAAAAAGCAATTAAGTACAAATAAAAGACCAAGGTGCATATGAGCAAGCAATGTAAACGTTTTTTTTATTAAAACATTCTAAGGCTGGGCGCAAATTTGGAAGAATTCGCCAGAGAATTGACGCCGTCAAAACTCCGGAGAACAAGTGACATCAGAAAACGTCACAAAATGGGCGTTCCGAGAGAACTTTTAAATTTTCCAGCGAGTTAGAAATATCTGGCAGGGCACAGGCGTTACCGCGACTTTCATTTGTGTTTTTACCTCGTTTTTGTGCGTACCTCGTCTAAATGGCTTCAAATAAATTTATTAAATTTTCATTCGATGAAGAGGAATTTTTAATAGATCAATATAGGAGTAAGTAATTTAATAAATGTTAAAGAATCTATAATCATTTTTCTAAATTAATTAATTTTGTAAATCATATTGATCAAAGATGTCTATGGGTCATAAAAGATAATAGTTATTTTCATAAGCATAAAAAAACACCATCATGAAAGATATTCAACATTTGTTTTATGAAACATTTGGAAAATCTGTAACAGGTAATTATATTGATTATTAAGAATTGAATTTTTATGCAAGTGAAATAAATTAAAATCGCGCTTATTTTCTTATACTTAAATGCCTTTGAATTGATTTAGATATAATGCTAAGCAAAATTAATTCCAAAATTGAATGTATTTTATCTAATATAATTAAAATAATTTACTATTTTATTTAAATTAAATAGAACTTGATTTTTTATATAATCAAGAAACGTTTATATTTTTGTTACAAATTTATATTGCTGATGTTGTTTAGGTGTTATGATTTTTTATAATAAGTTTTAATTCTATTTTATTAAAGAAACATTATTAAAATATTCTATTAAAAATTATATTACTAAATAATATATTTTACATATATAATAAAATATGAATGTCAATATTTCCTGGAAATGTTTAATTTGATTGATGGAATTTGATTCTTAGAAATCTGTTTGAAGCCTGTTTAATTATTTATAATTGATAAATCATTCTCTTCTGTAAAACATGAATATTTTAAATTTAATTTATGGAATACACTGAAATGAATTAATAAAGGGGAATTGTATAATTTTATGTATTATTTGTGTATGCAAAACAAATTTTAAATAATTAAATTTTTAAACATTCTGGAATGCATTACAATTTTCACTTATTTAAAAAAATAAATTATACAACTACTTGTGGAAACATGCTGAAGTATTATTTGGAATAGTTTACATTCAAACTAATGGTAAAATTCAATGAGTGGAATGGAATAATTCAAGTATTTGTGTATGCAAAACAAATTTTAAATAATTAAATTTTTAAACATTCTGGAATGCATTACAATTTTCACTTATTTAAAGAAATAAATTATACAACTACTTGTGGAATCATGCTGAAGTATTATTTGGAATACTTTACATTCAAACTAATGGTAAAATTCAATGAGTGGAATGGAATAATTCAAGTATTTGTGTATGCAAAACAAATTTTAAATAATTAATTTTTTAAATATTCTGGAATGTGCATTTCAATTTTCACTTATTTAAAGAAATAAATTATACAACTACTTGTGGAATTATGCTGAAGTATTATTTAGAATACATTACATTCAAAGTAATGTTATAATTCAAAGAGTTTCACCAAATTTTATACATGAATTTTTTATGAAATATAAGCTAGTTTAGTTAGATAATTATAAGTTAATTAAGTTAAAAATTATCAAAGCAGAGAAAATTACATGCAATTACGTATTTTAAAATTTTATACAAATAAATTAAGAAATATATACATAAATAACAGTTATAATTTCACAAAACTCATATTCTGCTTCAAAAAATTTATTTAATTTTTCAATACAAATGTAATTACAGAAAAATGTCAAATAAAAAAATTAGATCACAAATTTAATAGAAAAATAGCATCACATGGTCACATGACATGACGTCATTACTTCGTCTCCGTGAGTTCACGAGGAATTCTCCCAGCACCGAATTCTCGGAATATCATCGGAGAATTCCTTTACAGTGGGGAAAGACTATCAATCGTTGTCAGCTGAAGAAACCCACGTGTGCTAGTAGTTTTCTTTGAGCCGACCAATGGCTGAGTGGTTAGCGTTCCTGACTCTTGAGCCATGGGTCCCGGGTTCGAATCCCGGTTCGGGCATGGATGTTACTATCTCTCTGTCCTTTCTTGTGTGTTGATGTATGAATGTGGCCCGCCCTATAAACGGGTCTGTGGTGGTATGACGCGGGTAATGCTACTCGCCTCCGTGACTTGGTTCACAGGTGCCCGCTGGGTAACGACAAATGAGTAGCAGTTTCCGGCCTTGTTGTGGCGAAGGGTTAGTCACCCAAGTGCCCGCCGTTATTAAAAAAAAAAAAAAAAAAAAAAAAAGTTTTCTTTGTGAATGTTCTGCTTGAAAATTTCTTCAAGTCTCTATTGTAATTTTTTTAATTACAGTAAATATAAATTTTGTTTTTACTATTTTGAAAATTATTATCAATAAATTTACTTCCACGGAGTTTTTATATTTAAAATTCTTAAATTAAAAAATATATATGTGATAGCTAACTCAATGAATCCTGGAACCAGGGGGTACTCGTACCTTCCTTCGACTTTAGCAGCCACCAGGCGCGTCGGCAGATAGTGGATCGCCGAATGTCCTGTAGGAATGACAGGATAGCCTTGAATATAGAATCAGAGGCCGAAAACTAGCTCCCGTAAACCCTGGTGTTATGCGATCCGTGCCTAGGGCTAATTGGCACCGCGGTATTGGTGTCTTAACGGAGCCTCTAGTTGCCTGGCAAACTTCTAGAGTAATTTGCCTTGTCCAGTATCTCAGGCAATGCTGGGTGGACTTATATTACCTGAGCTTATAAATTGTTATCTTGTGGCTGAAAAGACACAAGAAATAACAAACCTTTCTGCATTTGCAGGTGAAGTAGACCTTGCTGAAAAAGACAAGGGAACTCAGAGGCAATCTTGTAAATGGGCAGTAATGAATCCTACACTTGAGGTAGAAATGACCTCCCAACCATCTTCTTCTGGTGAAAGTCAGGAAGCTATCCCTAGCATGACTGACTTTCTGACCAGATGGGACTGTTTCAGCAAGACCCTATCTGCTGGAAATGTCATATGCAAGAGGAAACGGCAGAGCATATCATATATGAAAGCGAGGCTCTTGCCCTCTCTAGATTAACTTCTTTAGGCATCATCCATACTAGAGAGTTACACCTAGACTCCATTAAAGGGTTATCGGACTGTATTAATAAAGTGGGTGACCCGAGCAACTGGAACTAGGAAACATTGGGTTTGGAGTTAATGGTACAAAATGCTGATAAAAGCAGAGGTGCCCAATGACATACAAACCCAATTCTAAGAAGAAGAAGAACTCAATGAATATTATATTATCATAATTTTAAAATGAGACATATTTGTATATATATATATATATTGTGTGTGTGTGTGTAATCATTTCTTTTTATTAAAAATCAGAATTTCTTTTAAATTTCCCAAATAGTTAAAATTGTAATGATTTAAATAGCTGTTAAAACGCGTTAATTTGCAATTTATTTATTAATTGATTTTAATTATTGTCGATACTTTTCAGAGTCAACACTATTTTTAAAATCATCAAATAATTTTCAAAATTATTGAAAGAAACAGCTCTGTTGCTTTATACACAAATTGAAGAATTTCGACAAAATTTTAAAATTTTAATAGCTTAAAAAATAAAAAGTTAACTTAATTGCTTAACAATAGACTTCAGAGTATATTGTAAACTATTCATTTCAGTTGAAATTTTGTAAATTTTTTATTTGAATATAAATTTTACATTGAAAATTTTTTTAAATATAATTTGAAGTCTATTGTTAGGGAATTAATTAAGCTTTTAATTTTTTTACGTATTAAAATAACATGTATTAAAATACATATTAAATTCTTTGTACAGAAATATTTCTGTTTCTAACTATGCAAGAAATATCTCTCGATATAAGATTCATGTTGTGATTAGTTATCTTTTATATTTCTTAAATTGTTTTGCACAAATAATAAAATGTTTTATCTCTTGCTAAAAATTTTTAGAAGGAGAATAAAAGCAAGGAAATCTTAATGCTATTATTTCAATAGTATTCTAATAATTGAATATTTAATATAAAACATGTCAATATAACATTTTTTCAAATATTCAAATTAGTCCTGCATTAAATATTTTTCCCTTCACTGAACTGAAACTGCTTTGCAATGCAAATCATTAACAGTGGCAAATTTAGCGAACTATTTTTTTTAAAAAAGTACTTTAGTGAAATAAGGATTTGATTTCCTTCTTCTTTTGATGGTTATAAAATAAAAATATTTAGTTCTCTTTCTCTCTAGTTTTCATTAACAGAAACAAATATTTGTAAATAGTTTTTATTAAAGAAGTAAATATTCACAAAATTTATTTTTAAAAGTAAATTCATTAACCAGAAATGAATACTTTATCTAATTTCGACAGCATTAATTTTGCATTAAAGTTAACCCATTAAAAATACGTATCTTTATTATTTTACCACAAAGATAAAATTTATTTCTTATGTTAAAAACATCTTATTGAAGGTTGAATTATTTAGAATTAAGTCACATTGAAGTTTGTTTTCATGTGTTTACACGAAAGGAATAAAAAAGTCATAACTTATAGTACTTATTTGAAATAATCTGTCTCAAGAATATAAACGTATAACTTTAGTGCAATTGCAATTCTGTTAGATATTGAAGTATATAAAAAACAAAGCATAACACTTAAAATATATTCATTAAATTAGTAAATCAAAATATTTCTTTTACATGCTAAAGGAAATTTCCTATTTTCCGGAATTTGTAAGAAATATAAACTTTTATTCAATGATTTCAAACTATATTTACGAAATATTAGTTTAACATATCCTTAATTTTATAAAAAAATTACTAAAATAATTTTGAACCTCATAATTAAAGAATTAAACAGTTTAACATATTATCTGCTGTTTTCCTTATACGGAATAATGTTTGTGATCACTGAATTCAAACATTTTTTAAATAGTTAAATTGATCATTAGAGTTTATGGTGAAATCATATTATAATGTCTCTGAAATAGATATGCATTTCTTAAACAAATATTTAAGGGAATATTTCTCGTAATTTTTCCAAAACTCGGAATTCTTGATGTATTTTAATATCATTTGCCAGTCCTACACCAAAATGTGAATTTAGTGAAAGTTTGAATCAAAATTAAAGTTTTCTTGCTAAAAATAATAGCTTCTTTGTAAAGTTATAGGCCTTAATCGTAACAAAATAATATATTTTTATGTGGAATGAAGAGTAACACTATTTCCATTCTAAAATTCGAAAATATTTATATAGTAGAATTTATTCCTCCAATTTTTGTAATTACTTTGTGATCTTAATATTTTAAACAATGGTTGAAACATGTGTACTGAAATTTTGAGTGGTGTGAAGCTATCAACATTATCAGGATTGATGGTATTGACAAATTTGTGGAACTTGGGAATTTTCAAATTCCGTGGGAAACCGAAAAATTTAAATTGAAAACAAATGTAATATTGGTATAGTAGATGCACATTTCCAATCAATGTATCTTGAAAACATCTGTCTAATGATATATTCTATGTGAGCGTGTCAATAAATCGCCTTCAGCTGGTCAGAACAAATTATTGAAATGTCATTCTTTCACCTTGCCATTCTTGTTTGCGTATCTATCTATATATATAGGAGTGCGGTTTAATTTATACCTTCACTCTCAGAAGCTAAATTCTAGTAGTTAGTTGCATCTGAGAAAATATTACCGTTTTACAAACATTATGTCTGATTCAAGCAGTGAAGAAGAATTTTATTTTTATGATGAAGATTACTCTTCGGACACGGATAGTGAATTTGATGATCTTTCTGGGTCTCGTAATTGGTATCCAGTTGACAGTTCAGCTGCGATAGCTCCACCAGCATTTCCATTTACAAATAAATCAGAAGTCAACATATCTATAGTGGATTCTTCAAATCCACTGGAGTATTTTCGCTATTTTTTTGATAACGAAATTTTAGAAATCATAATTTTAAATACTAATGAATACGCTAAGTTATATATTGAAAGTAATAAATAAGCCCAAGTTCTCGTTCAGCTCAGTGGGAAAATATAAATAAAGAAGAATTGCTGGTTAATCATTAACATGGGTATTGTTCAAAAACCCGAAGAAGAACATTTTACCTTTTATTTGCAAATATTTTCATGTCACATGTATAAAATAAAATATTTGGAAGTGTCTTCAGTAAGGGTATGCATCATATTAATATTTAAGCATAATTTACATTTTATTATAAATGTATATGTATCTGATGAAATAATGCCATAAATATTAGTTTTCTATGGAGATAATTTCATTATTAAAAATTTAAATACAGTTAAATGTTAAAATTTATTTTAATATTTTAAACTTTTAAGTTTTACATTTTAAAATCAAGTGTGAGTGAATTTAGTTCATTTTATAATATTTTTTTCTTACATTCAACAAAAATTGATTTAAGCTTTAATATTTTATTTACATAAACACATATTTTGTATAACTAAGATTTCCGATTTTTTGTTTATCATTAATAAAAATATATAAGCATTTAAAATGATAGCTCTAGAAACAAGTTATTTAATTTATAAATTAAAATTAGGTTCACTGTGAAATTAGTTAAAATCTGAGAGATTACAAGGATTAAATACGTACAAAATCATTACAAAATTGTTTAAAATACTAAATTCATTCAAATGTTTAGAAAAATAACATTCAATTTATTACTTATTTTATCCATTCTAATTTTAAGAAAATTTTTTAACTTTTTAAAATTTCATATTTTTGAATATTTAAATTATATAGATTCCTCATATTTTTTAACCTTGTCACTAAGTCACATATTAATATAATCTCATATTGTCCAGTTTCCAATTAAATTATAAATAATATATATATATATATATATATATATATATATATATATATATATATATATATATATATATATATATATAATACAAAGAAACTAAGTAATGTTATTTATTTAAAAACTTGATAAAAATGTAATGAAAATTAGTATTATATATATATATTTTATAAATCGCAATAATTAGAGAGTCTTCAACGATGAAAATCTAAATGTGAATAAATATAGAAAAAGTAAAACTGTTGCTTTCTTGAAATACTTTCGATTTCCGCTCACATTACTTAAATCAACCATGACCGTTCAGTAAGTAAGTTCCCAAGCCACGATTTCACGGCAATCCATCAATTCGGGGGGTTGAATTTAAAGCACTGCAGTGAAGCCAGTTGCCCCTACCAAGGGGCTCGGGATAGCCGGAAAACGCACGGAAATTTTTGCCCTAGTGTACTCGGGATAGCCGGCTAAGGGGTTAAGCTAAGCTCATCCTGTTCTATTTAGACCTGGCACCACAAAACACGCCCCCAACCATGGAAACAAATGTAAAATTGTTCACGAGAGCTAATTAGACCGGGACCTACGGTTTAAAGTGGATTCCGAACCATTACAATCATCCATGCCCAAGGAGGGATTGGAACCCACAAAATGTTGAACCGAAGGCAAGAGCGCTAACCATTCGGCTGCCAGCTCGGCATAATAAAACCAGGACCTATAGTTTAAAGTGGATTCCAAAGCCCTACAAATATCAGTACATGAATTGGTATTCGAACCAAGACCTGTTGAACCGAAGACAAGAGCACTCATCCATTGACCAACAGCTCGGCGCGCAGGCTGACGGGGAGCAGAAAACTGACGAGACAGATATAGTCTATGCTAGCTAATTATTTGCTTTCTTACAAATGCACGTCAGTTGGTTACTACTTTTCGGAATCATTACAAAATATTTCAGGATTCTATAAAAAGACTATGCTTCGACATGAGAGATTTTCGTTATTATTTAATGAATACTAAACATAGGTGGATGAATAATTAATATAATTGCAATGGATTGAACAGGACTGGGCATGTGTACTATTCTCAGATGAGAGTACGTTCAGTCTGTCATCGGATTGTAGACGCCAACTGACCTGGCGCGAAAGTGGTACTGCTTATCATCCATAGAATATCCAGTAAAGGGACCGATATCTGACATGCAGTGTCATGGTGTGGGCCGGCATCATAATCAATAACCGCACGCTACTAAATGTGTTTGCGAATGGGACTATGACGGGCCAACGATACACTCATGAAGTTCGTCTTTTCCGTGGTGCTGTCGGTGATAAATTTGTTTTCATGGACGACAACGCAACGTGTCATCGAAGACTCGCTGTTCAGGATTGTCTAGACAGCGAGGGTATTCAACGCCTCGTATGGCCACCATGTTATCCAGATCTAAACCCCATTGAAAATGTGTGGGATGCTTTGGGGAGACAAGTTGCTGGTCGAAACTATCCTCCGACAAACAAGAACACCCTCATCCGTGCACTCCCAGAGGAATGGGATAAATTGCCTCAACAGCAGCTGGATAATGTTGTGCAAAGTATTATACGACGTGTGGACTGTTGCATCCCACTCCACGGTGGACATACCCCGTACTGATACCTTTCTTCAAGGTGTCTGCTGACTTTTAGATGCATTGTTCCATTTTTCCGTATGCAGCATCAAATGAACATTTTTTTCTTTCAGATGTTTCACAGCTTTTGTACTTTCCAGAACAATAAATATTTTTATTCTAATGTCTGAACAGTGTAGCAACTGTATTTTATCCTACTATGCCTCATGTCTCGCTTAATGTTATGCTACATTGCAATTTGTGATCCGTCCTTAGCAATTGTCCAGCAGTGTACATTATGTTTAAAAATTAACTTGCATTATTGCATTATTGATAACAAAAAGTTATCAATAATGCATTATATGCTGACCTTATTTCATGCAACTCTCCCATTATTAGCAAAAATGAAAAAAAACTACTTATAGTTATACAAAGCAGTTAAACAGGAAAAATTGCATTCTTGAAAAAAATAACTGATGTTTAAAAATAAACTTCAGTTATTTTTCAAGAATGCAATTTTTTCTTGTTTAACTGCTTTGTATAAGTAGTTTTTTTTCCTTTTTGCTAATAATGGGAGAGTTGCATGAAATAAGGTATGCATATAATGCAATATTGATAACTTTCTGTCATAAGTTGTTAATTTTTTTCTGGGATAACCCGACTTTTTTGTGATTCTCTCCCAACGGTCTATTTATATAACGGAGTGCTAATAGGACTGGGGCTACAATATTACGTGGATTCCGATCCACTATAAGCATCCATACCCAATGAACAACCTTAAGGATTATCGAACTTGGTTGCCCAACAACCCATAGATGTGACACGATCAATTTTACTTAACGTCTATTAATGACTTTAGGTCCTTTGAGTAGAGTACAAAACAGGCCACCTTCGCGTAAGATCTTTTCAAACATAACTGTTGGCAGCCACCCGAAATTTTGAATGCAGCAACTAACAAGTCTAAAAGATTTGTTTTGATTCATAAATACAAACGTTCTGCTTTCATCAAGCTTATGGAATTATCTTTAAGACGTTCTCCCAAAAATGAACTAAATATTCCATTTTCAAATTACATAAAATTTAGTTTGACATGCACAATGAATTGAAGAATACTCTTCTGTAAAATAACAGCGAAATACTGGCCATTTAATATTAAGGAAAAAATCAAGTTTATATTTTACCAATTTATTACAATTTCTGGATTCAAATTAATAGCTAAACATTTCGGTGCTGCTGAATGGTTAGTGAATTGGGTTTTGCTCTTGTGAGTTCGATTAATGTATCGGACATAGATGCTTACAATGATTCGCAAATTGCTTTAATTTATAAGTTGCAGTCTAATTAGCTCTTGTGTACGATGATCACAGAGCAATAAATCAGATCAACATTTAATGAATTCGATTTTAATTTTAGATTCTCTCGTCTGTGTTAGCAACTATTTAACCAATCGAAATTACTAATAGCCAATTTCGTAAATAACCGACACATTTGCATATTAAGTAAAAATTGGGCAGGACAAATTTAAATTTATCATAGTTTTAAGAGGAATAATGAATTAATTTTGGGGAAAAATAAAAGAAAATACATTGAATATAAGTGTGTAGTAATTTGAGTGAGAGACAATTCATGACCTGTAGTGTCCAATAACGGTGACTGGAGCTCGCGTCGCATTCACAGAAATTTTACATTCTTGCAAAGAGGAAAAAGTCTTAGTTATTTGATCATAATTTAAAAGTATAATATCATCGGTAATTAGTGAATTTTCACATTTGGCAAAATTAGATTACTAGAATATACATATACACATTGAGTAAAGTTAAAAGTTCTGTTGTTGCTTAATGTCAATTCGACAAGCCTATGCCGTTGGCAATGCGAATTAAGTCAATAGAGAGCGTTTTTCGTTTGGGTCAGAGCACCACGAAGGTGAAAGTACGTCTTTGCTCTATTAAGGTGCCTCGTCATTCTGAACTACGGTCAGGTGACCAGGCCACACCTGACCTGGCACCCTCCTCTCCACGTCACACCAGCGGAGGGACTTTGGACGTCGCATATTAACGTAGACACGTCCCCAACCCACGGAGTTCCAGCAACTCAGTGAAGGAGATTACACCGTGGTCACCCTCCCAACCACTGCCCGCGGCAAATGATGCTTCACTTTGCTGAGCAACTGGAGCTCTATTTAAAAGTTCTTAAATACGAAGACCGCTAGTGATTCAATATTGCTGAGTTTTAAGCATCCTTCAATTACTCTCACTTACCACACCAAGACAAACGGATTCCAATTTGTGCGAATTGTCTGGATAGGATATAGCGATTGTTCAATTTTCTCTGAAATCAGCAGTTGAAAATATTAATGATATCTCATAACATATCAGTTTGTGTTTTAATGATGAGAATAATAGCTAAAAGTGCTGAAACTGTTTTGTCCCTTCTTTGTTTTATTTTTAACAGCTGTTATTTTTTAAATTTGGCTAAAATAACTAAGCATTCGATAAATTTAAATTTGAACCCTAAAAAATAACTACTAGATTTTTAAAAGTGTATTATTAAATACAGTAATAATTTAGATATATACAATTAAATTACAATACTAATTACGTAATCAAATGGTATCTATATATTAATAATGTGTCTCTAACTGTCTACGCAGCGTCTACTGTTTGTGAAATTAAACAAACGCAAATTGACGAGGTCTATAATTGAGATGGTACACTTTCCCACGTTATTTCATTCCACACCATTGAAGAAATATTTGTAGGAAATACTGATCTCTCTCTACTTAAGACTTGCATTGGCAATAAACGACCAAATCAAACTCCTTTTTAAACCAAAGTTTTTAAGATTTATGAAATATTAAACCACGTGGGAGTATAATTGCTTTTATATATGCTTTCAATGTATGATACTGATAATCAAACAATATTTAAGCTTGATATATTAATGTTATTAATGATAAAATATTTTTTTAATATTTCCATCACGATTAATTTATATTTGCATGTACCTTGATTTTTTTATCTTAGCTTTCTATTGAAACATCTGCTATGGAAAAAGTACTCAATACACATTTAACAGAAATACTCATGTTTTGATGTTATGTGAGAGAAATAAAGACACCACACAAAAGAAAAGTTTACTATAACTAACACACACAAATTATAAAATTAATTTTCTTCTTATCGAATAACATACGTTCTGCTCTAAAGTTTACTTTAAAACTTGAAAGAAAATATACATTATTCAACCAACTTTTAAATATTAACAGTTAACACTTAAGTAAAATAATTTAGTCTTAAAATAATTTTATAATTCATCAAAACTTTTTAAACATAAGAACAATAAAGTAAAAAAATCATTACTGTAATTTAAAACAAGTTATTTAAACATTTTAATTTAATCAAGACCAACCTAATCCTTTTATATTAAACAGCATAATGAATGTTAAATAGCACTTATATCTGTGTGCTTATCCATCGTATACCTTTATAAATAAATAGCACTTCAAAATCACAAAACAAATTAGATTATGAACATTTGTCCACTAGAGTGCAACATCAACACAGATCCGTTAAATTACTCTTTTCTTCAAATATGGTTGCAAAGTTTGACAAGCAACTAACTAGCAATACTTGAAAAAGTGTTGTTTGAAGTAACCTGAAATGATAAGCAATTAATTAACAATAGAATTATTTAAAATCCAAATGAGAATAAATATTATATTCATTATTATGAAACAGTATATATATATATATATATATATATATATATATATATATATATATATATATATATATATAGGAATAAAAAATTTTTTCATTCGCAGCTATCTAAAGGTACGACAATTATTAATTTGTATGCAATTAAAGCTAAAAATTTCTTATCTTCTACAAGGATGAATCTTTTTTAAGTTTTAAAAAATTAGCAATATGTGTTAAGGGACAGCAGTAATTTTTATTATATTAGAACATAGAATTTATGATATAATTATGATTTTAAAATATTAACTAAAATATATTCTTCCTAACTGAAACTAAGTATCTAATTAAGTATTAAATGAAACACAGTATTTTATAAGATGATGAAAACGATAAATTCGGTAATGAGTGTCTCCTCAATGATCAGTAATAATTGTCGCTAATCGCCAAAGCTTTGCATGACACTCTATCAGGTTAGTCAGCGAATGATTACACATATAGTATTTCCACTTGCCAAAAGCTATACGAATTCACAGCTTAAGTTTTCCATGCTAGTCGTTTCCTGTCAGTGTTCACACGTATCTAAGGATGATTAATCAAGAGATAACTATGTCAGGGAAATAAAATTTGGTTCATTATTTGGACATTGTAAAAAATGAGTTAGAGTTCCACTGTATGTAATGCACTAAGTTTAGTCAAAATCCGAAGATAAGGAAAAATTGCAAAGTATACTGGAAAACTTATGCACTTGTTATATGTATTAAGGGCTGTGAATATAGAACATTAAGCAACTCACAATATTATACCAAAACGTAATCAGTATAACAATGTAAGGTAAGCAGCTTATAAAGTTCTTCGAGCTGTTTCTGAACTCAAATCTGACTACTATGGTATTATTTCAGAAAGGATTTTTAACAGAAGACATTAGGTGTGTATCGTAATCTTATTCGGATATATTTTATATTCTAATATCTCATTCCACCAATCAAACGGATGTGCTCCTTTGTTGAAGTTGAACAATATTTAGGTAATATCATAATCCAGCAATTAGGGTGACTCCCATATCCTGTCAGATCAATCTGATTAATTATTTTATTTTAGCAATAGAAAATTAAAATATTTAATTTTAGAGACACAATATCCCAAAACACGTAAAATGAGGGACGAATATGGTGCTTCAGAAAGAATGGATAAATATATATTTTGTAATATGGAGGACAAAGGTGCGTGTCCATTGTATCAAGAATCAATATAAATATTTAAAAATAATAAATCACGTTTCATGATAGCCTTCAATATTGTCGAATTTCGGATAGTGAATATATTTAGTAATGTGTGAAGTAGAAATTATACATTCGCATTATATTCTAATGTAAGAATAAATGACAATATTTCACTGAAAGATAGACCAATGATATGCATTGACTTCAACAGTTGTTGTTGTGGCAATAGTCCTTAATTGGGTTCTAACAGTAAAATAAAAGCAGCCGAGTGGAATCAATCACCTACAAGAGTTGTGTCAAAAAGCTATTGATTTTCAAATATTTTTAATCAAATACGAAAACATTTGTTCCCGTAATGATGCAGATCACTTCAGTTTGGTAATAATACATCATAATTCACGTCCAACTGAAGTTATCCGTATAAGTTATCTGCTTCATTCTCATTCGACTGATTTCACATAAGATAAATGACACTTGCATTTTGACAACTAATAGAACTACGAAGAACTTGAAAACGACACATTAACTCCTGAAATTCTCGCATAATTATCAGGTCGATTAAAGAAGCTAAAGGTGTGTGATAAACAACGAGGTGTATTACGAATCTATCTCGTGACGTACAGTGATGTTGCACACTACATACAAAATTTTTAGTAATATATGGTCATGATCGGGATGTGGACATGGGTAAATATTTGTGGACTATGACGTATCTAAGTACATTGTAACTTAGCGAGATTAATATTCTCGATGACTGAAAAAATATCGTAAGATGTGGTTTTGCTGCTCCGTTTTACGATCTTTTACCGATAACGCAGAGTTTAAAAACGAAAATAGCTGAAGGTTATAATAATTTTTAAAACACAAAAAACTACTTTTTGTGAGCTTCGGTATACTCATTTACGCATGGAACGGTTACAGTTGTTTGTTCGGTAGAATGCGTAAAATGAATAATTATTAATGCGCATGCACAAATTAAAGATGTTTCGTTGATATATCGGCCTATTTGGTTGCATGTCCTTTGTCTTTTATAATGCCCTCCAAACGTCTTGGTACCGATTCGACCAATTTTTTGGTGGTATCTGGAGATATTTTATCCCTTTCTTCTTGTAACACTTGCTTTAAATGGGCTTTGTTCCTAATTTGGTGTTTTTGGATCGCTGTTTCGAGTGTGGCCCACAAACTTTCTATGACATAGATGTCAGGGGATTGTGGTAATATGTACAATTACTGTTTACAATGAAAAAGACATCACATTATGACATTACGTGCCGTATGTTTGGTGTCGTTGTAGTGCTGGAATATATAAAATTTCCATCTAAACCCAATTTTTTTGCAATTTCTTTAAGATTGTTTCTGAGTATATCTATGTAAAGCTTATGATCCATTATGCCATCTACAAGAATCAAATTTCCTACCCCATTTGAAGCCATACAACCCCAAACCATGACGGAGCCACCACCATGAATAACTGTAGTACTTAAACTTTTTGGATCCAAAGTGATGTTCGGCTTTTTCTAAAGGCTCCGACGACCATTGCTTCCAAAAATGTTGAATTTACTTTCATCACTAAATATAACTTATTATTTATTATAATAAGTTATATTCCAAAAGTTATGTCTTCAATTAATGAGCTTTTGCAAACTCCAAACGCTTTTCTGATTTTGTAAGCTTATAAATGGTTTCTTTCGGGCTACTCGACTGTTATATCCAGCATGTGTAATCACATTTCTCACAGTTTCAGTACTTACACATCTGCCCATCATTCGAGAAGTTTCTGCAGCTAGTTTGACTGCACTTAGTTTAGGATCAATCTTGGTATTTTCAAATTTTTCCTTTTGGCTACATCACTCAGAATACTTTTCCTTCCACTTTTATTTTTAATTAATCTATTGCTTTTAAACCTTCTAATGATTTTCTGGACACACGAGTGGCTTCTACCGACAATTTCAGCTATTTCACGATAAGATTTTCCTTTATTAAATAACCTAAATATAAATTTTCTTACATCGATATTAGTCTTTCTCTAAGGAGCCTTTTCAATTTAAATTTGCGACTTTAAATTCACAGAACCAACTTCAAAAGACAAAAATAACAGTCGAAAAAGTTTAAGATAACCTTGCCCAAACTTAGATTATTATAGTAGCAAGCAGAATAAAAATTTAATGGTAGTTAAACAAATATTTTATTGGTGTATACTCAATTTTTTGCGGTAGAAATCTGATTACGTTTATTTGAAATGCCTCTGAAAGTTTTTCTTTTTGAATTTTGTCTTTGATTTTTCTTTATTTTTACTGTTTATTAAATCTTTTTGTTATGTCAAAGAATAAAATTATGATTTCACTTCTAATTAATGTGTTATTTCGATTAAAAATTGGATTTATCAAGTAAAAGTAAGGTGTATTCTCAATTGTTTGTGCCACTGTAGCTATTTGATCATTTTAAAGAATAATCTAATCCAAAGTGCTTCTAAATTAGGACTCGATGGTTCCTTCACTCTCCAACAAGATAATGATTCCCAAAATACTGCTCGAAATGTTCGGGAATGGCTGCTATATAGCGTGCGAAAACAGCTTAAAGACCCACCGCAGTCACCTGATCTTAATCCCATTGAACACTTGTGAGATTATCTCGATCGCCAAATTAGAAAGCACAAGAGATCAAAACTAAGAATGATCTAAAGAAGCCCTTTTGGAAAAGTGGCAGAAAACACAATCTTCCGTCACACAAAATTTAGTGAAATCAGTGCCATATAGATTAGGTTTGTTTGGTTTGTTTGTCGCTCAACGGTCATTTTTTGCACACGAGGGCTAATTAGACCGGGACTTACGGTTTAAAGTGGATTCCGAACCACTACAAACATCCATGCCCAAGGTGGGATTCGAACCCACGAACTGTTGAACCGAAGGCAAGAGCGCTAACCATTCGGCTACCAGCTCGGCTGCCATATAGATTAAGAGGTGTTATAAAAACCAAAGGGTATCCAACAAATTATTAATTTTTTGAAAAATTGTAAAATATGCAACATTCAAGTCTTTGCTTTTGTTTAAATACTTACTTTTATGATGTAAATTACATGCTATTTTAAGAAGTTAAGCTCATCTTGCGAATTAATATATGTATTTTTTAAATATTTTTCATTTTTTTAATTAATCTCAATTTTGCTGTAATCGAAATAAATTGTTAATTTGAAAACTCTAATGTTGTAGGTCTGCTTTTTTTAATAGGACATTATCACATACACTCTGCATACTTACTTTTGTGACTAAGTGTATGTGAATGTAATTGATTCAATGAGTCAAAAATGTAATATTAGTATGTTTTCTGAAAGAAGTTCCAAATCAACGTTATTATCTGCCTCTTGCATTAATTTATTGGGATTAAAAAAGAAAAAAATGCGCGATTTTCAGTCAAGGGCTTAACTGAGTCAAAAGTCAATTATTAAAGGTTCTGTTGAAACTGAATTGACGTCAATCCATGATGCATCAGAGAGAATGTAAATTAATGCATTTTTATTAGATTAACTTCTGCACTTCCAAGGCAAAAAATAAATGAGAAAGAGTTTTCGCATTTGAAAAATGCAAATTAGCTGACCTAACTTTTCTCAATCCGGATTAAAAATTTAGGCTCTAACTACTTTTTTTCCATATTACTTCTTGGACAAATAGCGTATTCTCAGAGTAATTTAATTGCTTAAAACTTTTTTAAAAAAGTTTTTGGGTTTCTTCATATACAGGAAAACTGCCATCATCTCCAGCGAAATCAAATTCATTTTTAAACTTGCATGTTTGTGAAATAACGGTTTCGGGAGCTAGAAGTGCTAAATTAAACTGACTCGTTATTCTCGCCTGAAGAACAATTTGTTGAAACGCATTCTCAATACAATAACTCAATTTCAATTTACATAATCGTTTTGTTGTATCTTAATCAGATAATTCAAAATCAGCGGCATTTTCTCGTTTACATACTATGGAGCGTAAATTTAAGGAAAACTCGTAATTTGAAAACCAATACAAGGATTTTGTGCACGAATATGAAAATTTATGTAATATGGAATAAGTCAGAAAAAGCTGTTTAAATAGATTTGAAAATGATCAATATGTCCTTGCGCATCATGCAGTAATCCAGCCCACTAGTACAATTACCAAGTTAAGAGTCATTTTCAATGCTTCACTTAAAACTTCGAGAGGTAAACAATTGAATTCAATATTGGGTGTTGGTGGAGACATTTTTAAAATTTTATTTAGTTTTCGATTTCCAGAAATGGTCTTTTTAGCAGACAGAGAGAAACGTATCGTCAGGTTTTAGCAACCGTTGAAGATTGGAACTACCAAAAATCTTCAGAGATTTAATCCTGACGAAGAAATTCGCACATGCAAGTTTAACACTGTAACTTATAGTTTAGCTCCAGTTTCTTTCCTAGCCACCAGGTGCTTATTTAGCAAATTTTGCTAGATCATTCACAAAATATTGCTTTTTTTTCATACTTTACGACACGATGCATACATGGACGATTAGCTACGGGTTCAAGAACTGATAGTCATGCAATCTCACTTTGTAAGGAAATTGCCAATATTTTACAAAAACACGGTTTTCACCTATGAAAGAGGAATTTTAATTAAAATGCTTTTTTTACAGAATTTCAATAACATTTTTAAAAAACACTAGTTTAGAAATAATTCTTAATGATGAGAAAAGCATAAAAGTCTTAGGATTATTTTGGAAACCCTCAAAAGACACATTTATTTTCAACACTGCACGTGCATTCACACCACCACTGACAAAAAGACACATTTTGTCCCAATCTTCACGCATTTTAGATCCATTAGGATTAATTTGACCATGTACTGCTGCATTGAAAAATTTATCAAACGTTTTGGCTCACAAAAAAGGGAACTCTCCTGTTCCACAAAATCTTTCTGAGGATTTGTTTAAATTTCTGAAATCTTTTAATGACGTTGACCATTTTTCCTCTCCAAGAAAAGTCGCGCTTATTTTCTTTGACACACTTGAACTGCATTGCTTTTCTGACGCTTCTACACTTGCTTACGCTATTGTCATCTATTGCAAACAAACACACGAAAATAAAACAAAGATTTCTTTTTTGGTTTCTAAATCTAAGTCAAACAAGTATCTGTTCCAATATTGTAATTATGTGGTTCTTTGTTTGATTTTGTTTGTCGCTCAAAAGTCATTTTTTGCACACGAGTGCTAATTAGACCGGGACTTACGGTTTAAAGTGGATTCCGAACCACTACAAACATCCACATCCAAGGTGGGATTTGAATTCACGAACCGAAGGTAAGAGCGCTAACCACTCGGCTGTGTCGTTCTTATTTGATTTAAAAGTTATGTCGTACTGTCATGAACACACTCAAAAAATACAATTTTGATGTTTACGCTTGGACGAATACCAAATTAGTACTTTCCTGTCAATCAGCACACCCCATAAGTGGAAAACCTTCGTAGCAAATCGAACTACTCATATAATCGAAGTACTTCCAACAAAATGGAGTCACGTCTCTTCCAAAGAGAACCTCGCAGATATCGTTAGCGTGATACAACTGATCCCAAGTGTCTTCATGATTGCAACTTATGGTGGAATGCTGGCTTCTTCTGCATTCGCCTCACTGACCGAAAGAAAATTCCGCTTCCAAAGAAATAGAGGATTTTAATTAAAGTTTAACAAAGATCTGATCCTCCATTTTCATTTCACAGTGCTACTTCAAATGAATTATATATTGATTTATTTGAAAAATATTCATCATTTTCTAAGATTATACGCATTTTAGCATATTGTTTAAGATTCATCAAAAGATGCAAAGCTGATAAAAAAAAGTCAAATACTCATAACTGATACCCTTTCTCTACTCATTTACACGGAAACTAAAAATGCAAAAGTATTCACAATTCGGCGGATTCACACACACAGAAATATTTTAATAAAGAACTAAAATGAGTGAAAAATCAAAGAAAAGTCAGCTACACTCACTCCATCCATTTAATGATGAAAATGGTCTTTTACGGTTGGGAGGGCGTTTACAAAATTCAGAATTGTCTTTTAATCAAGGACTCAGAGATTCCACCTTCTAAAGAGAAAATGAGTAAGTTCCTAGTAGAAGAAAAGCATGAGATTTATTTACATCCTGGTCCTTCATTACTGCCCCACATCAAACTACCATATTGGATCACAGGTGGAAAAAGCTCATTAATAAAAGTATTCACAAATGCATCAAGTGCTTCACAAATTTGAAGCATCTACCACATCTCAGCTTATGAGTAATTTGCATAAGCATCGAGTAACACTCGAGAAGCATTTTTTAACTTCGGGGTGGACTATTCCAGTCTTATTTCCATCAAATTCAATAAGGGTCATGGAGCTCTAACTAGAGGTTTCAGTCAGCTATTTATTTTTCTCGCTACTAAGGCTAACATATCGAGGCAGTCAACGATTAAACTGGTGATGGATTCTTAGCTGCTTTGCGTCGCTTTAGTGCTATTCGAAATATTCCACGTCACATTTACAACGAATGCAGCGAACTGCATTGGGACTAATCGAAAGCTCAGCGAAGTGCGAAGGTTGTAAGCATCACTTCCTAATAAAAAAAGCCGTTGCTCATCACTTAACTCATGTATCAATAGAATGGCACTGTATACCTCCAGCATTTCCTCATTTCGGATGAATTTGGAATGACCCAATCAAATCAACCAAATATTACTGTAAAAGTGATCGGTTAAACTCTACTTACTTTACAAAAATTGACAACTTCATTGGTTCAGATAGAAGCCATTTTAAATTCTCATCCTTTATGTAGTGTAAGCAATGATGACATTGATTTTATGAATGTTCTCACTCCTTCATACTTTTTCAGGAGATACAATCCTTCTCCTTCCAGAACTACCGCTTTCTAGTCCTGCCAATTTGAGGAATAGGGGGGATCTCCTTCAAAAGATGCGGAATGACTTCTGCAAATCATATCTTTCCTCGCTGCAAACTAGAAAAAGATGGAAGGACGCGCTCAGCCGAATATGAAAATTGGAGACATCGTACAATTATTTTCCAGGCTCTTGGCCAAAAGTGATAGAACTCCATCCTGGTACCGACGGACTAGTTCGCGTATCCGCGGTTAAAACTAAAAACTCAACTTTTAAAAAACATTCACAAATTAACACTTTTGCCCATATATCAGGACTAATACCTGATAGGGTGGGAGTAAGATCCAGTTTATCGGGAACAGAACAACTAAACATTAGTCTATCTAGTTTTTTGGCGCTGTTAAAGGGAAGAGGCACTCGCAAGTGGGATTCTAAAAAAAGAAACTATATTGACACGGCATCTAGTATGCTGCCTGGTTTTCATGATTTTGTTCGGTTGAATGTACAAGTTTTTGTAATGTCATTTCTTGTATATATGGTATATAGCTGCATAATAGGTTTTGTGTAAAATTGTCATTCACTTAAATTCGCACTACATCGCAACGGAATGTATAATGCTTTAAGTTCGACATCCTTAAACCATTTTTAATTATTTTGTATCTACAGTTTTTGTTTATTTCAATATGGTTTATTAGTACAGATTTCATAATTTGGTCATAATTAATAATTTCTTTTTATTTACGAAATACATTTCATGTATTCTTAGATCACAATTAATTTAATAAATATATTTAACACTTAAAAAATCATTAGTAGTCCGCGGGAATTAAATTATGTATTTACTGGTCCGTGAGTTCAAAACATTTGGCGACCACTGCATTGGAGTGTTAACAACTTGTGAATATCAGAGATTAGGATCAATTTTCGTAAAGATATCAGGCATCAAAATTTCTAATGATCCGAAACAGAAAATACACTTTTGTTTATTTTATGTAACTTCTTTCAGAAGATTTAGTGCCGCCCAACTTGTCTAGTGGTCAACGTGCCTAACTACGGATAGGGAGGTCCAGGGTTCGTATCCCGGTACGGGCATGGATGTACTTTCTCTCTGCCTGTCCTGGCTTTGTCCTTTAATTGTATGAATGAGGTGTGAATGGTTGCCTACCCTATAAACGGGTACCTATGGCATGAGTGTAGAGCAAAGTCGTACTTTCACCTTCATGGTGCTCTGATGAAAACGATAGGCGCTCCCAATTCACTTAACTTCGCATAGCAATGGCATAACGAGGTTGGCTTGTCCAAGTGCCGTTAGCAACAACAACAACAGAATATTTAGTCCAAAAATGGATTTGGACACCCTATTACGCTATTTTTTATTAGATGCAGCTATCTATACTAGAAAACGGTAGGACTTTTTCAGTTCCTTTCAGCAGTCTTGACACGTTTACTTACACGGAAAATCTGTTTTCCAAATTATTTCAATAAAAAAGCGATCACAGTTAATATCTTCCCCGTCAAATTCAATTGTAAGAAGGATTTTTATAGAAAGTGTATCCATGTCAACCATAATAAACGTGAATTGTCTCGTTGTTCAATAGTAGCTAATATATTAAACCAGTTGCCCTGGCGCTATTTTTTTAACTCCTCAAATTTAATTTTGCCCATAAGAATCCATTTGCAATCTCCCAACACATTCCGTATAATTGATATGTTTTCTTGTAAAATAACACATTGCCGTCAGATAAGAATTCAGTCATCATCCATCAAAATTGACAATGGACCTTCAATTTAAGATTGGATGATATTGGTTGGGATTGCAATAACAAGATCCCGAATATTGGTATTTTGGGCCATTTCTTCAATTTTATAATACAAGTTTAAATATCGTTTCTTCTATATTTACAGAAAAATTTCTTAAATTCTCTCCATTATTTTCAGGGGTCGGTAACATGCCACAATAGTATACGTACTTGTTTTCATGTCTCCTTAACGCGTGAAATTAATTAGACTGTGAATATGATGCAAAGCTGCATCCTAATCTAAAAAAAATGACACAATATGTGAATCATGCAAGAAGTGGGGTAAGTCTGTCCAATTACAGATAACAGCGATATTACATGCGCGCCGAATTCATATTCTGATATTCGTTTCTGTGAAAATATAAAGTTGTAGTTGCGAAGAAAATGCTTTTTATTTTAATTGACGAGTTTGTTATTTACCTTATATTTGCAGGTTAGCGTTCAAAATATTTTTTGAATTTATTATATGCTCATCATTAGTAAATCCAGTATAATGAATAACAGTAGCTTTAAAGAAAATAAAAAATCTGCTGATAATACTCCGTTTTGGTTTCATTATTTATACGATGAAAAGAAAATGGGTGCACAATGTAAAAAAAGTGTTCAAATGTTATTCAAGTGAATGGAGTAAGTACAAGTGGGACTTCATGCATGTTTAAAAATAAAACATAATATAAATTTGCTAAAAATTAACGAATCTAATTACAATGAAGATACAAATTTAAATACAGTTTCTAACACTAAGCTATCAGATGTTTTAGATTTTATGTATTTTTTTGGAATGAGAGCTCTTTATAGTATATTAAGCTTGCAACAAGACTATAAACTCTTTCAACATCTTGTTAACATTATAGAAATCTTCAATTATTTATCAACCAACTTTTAATAAAATAACTCCATCTACTAAGCAGAAATATTGCAGCATAAACTGTTTCATACAATGTTTGCAAAAATAGATTGAATTTAATATGGAAATTACAAAAAAATGGTTATTTAGGATTCTTTTTGTTAAATATAAATCATTTTCACTTACTTTAAAGAATTTTATCTTGTGACAACCAAATCAATCAATTCATTAGATAAAACATTGCTAGACTTGCTTAAAGAAAGCTAGATTTGCTTGCAGCATGTAGAAAGCCATCTACCACAAACCTAGACAATAATATAAAAGAAAAATTATCCTTTCTATATATTGAAAGAAAGTCTTCTCTTGAAACAACATTATGTAATAAATTTCTTAATGGCTCATTACATGTCTTACAATAATTTTATGTAATTTGAAGAACTTTACATTTGTTCTTCAAATTACACAAAATTATTGGAACTTTCATGATACTTGCAAGTTTTACGCATATATTTTACCCAATCAGCTCAAAGTATATGAAAATAAGTATCAGTGAATGTCATTTATTGGATAATGATAAAGATCCCAAGCAACTAAAGCTCTAAACACAAGCATTATCACTATGGAATATTTTTAAACATTTATTGCATATTTTATTTCTTGGATATTTTTATTAAGTTATTGTATATGAATGGTTCTTTGTACTCGGAAAATGTAAGAATTAAATACCATAAAAAATGTATGTTTAAATTACATAATAATGCAATGTTATTACTTAATTCCTTATTAAGAATAGCTGTTATAATATAACAGCTGCATCTCCTGAAAATTGGAACTGTCTATGATACCGCTCCTATTTGACGGTGATATTTTTATTCCCTAAACACGTATTTTAAATTGAGACAGTTACATTTAATTATGTTGTACACGTACGATTTCTATCGTACGTAGATTATAAGTAAAGCACACTAGCTAGTTTCATTTAATAAAATTTTCCCGACATGATCTTTATTTTATTTTCATAAAAGTGAAAAGATTTAATTCTAGAGGTTAGAGAATATTATTAAGATGAGAGATATTAAGGTACACAGCGATAGAAAATCAAAGTTCAGAAAATGGCAAAGACGAAAAACGGAGACTTCTACTTAAGTGAAATAAATAACTATAAAGCAAGTTTAGTTAACTTTTCAAGCTAATTCTAGAAACCTCAAATTATTCTGAAACATTTGAGTCATTATATTTCTTGCATAACATGAAAGATTAGATAAATGATATGAACTCTTAAAATATATAATTAGAGTAATTTATTTTTCAGTTGATTCAGTTGTTGTTTTACTAATGACACTTGGACAAGCCAAGCTCGCTATGCCTTGGCTATGCGAATTAAGTCAATTGGGAGCGTCTCGTTTTAATCAGAGCACCATGAAGGTGAAAGTACGACTTTGCCCTACACACATGCCGTAGGGACCCGTTTATAGGGTAGGTAACTATTCACACCTCATTCATACAAGGAAAGACAAAGGAAGGATGGGTATAGAGAGAAAGTACATCCATGCCTGAATCGGGATTCGGACCCAGGACCTCCTTATCCGCAGTCAGGCACGCTGACCACTAGACAAGTTCGGCGGCAGAAACGTGGAAGTGACCTTTCTATTAGAATGATGTATTACACAATGGTAAAATAAATTTACTTATACAGCGATTCCCTCTATATATCCTAACTTTCAAAAAGCTCAGAATACGCTAACCGTAAATCACTTAAAGAAACTTTTAGTCGCTAAATACACAGTCAGAAAAACATCGCTATCACAGGATGTAGAAAAATGATTGCTTGGTGTATCATGGTGTTACTATAAACATCTAAATCAGATTTGTTTTAAGAAAGTTGCGGTGATATACATGGGTATTAATTATCGTTTACTTGCAACACGAGATGCTGCTGTTAGACACGAATACCTTTAAAATACGAGACTATTATTAAAAAACCACGAAGTTCGAATGAGTTCTAGTAATAAAGATACGAGAAAGTTCATTACGCGACATTTCAGTAAAATTGAACAGGAATGTATCCACAGTGCATGACTTATTGGCAGAAATGTCAAGAGCGAAATTAGTGCTACAATAATGTTACACAGAGAGGGAAGTCCAATGTGTGCTACCAATGAGTAAGCGAAGTTAAATGTGACTTGACTACGTATCAGACTTTCGAGCTGCAGTAAGCCCAACTTTAAACATCAGTTACGTTACAGACAGTTCCGAGGCAGATGCCTTACAGAGGGGCTGCCACGGTCCCTTAAGTACTATCAATTCCGACGTGAGTAGTGTTAAACAGCTGATTGGAGTGCGAGTGGATCAGTTTTACTGTACGATCACCCTTCGCGTTTATTTATTTATTTTTTTGAAGCCAAATTTGGCCAACATTCGGACCGCTTTACTTTTGTCTGATGCGATTCTCGCGAGATGCTCAGCTTGTCTCGCGAGACAAGTCTCATGTTATCATCTACGACTTTTCAGATATCGTTTTTAACCTTTCTTCGCAAATAAAATTCTGTTGAGTAGAGTAAAATAAACAAAATTTGCGGTAAACAAAATACTGTCACCGAGATTTTATTTCAACAGGTTGTCTGCTGTGCGGTGCTTTTTTCAGCTATTATCTTGCAAAATATGTGTGGAGGAAAAAAACAATAAAATGTGTGATAAATTCCTTGCGTTCATCGATTCCATTATACGGGTCTTCCCGCCAAAAACATCTGACCCGGAGCAGGCAGTAGCGGCTTCGATGGCAAAATAGGAGCTGGAGAGAGGTATTTTTATCGTTCATTATTTGCATAAGTAATAATAAATTAAATGGTCTTCATGAAATGAATTTCTCCTGAATATTTACCGATTTAAATTCATTAATATAAAATTTAATCAAAAAATTTTATGGATAATTTAACATATCAACTTTATTATTTTACCACTGATGTTTGAAATCTATAAATTTGCGTATTTTGTAAAATTAGTTGATCATATTGATAGATACCAACAATGTATGAAATATTTGTCACTATTTCAGCCATTTACCTCACGCCGTTTTTCCCGATCGGGTTTCCGCCATATGTATGACTTCATACAGCCTTGGCGACTTTTTGAAAATTTCGCCAAGGGTGACCGTACGGTAAATTTTACCTTGCGAGTTGTTGTACTAGCATAATCCCTATATCTATCCTAGAGCTCTAGCAGTTAGGTGGAAGCTGCCAAGTGGGAGTCTACGAAATTTAAAGGCAGGGACCCCCAATATTTGACCTGTAAACCTCAGAAGTACTATTTCACTTGGAGGGCATTGCAACCACGACCTATTTAACGTGCCCCAGCAATCTTTAGTAAACACGAGTGATCTTCGACTAAGTCGGGATTTGAACTCATTACCTTTCCATAACGTAAACAATGATCTAAATAACCAATGGAGGACGGAATGGAAATTTGTTGTGTTACATGAAAGCCGGTTCCATATTAATAGAAATGATGGTCGTGAGTTGGTTAGATGGAAAACAGCTGAGCCTTGTCTGGCTTAAACGCACTAGAAGCATATTTGGAGTAATGGTCAGAGGGGAAATTTCGTATCACATCAGGTACACCCCTGTTTATCCCACATAATTTGACTACGAATAAATACATTAATCTAATGATTCAAACTGTTGTGGGACCATTCATGATCAGCATTTCAGAATGTTTTACAACAGGATGAAGCTATATTTCATATCACTGTTGTCATCCAACTCGTTTTACAGAGTGGTAACACTGCCCCGGCCACATGTATCACCAATCTAGGACTTGCAAGATATCATTAATCGATAACCCGAGAGACATTTAGGATTAACTCTCCTTGTACGGATTGACCAACTGCACCATTCACGAAAATGCATGCAACAAAATGACATCTGGTACCTGCACAAGTTCCATGTCTGTATGCTTTTTATTCAACATTCTGGTGGGGATTCAACTTTTATAAATAAATATGCATTTTTACAAGAGTATTGAATCTCATTCGGCCTATCTCAGAAATGAGATTGTAAGCATTTAAATATATTATCCAGGCAATATTGGTGCAATTTCATTTCTTTACTTTCATTTGTTCTTGGTGTTGAGATTTCATCCCACCAGTGATTGGTTTGGTTTGTTTGTCGCTCAACGGTCATTTTTTGCATACGAGGGCTAATTAGACCGGGACCCACGGTTTAAAGTGGATTCCGAACTTCTACAAACATACATGACCAAGGTGGGATTCGAACCCACGAACTGTTGAAGCGAAGGCAAGAGCGCTAAGCATTCGGCTGCCAGTTCGGAATCCCACCAGTGAACTTTTAGTTAGAAGCAAATTTTTATTAATAAATTAAATCACTTTTTAAGATACACTAAATTAGCATGAATGCCGACCGATTGGCTGAGTGTTTAGCGTCCCTGACTCCTGAGCTGTGGGTCCCGGGTTCGAATCCCGGTTCGGGCATGGATGTTTCTTTATTTCTCTGTCCTTTCTTCTGTGTTGTTTTATGAATGTGTCCCGCCTAATAAACGGGTTTGTGGTGGTATGGCCCGAGTAACGCTACTCGCCTCCGTGACTTGGTTCATAGGTGCCCGCTGGGTAACGACAAATGAGTAGCTGTCTCTGGCCTTGTTGTGGCATAGGGTTCAACCCTCAGGTGCCCGCCATTGGAAAAAAAAGTATGAAAAGTAAATCTCGTGTAGTTTTGTATCTTGTTAGTATTCGTTTCTTTAATATTATCATTTTTAATTTCAGTTGCCAATTTGAATAAAACTGAATTTGTGGTGATTAAAAAGGAATTGTAATTTTATCCATAATTTGCTTCTTTTAAATATGGAGAAAAAACCAATTTATTCCTCCTACTCAAGTTAGTATCTGAAAGTGTAGGAATATCAGGAAATAATGTAATATAACAATAACAACGCCATTTTCAATTAAAAACTACTGATATAAATGTTTTTTTAATTAACCTCATTTAACGTTGCAGCATGATCCACACTTTAAGAAAACACAATTTAACAGAAATACTTCACTGAATTTTGCTGTGACTCATGTATTCATGCAAATGTATTCAAAACAAATTTCTCTAATACGTTTTTATACAGTATAATGACCAACTTTTGACAAAATACCATCCTAAATACACTATTGAAATCAAAATGAAAATCTGGTTAACCCACTTCACTTTTTTCTCTCTGCTATGTAGAAATCTGAAAGTTGTTTTTTTAATTTCTTTGTCACGATTAGATGTAAATAATATCACTCAAACTAAGAATGAAAAATGAATTATCTATTGTATTCAAACAGAAGTAAGTGAACTTAGAAATTTCAATTAGTGTGTGTTTTTTAAGAACGAAATTAAATCGTTATAATATTAAAATGAAAAATGTTTGTAAGAATTATTCAAATAAAGAAAATAATAAATTAAATTAAATAATTAATTAAATTAATTAATTGCCAGCAATATGAGCTCTAGAAAACAATTTTACATTTATTAAGTGTGTGTGTGTGTGTGTGTGTGTGTGTGTGTGTGTGTGTGTGTGTGTGTGTGTGTGTGTGTGTGTGTGTGGAGGGAGAGATATCAACAAATCATTACAATGAAAATATTCCATCCAATAATTTAATTGTACAAAACAAAACTGTAATCAAGGTGAATTGGATTGAAATTTCCAAAAGAATAAAGAAATAAATATTAAGAAAAAGAAATAAAAATAGATAATTTAAAAAAAATTGTAAATCTGCCATATCTATATCATTAGAAATGCGATAAAATTATTTTGGATAAGAGGAAAGCACCATGAAGATGATTTATGAATTAGAGATTCGATTACAGAAAATTATTTCTAAAGAAAGTGTATTAAAATTGTAAAAATGAAGAATCCATCTAAAGGATAAGAGTGAAATTCCACCTTCTCTCATGTATTATTTTCAAAGAAGCGGAAAAGATTATGTTTGGGCTTGCGAAAATATATTAATGGTAGTTATCAGATAGCCTATGGACAACTATGTAATTGTTAACGCGTAAAAAGATAAGTTTCATCACACATTTCTCATCCTGGTCGTCATGTGTGCTCCAGATAATAAAATCGATCTGGCATATTAAAACAAATGAATTTAATTTTCGCGAACACAAGTAACTACGAATGTTTCTCATCATGGAAATGTTCGAAGGAAAACAAAAATGAAAATTAATGCGTGTCACACAACGGCGGAAAAAACATTAAATGCTAGGGATACTATCAAAAGCCTCCTCACCAAACATGCATGGGCATAAATATTTATAATATAACCAACACACACTGTGTATTGAACTAACCAATAACTACTAACAAGAAATAATAAAATTGGAAAAAATTATAAAAAAAATAAGTATAATAATAATAATAAAGAGTAGGAAATTAACCTTGTACATATATATTTTTCATTTGTTAACATATGTAATATAGTCAAATATGATAATTGTACTAACTTTTAAATTTTACTATGACTAACAAACTAACACATATTATTTCTATATGTCTCAGTACAAACTTATACATGCTAATGCATGTACTATAATCTCAATATTTCCAACTTCTCTTATTTTAAACTTTGTATATCAATAATTTAAATGATTGAATAACTAAAGATAATTCTAATGATAAAGAATTTTTTAATAAATAAATACTTAAATTTAAATGTAACTATGTAAAAATACTTGTTATTTTTCGTATAACAAATAAGCCCCTCCCCTAAATGCACTGAAATACGTTAAGCCAATCAGAATCAGCTATAGTTCCAGCATACTCCTGATAGTAAAGAGGGTAGAGGATCGACGATCCAGGGACCTCTTCAACAAGCCAGCCGGCAAGCACTCCGAGTAACTACGCATGAGCACGTAATCCAAGTAAAAATTACTTAGGTGAGGACTTAAATATCCAGAAAATGTACGAATTCTATAAGTACCAGTAAGGCACTGGAGTAGGCTATATAATTCTTAGTTGCAATGTCCTCCAAATGAAATTATACCCTTCTGAGGGCGGAACATGAAGTAATGGATCGTCTGTTGAGTCCCTTTTTTAAATTACGAAGATTTCCATGCCGCAATTTTCACCAAACTGGTACATTCCAGCTCACAGATAAGTGCAGATAAGTATGCGGTGCAAGCAGTGTAATATCGCACAGTCTGAAGAATATAATAGATTGCAAGCGAAAGAAAATTATTACACCAAAATTGAATTTGTATTTCAAGCAATCGTCGAAAGATACATGAAATATTTTTCATTTGGTATTAAAAAAAATTTTAGCCTTTGGACTTTGAGTGAATAAGGATGGTAAAATTCGAAAACGTTGAACACTTGCAAAAGGCTGAAGAATAAAGAGGAAACTGAGCTCCAGTGGCTCAGTAGCTTCACGCCGCTTCCCGTAAGCTCAGCAAAGTGAAGCATCATTTGCCGCGGGCAGTGGTTGGGAGGGTGACCACGGTGTAATCTCCTTCACTGGGCTGCTGAACTCCGTGAGTTGAGGACGTGTCCACGTTAATCTGTGTCGACCAAAGTCCTTCTGCTGGTGTGGCGTGGATGTGGAGAGGAGGGTGCCAGCTCAGGAGTGGCCTCGTCACCTGACCGTGTTCAAAATGACGAAGCACCTTAGTAGAGCAAAGTCGTACTTTCACCTTCGTGGTGCTCTGATTCAAAACGAAAGACGCTCTCTATTGACTTAATTCGCACTGCCAAAGGCATAGCGAGCTTGGCTTGTCCAATTGTCATAAGCAACAACAACAACATAAAGAGGAAAGATGTTTTCATATGGTTGGAGATCAGATGGCAACGTTAAAAGTTTTTGCATTTCTTTTGACTTCGAAAAAATTTGCCTTTTCCAAAATAGATTAAACCGGTAATTTACTATAAGTGAAAACCATGTTTACAATTTTGGATGCCGTGATGTTAATGAAAATATGAGTCACATGTTGCTTTTGCTGGAAACTGAATGATCTCGCGTGTCTAGCAAAATTTCTTTGTGTTTCGGAGTATATATAAATATTTGTGCTAAAAATTGCAAAAAATAATAGCATACCAAAACTTATGTATTGGATAAAACAGAAACATTAATGCTGTTTTAATTTATTGAAATTGTTGTAAATTACAAAAATACTAGCTAAACTAAATGAAATTTATAAGTGAACATAGAGACTCACTAGATGGTTTATAATTTGCTATCATAGAAACTCAACCAAATAAATCAGAACATTTCCCTGCCAAATGCTGGTACTATATCAAACTCCTTAAAAAACCTTTGATGTCATTTGAACAGTATGAAGTACCGTTTTATACTGATCAAATGAAATATCAGAGGTTCACAGGTGCATTTTCATCCAATGCATTTAAGACTATTTAGTAGTATCCGTGTAAGTGTTACTCTTCTGTTAGTAAAGTTCGAAAAGTTGAAACCTCATCTCAAATAATTCAAATATGATTCTGACGAAGATACAGAATACCATTAGTATAAGCAGGTTACTGAGACCGACAAATGTACTCGTCTTTTTAGCATACAACAGGCAAAACTATGATAAAAGGAAAAAGAAACATAATGCACTTGCTGAAATTTATTCCTCAAACACAAACATAAAAATTAAAAGACAAATCGATATGGCGAAAGCTCAAATAAAACAAACGAAAAAGACATTTATATTGATAAACCAATATAATTCGTTTATTTAAACAAGTACTATTCGTAGCATTATATATCTGTAACAGAACAGATATATATTGCTAAGAATCATTTCATTATAAAATTTTTAATAAATTTAAATTATACAATGAAATTTTCCTTCAGACTAAATTTGAATTAATAATTTTCGTTCAGATTCCAAAGAAATTTACTTCATTAAGTTTGAAACAAAATAATAATAATAACTCAAATGTTTTACTCTGCCTTATACTCTCCAAAGAACTTTTTGAAAAATATCAACATGTCCTTCAACAGACGATTCAACACGTTTGACAACCATAAACATTTTATATCCCAAATCAAATGTTCAATCCAGCCGATAAATGATGAACTTACGATTTGCACCGATTCATACATGCTTGATAAAATAACAAAATTTGTTTCTATTATTAATGCAGCGACTGAACAGCACTTTAAAATTCTAAACCCAAATAAAACAATGATTAATAGGTAGAACTCATCATTACGGACAATGAAACAAACCAATGCTCTAAGATGAAGAATAAAAAGCATTTCAGAAAACACAGAATGTGCTACATATAATACAATAAGCAACTAGCTTTTTACAAGAAAGAAATTCTGAAAGCAAAATTATCCAACTGAATGACTCTAAATATATATATATATATATAGAGAGAGAGAGAGAGATTATTTATATATATTTCAAATCTACAAACTTAATTCCTCAGGAAATTCTCGCTTACGCTTTACTTCCAGATACAACCCAGTATGATTTGCCTTTACATGCCAATTGCAGAACCATTTAGTTAAGTCCCATTAACAATCCTGATCCACCCTTTACCCTAACTGAGCTTAAGTATATAACAAATAATTTCAGTAACACTAAAACTCCAGTAGATGACATTGATAACTCAATGGTAAAATTAGTCTACCGTGCTTGTTCTCAAGTCTTTTTTTTTCAATACTTGTTTAAAATTGCACTATTTTCCCTTACATTTTATGATCGGCCAAGTGATATTCTTTCTAAAAAGAAACAAACATCCCAAATTATCTTCCTCCTATCATCCTATATGTTTGCTACCAGCTCTGAAAAAGAGTGCTAGAAAAGCTAATAATAAAATGCTTACAGCACTATCTACGTAAAACGAAATATCTTAGAAATAGTCAAATTGGTTTTCGTTCCAATATGATTACAGAGCATGACGTAAGTAAAACTAACATAATTATAAACAGAAATAGAGAAAATAATCTTTACTCGGAAGTTCTTAGTTTGTATATTCAACAAGTTTTTGATTCTTTTTGGTGGCCAGGTTTGAGTATTTCACTTTTAAACTCGAAGTGTTCATCACATATTTTAAGAACTCTTTATAGTTTCCTAGAATAATGAATCCAACAGACTATTTCAGATGGTGGTTCTACCATTATCCAGCAAACTAATTTGTTTGTTTTCGCTCAACGGTCATTTTTTGAACACGAGGGCTATTTAGAACGGGACTTACGGTTTAAAGTGGATTCCGAACCAATACAAACATCCATGCCCAAGGTGGGATTCGAACCCACGAACTGTTGGACCGGCCAGAGAGTTAACCATTCGACTGCCAGCTCGGCCAATCAAACTAGAGATTGTCCTCAACGCTCCGTTGACGGCCCGATTATTTGGAATAGTTACTCTTATGAGATTGTATAACATAATTGGCCCTTACACTGATTGCATTCACTGATGACACGCTTCTCATAGTTCAGGGTCATACAAGAATACATTTAAAAAATAATTGTAACAAGACCTTACACATTTTTTCATAGCTCTGAAAAATTCAAACTAACCGTTTCTACACAAATATTCCAGCAATGGTTATCGTCAAATTTAGGAAACCAATGAAAAGCAACCCAAAATTAACATTCGATAGAATCAGCCTGAAGAAAACAAAAGTTTTAATGTATCCTGTTGTTCAAGTAGATAATAAACTATCTTTCCTGCCCCACATTAGAAATCTCAAAACGAAATTTGTAGCAATTCCATAGAGACTGAGAGCAATGGCAGGTAGAGACTAAGGTCTCAAAAGTAAATTACAAGTCTTACCATTCATTATATAGAAGGAATCCTTTATATTATAGAAGGAATGGTTCCTCATTTTGGGTTCTTCCACTCAGAACAAGAAAAATAGCACAACTCCCCATCATACGATACGTCACTCTCCTCATAACGAAATACATCAGTACTTCATCTACAGAAGACACAGTGAAGCAGATATTGGTAATTTCTTCTTACTCGATGGATTACTCATTTTCGAATTTGTTTGTAAAGTTCGCTTTCTTATTCTTCTACTTTTGGTGATCTGTTTTTTACTATTTGTCTTGCCTCTGTGAGAGCAATATTTTGTAGTATCTCGGTTCCAATTACCCCTTTCTCAAAGATACATACAGGGCGAGATTTAGAAAATGCAGCATGTACACCACAACAACAGTTACAACACTTGAAAATTTGTGAAGTGCAAGCATTAGTTTCATGATTAGATTTTGCACACTTTTCCCACATAAAATCAATATTCCTACATGCTCATTGGGAGTGACCACATCTCTAACATGGGGTGGACGAAGTTTGCAGTTTATATAACCTACTTTTATGGATTTTGATAATACCAGCTGAAAAAATGTCAAAAGTTAACAACATGTTGGGCAAAAAATGTCTGAAAAGTTAAGACAATATGTTGAGTGGGGAAGCATACCGTCACGTCGACTGTTTATACTACGTGCAGCACAGACTCTTTGATCACGTTGGTCTTCCAAGAATTATGATTATGTAACATGTATGAAATAGGGGTTAGAAAGGACACCACGAGACTCACTTAAAGTTTTACGAAATCATGTTTCCAGTGGATAGGAAATTAATTTTTTAAAGTACTTTGATAATGAATCAAGCTTGTTTTTTGTCAATTTGACCAAGAGGATCTCCCCCAATCGTAATTTTTTAACATTTTCTGAAATACAAATAGTTGATGTTAGAAGTTTATATATCAGAAAAGGCAACACCGCATGAACATTGCTTGGTGTGCCTATCAATATGTAGCGAGAAGATAAATTACCTTGAATGACGTGAGAATAAAACCTATATAATATTTGTAATGGTTCAGGTTCAACGGCACCGTCTACCACGTAAGACCTACAAGGGATGGCAGCCACCAGCTCTGGATATTTCCAGCCTCGGTGCTTACCATAGTACTAATCGACAACCATACGCTGAGAGTTACCACCAGAGCCAGTGACCGCTCTTAACGCCAAGCCCAAAGACATGACCCTTTCACTTGATTCCTTAGCCACGATTGTAGCTCAGTACCAACCGATACATTGTGGACCACAATGTACAACCCGAGAGAGATGGAAAAGGTAAGGAAAGATTGGAAGGAGAAGTGAGGAAAAACAGAATATAAATCCCTGGGTAACTCGGAATTGGGGCACCCGTACTCGCCTAAAGAAAGTGAGACTTATGAGGTGTAAGAAACGCTAGAACCATTGGCAGTTCAGCTTCAAACCGATTCATCACTAAGAGATCAACATTTCTCAGTACATTCATTGAACCCTTGCACATTAAGACACCATTCATCCTTCACCCTGACTTAAGAATATACACTTGTATAATCTACCGCAATCACCGAAGACCATCATCATACCACCCGAATGCAAACCATCAGTTGTAAATTATTATACAAATAGATCAAAGTGTGACCAATGAACCAGAGATACTTTCAAAATTATGATAAATTTGATTGTGGAAACTTTCCATCTTTTCAAACTACAAGCTTTCAATTCAGTCTTTCAAGCCGAAGCTTTGGCGCTCCTGAAAGCCATAAACCATGCAAAAGAAATTAAATATTCATTAGTGACCAAGTGCAGCGACAACTTATCAGTTTTTATATAGCAACTTATGATCCACAACATAAATCGAACTTGATTCAGGAAATACAGTTATTGTTTCAACAAGTACTAAAAGTAATGATATTTCAACTCAGTTGGATACGTGCCCATGAAGGAACTCTGGTCAAAAAGCAAAAGTGGAAGCAAATGATACTAATGACCAAATAACTATCTTGCCATGCTCCAAATCTGCTTTACAATTAAAAATGAAGCAACACACTTTAAACATACGGCAAAAGCATTGAAATACTGTGGAACAGGGTCGATTCTTCACATAAATAATTCATACAGTTTCAAATAATACTATCCAAACAAATACATACATCAATTACATGATGACGAACTATGATTCTTTCAATATTTACTTCAATAGAATTAAAAACTGAATGTCAAACCTTTGCGTGTGTGGTATCGAGAGGGTACATTTGAGATTATCTGCGGAGCTGCCCCCTCACGAATCACCAACATTTAAAGAAACCTAATATGCCACAAATTATTTTTCAAAAATTTTGATCTTCAAGCTCTTTTCGGAAAAATTGTGATGCTTACTGTTCACGGATTAAATGTTTGTCCTCAGAAGAGATAGCCTGCGTCTGAATTGGAAAAGAAAAACCTCATAGGATTTGGAATTCACATAATAAACTCGTTTACTAATAAAAAATGAAAATTTTCAATATTATGTATTATTATCATATAGAGCATTTGTTTTCCCATTTTCTTACTCTAAATTCTATACTAGTGTTACATACCATTAACTATATACATATATATTATAACCAAGTAGTACATTTTTAAAATTTTCAATTGTGTATTAATGAACCACAGTTTCAGATTCTTTTCGATAGATATCTTGTTATACAAAAAAATATTGTTTTTTATTTTGAGAAATGTACTTAAAGGGTGGCTCTGTATATCATCGTATTTTCTTTTAATAAATATGAGAGGTGGAGGAGAACCAATCCGATAACCAAAAGGTACAGGGTCCCTTTTCACTGTTAAATGCTAAATTTCAATATATTCTACATGTAGCTAGATGAAAGAAGCGCATTAAGTAATACAAACCATATCGTTAAAAAAGTTTTAATAATTTTTATTATATTTCATCATCTTTCTCAACTTCCTATTTCGTTAAATAAGGGCATTTTACAAAAGTGTCCATGTGTGGAATTATTTGTGAAGTGAATATTTTATTAACAATTTTGAAAATAATTAAAATACTGATATAAAACTTCATCCAGAATAACACTTTAATCTATTTAAATGCAAAAAATAAATCCGTTCAAAGTAAATTTTTATCTTTGTAAATAAATTATACTAAGAAAGTAAATATTTAATCAGAAGATAATAAAAAATTTATATGCAAATTAAATATTTTTTAAAAAGTTATAGCTGCAGGATTTATTAAAGGAGAAAAAATTTAAGAATTCTAAATCTTAGACAGAGAATGTATCAGATTGATATAACAATTTAAATCAAAAAATTTGATTCCAGAAACGGAAAAACGGTTATAACCTTACCTAAGAGTTTTCATTTTCATAACAGCTACAGGAAGGTTCTATGGTACCTAGAAATCTCATCCAAAAGACGGGAAAGGAAAAAGATTAAAAATATAAATGTTAATATCTCTAAAATTATGAACATATTACATTATCCACAGAAACACATAACTAGGCAAGTTGTAAATAAGGGAATAATATATAAATAAGCATGAATTGATTTCAAATTTTAAATTTATTTCACATAAATCATACTAATGACAATCAAATATATTTATAGAAAAAACTATTTCAATAAATGAAACAGGAATAAATAACAAAATAATTTGTTTATTTAATGGATGTTTTTGAAAACTGCAAACTGATTAAAAAACTAAAACCACTAGCGTATTCTCATTTCTTCCCCTTAAAAGAATCTTCTTAGACAATAATATTGAAGTTAAGTGGATAGGTGCAAGAAAATGGACTGAAAAACACATTCTTCAGTCTTAATATTTTAAATAATATATACCGTATTTACGCAAATCTAATGTGCATCGTTTTTGGCCAAATGCAGTATACAAAATTGGGGTGCTCATTAGGTTCGAGTGCAAGGTCAACAGTTCGTCGATGACTTCAACCAAATTTAAATTGTAAAAATGGATTACTATTTTTTGACTACATTAACCGTTACACATTTATCGTTGACACATTATGCACAGAGGATACAAACTACAGAGTACGTAGTCACGAAATGGAGGGCAAACAGAGAAGAATGTAATATGACGCTGCTTTCAAACGTAAAGTAATTCTTTATACTGAAAAAAATGGCAATAGAAAGACAGGGAGAGAGATCAATATAGCTGAGAGAAGTGTTTGCTTGTGGCGGCAACTGAAATTGGCACTGTTTGCAACTAAAGCTAGTAGAAAGAAATTCACTGGCCCACGTAAAGACACCCTAAAATTGAAGAAAATTTTGGAATTTTTACGTGAAAGGAGGTGAAAGGAGGAATAATGGACAACCTCTGTGACTAGTGACACCATAAGATATAAAGCAAAAGAGGAGGCTGAAGTTTTTGGAACATCGGAACAAGAGTTTAAGGTTAGCCGTGGATGAGTGGATTGGCTTATCTCTAAGACGCCGTACAACAATTTTCCAAAAGCTTCCTGCAGATTTTGAGTGAAAACTACTAACACTTCAGCGGTATGCCATCACACTTCGGAAGGAAAAGAATTTTTCAATGGGGCAAATTGGCAACGCTTACGAGACGACAATTTGGTTTGATATGCCTCGTAACTACACCATTACGGAGAACATTTTCTGGAGGAGAGATTTTTCTGGACGCATTTCATGGTCATCTCACCGACGACGTAAAAAGGAAGATGCACAGCCTAGGCAGTGATCTTGTTAGCATTTCTGAAGGGATGACGCATGTGTTACATCCCCTGGACGTTAGTATAAATAAATCTTTTAAGAGGTACGTTCAGGTGAAGTACGAAAAATGGTTTTGTAAGCCACACCGTGAATTGCTCCCGACAGGAAAAATTAAGCGTGCTGCACAGCACATTGTTGCACACTGGGTTTCTGCTGCCTGGAAAAGCATCGAAGCACCAATGATTGCGAAATCTTTCAAGAAATGCTGCCTTTCAAATTCATTGAAAGGCAGTGAAGACGACGCGCTCTGGAACGCCGACGATGACGATGATGATAATGATGAGGAAAGAAGAAAAGAATCTGCTTCTGACGAAAAGAGCTGCGAGGATTCCCGAGCTGAAAACATTATATAAAGTGAATAAAGACGTTCACTATATTAATCACTGATTGTAGAAACTGTTAGCTAGATAAAAAGTTACGATTTATTTCATGTTCTTATTTTACGATAGGTACCGTACATACGGTAGTGGTAATTAACAACGACTGATTCAAATAACAATAGCCCACTAATAGGTTAATTCTATGTTCTGCTACTTTGTATGAATAAATCATTGTTGTATAAAATATGGTATCTAAATTTAAATAAAATTATCATATCAATGATTGATAGTTTTTATACAAATTCATTGTTGTGTAAATAAGATTCAATAAATTCCTCTTACAATTGATGGGCATCAAATTCGCCGACAAACAATTTCTTATTATTTAAAATTTTTAAATGTTGATGCGCAGTAGATTTAATGGAGCAATAGATTTGTATAAATACGGTATACATTTTTGCTTCTAATGGTATTAAAACTTTGATTCTAACCCCACTAGAGGTATTTTATTTTCATTTTTGAATTATATGTAAAGAAATGTCTTCCCTCAGTACCACACCCACTGAAACTGAAACTAATTGCTACGCTTGTTTTAAAAATTCCTTTAGAAATTGTAGGGTTTTTTTAATAATTTAATTTTGACATTAAAAAAATATACATTTTAATAATAAGCCTCTAATTAATAATCACATCTTTAAAATAGGAAGTTGTTTAAGGAAATCTGTTTAGAAATGTGAGACAGAAATAGGAAGCAACAATGTTGACGACGAAAGCTTTTCGGATTCGAAAGCTAAAACTTTTGTTAAAATATGAAGACTTTTTGAATGGATCTAACTCTATAAATGAAATAACTTTTCTTTATGAATAACTGATACTTTAATAAATAACTAAAATAGAGCCTTTTGTTGAAATATGAAGACTTTGAATGTGGAACTAACTATATAAATAAAATAGCTGATCTTGAAATAACTTTTCTTGATGAATACCTGATACTTTGGGATTAACCTTATCCTTTGCAACCGTCCTTGTTATGCAAAAACTAAAAATGCATCTAGCATTTTCCTCAGCTTCTCAAAAAATGTGCAAGTTGCTGCAACAGAATTTTACATTTTTTGCAAAACCCTTTTCATTTTTAAATACAAAATATATTACTAAACATCATAAAGCAAGAATATGAATACGTATAATATAAACACACAAGACTCGTATGCATAAAAATGCATTGGAAAAGGAAAGGCTGCTACAAAAATATTTTGTGGTGTTATGGAACTTGCCTCCTTCATCACATAAGTTCAATGAATAATGTAATGGATTAAATTCTGCTATTAGAAATATTGCTAAAGAAAGTAATAGTACTGCTACTGAAGCATGTGACATTCCAGTAGGTATCGATGGAACGTGGGAAAAACGTGGTCTCACTTCTTTGAATATTGTTATTGCCACAAGAGTTGATACCGGTAAAGTTTTACATGCAGAAATACTGACGAGATTTTACAACTGCGAAGATAAAATGAACCATGCAGGAAATTGCCAAGCCAATCACTATGAAAATAGTGGTTCGATGGAAGTTATGGTTGGTTGGGGTTTATGGCACAAGATCCAAAAATGGATATGCTGCGCCGCAAGAGTAAGATTTTTATAATATATTTTTCCAAAAAACCCAAGCAACATTAAAAATTTAAAAAACAAAAATCAGTGTACATATTATTTTAAAATCTAATTATAAAATAAAAGGGAGGTATAATATATATATATATATATATATATATATATAATTTTAAAATTTAAAAAATAAAAATTAAATAAAATATAAAAAAACTATTGCCCTTAAAAAAGCGAATATAGGTTTCTATGGATTCCCTATTAAATTAGATAAATTTAATAAATTAGTGTTAAAAAAGAGTAGACGTTGCTGGTTATAATCATGACATGAAATTAAAATATGATGAACAGTGTAAGGTTCATCACACGTTTCACACACCATGGATTTAGTTCTTAGAAACAAATTTTTCTGTGTGAAACGTGTGTGTCTGATACGAAGGCGAGTTAATCTAACATCAGCACTTCGTAGCGGTAAAACTGATAATGAGATGACATATGGAAAAATGGCACACAATTTGTTGGTGACTTACATGCTCCGAATCTCCTGGAAAAGGGAATAGACAAGGTTTTTAACACACTCCCTCACATCTGAATGGGGGATGCATAATAGCATTGAAATTAAGGCTGGTTTAGTAGCTATGTCTGCCTTTTCATTTGCCTCAAGACCTACGTGACCTGGTATACAGCAAAATTGATATCATACCCCTTGCTTTATGAAAGTCATGAAAACGCAAAATAGTTATGAAAGTTTCAATGGCCTCTTGTGGTCGAGGATTCTGAAAAAAAATTTTGTACTACTAGAAATTATGAAAATTTGTGTATATGAAGAATTTTCCTTTCACTATAAAATTATCATAAATATAAGGCTTTATCATTATTAGGAATCCAGCCAGGTTTTACACTTGTAGAGCTATGGTATTAGCGGATCGAGCTCGTAACTTTGATATAAAAATAGAAATCTGTCGAGGCTAAGATGAAAATAAGACATGAAAATGTAGAATGGAAGATGTTCTAGCAGATAAATCACATAATACCAGTTATGGAATTATGGAAATGGCTACGTATTAATTATACACAATTTTCATGTTAACTCTTGTGTTTCTCAAAATAAAGTTTTTTATTTAATAAGGAACATTTTCTGATACTTAATTAAACATGTTAAAACTTAGCATACTTAAAAAATATGTTATTTTACATGTTTTAATAAAGAGAATTTTCAAAGTAATAATTTGTTAAAAATTTTTAATTTAAAATGGTTGAAAATTTAAACGATGTAAGTGAAAAGAACGTGTTAGTAAAAATATTTATTTTATAAAAAATTAATAAACAAATAAAAAATGCTCTGGTTAAATTATGTAAAAATATGCATTTAACTAGGAAAAAATCTTTCAAGTAAATTGGTTTAATAGATTTTTAATTGTTCCTTCAACAGAGCAAGTTTTAACATTATCTGTAGAGGAATTTTGCTTCCAGAACTTACTCCTTTAACTATACTTAACCTACTCCTACACCCCAAACTTCACACAAAGAAGAATGTCGCTCTTTGCGATGAAAACTGCTTTCTCGATGGCGCTCCGCAACGCAATTAGGACCAAAAATAGGTAGTCGCCGTTTAACAGACTTTCATCACTGATGTTAACCTTAAAAACTCTATCAAAAAAGTTGTCCCAGCTTTGATAACAGTAAAGAAGCTCGAAGCAATAATTTCTTTATTAATTAAACATAAGGATTATCAGCCATTAAGCAGTGTTCAGCAAATATTGTCATAAATGCACTCGTCAGAATGCTAAGGAAAAAATCACTTCTAACTAAAAGTTCGAACTTCAGTTGGTTAAGAATATATACACTTAACACATGTTACAGTTCATGTTCTCCACATGACGTTGCTGACTTATTAACTAATATATATATATGTGTGTGTGTGTGTATAATTACAAAAAAACAAACTTAAAACTGAATTAAAAATGAATGGTAAAATCTAGCATATAAAACCTTCAAATTTAAATATTGGTGTTAATATATTATTTATAAAAAGACGAAAGTTATTTTGTTAATGAAAAGGCAGCATTGTCTAGATGTCTACAAAAATTTAACATCACAGTTACTGAATGATGTGAAATATTAAAAAAAATTAATTATGTATTTCGCTGATAAGGTACTAAATACACGTTAAGAAAATATGAATAATAAAATAAAATTCATAAAATTTAAACATACGTAAGAATATTCTTTATTTAATAATATCTGTTATTTTATATAAAGATGATAACGATACAACAAACACAATCAATTCTCTTGTTTTCAACAATTGAACTGCAACTAGGCAGTTAAGGATACAATTAAATTATCCATAACGTATATATTTGAAAATTTGAATTTTAAGAATATTCTTACATATTTTTGCAGCATTTTTCCTAAAGAGCTTCCAAGCGAATCTTTTCGTCATCGCTGGAAGTACTCTGTGAATATTAGGAAATATACAAATATTTCCTTATTACTTAAACTTACATAAGAATATTCTTTTCTTTAACAATATCTATTATTTTAAATTAAAATCATAACGATACAACAAGTACAAATAATTCTCTTGCTTTTCACAATTGAACTGCTACGAGGCAGTTATGAATACAATTTAAGTATTCATAATATACTTGATTATTGGAATTTTAAGAATATTCTTACATATTTTTGCAGCATTTTTCCTAAAGAGCTTCCAAGTGAATCTTTTCGTCTTAGCTGGAAGTACTCTGTGAATATCAGGAAATATAGAAATATTTCCTTATTACTTAAAAATACATAAGAATATTCTTTTCTTTAACAATATCTATTATTTTAAATTAAAATCATAACGATACAACAAGTACAAATAATTCTCTTGATCTTCACAATTTAACTGCTACGAGGCAGTTATGTATACAATTTAAGTATTCATAATATATTTGATTATTTGAATTTTAAGAATATTCTTACATATTTTTGCAGCATTTTTCCTAAAGAGCTTCCAAGCGAATCTTTTCGTCATCGCTGGAAGTACTCTGTGAATAATAGGAAATATAGAAATATTTCCTTATTACTTAAACTTACATAAGAATATTCTTTTCTTTAATAATATCTATTATTTTAAATTAAAATCATAAAGATACAACAAACACGATTGATTCTCTTGTTATTCACAATTGAACAGCAACGAGGCAGTTATGAATACATTCAATTATTCATAATGTATATATATTTGATTATATATTTGAATCTTAAGAATATTCTTACATATTTTTGTAGCATTTTTCCTAAAGAGCTTCCAAGCGAATCTTTTCGTCATCGCTGGAAGTACTCTGTGAATATTAGGAAATATACAAATATTTCCTTATTACTTAAACTTACATAAGAATATTCTTTTCTTTAATAATATCTATTATTTTAAATTAAAATCATAACGATACAACAAGTACAAATAATTCTCTTGCTTTTCACAATTGAACTGCTACGAGGCAGTTATGAATACAATTTAAGTATTCATAATATACTTGATTATTGGAATTTTAAGAATATTCTTACATATTTTTGCAGCATTTTTCCTAAAGAGCTTCCAAGTGAATCTTTTCGTCTTAGCTGGAAGTACTCTGTGAATATCAGGAAATATAGAAATATTTCCTTATTACTTAAAAATACATAAGAATATTCTTTTCTTTAACAATATCTATTATTTTAAATTAAAATCATAACGATACAACAAGTACAAATAATTCTCTTGATCTTCACAATTTAACTGCTACGAGGCAGTTATGTATACAATTTAAGTATTCATAATATATTTGATTATTTGAATTTTAAGAATATTCTTACATATTTTTGCAGCATTTTTCCTAAAGAGCTTCCAAGCGAATCTTTTCGTCATCGCTGGAAGTACTCTGTGAATAATAGGAAATATAGAAATATTTCCTTATTACTTAAACTTACATAAGAATATTCTTTTCTTTAATAATATCTATTATTTTAAATTAAAATCATAAAGATACAACAAACACGATTAATTCTCTTGTTATTCACAATTGAACTGCTACGAGTCAGTTATGAATACATTCAATTATTCATAATGTATATATATTTGAATCTAAAAATATTCTTACATATTTTTGCAGCATTTTTCCTAAAGAGCTTCCAAGCGAATCTTTTCGTCATCGCTGGAAGTACTCTGTGAATATTAGGAAATATAGAAATATTTCCTGATTACTTCAACTTACATAAGAATATTCTTTTCTTTAACAATATCTATTATTTTAAATTAAAATCATAACGATACAACAAGTACAAATAATTCTCTTGCTTTTCACAATTGAACTGCTACGAGGCAGTTATGAATACAATTTAAGTATTCATAATATACTTGATTATTTAAATTGTAAGAATATTCTTACATATTTTTGCAGCATTTTTCATAAAGAGCTTCCAAGCGAATCTTTTCGTCATCGCTGGAAGTACTCTGTGAATAATAGGAAATATAGAAATATTTCCTTATTACTTAAACTCACATAAGAATATTCTTTTCTTTAATAATATCTAATATTTTAAATTAAAATCATAAAGATACAACAAACACGATTAATTCTCTTGTTATTCACAATTGAACTGCTACGAGTCAGTTATGAATACATTCAATTATTCATAATGTATATATATTTGAATCTTAAGAATATTCTTACATATTTTTGCAGCATTTTTCCTAAAGAGCTTCCTAGCGAATCTTTTCGTCATCGCTGGAAGTACTCTGTGAATATCAGGAAATATAGAAATATTTCCTTATTATTTAAACTTACATAAGAATATTCTTTTCTTTAATAATATCTATTATTTTAAATTAAAATCATAAAGATACAACAAACACGATTAATTCTCTTGTTATTCACAATTGAACTGCTACGAGTCAGTTATGAATACATTCAATTATTCATAATGTATATATATTTGAATCTTAAGAATATTCTTACATATTTTTGCAGCATTTTTCCTAAAGAGCTTCCAAGCGTATCTTTTCGTCATCGCTGGAAGTACTCTGTGAATATTAGGAAATATAGAAATATTTCCTTATTACTTAAACTTACATAAGAATATTCATTTTTTTAACAATATCTATTATTTAAAATTAAAATCATAACGATACAACAAATACAAATAATTCTCTTGATTTTCACAATTGAACTGCTACGAGGCAGTTATGTATACAATTTAAGTATTCATAATATATTTGATTATTTGAATTTTAAGAATATTCTTACATATTGTTGCAGCATTTTTCCTAAAGAGCTTCCAAGCGAATCTTTTCGTCATCGCTGGAAGTACTCTGTGAATATCAAGAAATATAGAAATATTTCCTTATTACTTAAACTTACATAAGAATATTCTTTTCTTTAATAATATCTATTATTTTAAATTAAAATCATAACTATACAACAAACACGAACAATTCTCTTGTTATTCACAATTGAACTGCTGTTATGAATACAATTTAAGTATTCATAATATATTTGATTATTTGAATTTTAAGAATATTCTTACATATTTTATAGCAACATCTTTCCTAAAGGCGTCCAAAGCAAATCTTGATAGTGAATAATTTTGAAAAAAATATTTTTTTTTAATTTTTATGAAACTAGCAGATTATTACCGTTAGCTTTTGTGTTGTTTAGTTTTGTTTATTTTTCGTTCATCGGTACAAACATATATTCAAGTCGAAGATGTATTCCCAGATCAGTTATGGATACCAAAGTTGAGATTTGTTTTTTTAAAAAATTGTTAAAGCGAAGGCAAGTGTTTTGTCTATTTTACTGCCATTATCCTTTCTTTTGTAAATAATTTTCAGCGGAAATTTTATACTTAGGTTTTGTGCAAAAACTGAGATTAAAAAGATGATGGTTAGTATTTTCTGAGTATTCTTGAAGAATTGTTTTGTATTGTGAAATCAGGTGTATTACATAGATAGGTTTAGTACAGATATTAGGTACTGAGTATTTTGTACCGTTTTTAATTAGGAAGTTATTTAGGTTTTTTCTATGAATTAGGGAAACTTTACTCGCATTACAATATTTTTCGCATTGGTTTTATAATGGAAAACTCAATAAACGTGTTACATTTAATAAAAACAATATTTTTTAAAAACAGTATATTGTTTTTTTTTCCTTTTTTGATTTTTTAGAAAATTTAATATTTTAATACAGAATAAAATTGATGTATATTTCCGTATATTTCCCTCAGCCTGAGCAATTGTTTTGTTATGACAAAAAAAGTTTGTTAAAGATCTACACGTCCTAGTTCTTGCTTTGTTTGTTTGTTTGTTTATCGCTCAACAGTCATTTTTTGCACACGAGGGCTAATTAGACCAGGACCTAAGGTTTAAAGTGGATTTCGAACCACTTTAAACATCCATGCCCGAAGTGGGATTCGAACCCACGAACTGTTGAACCGAAGGCAAGAGCGCTAACCATTCGGCTGCCAGCTCGGGGTCCTAGTTCTTGCAGGAGAATTACTATTGCAAAATGTTGAAATGCTTAAAGAACCAAATCCCCATAAAAACAATTGTACAGGGAGTTCAAACCCGGGTTAGTTATATTTAAATAAATTCCAAAAGTTGTAATCAAAATTTTGAAATTTAACACAATATTCATTTTAAGTTAGCCTGAGTCATACATTGAAATGATTTTCATTCCCTCAATTCAAATTCTAAGAAAGTTTTCATGGGAAAAGAGAGAAAATAATATTAATAATGTTTTATTGATATAGATATTTATAGAGACGCCGACCAACTTGTCTAGTGGTCAGCGTGCCTGACTACGGATAAGGAGGTCCTGGGTTCAAATCCCGGTTCGGGCATGGATGTACTTTCTCTATCTATCCTGTCTTTTTCCTTTCCTTGTGTGAATGAGGTGTGAATAATTGCCTACCCTATAAACGGGTCCCTATGGCATGTGTGTACTGAGGAAGTCGGACTCTACACCAAAATAGGGTTCAGTTGGAAAAGTGGAGCAGCGCACCCCATTTTGTCAGCCTGGCTGGCAGACGACAATGAATGAATGAATTTATAGAGACATTATGCTTCTGTCACAAACTTTAATATTAACATTTTTTATTTTAAATTTAGTAAGATTCACAATATGTTCTAATTTGGGACTAAACCTCGAATTCAATCGAAACCTCGAATCAATGGATTGGGTGTTGAACTGAAAGGCTTTTCAACAAGAGTAGAATACTTCTATTAGTACAGTCGCCGATGGATTGCCAATTGAAAAGGTGCTGGATCGAGGATTGACTGTCTGTAAGGATCCATATCTCCGAGAAATCATTTTGTGTATTGTTATCTAAAAAAGAAAATATACTGTCTAAAAAGAGAGTCACTGCTGTTGTACTTCTTAATAAAACACAGTAGATTTCTTCACGCATTATTATCTTAGATTTTTACGAAAAGAGTTTCAATAAAGTAACTTAATATAAAGAGGCTCATACTATAGATGCAATTCCTTGAGCATTTTATAAAAAGAACATAGTTTGACATCTAAAATTACTCGATCCTGCCATAATCAATAGGTCTCTATCTTTTGCAATTTGGGTAATCACTTTTTTTAAAAAAATTTTATGAAAATATTAATTACAATCTCTTGTAAGAAAAATAAAACTTTAGTAAGAAAAGGAAAGCATAAAATTGTAGAACAAAAATTCTTTTTAAGGAATTTACATTTTACAAATAAGCAAAATATGTTATAAGAATGTAGAAAAATCTATTGGCCGCTCCTAATAGTATTCTGAAAATTAGAATTAAATCTAAAATTTTTATCAAAGTTTAGTTAAATTTATTATCAAAAAACATCAAAACTTTATACCTTAAAATATTCATAAGAAATAAGTTTTCATGTATACTCCAGTATCTAAAAAGTGCTAGTATTATTTTATGAAAAAGTAAATTACTTAACTGCAGAAATAAAACAATTAGAGCAGAAAATCAAGTGACTTACCCTATTAATTCAGAAAAATGGTAAGCACATGAACACATGTTCGTTCTGTAAAAATAAAATGTATGTAAATATACTCATTAACTCTATTGTTTTTTAAATATAACTTAAATGTACTTTTCTCGTTTATTTAAATTATATAGACCGTAAATTGTTACGGAATAAATTTAAATATTTTTAAAATTCTAATTGATGACTACAATTTTGACACTTGGTAATTAACTAAATATATTTTTTAATTATTCACATTTTTATTTTAAATTATATAATATATATATATATATATATATATATATATATATATATATATATATATATATATATATATATATATATATATATATATTGATTTTTATCTTGGAAAACTAGCCTCTAAATATTGAAAATAAATTTTAGATAAATGCACAGATTTAATAACAAAAATACAGCACTTGTAATATGAAGAATAAATTCGCTACAGTGAATGGATGAATGTGTGAGATTAGAAGGGATTTCACAAGATGATAAATGCAAAGTAAACAAAGTATGTATCTTATTTCATTAAAATAAAAAGCTTTACTCGTATTCACTACTTTAAAACAAACAATGATAATATTGACAACGCTTTTTATCTACATTTTTAGTTTCATTTGCAATATTGTTGCTCCATGGAGAACATTATAAAAATAATAATGATTAATTTAGGCTTTAAAAGTGGAATCATATATCTTTAAAAATTCCTTATTAAATTAAATTACTGAATTCAATTTTAGGACTATTACTGCTAAAAAATCGGAATTAGAAAATCAAATTTGCATTTTAAGTATACAAAGAATTCTTATTCTAAAAATATCTAAGTTTTAAAGTAAAAATTAAGTTTCAATAATCAATGTTCTTAGATGGGAAAAATGGAAGATGTATGAAGCTTGGCTCAACACTCCTGGTCAAACCCACGCTAAAAGTATGATCTGTGGATCATCAGCGAGGATTGCCTCTGAAATTCTGAGATGCTCTAGGCAGAAGATACGTTTAATCGTAGGCTTCATAACTGGGCACTACTATTTCAGAAAACACCTCCATAAAATGGGACTGTTTCAGCAAGACCCATCTGCAGGAAATGTCATACGCAAGAGGAAACGGATAAGCACATCATTTACGAATGCGAGGCTCTTTCCCTCCCTAGATTAACTTCTTTAGGCATCATCCATACTAGAAAGTTACACCTAGACTCCATGAAAGGGTTATCGGACTTTATTAATAAAGTGGGTGACCCGAGCAACTGGAACTAGGAAACATTGGGTTTGGAGTTAATGGTACAAAATGCTGATTAAAGTAGAGGTGCCCAATGACATACAAACCCAATTCTAAGAAGAAGAAGAAGTTTCAATAATAATTCTTTTACATCAAAATTTATTTTCAGATGATTTATTGAACTGAAATTATTTCATTGTAGGCATATTCTTAAGAAAAAAATAAAAGGTGGAATGAAAAATTTGAGTTTCTAAAAATATCTAGCTTACTTAAATGGAACATAAAATATTTCGATATACAAATTTCTGATTTATGTCAGGTGATCTCTAATGATTTTACTGATATTTTTATAATTCCAATAATGAACAGTTAGTGTCATTAATATATATATGTTACATAATTACGCACTTTTAATTTAACTCAGCATTAATTAAGTTTAAATTAATTAAAAATGCGTTAATCAAAATTCTGAATCGAAACAAAACCAAAGTTTTAAATACGAATAAGATCAACATCCAGATAAAAGTTCTTTTTCCAATTTCGAACATCTATCTATTCTCAATTCAACCACAGATGAAAATTTCGCGGAGAAACAGAATATAAAATTTATTCAATAGGTAGTAAATATTTATCTACAGTAACTTTTTGTAATTATGCATAGCACTTAATGATTCATAATGACTGATAGCTTTAGATGAATATTTTAAAATTTGCATTTATTTTAACAACATAACTAATAAGTACATTTTAAAACAATATCTTACAAATGATATTTAAGTTCACAATATAAAATTTTACACTCTAAAAATCAAAGATCACTTTCAACATGAAATATATTAATATAGAAATTCATTCTTTATGTATTCCGTTTTCTAAATAATTGTTTGATTGTAATTTCTCCAGGATATATAAAGAGTATTAGGATATAGGATATATAATGTATCCTGTATCTCCAGGATATATAATATATACTCCATATTAAGGGTTTCAGAACCTGAAGCAAGTTTGCTTAACCGTTTATAATTTAAATAATGTGGTTGAATAACTGTATGATACTTAACGCATTCACATTAATAATTATTTGACTTTAAAAAACAGTTACATTTAAACTATTAAACTAATCAAGTTTCCAATTTCTTAATCAATAGATTTCTAAATGAATTTTAAATAATATAAAACAGATTGTTATAATTTTCAAAAATTGGCATTCGTGAATTTTGCAATACAATTCACTACCTCATTATATTTTTGTGTCATATTACCACTAATTTTTAAAGAAAATTAATATGAAATATTGACATGTGGAATGTTATGGCGAATATAAATAATAAAGCGAACAATATTTTTGTGCCGACCAATGGCTGAGTGGTTAGCGTTCCTGACTCTTGAGCTGTGGGTCCCGGGTTCGAATCCCGGTTCGAGCATGGATGTTACTATCTCTCTGTGTTTCTCTGTCCTTTCTTGTGTGTTGATGTATGAATGTGGCCAGCCCTATAAACGGGTCTGTGGTGGTATGACGCGGGTATTGCTACTCGCCTCCGTTCACAGGTGCTCGCTGGGTAACGACAAATGAGTAGCAGTTTCCGGCCTTAATGTGGCGAAGGGTTAGTCACCCAAGTGCCCACCGTTATAAAAGAAAGAAAAAAACAATACTTTTTGTAACAAATTATTCACTTACTGGCGAGAATATCAGTTCAAATGGAGAATTTATACAATTAGAGATTATTGAATTTTCAATATAGGTTACAGAATTAGCAACATGGTTATATATTTCAAAATTGAAAATAATGAGCCGAATTTTCAAAAAGATAAGAGCCATGAAGCAATATCCAGTTCTTTTAATTAAATTTTAAATTAAAAACAAAAGCAAAAAAGGATTATCTTCAGAGGAATTAAACCTTTGTAATTGCTTTCATTTCAATACATACACATTAACAGAAAGACTTGGACCTCACGTAGTAAACAACCTAAAGACCTACGATTGTTGTCATTTTAATATCTACCGGATTCACAATTTGTAGACTGTATATTCGCAGTTGCGAGGTAAGTTGACAAAAAAAAGAACACCACTCCAGCGGATATAATTAACAAAACTTTATAAAAATGCAAAACAATGTATTGATGTTGTTGTGTCCAATCTTTCAGGATCTAGCGGCAGCTAGATCAAATCCATGATTCCATGCACCCCAGCAAAGTCAAGCACCAGGAGCGAGCTGTTGCGAACATCCTCTAAAGTGAGCCCCAAGCAATCGAGAATATGATGCGGGGAAGAGAATGATACAAATGATGTATGCACGAAAATACTTACTAATAACAATTTGAATAAAAATTAGAAAAATTCACTATTTTTATTTCATTCTAATTTTTAGTTATTATTTTTGGTGATGTATGAAATCAAAATTAGGATATACCTTCATGAACTTATTCACCACATGAAATGATTTTTAAAATGCTTAGGGCCATATGAATGCAAAATATCTATTAAAAATGAACTTCTTTTGCACTTTTGGGATAAAAACCTTTAAGCTCAAATTAATTTCTATATAAAATTTTTAAAAGTGATTAAATTCACGAATAAAATGGCATGCATTGTAATTCACTTAAGTAAAATAAACTGTAGAAATCGTTTTCCGATATGAAATGCATGTTTTCATTCATTTTCTTAAAATCATACAAAATAACCATCTCAAAAACTAATTTATCACTGTGTGCGGAAAGTGATTTAGTTTTTTGCACCTGGATCAGTTTTTTGCTAGTAAAAACTAACCATTTTGAGAGTGAGGATTTATGGTACCACCAAAAAGAGGGCAACAGTTATTGCACTAGAATTGACAATATATAATTCGATTGAATATTCGTTTTTATAAAAAATGAAATAACTTTCCGAACAACCTAATATTATGTGAATCCTATATTCAAAAATTACTTCCATAAAAATAGCTTTAAACATAAGTATAGAAATAACTGAACACAAATAACATACATTTTTAGTAACACTCGTACAGAGAAAAATTTGCTTTATAATAAAACCTAAGTGTAAAATGAAAATTCATTTCTCTTGCAATGAGTTTGAAAGTTCTAAATATTGTGATCCTTAAACTATTCAAAAATATATACAAG